>VSWD01000002.1:19792244-20502244 GCA_033119305.1 Pinctada imbricata
TTAATGGCATAAACAACTTGGTCAATCTTAGAGGAAGGGCAACCCGCTTGCATCAATGATATGATAAATAAAGAAACATGATGATCAGATGCTGGAACTGGACTCAGTTAGTATCTATTACACCACTTGCACCAATCACGAAAACTATAATTGTAAGATTTGTACGTATTTGTAGCTTTGGACTTCAATAAAACCTCAGGTAGCTTAGATGCCAGCGCTTTCAGGTCCGAATTCATTTCCTTCTCAATGGATGACCATTTACCAACATGAAATAAGTCTGAAAAATGTAAAATAAAAAACGACCTGTGAGAATGCCGTTAAATAGCATAAACATGCAAAAATCAATCACATTGCCAAGTTGCCTTATTGCAACCTCCATATACAACAATCATTCGTTGTTCTAAATTCGGATGAAATACGAAGAAAAATATATAAATTCGGGTAAAAGATATACCACATATGTAAGTCAATAAATTCGGGTAAAGCTGTACCTCATGTAAGCCGAAAATGCGGCAGTCGTACAATTGAACTCAATAAAACACGGGAATACGGGAAAATTCGGATGCAACTTTAATTCGGGAAATATAAACAAAGTCAAAATATGTTCATAAGTTCAGATTGTAAGTTTAATACAAGTAAATAATTGAATGATACATATCTAAGTTGGTTCAATTATAATAACAAGAACATGACTCCTAAAGCGACATGAACCAAAAATGCACTCTTTATAATAACCTTGTGTAAAAATGTCCTTATTATCACTAAACTCTAAAACATCGGCCACATACGGGTGACATTGCCATGTATTCCGAAATACAAGAGGCCAAAAAGGGGCAGAGGGCCATTTAGGTGCTACAAATGTCCCCGAAGCATTACATGAAACACAAAACTGAATTGCCTTAGACAATAAGCAAATCGGAGGCACAATCCAATTATTGTGACCTTGCCAATCTACTGAAAATGCATCCACACCTAAACAACCTGGAGTAAAAAATCTGGAGAAAAAATGGGGCAACTTATTATTAGAACTATCCGCAAATCTGTCTACCGTGTGAGGACCAAAAAGACCGTCAATATACTGGAAAAAGGAAGGAGTGACTCTCCAATCGTCAAAATCAAAAATCTTACTGATACGGTCAGCCTCCTGATTCAAAGACCTAGGAATCCAAGATCGTCAAGTGATAAATTAGAACTACCTGACTTAATAATGGATACACAATTCTTACTATCAGTGAAACATTTCACGGTTTTCCCCTGTAGATCATGACAAAATTGAGTCAAGTAAAGCTCAATGGCCTTGAGTTCTCTCCAAGTAGAACTCATACCTGATTCCGCTACTGACCACATCTTATGAAATATATGACCATGGTTCTCTGTCACTGCCCCGCAAGCAAAATTACTGGCATTCGAGAAAAAATACTACGTCTGGCAAAACTTGATTTGTAAAAATATTTCTTACATTAATGACTTGAATATGAGATCGCCAGAACAAAAGTTCGCTAACCACGAGTTGATCACTTAAACTGAACTGATAATCCCAAGCCTGTCGCGCATCAATGCATTTATACAAATACCTGGTCTTAATACGCGCGATGTGACCTATGACCGGAATCATTGATATGATTCGACCACATACCTGAGCTATCTTGCGCGCAGTCACGCTCGACCGATTTTCCAACAATGAGTCGATACCATGCAAAACGTCGTCAATCCTCTGCTGAAGAATAGATAAACAAAACTTGTCCGAATCCCACTGAAGCCCAAGCCATGAAAGTGACTGAGAAGGAGTAAAAACCGATTTCTCGCGATTAACTAGTGACCTATAGACAAAATTAGAATCAGATAAAGCAAGGTCATAAGTTTCATTGATACACCATCCGTCGTCTAAGTACAAAACTATTCGAATCCCATGCTCTCTCCAATACTTGACCATTGGTCTCAGACATTTGGTAAAAACATAAGGGCTAGACGTCAAGCCAAATGGTAAGACAGTAAAAACAAAGAATTTATCATCCCAAGAAAAACCTAAATATGTACGACACCAGTCTGCAATATCAATATGGTAGTACCCTGACTTAAGGTCAAACTTAAACATGAAATGATTGCTCTTAAAATATGGCAATGCAACATTGAAGTCCTCAAATTTGATCTTAGACTTCCAAACATATCGATTAACCTCATGTAGGTCAAGAATCAGACGTCTTTTGCCAGATTTGTTAAAAGCTACACTAAGGGGATTTACCCCATATGGACGCTCACTGACTAAAGTAATACAACCCTTACGTAGCAACTCCGACACAGTCTCTGAAACGAAATCTGAATTTTCAAGCGCAGATCTATTATTCTTGTTAAATTTTCTGGGAGGGTAGATATAAAAGGAATTGAATATCCATTCTTGAGAATGTCTAAAACATAATCAGTTGCTTCAATATTTTGCCAGAAAGATATATGAGACTTCAATCTGCCTTTAACATTATCACTTGCATAATTCATGTCATATTCAAAACATTTCAAATCAAACTCTTGATTTACAGAATCATAATTTGAATCTAGATCAATAAAGTACTTATCATTCACATGAGTGGGATTCTGATCACTGTTATTGTTGTTTGGAGTTGATATCCTTGATCCGGGAGCAGTCCTTTCTCCAGTGTCCAGTCTGGTTACACCCGAAGCAAATATCGGTTGGTCTGGCTGTGATACGCCGGAAGCCACGAAAATTAGCAGCAACAGAAGTAGTAGCACGCACATCCCGGAAGTCACGGGGCGGTGTGACTTCTCTTTTACGCTTGAATTTATCCTTGCGCTGTTTCTGTGCACGTAAAGCTCTGTTTTCGGCAGAATGGATCCTTTTTTCGTCTTCCGAGTCTGAAGCGAGCTCGTCGGAAAGATATTCTTTGACAGTATCCCATCCACCAGGGGACTTGTCGGCCAGCTTGATACACTTGTTCCTTTTATGTAGACTTTTCCCCAACGAAAAGCAGACATCTTTAATTGTCGAAAAGTCTTTTTTGTCTGCAGCACGCTCTATGCGATCAATTTCACTCTGAATTTCTTGGTTAAATTCAAACTGCTTCTTATTTCCCGTATACTTGAACTTGTGGGAACTGTCCGCCTTTAGCTTTTTGAGAATGAGTTCGTTTTTAACCTCCGAACTATCAGCAATGTCCTCTTTGAGAGAATTCAGTTTTTTGTCCAAATAAACCTTAAATAAGTCAAAAGCAGCAAAAGCAGCGTTTTCATCAGGTGCGGTGGGGGTCCTTTCGAAGTTTATATTTGAAGACTCCCTAGGGTTTTCGTCGTCACTCATAGTTACAAAAAAGTATAGACGTAGATACTCTGAGGCAAAGGCTCGATTGATCTATCTAACCTCGTGTTACTATTACTTTCCTACGTGCATTTACTACACCATTATAGACCAATCATAGGACCTGTATATATCACCTGACTATTTTTACCTGCCTTTACGGCAACCAATCAGATAACAACACTTTACTTGTTCGAACACTCTCATATGCGCTCACCGTAACATTGATAAATACATATATTTTGTCGGGAGTATTTATATTCGTCGATGCGTAATTTCGTCAAGGGAGGCACTGACGAAAAGGCATAGTAGCATTGGCTGGGAGTATTCGTCCCCAGAGTTTTATTGAATGTGCTGCATGGAGCCTATAAAATATTCTTTTATTCATTTTATACTTTACCAAATGTAATATCAGAAATTCTAAAACTGAATATGATCGACGCTATAAATATGTGTACTATTGTAAATATATGAGATAACAAAGAGTACAAGAAAATTGAGTTCAAGGAAGCCAACGCATCAAAATGCATGCAAGGATCTAGATGGTATTAGGACCTTCACCTCCTGAAGTTGACAAAAAATGCTGATTTTATACGTTTACTTGTTTTTCCAATATCAACCCCCATCCCCTCCCCCTTTCTCACGGCTATGGCTCACTCCTGGAAAAATATACATCCGTCAATGAGAAAGTATCTGCTTAATAATGGCATACAAAACATTATGCATCCGCCAATGAGAAAGTGTCTGCTTTACAATGGCCTACAAAACATTATACATCTGCCAATGAGAAAGTGTCTGCTTAATAATGGTCTACAAAACAATATACATCCGCCATTGAGAAAGTGTCTTCTTAATAATGGTCTACAAAACATTATACATCCGCCAATGAGAAAGTGTCTGCTCAATAACGGTTTACAAAACATTATACATTCGCCAATGGGAAAGTGTCTGCTTAATAATGGTCTACAAACCATTATACATCCGCCAACGAGAAAGTGTCTTCTTAATAATGGTCTACAAAACAATATACATCCGCCAATGAGAAAGTGTCTGCTCAATAATGGTCTACAAAACATTATACATCCGCCAATGGGAAAGTGTCTACTTCACAATGGTCTACAAAACATTATACATTCGCCAATGAGAAAGTGTCTGCTTAACAATGGTCTACAAAACATTATACATCCGCCAATGAGAAAGTGTCTGCTTTACAATGGCCTACAAAACATTATACATCTGCCAATGAGAAAGTGTCTGCTCAATAATGGCTTACAAAACATTATACATCCGCCAATGAGAAAGTGTCTGCTTAACAATGGTCTACAAAACATTATACATCCGCAAATAAGAAAGTGTCTGCTTAATAATGGTCTACAAAACATTATACATCCGCCAATGAGAAAGTGTCTGCTCAATAATGGCTTACAAAACATTATACATCCGCCAATGAGAAAGTGTCTGCTTAACAATGGTCTACAAAACATTATACATCCGCCAATGAGAAAGTGTCTTCTTAACAATGATCTACAAAACATTATACATCCGCCAATGAGAAAGTGTCTGACTAATAATGGTCCACGAACAATAATATACGTGCTTACTTCGTTTTATCGTAGCAACTGTTTGAAATAGAAACTTGCACGAGGCATTTTTTTATTTTGAAAAGGCACTAAACATGCCACAAAGTTAGTCCGATTTTATCTTTGGACACAAAAAGCCATTTGAACACCTTTATGTATGACAAGCGCGACGATTTCAGCTTCCACATAACTAACTTCCCTTTCATTAGTAGCAACATTCCGTCTTCTCCTGCTTATGGTGTTTTTGTTTCTTAACTGATACGGCACGCCAGGGCATGTTCCAAATATGAAGATTTCATCAGTAGAGCCAGACGGCTTGCAAGTAAGCTACTAGTTCAGGGTTATATCACACAACGGCTGAAATCGTCATTGTGGAAGTTCTTTGGTCGCTACGGGGATATTATAAAAGCTAGCATATCAGATCCCCCTTTCCGGATTGATCAGTGGCATTCTACATTGTGATTGAAAAGTTTTCGTCATCGATCACCAAACAAGGCATACCTACCTGATCTGTACATCAAAATGTACATCGAGACAATCACCGAATTTGACAGGTTTCCATGGAGGTGTTGCAACGGATGTCGCATGCAATCAGGAGACGCTGACTCTCCCCGGGCACCTGGTCTCACTTCGGAATGTTGTTCATTCCGGGGTTCGCAACCGGTCCGATGGGAATTTTCAAGATTTGGCCTTGCCTTTACGACTTTGAGAATGAATAACTCTTAGGTACTTCTTTGATGATTATTTCCTCAGTAGAATACAAATCCTGGACTCGATCTGAGTTGTCCTTTCTTTTAGACAACATTTTTGTAAGATTTGGTGACACTCTATACAGGCAAGTTATTCGAATTCCTATGTGTACTCATTGTGCGCCACTGGTTGCAGATTTTTTTTATACACACACGAAAATGAATTCATGCAAAATCTGCAAAAACTCAAGAAATTTGACGAATTGAAATGTTTCGACGGCACCTCTAGGTATCTTGATGATATTTTGAATCTTCTTTAACTGACAGGGCTTTTAACATATAGCGAGAGTATGTTGCAAAGGAAAGAGAAAAAGAAAAGGGATGACACCAAACCTCAGGGAAATTCGCATTTACCAAGATTTCCGTAGTCTTCAACGAAATGTATACTCTCAGCTGTAGTCTTGTAGATTATTATGTATCTCCATATACTCAGAGTATCCCCATACAACTTTTAAAAAGAAATATTGCCCTGTTTATCGTTTAGGTGGTGCAGTTGTAAACACAGTCACTTCCGGTTTTAAACAAACATATTCTACACTTTTTGCAAAATATAAACATAATGTCATGCTTTCGCACAATGTACATAATTCAAAGATTGTGAAATACACAAAAAAGTATATTCAAAATTAAAGGCTACAGGGGCAAGGCAGACTTATTTTACTAATCGTCTTCCTCAAAATAAGTTAAAGTAAATTTGTTTCAAATAGCACCACCTACAATCAATGCATTCCAGTTCTATGATTTTCTTTCAATGTCGGTTTTGATTGGTCGAAAATATATATGTATACTAATCTGAGACTTTACAACTGCTAGGAAGATTTATGGTTACCTTTCTTTTCTTTTTCTCTGTACTCCTATTACATAATATCTGTATAATTGATAGGCTCTGTGCTTTAACTCATTTAAATATTGATCACCCACATTTTGACCAATACAAAAATCAAATTTATCCCCCAGAGTTAACATTGAACAATTAAAGCAAACACAAATGATATAGCTATATCATTTTTTTATCTTGATATCAAAATCAATAACGGAGAAATTCAGACAACTTAAGATATACGACAAAAGAGAAGACTTTGGCTTCAACATACTGTTAGTTAATTTTGCTTGGCTTGATGGCGATGTTCCAAGATTGCTACATCTCTCAGCTCATCATGTACGCTAGAGCTTGCTCCCATGTTTCGGACTTCCATGACAACAATATACAAATTACAAAAAAAAAAAAAAAAAAAAAAAAAAAAAAAAAATCAGTCAAGGATTTAGATATCATAAACTTGTAATATCTTTTTGGAAATTGTACAATACTATTCTGAACTTCTTTCAAAATTTGGGACGACTCCAGCATTAGAGTATGTATCTTTTGGAATTTCATTGCCTTCATTTTACGGTGACCTCATACACAAAATCAGAAGGATCAAAGATAGATCAAACTTCAACCACAAATGTGAGAAAATAGTCGGTCGCCTGCTTCACCGACGAAATGATCCTAAAGTCAACATAAAAACACTGGGCATGGTACTGGACCAATCTACATTTTTGTACCAGTGTTTTTTCCGACGTTGCACACTGTTCAACCGTGACGACGGGACTCCATGATGGGTCTTGTTGAAATCTCGTCAGAGAAGACTGGGTCTTGATTCTCTGTCCTATCTGAAAGTTGAAGTTGGTCAGATTTCTCGGTGATTGATCTTGAATTGCTTCAGCCAGCAGAGCACATACTGTTATATACGCGCATGCTATAGAATTTTTTAGACCAATTTACTTAGAATCTGTGTTACAAGAGGCCGCTGCGTTCAGTTATCTTGTTTGTGATGTACGTCAGCTAACAGTTGATGTTTCTGTACGTCTGTTACGATTGTTTTGTATGCATGATGTTCTAGATAGTGAATATTGTTGCGTCGCTTACAAGTCTATCATTTATGTGTCCCTTACCTGTGGGTTTGTTTCGCTTGGTAAGTGTAGGGTGGCTATGCTGGAGATCATTCCCCTTCCTTGAAATAAAAGAGATGGGAGGGGAAGAAAGAGGACTGGAGGGGGAGTAATTCAAAACAGTGTGAGAGAAGATAGAGGATGGGGGAGAAAGTCAAAATGGGAAGGGGTTACTGGGAGGTATGAGCAGGGGTCCCTGTCCCCCCCCCCCCTCCGATTGGGGAATACAATTACATGAAATAGATAAATACAGTGTGTCATCAGATTAAGCACTGTCAAATAGAAAGTGTCAGAAAAAATACTGTCGGAGTAAAAAGTGTCAGAGTAAATAACTATGTTTGTAGTTGAAATATCCGACACAAAATAAAAATTCTGTATCTGCAGTGGCGGATTTAGGGGGTGCGGAGGGGGCGCCCGGCCCGCCCCCCCCCCCCCCCCCCCCCCGGCACTGACCCATTTTTTTTTTTGTCAAAAACCCTATATTTTGGCCCATTTTCAGGAAAAATCGGCAAAATTCGCCCCTTGACCCCCCGGCAAAGGGGGCGCTGGATCCGCCACTGATCTGTATCCGTATCTGTAAATCCGGAACTGTGTGATTCGAGTTTGGTTCTTCTTGTTACAACAAATAGTAAATGAGAAAACCTGAAACAGACAACGATGGAAAGCTCTTCGCCTAGTGATTCGAGCATTTATTGCGAAAAAGATGTGCCTAAAACAGTGAATTCATGGAAAAAATATCATCTTGAGTCAATTGGAATCTTTTATGATGATAAGGTCTCAACAATTTCGGACATAACCACGTTGTTAAAAGGACAAATCGCTCCAAAAAGTCGAGAAATCTATTGCAAGTTGCCGGACATTATGCAGATAATTATTGAATTCACGAAGCAGTTACTACAATTCTCATATAAAAGTCAATATATAGAACTGTATTTGGCAGAAGAAGTTTCAAGTATTTTTTCTAAATTTGAATCTTCAGTTGACAAGTTTAAATTGAAAGATACCAATGGTTTCTTGGAGAATAAGTCCAATGACAGGTAAAGAAACTTTTGTCCATGTTTCACTTCGGAAACAGGATAAACAATTTTGATGAATAGAATCATCACCAGATGTGAGCATTGACAAGGAAATCCACCCCAAGTGTCCGGAATTTGCTTGTAAATGCCGAGGCTTGCCGAGTCATGGCAAAAAGCAAATCCCTGACCACAGGCACATGTAGAAAGAGCGTCAATATCTTGTATGATACCCCTTTACAGGTCATAAGGGAATATATGTATAGAGAGACCAGGCTTCCGACAAATTTTCAGCCAGAAGTAGCATCTGAAATGTTTGCATTTGTCATGTTTGAAAGGCAAAATGGGTATGACCATAAAGATTCATTTGTATACTTCCTAGAAACATCAATAATTCACCGAAAAAGATCTCATAACATAGCCTAATTGTCTACCTATGTTGGACTGTTTTCTACTTTCTGTCTTGAATCTCCATTGCCAGATTGGACAAATACTGATTCATTCAGAGGCTTTACTCTGCTTACTGTAAGCAGAGTAAAAAACCTGGATGATTCAGACTAGCTAATCTGGCAATGGAGGTTCAAGACAGAAAGTAGAAAACAGTCCAACTTAGGAAGACGATTAGGCTATGTTATGAGATTTTTTTAGGTGAAGTATTGATGTTTTAAGGAAGTTTACAAATCAATCTTTATGGTCATACCCCATTTTGCCCTTCAAATGCAAAAAAATGCAGAAATGCTACTTCTAGCTGAAAATTCGTCGGAAGCCTTGTCTCTCTATAAGATACCAGTATTCTCTTATGACCATACAGGATATTGACGCTCTTTCTACATGTGCCTGTGTCCCTGACACAAGGGTTGGATTTCCTTGTCAATGATCACAACCTGCGATTGACTTTTTTTCTCTCTATGTCTGATTAACGTAAAACATAATGATTTTCCTATACCTTTATGACATCTTTTGATCGAGATTGAAGCGACTCAGCCCATTAGTCTTTTATGCCGTCATAGTCAACGTTTGTTCTGAATGTATTATGAGTATTTTAAAATGATTGGACATCTTCTTCTTCTTCCTTTATGGATCTGACTCAGACTGAGTGATAGTACTCCAGTGCATGTACATGATACTGAAAACTTGTACATGTACTTAAACCGCTCTGCAATCTAAGAAACTACATGTACGTGTAAACTTGATTACATGTAGGATCCATGATCATTTTGAAATATTCATCGTCTTCAAGCATCTCATTTCTGTATTAATTATCATTGTAGAGTGTTCCGTAGATGGACTACCTATACCGCAGACTTCCTCTTATATCTACGGGTTTTTATAGCTCGGCTACAGAATGTGTCATATTCATGTGATATGACAGCAAGGAAAGGATGTTTCACACAGCTGTTTATGAGCTTCATGAATATGTTCCTTCTAAGGGCAGAGTAAGTATCTGTACATTGTATCTATAGAATAGTTTTACTTAATGGATAAGCAAGTGTGAACAGTAGCTTTACATGCAGTTTTCCATGAGCTTCATGAATATGTTCCTTCTAAGGGCAGAGTAAGTATCTGTACATTGTATTTATAGAATAGTTTTACTTAAAGGATAAGCAAGTGTGAACAGTAGCTTTACATGCAGTTTTCCATGAGTTTCACGAATATGTTCCTTCTAAGGGCAGAGTAAGTATCAGTACATTTTATCTGCAGAATATTTTTATGAATGAATAATCAAGTGTGAACAGTAGCTTTACATGCAGTTTTCCATGAGCTTCATGCATATGTTCCTTCTAAGGGCAGTGTAAGTATCTGTACATTGTATCTATTGAATAGTTTTACTTAATGGATAAGCAAGTGTAAACAGTAGTTTTTCATGCAGTTTTCCATGAGCTTCATGAATATGTTCCTTCTAAGGGCAGAGTAAGTATCTGTACATTGTATCTATTGAATAGTTTTACTTAATGGATAAGCAAGTGTGAACAGTAGCTTTTCATGCAGTTTTCCATGAGCTTCATGAATATATTCCTTCTAAGGGCAGAGTAAGTATAAGAACATTTTTCTATTGAATAGTTTTACTTAATGGATAAGCAAGTGTGAACAGTAGTTTTTCATGCAGTTTTCCATGAGCTTCATGAATATATTCCTTCTAAGGGCAGAGTAAGTATCTATACATTGTATCTATAGAATACTGAATAGTTTTGCTTAAAGGATAAGCAAGTGTGAACTGTTAGCTTTTCATGCAGTTTTCCATGAGCTTCATGAATATATTCCTTCTAAGGGCAGAGTAAGTATAAGAACATTTTTCTATTGAATAGTTTTACTTAATGTATAAGCAAGTGTGAACAGTAGCTTTAATGCAGTTTTCCATGAGCTTCATGAATATGTTCCTTCTAAGGGCAGAGTTAGTATATATAGAATAGTTTTACGTAAAGGATAAGCAAGTGTGAACAGTAGCTTTACATGCAGTTTTCCATGAGCTTCATGAATATGTTCCTTCTAAGGGCAGAGTTAGTATATATAGAATAGTTTTACGTAAAGGATAAGCAAGTGTGAACAGTAGCTTTACATGCAGTTTTCCATGAGCTTCATGAATATGTTCCTTCTAAGGGCAGAGTAAGTATCTGTACATTGTATTTATAGAATAGTTTTACTTAATGGATAAGCAAGTGTGAACAGTAGCTTTTCATGCAGTTTTCCATGAGCTTCATGAATATGTTCCTTCTAAGGGCAGAGTAAGTATCTGTACATTGTATCTATAGAAAAGTTTTACTTAAAGGATAAGCATGTGTGAACAGTAGCTTTTCATGCAGTTTTCCATGAGCTTCATGAATATATTCCTTCTAAGGGCAGAGTAAGTATAAGAACATTTTTCTATTGAATAGTTTTACTTAATGGATAAGCAAGTGTGAACAGTAGTTAATTAATGCAGTTTTCCATGAGCTTCATGAATATGTTCCTTCTAAGGGCAGAGTAAGTATCTGTACATTGTATCTATAGAATACTGAATTGTTTTACTTAATGGATAAGCAAGTGTGAACAGTAGTTTTTCATGCAGTTTTCCATGAGCTTCATGAATATGTTCCTTCTAAGGGCAGAGTAAGTATCTGTACATTGTATCTATAGAATACTGAATAGTTTTACTTAATGGATAAGCAAGTGTGAACAGTAGTTTTTCATGCAGTTTTCCGTGAGCTTCGTGAATATATTCCTTCTAAGGGCAGAGTAAGTATATGTACATTTTTCTATTGAATAGTTTTACTTAATGTATAAGCAAGTGTGAACAGTAGCTTTAATGCAGTTTTCCATGAGCTTCATGAATATGTTCCTTCTAAGGGCAGAGTTAGTATATATAGAATAGTTTTACGTAAAGGATAAGCAAGTGTGAACAGTAGCTTTACATGCAGTTTTCCATGAGCTACATGAATATGTTCCTTATGAAAGCAGAGTAAGTACATGTATATGTACATTGTAACTATAGAATAGTTTTACTTAATGGATAAGGAAGTGTGAACAGTAGCTTTAATGCAGTTTTCCATGAGCTTCATGAATAGGGCTGAGTATCACGGATCAAATTTGTATTGCGATATATTGCGATATATTGCAATATTTTATAGCATCGAGATTCCTTCATTTTGCTACCTCAATTTTGCTTTCAAAATTTTATTAAAAGTCTGAAAATGTCATCATGATATAATGAAACACAAGTGCAGACAAATTTGACAGCCCTTGAAGGCCTTCTATAATATTCAAGTCAATCATACATGCATGGATATCCGGTTGAAAGAAATCAAAGTCTATTAAAGTATTAATGTGATAATTCTGCTGGGACATCGTCAAACACTCGTGGACAGAAGTGCAAAAAGTCACCGGGAAACTTCTTTTAAAGTGCCTTTATCAAGTAAATGACAGGAAATTAAGGAGAATGTCGGTCCGTTCATTTCAGTAACAATGATTAATATTTACTTTTGGTCTTGACATGTACAGTGTTTTGATGTACAATAAAGGTCGAACAAGTGTTATTTATTTCTTGGATTCAATAAGGCTGTGTACGGACACTTCGTCGTGTTTAAAAAGTGGCAAGTCAGAAAATATTAGAACTCCATGTGTTATCGGACGCAATATAAAAAAGAGTTGGAATGAGCATGATTTGAGATAGCATAACAACCTGGAGATAAGAATCCACCTTTGGCAATTTAAATGACCCTTTTGTTGTATTTTGAGTAGTAATTCGTGTTCGGTTATAGTTTTCAAAGAAACAACATGAAAATATCAATATATAATATATATATAGAATATATAAAAAATATCGTCGAAAACTGGTTTTTGAAAACAAATACCGTGGTACGTATTGCGAAGCCTCGTATCGCAATATACCGGTACCACGATAAAACCGCTCAGCCCTATTCATGAATATGTTCCTTCTAAGGGCAGAGTAAGTATATGTACAATTTTTAGCTCGCCGGGACGAAAAAGTCCCGAGAGCTCATGCCATACCCTCGGCGGTGTCGTTGTCGTTGTCCGTAGACAAAACTTTAACCTGGGCTATATCTCTTGAACTATAAGGGGTAGGGCTTTGATATTTCACATGTCACCTTGTGACGAGACCTTTCATTTGAGACCATGACCTTTGACCTAGTGAACTCAACCTTGGACTTTGACCTACTTTTCAAAAACTTTGACCTGGTTTCTGACAATCTTTGATTACCCTATGTTATAGAATAGTTTTACTGAATGGATGAGCAAGTTTGAACAGTACTGTCAGTAGCTTTTCACACAGTTTTCCATAAATTTCATCAATGTATTCCTTCTAAGGATAGAGTGAGTAACTATAAAAAACAAACGTGTGTGTAGCAGTAGTTGGAAAGTAGCTTTCTGCAGTCAATATTAATTGTTTTCTTTCAAGGTTGAAGGTACCGACTTCAGAGCAAACTGCTGTTCATACTTGCTTAATTCTTATATACTTCTCTGTCACTGGATTTTTGTCTAATTAAATTAGAGAAACATGAATTAGATTTCAGAAACATAACTTGACAAGCTATTGTCCAAGAGACAGGGAGCAAGATCCCTAGATTATGTTAATTAATTGAATGAAAATGGAGCAAAAGAACAATAGAATAATATCACAAGTACATGTAGATTAAAAGAAAGGAAAGTTGCCAATCTGTATCAAAAAAAATTTGTCTGATTTTGCTCATTGGTCAGAAAAAAATAGGGTAGGTAGGTAGGCATATTTTTATGCCCCCGGAATCAAAGATTCGGGGGCATATAGTTTTTGGCCTGTCCGTCTGTTTGTCTGTCAGTTTGTCCGAAAAACTTTAACATTGGACATAACTTTTTAATGGGAAGTGATGGGCTTTTATATTTCACATGTGTATTCCTTGTCACAAGACCTTTCCGTTGATACCAAAAGTCTTGACCTTGTGACCTTGTCCTTGACCTTTGACCTACTTCTAAAAAACTTTAACATTTGGCATAACGTTTGAATGGGAAGTGATAGGGCTATCATATTTCACATGTGTATTCCTTGTGACAAGACCTTTCCATTGATACCAAAAGTTTTGACCTTGTTACCTTGACCTTTGACCTACTTTTCAAAAAACTTTAACATTGGGCATAACTTTTTGTGTCGCCTGCGAAGCATAGCGACACTTAGGGATCACTTTGTCCGTTGTCCGTCTGTCCGTCCGTCCGTCCGTCCGTCCGTCAGTCCGTCTGTCTGTCTGTCACACTTTGGGTGTCACAGCCCATAACTTTTGATTGGTAAGTGATAGGGCTTTGATATTTCACATGTGTATTCATTGTGACAAGACCTTCTTACACATACCATAATTTTTGACCTAGTGACCTTGACCTAGAAATTTGACCTACTTTTCAAAAAAATTAAGAATGGATATATCTTTTGATTGGTAAGTGTTAGGACTTTGATATTTCACATGTGCAGTCCTTGTGGCAAGACCTTTCTACACATACCATAATTTTTGACCTACTGACCTTGACCTAGATATTTGACCTACTTTTGAAAAAAAGATAAGATTCGCTATATCTTTTGATTGGTAAGTGATAGGGCTTTGATATTTCACATGTGTATTCCTTGTGACAAGACCTTCCTACGCATACCATGGTTTTTGACCTATTGACCTTGACCTACATATTTGACCTACTTTTCACAAAAAAATAAGAATGGATATATCTTATGATTGGTAAGTGATAGGGCTTTGGTATTTCACATGTGTATTCCTTGTGACAAACCTTCTTACACAGACCTTAATTTTTGACCTAGTGACCTTGACCTAGATATTTGACCTACTTTTCAAAAAAATAAGAATGATTATATCTTTTGATTGGTAAGTGTTAGGACTTTGATATTTCACATGTGCAATCCTTGTGGCAAGACCTTTCTACACATACCATAATTTTTGACCTTGTGACCTTGCACTAGATATTTGACCTACTTTTGAAAAAAAGATAAGATTCGCTATATCTTTTGATTGGTAAGTGATAGGGCTTTGATATTTCACATGTGACAAGACCTTCCTACACATACCATGGTTTTTGACCTATTGACCTTGACCTACATATTTGACCTACTTTTCACAAAAAAATAAGAATGGATATATCTTATGATTGGTTTGTGATATGGCTTTGGTATTTCACATGAGTATTCCTTGTGAGAAGACCTTTCTACACAGACCATAATATTTGACCTTTTGAACTTGACCTAGATATTTGATCTACTTTTCAAGAAAAGTAATATTGGCTATATCTTTTGATTGGTAGGTGATAGGGCTTTGATATTTCACATGTATTTTCCTTTTAACAATGCCATTCTACACATACCATAATTTTTTACCTTTTGACCTTGACCTAGATATTTGACCTACTTTTCTAAGGTTGTATATATCTTTTAATTGGTACAGTAGGTGATAGGTCTTTAATATTTCTTATGATGAGACCTTTTTGTTACCAATTTTTACGACCTTGACCTAGATGATTGACACTCTTTTCTGAAAATTTGAGAATCACCACATCTTTTAATTTGTAATTAAGTGGTCTGATATTTCAAATGAATTTCATTTGACAAGACTTTTCTACTGGTACCAATAATTTTGATTCACTTTCTAGAATAATAATCAAACCGCTTCGCAGGCGACACAAGCATTCCTTGGATTGCTATTTTTAATGGTAAGTGATAGGGTTTTCATATTTCACATGTGTATTCATTGTGACAAGACCTTTCCATTGATACCAATTATTTTACCTCCTGACCTTGACCTTTGACCTTTTAACCCTGTGACCCTGACCTTGACCTTTCACATACATGTACTTAACAGAAAATAGTGTTTATACTAACAAAGATGCCACCAGGGGCATTCATGTTTCACAAACATAGGCTTTATTTTTACAATTTTTTTATGAAAGGATTGTATGGAATTGCCATTGTTTCTGCTTCACTTCAGTGGTCCATTGTTATAATCAAGAATAGGAAAGCGTAAACTGTAACTGAGTAATGAATAGAACAATTGTAAATGAAAAGGTCACTATAAGATGCACTCATGTTATGAAATGAAAAAGGAATTATTGAAAAAATCCTTGATGTGGCCCCCCCCCCCCCCCCAAAAAAAAATTAGGGTCAGCAGCTCAAATTAGGGTAAGTAGGGTGAATGGAAACAGCAATATTCTTATTTTTGGCCTTACTACAAGCTGAGACTTTCTGTTTTTCAGAATTGGAGATGCATATAAAGGGGAAATAACCGTTAAAGGAAGGCGGATATCTGGGATACCAGACGTGCGTTTTCCTTGCTTTTCTGCCTATAATAAAACTATCCAGGTTGTTACCGTAGCTGAAGTAAGTTAATCATATGATATATTTGGGAGAATAATAGTAATACACACTATTTTTATTTGATTTTAGTTTTTTCTCCTATACATGTATTTGCTATAGAGCTCAGACCTATTTTGCCTCAGATAATCCATGCTTTCTGTGCAATTGATTTCAATTTCTGTAGTAACAAAATATACTTGTCTGTTATGGTTATGATTGAAATAAACTTTTATTGGAATTGAAATATAACTTTCTAGCTGTGGCTTATTATCCAGTAATTCCCTTCCTTGCATAAGCTTGTAAGGGTGAAACGTTTACCAAATTTCCTAAACGTGTACAAGGAAGGCTTTAAACGAAAAGTAAATGTTTAAACGCTTCTTTGTATTTCTAACGTGAAAAGTGATATCCACTAGAATTCATTTGCAGACATGGTCATAAATTGACATAAATACAACTTAGTTATACTTTACTAGATCAAATTCGCAACTTTAATATGACATGCTGATGTTTCGTACAGCAATAAAACTTTCAAAGATTCAAAAATCAAACTCTTATTTTCAAATGTGTTTGAACAATTCCCACAATTCAAAGGTGCAAGTAAGTTACAAAAACAGTAACTCATGGAAGGTTTGACACCGGACCATCAAGAGAAGGCATGGGCGGAGAAAGAGACGAAGAAATTGACGGCAATGACGGAGAAAGAGGCGGTTGCGGCGGTGTCAATTTTATAGGAGATATTGGCTCTTTCTATGACAGGATTAGATTGATTCTCAGACAGATTTTCTTCCCGTTTTAAGCGTTTGTTTAAAGTTTGTCCAGTGTGTTTGAATCAAGGATGCATACATAACTCAGACAGCACATACATGTACATTTCGTAAGTATGTTAAGTGAAGAATCAATTGCCTGACTTCGCGACTTCAGGAAATCAATACTAGTATTGAGTTTTTAGAGTAATATTAACGATATTAAAGAATATCATTTTATTGTATGTACAGTAGTCCATGTATATGTTTAGAAATTATATAAACGTTTACAGCCAAAAAACGAAATGGCTCTGTGTACACGTCTAAACGTTTCACCTTTATTAGCTTGTCACCTTGCTGCTTAATTGTTGATAATTTGAATCGTTCCTGCACAAAGGAAAAAAAATACCATTTTGTATTGGGAAGGGGACTGAATACAGACCACAAATTAGCCATAATATGCAACAGCCCTGACTATGGCGCATGGCCCCTGTCCTTTCCAATCTGGCTGAATTTCACTATTGATTTATAATGCTGATGCTCTTTAGGACAATAGACGATTTTCGCATAAATGCAGTGGACCTGAATTTTTTGCACGTCAAGACCCGACATCACAGTATTTGATAGCATTTGGTACTGTGACGTCATAACTAATTTATGACGTCACAGAAAAAAATAACGTCAAAAGTTGTAATGTCGGGCTTTGGAAAGTCTAAAATGCAAGTCTAGCCTTAATATGAAAATGGTCAATAGACCACTTGCCGAAATTCATAATGGCTCACAAAATGACAAAAAATGTCCCGAGGTAGGCAATTTTTGCGCACTTTTCATTGTTACATCTTAATGGCAAACGATGTTGACTCCGACATTTTGTGCTTTCTAACATGATCGGAAAATGGTATATTGAATGATACATTCCTACAAGTCTCCATGTTGTCTTACAGGTAAAACACAAATCTTCGTTTTGTAAAAGTGGTAAGAACTGTTCCTTCAGTGTACACGATTTAAGTGACGCAGTCCTGGGTCAACATGGTGCGCAACTGTTGATAGAAAGGAAAAACTCTTACTTCAAACCAGCAGTATCTGGGATAATATGTATTGGAAGTGAGGTAAGGGAAAAAAAATCCTGAACTATTGGTGAATTCTATGAACTAAATTTCTCTCAAAGCTACGTTAAATCTTTAGGCATGTTATCGTGTTTTTTTCACCTTCATGAGCCAAATCCTTGTACAAGCTGTAAGAATCGGTAACTAACTCAATAGTGATGTTATTAGAAGTTCTTTTTTAACATGGTAAATGGATATTTATTATTAAGAAAAATAAATCAGAAATTGTTAACCGACCAATAGAAAAAAATAAAGTATAATGTAGTTCATTTTACGATATTTTTTTCATTTCAGCTTGTTTTTACCTACTTAATATTGAAGAGGAGAAGTATGTGTCGCTTCAAGATAAAGTCATCGAAAATAGAAAACCAAGTAAAATTCTTTATACTAGGCCGTATAATTTCCTAAATGCGGCTGATCGTTGTGAGATACTGGAGCTCTGCTTCTGGTTAGGATACCTACAGCTGAATGCTTATAAAGAAATGGAATTATAACTCTAAATTCTTCCTAGTACTGAGTCTTTGCGGAATACAGAGTTTTTTCCCCTTACAGATGGTACCTGACGTAAAACCGTTGTGACGTCTTGAAAATGGAATGGTATCGTCGATTTAACACCGTCATTTCCCAGACTTTAAGGACTGTTTCCATAGAATTTGATGACGTCACAATCAGTCTACGTCAGATACCGTCCCAGATGTGAAGTAACTCTGGTTTTCGAAAATAGCGAATAATAATTGTTTGATTAAGTGCAGGTTGAAACCTTAATGTACATATTTATAAAAGATAATAACTTTGTAAGTTTTTGTCGTAATGAATATGATTCATTTATGAAACATTCAACACTGTGTTTATACATAGAAAATAAGTGTCTTGATTTGTGTTTTGTTATGGGTACAATGTATACACACACAGCAAGTGCGATTCCGTCTTTTCGATTTTATAGTCTTCAGTTCGATTTGTGCAGGTATCTGACGTAAAAGCATTGTGACGTCATTAAATTCCTTTGAAAACGTCATATATGTAACCCTGATTCCCTGAATTTCATGCTGGTTTCCATAGATTTTGATGACGTCACAATGCGTTGACATCAGATACCTGCACAAATGGGAAGTAACTCTGTATTTCGAAAAGACCGAATAATCATACATGTCATGCACATTAGTGCATTATATGCAATTAACACACTTGAAGTGTGTTGCATATAGGGCTGTCATGGTTCAGCCTTTGGTCAGTTCGGTTCAGGTCAGGAAAATGAACCGCGGTTTTCGTTCTTTTTTTTGTTCAGTTTTAGTTTATGTTGTTTAATTTCATAAATGAGTGAAATAGTGATTAGAATAGCAAATCAACAAATAATTCTTTTTTATTTTCTGCTTTGAAAGCATTTCCCTGCAAGACTTTTTCATCAATCAACAAAATAACCAAACTAGAACACTTACAAGACTTCTTAGACGCAACCTGTCAAACAAACAGGTGCACGTTTACAATCAAGAAGTGAAACAACTCATTTCATCAGTCTGTGTATAATGATAGTTATTAGGTTAGTTACTGACCGTCTACAAAGATTTGTCGGGTTGATCAAGCCCATAGAGGGCGAGGCGAAGCTGTAAGTAGCTAACCCAATTACTGTTTTATTTTGTCGAGGACCAATACCTTCGTTTTTGTTGCAGAAAATTGGCGTTTCACGACTCCTTTTACTTGAAAATTAATTTTTACGGCAATGGCAGAATTGCTGACGGCCTATAGAAATTTAGACGGCATGCACGTGATGCGATTTACGCTCTCTTATTGGTTCGAAGTAGTCCGTGGCAAAATAATATATATTTGAAAAAATCTTCCCGTGCACCTGGTCCAACCTCTAGCTCAGTGAGGGTCTGTTGAGTGATGTCCGTCAAGATCTTCTTTATCATACTGATGACCAGATTTAACAAAACAAAAAAGAACTGAAGTGAAATCTGTAAAGTACGATCCAAATGGAACCAACCAATCTCGATCTGCGGTTAACCGAATTTTTGGTTAACCATGACAGCCGTAGCTGCATATCAAAACACAAATTATGACATTTATTCCACATATATATGCACCACAATTGTCCATTTCATTCTTGTTTTCTGAAATCATGTATTTCTAGGTGAAAATGTGATGTTAAAATTCAGGTCAACAGTTGTGCATATATATATGTACATGTATATGAAATATGATTCATTTATAAGTTGTAAGACACTTTATATACATGTTTTCTAAAATAGGATTAAGAAACATTAAATACTATGTATTTATTTTGATACGATTCATTTTATAAGCATTATGTGTATTTTCATGTTCTATAAAATATTATTATTTATGTTTTATAAAATATAATTTGAATGTTTATAAAACATTTGACACTATGTATATTTACATGTTTATTCTATGAAGTAAAATTCATTCATAAAACATGAGAAACTGTATATATTTAGCTCACCGGAACGAAAAAGTGCGGAGAGCTAATGCCATACCCTCAGCGTCGTCGTTGTCGTCGTCGTTGTTGTCGTCGTCCTTAGACAAAACTTTAACCTGGGCTATATCTCTTGAACTATAAGGGGTAGGGCTTTGATATTTCACATTTCGATATCTTGTGACGAAACCTTTCATTTGAGACCATGACCTTTGACCTAGTGACCTTGACCTTGGACTTTGACCTACTTTTCAAAAACTTTAACCTGGTTTCTGACAAAAATCTGTATAGGCGAGCTATGTAATCTTTGATTACCCAATGTTTGTTCTATAAGATAGATGCATTTGATCAAGCAAACTTGTGTAGATGATATATCTGAAGATTTTTACTGAGCAAGCTGAGTGCATTGTACTATTAGACATTTTTCATGGTGTCGAACTTCGAACTTCGTACTTTGCACTTCGAACATTGAAGAATCAGTGGAGTAGCTGCCATTTAAGTATAAACTCATAAGCGGAGTCATCTACTATTGATTAGTATACTCAATGGAGTTGGTACATTGCAATTCCTGTACTTCTTGCGCGTTTTTTGGCAACAAAATTTTAAAATCGAAGTACGAAGTGCGAAGTTCGTCACGGTGAAAAATGTCTAATATTTCATTCTTGAGTAAACATGTTGTAAAATTGGAAACCTTCATCCACCGTTCTTGATCAACTAAACTTGTTTAAGTGCTACATCTGAAGATTCTTACTAAATGGCAGGGATGCTGGATCTTGCCGATCAATACTGAATTAATGTTGGAGTGATAATCTATAGTTAAAAAGGATATTTATGTCCTACATCAACCAAACTTGTAGGTAAAAAATACCTGACCAAAACCAGCCCTTACATTTATTTGGGTGGTTGGGTCTGGGTTGTGGTAGGGAAAAACCACTGATTTCAGCCACCCTCCAAAGAGTCGCACGTTTGCCTTTCTTGCACAATTGCATCAATATTATTATGCTTTAGAGACGCTGGATCTTGCTGGTCAATACTGAATTAATGTGGGAGAGATGATCTATTGTTTAAAAGGATACCTCAATTCACAGATTATTTTATGTCCTACATCAACCAATATTGTAAGTTGGTTGTGGGTTGTGGTGAGAAAAACCATTGATTTCAGCGACCCTCCAAAGAGTCGCACGTTTGCCTTACTTACACGATCGCGACAATATTATGCTTATTAAGAGTAATCAGACAATTATAGCTAGCATAAGAATGCAAAGAGTATTAATAGACAGTTTTATGGTGAAGAAAAGATTGTGAGCATATTGTATTAAGTGCAATAATGACAAATATGGACAATGACCTTATCCCAGTACGCTGTACATATCAATAATGCAGAAAATCATACACCGTAGGCATGCAAAATAAAGATCAAACAAAAAACTTCCACCACATGAAAATCAGCGAACTCCCAATAAGGGAGTGGGACCAGGTGCCCAAGAGTCGGCATCTTCTTGCATGTAACAATCGTCGTTTCAATTCAGCATAACGGCCGTAGAACTTTCTCAGTAACAATGTTAGTCGATCACAAACGTATTCCTGACTGAGAAGCTTATCTGAAAGACGCCTAGCTCTTAGAACAAAATCTTTATATTTGGTACTTGCTCTTGCATAACGTATCAATTGAGATATTAACACGCCATAAGCAGGTGATGAAGGGAGAGTAGGGATTGAAATTGCATTATTCACAACTATGTGAAATAGAAGGAGTCGTGCATTGCTCTTTCTCTGTTTTGAAAGCTTTCAAGACTTAAGGAATCATTGTAATATTTTTTTGGTTGATCTAGGTATCAACACCAAAACTTGTGAGAAAACTGCATCATTGATTACTTATCATTTCATTTTGTTGCTTTTCAACGGTTACTTGCAGCTTTGAAATCGTGTTGCTAACGACATTGCTTATGACGTTGCTAGGCGCGTACTTCCGTTTTGTGTTGATACAGGTATCAACAAAATTTCTCAGCCAATCAGAATCGTCGATTCTTAATGATAACAATGGAAAATTGAAGTGTTCCAACCCGTTACCGTTTGACCATTTCAAACAAATTTAAATGCACCAGAAGTGTGTTTCGGTTAGTAGATCCTCATCAGTGGTTCTGTAAGTTGGGCCATAGTAATCAAGGTATCCTCCCGCCAGGTATAAAGGAGATAAAGAAGATCCTGACGACCATCTCAACAGCATGCACTCACAACAGAGCACCAAACTGAGCATCGACGGATCCCTAGTAAACTAGAGGTGGGACCAGGTGCCCGGGAGGAGTAAGCATACCCTGTTTGGCTAGCTGCACCCGCCGTCGATGTTCACGTACAAAAATGAAAACAATAAAACGCACAAACACATGATCAATGTGAAGGAGTTTTGAAAGGATGGCTGATAACATAGAAGAAAAATATTTATTCCTTTAAGTGAGATGGATAATCTGGACCTCATTATCAGATAAAATGGCATAGGCATTTTGTGGTATTCAAGATCGTTTTCTAATATTCAAATACCTGAAAAATGCTCATTTGTATTTGATTTTATCGTAGCAATTCTTCTGAAAGGTACCCGCCCGCGGACATAAAACAAAATATTTCATTGCTATGGTCTTATCAGTGCAGCTTTGCCATGTTTAGAATTTATCCATTATTTTGCTGCTTACGCATTTTTAATTTAATATTTCTTTTAGTTTCTAGTAAATATTGCTAGAGGTCTCAAGAATTACATATCGAAAAGGAAATTTAAGAATTATTTACTGTACGTTTTATTCGCCAAGAATTTGACACATGTATGGTCATCTTTGAAAACCCCTTCAAGGTGCTTTGTTGTATATTCCATAGAGACACCACAATGAAAACGTCTGCCGGTTTTACTGGATTACATAAAATAAGTCATAGACATACAGTCAAATGGAAATAATACAAGTAGAATAAAGGCCACGTACGCAAGCACAGCATTTCCCCTCGCAGCTACATGTTCTATTCAAACAGCAAAATGATTCTAAAATAATTTCATTGTGACCTTGACATTTGACCTTGAAAATTATAGGGTTCATCCTCTCCTAAGACAGGTGGAAAGTTTGATCATCCAACGATGATTTCTTTGCTATTCACAAGGATTTTAAGCCTAAGTCTACTGTAATCTTGACCTTTGACCCTTGAACTTGAGAGTTCTAAGGGTTTAAAGGCAAAGTCAACTGCGATCTTGGCCTTTGACCTTTGAACTTGAGAATTATTAGGATTTATCCTCTCACCAGGGGGTTCATTTGTAAAAGATTTGGTGATCCTATGATGATTGCTTCGTCTTCGATGCTGTTCACAAGAATTTTAAGCCTAAGTCCACTGTGGCCTTGACCTTTGACCTTGAAAATCAATAGGGTTCATCCTCTCTATGGGAATTCAATTGTGGAAGGTTTGATGATCATAGGATGACTGTTTTGTATTCTATGCTGTTCATCAGGATTTATATACACACACACGCTTACAAGCACACAGACTAACGCACAGACGCATGGCAGCGATGCTATATTCCGTCCGCAACGCTGTAGCGAGGGGGATTATATACTCGATCAATAGTCATTTTGACTTACATACTTTTTCGATGTTTTCTACATTTAGAGAAATTTGATATATCCATAAGTACAACGAGAAATAAAGAAGCTGCTATAAGAAAAGCACCTGCCATTCCAAGTCCTTGTGACGAGGGCCTGTGATCCGGGGCACTTATCTTTTTAATCCTCCGTGATGTCAATTCAGACGTATTCACTCTAAGAATCCTTTTAGTTCCTCTAATTTGAAAGGAAGCCTTTCCCAGTGTAATCGTTGTACTGTTTCGTTCCTCCAATATTCTTGTAGAGTTTCATACTCGCATGGACATATACATAAGTTTGTATTTGTTAAATTCGAATTTGCCGCCGTTGACGTAAGAGGTTCATTTGAATATGCAAATGTCACTCCCGTCGATGTAGCCAAACTATTGGTCCCTGCATTTTGCTGGGTAAGTTCTGTTGTTTGTTGCATCGTTGAAGTGGATGATGCAGGTTGCTCATTGGTTGTCGTTGTTATATGGTGAAATGAATTAAGTCTTGTTGGTATGGACACGGACGAAGCAGTCGCGGTAGCGTGGTGAGGTGTTGAAGATGATTGTATTGATTGCGTTGTCTCTATACTACTTTCCATAGTGGTTAACTGGTCTGAGTATGTCGTAGTTTCACCCAAAATCACGATAGTTGTTGTTTCTGTACCGCCTTCGTTTAAAACTAAAACAATAAATGAAATATTTTTAAAACGGTAGTTTGTTTCGATGATAAAGATTATCAAGAGACTAGTAATTTTCCCCCTTATTTAAATATCCCATTTTTTGTTCACAGTATTGTATAGAAAGTAATACAGTTAAGGGGCAAAATGATGTTGCTAAATTGAGTATTTGTATCAGGTGTGTTGGTGCTTTGTTCTGGGTACTGTAACCGAGTCTGGTTGGAGATCCTTTCCTTCATCAATGATGACACATGGTTTACATTGTAATTATTGTGAAGGATTTCAAGTTCTTAAGTTAAATTTTTTAACGAAGCGATTTTTATATATAAAGTCGGTAAACTCCGTACGGTGGCTTCGCCTAGCATACAAAGCAGACCGCTCATACCGCTACGCCACGGTGACAACCCTGTTCATCCCTGTTCATAATTTAGGGTTGTCACCGTGGCGTAGCGGTATGAGCGGTCTGCTTTGTATGCTAGGCGAAGCCGCCGTACGGAGTTTACCGACTTTATATATAACATCTGCACCTATTTGGGAGTCCGCTGGTTGATAAAGGACAGGGTTCACTGCCTCGGATAGGCCCAAGTGCAATCAAATTCAAATAGAAGTGATTTTTGTTTTTAGAAATTGAAATTGCACGGTCAAAGACCACTGCCTATTTGTATTTGAATTCATTGATATCGATGTTCTCTGAGGAGATGTTACTTTGCGCTGATTAGTTGTTTTCTTTATATTTGCGTGATATTGATCATTTACTAGTATTACAAAAAGGAATGTGAATTAGGATATGGATGACATTGTATCCAATACATGGGCAACATCCATAGCATACGCAAAAACAATAGACATTATATTATCGATTTCATCTACAGGAAACACGCCGATGTTTTATTTGTTTCAAAGATATTTTTCATATGTGGACTTCTTCATAGCAAAGACATCTTTAAGACTGTATCACATTCCCCTTTATATATCAAATAGACTACTATATACTTATGAAGCAACGATGAAGGTTAACAATATTCTTCGTTGTAAAAATTTTCCAATGTCGAAATGGTCAATATTCTTTTGATAGTTTACATCCTTCTCTCACCTTCCTCTGCGGTACATTTATGTTGGTCACTACGGTAGTCACATCGGTCATTGTTCTGGTCATACACTAAACTGGCCGGACAACCCGTTTCATAAGGAACTGGGTTGCCAGTGACACAGCTGAGAAATTTGTGACAATCCTCTGGATGGTAGTGGTTTCCTACGAGTTTGCCGTTGCAAAATGTTGACAAATCTGAAATCATAATTTGTATAGATGAACCATTTCAATTGATTTCATCTGTTAAACTATATTTTTTCACGATCATTTGTTTCAGATTTTTCCGACAAAAAAAGCATGATGTTAGTTTCATTAGGAAGAAAAACCAAACAATAATATGATAAATAATTAATAGAAAAGGGGGAATGCTAATTATTTTTATACAAAGTGATAGTTAGATAACAAATGCTTTGAATTCACGGGTTCTCAAGTGCTGTGTCAAGTGCAAAAAAAAATAATTAGATGACCTGAAAGGATCAGTTTCAGTAAAAAAAAGAAGAGGGTTTTTTCCCACTTTTTTGTTAAATACATAACGCGTGAAATACCGATTGTTTTATTTCATATTATGAGAGAAATGTTCAACGTCTCCAAATTCAATTACATCATTTAAGAACAGATAAATTAGCAGCATGGACCAGACATGCACGTTTCGTGTATTTAACCCATGTCAGTGATCCCAAATCTAAACAATGTAATATGGCCAATGAGTGTGAAAGTTATTATATCTAAAAAAAAAAGCATAGAAATACATAGCAGGATGGGAGGGATCTGATGCTACAGGGCCAATGTTTCAGAAATCTCATGAAATTTTATAACATAAGTTTTCTGTTATAAAAATACTCCCATTGTTTCCCTTATTCTGATAGAGTAATCTAGAAAAGGGTGACGACTAATTCTCGCCTGCAGATGATGCTTATTCTTACCAGGCATTTGGTTTTCCTCTCACATATGCTCGTTTTTGTTTTTTGTTTTGTCTACGTCTGACCATTTCCTAGTGGTGTCATCTATACTTTTCAGAAAATTCATAGTTTATAGTACCTTACCAGGCATGGAAAAATGCCCTGTTGTACATCGGATACCTTAATGATTGTTCTGTATAAAACCAGTGTTAAGGTGAATGAATAAAAAAAACCTTTTTATTTTCAAATGTTGCTTCTTCGGAGTTTATTTGATATACATGTATATGTATTAAAATCGAGTCCAATTGAGGGCATTTACAAGGCTTGCGAAGTTTAATTCATCAGGATTATCTAAGTTAAAAGGATGTTTACAAGACAAAGGCTACATAGAGATGAAAGAAGACATTTTTGTCTCCTTATAGTATACGCTTTGTCAAATTAAATCGATTTAGGAAATGAATGTATGTAAATCTATTTGGAAGGAATGAAACGGAAATTATTTTGGAAAGCTTCTTGCAAATTAGGTTGCTTATTCTTCTCTCTACAGCAGCTGCATTGATAAGATTTTTCCACGTACATATTAGACTTAATGTTGCCTTGAAAAAATGTGAAAGTTTAAAGTTAAATGTTTTAAATGTTTAAGGTTTTCAAATTCATTAGCATCATTTTAGAACAGATAAATACACAGCATGGACCAGACATGCACGTTTCGGGTAATAAACCCTCGTCAGTGATCCTAAATCTAAACAATGAAATATGACCAAAATCTGTGAAAATTATGTCCTAAATATACCGAAAGACGTATTAAGCAATTGCTTTGAAATTTGGGTTAACAAAGTTATCTGACGAATTCGAACATTACCCTTGTTATATCAACCCCAAAAATGTGACGGAGAGAGAGAGTTTAAATGGTATCTCGGTAAAAACTATAAACATCATTGTTCTAAGTGTAAAAAGTGTAAAAAGTGTAACATTCAGTATTGAGTCTTTGTGCAGAACAGAGTAGTCTCCCCTTTGAGACAGTATCTGACGTAAAAGTCTATTCTAAACCGTCATTTCCCACAGTTTTCAATAGAATTTGATGACATCACAATTAGTCTACGTCAGATACCGTCCCAAATGGGGAATAACTGTTGCCAATTTATCAGTTCTTAGATGATGCTATTCAATTTGAAGACGTTTACATTACCCAAGGTTTCTCCGTGGAGTCATGGGGGGGGGGGGGCAAAACGCCCACGTGAGAAGTACTCTGGCTACGCCCATGTGTCCCTTTGCCTTAACGGAAACATATATTACTATATTTTTGTAAGGTTTGTTTCGGTATTTGAGCAACTTGTTTTCAAGATACTTTTACTCATAAGGGAGTATTATGCATGTCTTTTCCTCATGAAAGTAGGTATGTTCAATATTTCTGTAAATCATTAATTATCATTTCTCTATAACACGATTCTTACATTGTACACTGAATTGCAAAACTGAAGCGTATTTGCGATCCTAAAGTATTTCTCATGTCTCAAAAGGAACGCGGACCTTAAGAAAAGGCTATAACCATCGGTTTTCAAAATCTTAAAATTTATGGAACAGACCTTTTAAAATGTTTGAACTATGTCTAAACAATAAGTTTCTGATCCCTTTCTGTTAAGATATTGCCCTAAACGATGGCAAAGTCAGCTAATATCTACTTACTCTGCGGCAGCAATGATTGGACTATGTACATAAACTCAGGTAAATATGATATATTTGTTCAAAATTAGGCATGGACGCAAGTAAGAATGGCAAATTCAGAAAAAAATGGCAGACGGTTGAACAGCAAATTTTTCCTGAAATGGAATCGGAAACCAAGAAAAAGCAGCATCATAAGTATACAAATTTTCAAAAGCCACCACCTCTAATATGACAAGGCGGACAGTATCGATTTATCTGCATATATTGAATTAAACGTAGCCGTATTCACAAAACATGTGATCATGTGACAATTTGTTCCATCCTCTCATGCATATGTATTGAGATAACAATGTTCAAAGCCGGAATCGATGGCGATAAATCTGGATTTACAGAATACCGCTTTCACAAAACAGACATCACACATGGTAACATCTTTGAATACAAGCGCAACATAAAGAGTTTCTTGATACTCGAACGGTCAATTTGCCATTTTAAGTAAAAAGTAATACAAATTGCATCGCATTCTTCGATTTATGAGGGATCAAAAAGGGACCTTAAGGTACAGGATCCAAAGTTTGTCTTTGATCGAACATGTCTACCACCTATTGTTCTTTCATTTTTATTGCACTTTTTCATGAAGTTACAATTCTATCTCAAGAGGGTCGATAAAACCTACAACATTAGAAACCTTCGAAAAATGCATGTATTGATTGTCTCAAAACAAGAGTATTGTGTACAATAAAAGCGTAACCGTTCACTAATAGCAAAAGAAATGAAATGTATCTATGTTTTGATCACATATGATGTATCTTAATTTATCCATGTTTGGATCAAATATGATGTATGATGTATCCATGTTTGGATCACATATGATGTATGATGTATCCATGTTTGGATCACATTTGATGCATGATGTGTCTATGTTTGGATCACATTTGATGTATGATGTATCCGTGTTTGGATCACATTTGATGCATGATGTATCCATGTTTGGATCACATTTGATGTATGATGTATCTATGTTTGGATCAGATATGATGTATGATGTATCTATGTTTGGATCAGATATGATGTATGATGTATCCATGTTTGGATCACATTTGATGTATGATGTATCCATGTTTGGATCACATATGATGTATGATGTATCTATGTTTTGATCACATATGATGTATGATGTATCTATGTTTTGATCACATATGATGTATGATGTATCTATGTTTGGATCACATATGATGATTTTTTTTTATTGCGAAAGGATGAGCTTGACTCTATTATAAGATATAGATGTTATTACAACCAATCATCCTTAAACTAAGCGTGTTTAAGCTGAGTTGTAGAAATCGATAAGAATTCTTTTGTTTTTATCTTATGTTATTGTGAAATCAATTATTTGTCTATTCGTTAATAGAATTTCATATATACATTATTTTTTTAACTTTTGATGTTATTTGAAGTCAAGACAATAAATCTAACACATCAATATATATGGATGAATGGAACTTGAATTCTATTCTGAAATAACATTTTTATCATGTCTGTCCATAGAGGCCTGTTCCACGCTTACATAAAAGATGACATAGCTAAACAGAAAACATCAATTAATGAATTACTAAGGAATGAGACATTTGTGACATTTGAAGTCAAGACAATAAATCTAAAACATCAATATGTAAATGGATGAATGAACTTGAATTCTGTTCTGAAATGACATTTTTATCATGTCTGTCCATGGAGGGCTGTTCCACTCTTACATTAAAGATGACATAGCTAAAACAGAAAACACCAATTAAGGAATTACTATGGAATGAGGACATTTGTGACATGTAGATTACATATGAGAATTCACTTTGAAATGAAGTGAACGATCAACAAGAAGTTTTGTATGGTAATGATTACTTTGACTGTTTGAACAAAACATGTAACATTAACCGGACTAAAAGATATAGTCTATGAGAAGAATTTAAGGTATCCGTTGTACAATTGAGTCATTTTACATACCGTTTTAATCATCTCCCTTGTAAAGTATGGTAAATTTTATGCCAGGTAAGGTACTATAAGCTATATATTTTCTGAAAGGTAATGATGCCCTGAGTACAGATGTAAGACTCCCAGGTCTTAAAAATCAAAGGGGGAAACTCTTGTACAACTTTGTTATTTTGCATATGTTATATAAAGGAAATAGACAATTTCAGTGCTTCATCAGTTATTCCCCTTTGTTTTTCTGGCCCCAAAATTATTATTTTTGAGCAGTGGGTATTATAACCTTTCAGAAAATAAAAAGTTTATAGTATCTTACCTGGTATGAAAAATGCCCTATTGTACATCGGATACCTTAAGTGCACCGTTTGCACCATGTTATGTTTCATCAGTGATTGGAAAAAAAAGGAATAGAGGGAATCCAGAATGTGTGAAGTGCGAACATGTCTAGGACAAAGCCAAAAACTTTAGGACAGAACTATGAATGGTGGCAAAATCTGGAAGGGATGAAAGTTTCTTTCCCCTTTTACCCTAATAACCTCTACATTGTGCAGCCTTTCCAAAATGTCTTGAGTAAGATCTTTACAAACCAAAGGAGGGGATCTCCAACAACACCTGGTTGCAGCATCAACAGAAAAACCTCAAAACACCCAACACAGAGCAGACAATCACAGAAAGAGACGCAAAAGGGACAAGGAACGTCAACGCACAACACAGAAACATCATACACAAAGGACTACATATAAACCAACGAGACCAATGGGCAACCGGTGCCGACTTAGGACGGCCACATGCCACGGAAATAGCATTAGGTGTGGCTATCTTGGATTATGTGCGCACAACCCTCCCACTTTTCCGAGTACCCAAAGGTCTCGAAGAACGTACAATTGACGTGTACAAATTACTTCTAAATATTGAGGCAGAAATCTAGATACATTGAAAACCAAAATAAGAGTTATGACACAGTTGCATTTATTTTACGTTACACTACTTTTACCACAACTGCGATAAGGGATTAGGCCATGGTATTTAATATTTGTTTTCCATCCAGGCACCGAAAAACACACACATACAATTGTTTGCATTGTGGTCAATAAGATGTATTATTTTGAAATGCTACTTAAGGCACCTATCCCCTGCACATGTCAGGGGAGACAGAAAAATGAGCTATCCAAGCTAAGTCGGAGTTTAAATGGATCCATTTGAGCTGTTTTTCGATTCGATTAATCAATAAAGCCTTAGTGGGACTTTTTTCGGTTAGCGAGGATATCTTTGTATCACAAATTTGTTGTGAGTGTACATGTATGCCTTTTTATCTGGTATTTTCTCTCAAAAGGTACCAGCCCGTACACGCAAAACAGAATATTTCACAGTCATGGCCTTACATTGTTCAATACCTAATTGTGTCCTGAGTCGATCCAACTACAGTTACCTTTTAAAGCTGACGTGTGAAAGCAAATACAAATACCAATCACTTTCTACACATTTAAAATGTGAAAATATAATCATCAGACGGACGGACATGCAGACGAAAAGACCAATCGCTTTATGCCCCTTCGTCTGAAAAGGGGAATGAACATAAGATGTACTCGTAATTTTGATATCTAAGACGTAAACGTACCAGTAAAACGTCAGGGAACGTCAGCTTTTAAAGATAGCTGCAGTTAGACTACACGAGAACAAAATCACGTAATCCCTTACCACACTGACGGCTGAGGCGTTGAGTTTTGATAAAAGTAGTGTAACGTAAAATATATAAATGCAACTGATCTATTAGGGGTCTAATATTGAGTAGTTATGGCTGTTTCAATGTGCATCGCTTTGAAATATTTTGTTGTTCTAGGCTTATTGTATTGTGATCATTTATTCGATTCTAATGTTCTAATGTTCTAAAAAATGTGGCAGATGGCCGTCCTAAGTCGGCACCGGTTGCCCATTGGTCTTGTTGGTTTATGTGTAGGCCTTTGTGTTTGATGTTTCTGTGTTGTGCGTTGACGTTCCTTGTCCCTTTGCGTCTCTTCCTGTGCTTTTCTGCTCTGTGTTTTTGCATAGGGTGTTTTGGGGTTTTGCTGTGGGTGCTACAGCCTGGTGTTGTTGGAGATCCACTCCTTTGTTCTAATTTCGAGAGAATTTGTATCGAAAACGTTTATTGAAAAAAATCTGACGTCATTGTACAGTAAAAACTTTGCCGTTTTATTGGAATGTGAACTTTGACATCACAAATTCTTATAATTTTCAGTTACCAGTTCATCCTAAACATACTAATCGGTGAATGAAAGTCAACCACAAAACCCGAAATCAGAATACAAAAAACAAGAAAGAAAAAAAAAACGATAAAAAATTCTCGAAAACAAATGTGAAAAATAACTTTCTTACGAGAAAAGATAATCGGACAAATAAGCATATACATTTATACAGCATCATCACATTTATCTAATGAACAATGTCAAGAGTCCAGTGCAAAAACGGAACGTATGATGTCAATGTTGAATACCAGAAAATTTTGCTAGATACCAATTTTCGCTATATTCGCGAGTGATTTTGATTCGTTTAAAATTATTCTTGCGAAAAGTTGTGTTTTGTAACATTTATAACATGAATTGGCAAGTCACACACAATCTGTTCTTCTTGCACATGTGTCATTCTTCAAATATTTCGATTAAACTTAAAAAGAAGAAAATCAAGTGTATTCATATGATAGAAATAATTAAAACTTCAATAATGAAAGGTACAAAATAGTGAAATCGTATGTATATATTTATTTGTAACTTAGGAATCGGGAAAAATTGTACCCGCAAAAATAAAGAAACCTTACTTTACCATAAAATTGCAAAATTTGATACTAGCGAACATTTCGAGTTATATGGCACTCTAGAAATAATGATTAAGTACAGCATGTATGAAGAATAATTCAATTCTGCATGCGAACTAGTTCCCAAGCAAAATATATACACAGCCAAATGTGCCTCACATGAAATTCATATGGAATGAGCATCATGTTAATTTCACAAGAATGACAAATATGGATAATGACCATATCCCTGTATACAGTACAAAATCGATAATTCAGAAAATCAGAAACCGAAGGCATACAAAATCAGGATAAAATAGGAACCAAGGCAAACAAACAGAAACCTCCACCATATGAAAAGAAGCGAACTCCCGATATGGGAGTGAGACCAGGTGCCCAGGAAGAGTAAGTATCTCCTGCATGCAACACTCGCCGCTACAATTCGATAGAACTGTGACATCCGGTTACTTCCATTTCGGAAGACATAGAGTACAATCTTGAGTTGGATGGTTCAAATTGTAAACGAACTTTTCTTCCGCCTAATATTTCTTCCTCCTGGAAGGATTATTATTATAATAAAAATTCCCAGGATTTTTTGTTTTAGAATATTTTTTCCTTGTCCATAATAATTTTTCTACTTTCCTTTCAGTACGTGAAAAGGAGTAAAACATCAACAATTTTCATAATAATGTTTCCGTCTATAAAGACAGAAACATATTATGAAAATTGTCAATGTTTTACTCTTTTTTCAAGTTACCCAAAGGAATAATTTTCTTAAAAACAGAAGAAATATTATATGTGAGTATCATGTATAATATTTTTTCCATCTACGCTTCAAACACATAAATAGCGCTGATTTAGGAATATATTCTCATGATTCAAACATTTTAATGATTACAGTAATATAATTAGTTTAGTTAAATAAATATTACATAACAAAAATTCTGTAGAATGGTTCATATATTATTGAACGTATTGATACATTTACCTTTTCAATTTTATTATAATAATATTAATACTTTTTAATTTTTTTTTCTACAAGTACATCACTCATCTATCGGAAGAAATCTGTATAATCCAAATAATGTACGTAGGGATCAAATTTTCGAGCTGTACAGATGTAATACACTGTACAGTACATATATATGCGGATAATAATTGTCACTGGAAAAATATTATAATGTACTTATTTAGAAATAGTATTCAGAATAAGAAATCATAGATTTCAAAACTCATATGATATTTGAAATTTATGATTTCTTATTCTGAATACTATTTCTAAATAAGTACATTATAATATTTTTTCCAGTGACAATTATCATGCGCATATATGAAATCCTTATTGGAATTTTTGTTCAACAAGATTTTTCCATGGTACTAGTATAAGAACTTTTATAGTATAAGAACTTCTATTATGAGCATTAAAAAAATCCAGATGGAATTTTTGTTATGTAATATATTTTCCATGGCATGAGATCTTTTATTAAGATCATGGAAGATTCTTTACATAATAAAATTTCCTTTTGAATTTTTGATACATAATAAAAGTTCTTGGGAAAAAATATTATATGATAAAAGTTCCAAGGAATAGATATTATGCTGGAAGAAATATTTCATCACAAAATGGTCTATGACAGAATATCATCAACCTTTCTGGAGAGTAGGACATCATAGTGTATGACGAGTTCCCCATATCGACCGTAGAATTTCCTCAGTGACGATGTTAGTCGGTCACAAACATATCCCTGACTGAGAAGCTTATCTGAAAGACGCCTAGCTCTCAGAACAAAATCCGTTTATTTGGTACTTGCTCTGGCATATCGTATCAACTGAGATATGAACATACCATAAGCAGGCGATGAAGGGATTTTGCTACTCAGAAAAGGAAAGTTTGAAATGCTGAAATTGAAGTCGTCACGTTTGTCATAGAGTGAGGTGTTCATGTGACCATCAGTGTCGTAGGACAACATTATGTCCAAATAGGATGTTGAATTATTTGTCTCTGTAGTTCATGTGAAATTTATAGAATTCGTGTGAAATTTATGAAATTACACATAAGATTTAGATGAAAAATATTCCACGTGAATTTCACATAAATTTCTTCACATGAATTTGACATTAGCTTTTCTATGCATATGTGACCTTGATTCGAAATTGAATTTAGATGAAATTCATGTTAGAATGTTAAACGTCTTCAAATTCAATAGCATCATTTAAGACCTGATAAATTTACAGCATGGACCAGACATGCACGTTTCGGGTACTAAACCCTCGTCAGTGATCCTCAGTCTAAACAATGTAAAATGGCCAAAAAGTATGAAAATTATGTTCAAAAATGTACCAAAAGACGTAGCAGGACGGGTGGGATATGATGCTACAGGACCCACTGTTTAGAAATTTCAAGAAATTTTGTCACAGAAAATAAACTTCACATGAATTTCATGTAAACAGTTTCATGTAAATTTCATGTTCGTGCTCGTTTCACATAAATATCATGTGAACTTGTATGTGAAATTCATGTAAATCATTTGAATTTCATATGAGCACAATTGGCTGTGTAGAAATAGAGCATATGTAGTTTACATCTTAAAAGACCTTTTTTCGTGAGTCAAAAAGTACTTCCAAACTATTTAACCATTTCATAACATCATCGTGCAATCTGAGGAAGCCATTTGATGACACTTTCTGCATTTATAGGATATTTATTTGAAGTGTAATCCTCGCCAGGCACATTTATTGTGTCAAGAAAGAAAACAGAATCAAAAAGAAGGAAACAACTTAATAAACACATTCGCTATTGATATTTACGTTGAATTGTTAAGTAATGAATAAGGAATGAGAACAATCGTATAAATTGCATACACGTTCAATACACGTCAATGAAACACAAAAGCTTGAAAGCAAATAACCAATCCTGAATGAAACCTACGTTACTTCTCCATTTTCTTGGAAAGAAAAATATCTGAATTGTCAATTTGGTGAAATCATTTGCACATGCATTTTCAACAGTTTTACGCGAAGGCTTCATTTACATGAATATTCATAACAAAAAGCATATTTGCATTTTCTGTAGTCGAAATACTGTCACCATAATGATCCTAACTAATTGAAGAAACAATCAGCCATTGTTCGTGTGAGCTTGATTCAATTCATTATATGTTAGAAGTTTAGAAATCAAAATCAAGAGGAAACTGAACTGAATTTTTGCGTTAAAAAACAAAAAACAATTTTTTTGCATGTATGTTGGAAAATCGCAAGTAATCATACAAGATTATGATGAAGGGTGCTCTCTCTCATTGGACGAATATTTACGTATAAATCACGCTTAAAGGTTTTTTTTCTGGCATGGTTCTCATTTTCTGTTTTGCACTCCGGTAGAAAATATTAATGTTGGAATGTTCTCAGTATCAATAAATTGGGTTTTTTTTTAAATTGGCGATGACAGGAAATCATGTAATTGTAACCAGTTAACTCAACATAAGAATATCCTTTTCAAAACAATCGATCTGTGTTAGACGTCTTCAAATTCAATAGCATCATTTAAGAACAGATCAATTTACAGCATGGACCAGACATGCACGTTTCGGGTACTTAACCCTCGTCAGTGATCCTCAATCTAAACAATGTAATATGGCCAAAGAGTGTCAAAATCATTATGTCCAAATATGTACCGAAAAATGTAGCAGGATTGGTGGGATATGAAGCTACAGGACCCACGTGTTAGAAATTTCGAGAGCTTTTGATAACAGAAATTTTCGAATGCGTTGAAGAGACAGACGATCAACCGAAGTTGATCGAACTTGAATTTGGCTAGATGTTTTTTCATTATTCATGCTACTTTTGTTACAGTAAGAGTATTAAGAAACTCAAGGTGTGGGAGTTATGTTAAGAGTAAATTCTATGACCAAATTATTGTTAAAAGCTGAAACATACGACCTATGTTGCTTTGATAAACATCTTTAAAATCAATTTCATTACTTAATTTTTGTTTTATGTGATATAGAGAATATAATAGTAAAAATCTCTTTTTTTTCAAAAGTTCGTCTGGTAGGAAATGATATCAAAAGAAATGTATGCATGAACAGAGATTATGTTTGTTTCAATGATTTTTTTGGTCACGTTATTCGTATTATGAATTAATGAATTAATGAATTAATTATGTTCATAAAACGTTATTGCTGTCCTGTCTTTATCGTTTGTCATAAAGATCTAAATAATAAATTATTTGCGTTATAGTAATCAATAAAAATCTTAACAATGCATGCGTAATATTATAATAAAAGATTATAACTATCAATCATATGTTGTCATGTGGGATAAGAAAACCCACCCGAAGGGTCTGGATTCTGGTCAGGGAGCGAGGCTTGCTCGCCATACCCCTTATGGGGTGTTCATTGAAGTAAAAAAAACTACAGAGACAAATACTTCAGCATCATATTTGGACATAATGTTGTCCTACGACATTGATGGTCACATGAACACCTCACTCTTCACATGAACACCTCACTCTATGACAAACGTGACGACTTCAATTTCAGCATTACAAACTTTCCTTTTCTGAGTAGCAACATCCCTTCATCACCTGCTTATGGTGTGTTCATATTTGAGTTGATACGCTATGCCAGAGCAAGTACCAATTATACGGATTTTGTTCTGAGAGCTAGGCGTCTTTCAGATAAGCTTTTCTGTCAGGGATATATTTGTGACCGACTAACATCGTCACTGAGGAAGTTCTACGGTCGATATGGGGAACTCGTCATACACTATGATGCCCCACTCTAAAGAATGCTGAATGATATTCTGTCATAGACCATTTGAACCATCCACCTAAAGATTGTACTCTATGTCTTCCGAAATGGAAGTAACCGGATGTGACAGTTCTACCGAACTGAAGCGGCGGGTGTTGCATGCAAGCAGGAGATGCTTACTCTTTCTGGGCACCTGGTCCCACTCCCATATTGGGAGTTCACTTCTTTTCATATGGTGAAGGTTTTTATTTGTTTGCTTTGGTTCCTGTTTTATCCTGAATTTTGTATGCCTTCGGTTTCTGATTTTCTGAATTATCGATTTTGTGCTGTATACAGGGATATGGTCATTGTCCATATATGTCATTCCAGCAAAATGTGAAATTATCAATTATATCGAAATTCGAAACATAATAGAATTCGTTTTCAGCGACCTCAAAATGGTAGGTACACGTCGCTATTGGCAAACTCTATCCCACATGGTGGCAAATGGAAGAAAAAGAATATAAACGTATATTACACGTCTTCAAATTCATAGCATCATGTAAGAACAGATAAATTTGCAGCATTGACCAGACATGCACTTTTCGGGTACTTAACCCTCGTCAGTGACCCTCAATCTAGACAATGAAATTTTGCCAAAGACTGTGAAAGTTATGTAAATAGAATGCCGAAAGATGTAGCACGATGGGTGGGATATGATGCTACAGGACCCACTTTTCAGAAATTTCGAGAAAAATTTGTAAACAGAAAACCGAAGCTTAAGTAGATCGGATTTGTTTACATGTGCAGTTGGGGAACCCTGGTCCATCAGCAGTGACACTCACCAAGTGGTTCAAATATTACAAGTATTCAAATTCTAGGCATAATTAATTTTAAGAATATATAAGTTTGCAGCATGGACCAGACTTGCACTGTCTCCTATCTGAAAACATTTTCAAGATATTATGTCAATACTGAAGATACAAGTAATAATGTTGAAATGCAAGATTATCATGTCGACTTGCGACTTGTTATGGCAAGAAAATATATAGAGAATAAGCGTCTTAATTTGGGGTTTGTTACGGGAATGCAACTCACAGCAAGTGTATCGATCGTGCATATAATGCACGTTTGCTCATTTCATGCGACAAATGCACTTGCTGTGTGTTGCAGTTTGTTTTTTTAGTTAATGCATTGTGACGTCACGAGCGATTACATATAGAAATGCAACAGGTTCTTATCAATAATACGGAAGGGTTCCAACTCTATACCTTCTTTAAGAACATTTCAAACCAATCTATTATGCACCAGACACGTGTTTCGGTAATTAAATACTCATCAATGATGTTACCAGACAAAGTTATTTTGAGGAGCCACCAAAATGCATTTCTATATTTATGAAAACATGTTAATTTGCACCAGACACGTGTTTCGGTAATTAAATACTCATCAATGATGCTACCAGCCAAAGTTATTTTGAGGAGCCACCAAAATGCATTTCTATATTTATGAAAACATGTTCATTTGCATGGCATTAATCAGAAGCATGTTGAAATAAATTTGCATGTTGAAATAAGTAATATATCTTGTGTGGAAGATAAGAAAGGATTTGAGACTTGAGACGTTGTTGTTATCACAGCGGAACACACATATACTTATAGCAAAACAATTTTGCGGCGTCCCTATCATAATTTCATAAATACTACCCAAATGATTCGGACAAATACGTGGCAAAATCTAGTATCCGAAGATGCACGTTTCGGACATTAAATCCATATTGTGGTACTTTATTGGAGGTTAACCTCTTAGCACAATCCCTACAGTGCTATTTTAGTCATATATTTCATCTAACTACACTACTGATACCACCCTACACAAAATTTGGAGCCGCGCACTCTTTGCAAATTAAATGCGCAAATTTAAATTCAAAATACAAAACAAGAGGGCGCTACTGAAAAACATTTGGTTGTCAGAAAATCACTTCGGCATTCAAAAAGTACCACTGATGAGATTCATATATCCAAAACACGTGTTTGGTGCATTAAAATTGCTTTGAGATTTTTTCCAAGAAGGTAAAGAGTTGGAACACTTCGGATCCGTATTATTTTAAAAATATGATTACAAAAACTAAAGTATTTTTGTGGCGCCCTATGATATTTCGTAATTATCACTTTCAGGATTCAAATAAATATGGAACGAGTGACCGGGAAGGATAAGCTTTTCTCGCACATTGAAACCTTCAAAATCTTCTTGTTTACGCATCAGAATGACTGAACGTCATGCTAAATGTATGTGCATGTGAAATAACGTACATCAGTTTGTCTGTGACGTCATAAAAGAACAATCAACAGTGCCGGATCAGGGGTGTCGGATCGAATTTTCCAGCACCGCTTAAAAGGGGAATCAGCCAATCCAAAGTGCAAAAGAATAATCAAGCACCACATTTGAATCCGGATAGAAAAATATCAGTCTCGGATGGGATGATCAACGTCCGAACCTCAGCTAATGCCTCGGTTGGGACTTGATCAATCCCACCCTCGACTGATATTTTTCTATCCGGAACTCAAAGTGGTGCTAGATTCTATTAATGCTGTCAGCCTCTCATGTACACTACCATCCATAAATAACTATACACACAAGGAAATCATTCTAAATTATTTACATAAGTTTATTCTGATTTTTCCAATCTGAGGCTGAAAGATTTATAGTATTTGTCTTCACACAATTCATTATTATGAATTGTCATAACAAAATAGTGAATAGAAACTTTTTCATTCTCATAATTTAAAAATATATCTTTTCATCCTCATAATTAAAAAATATATCCTTTTGATATAAAAAAAATCAAAATTCAAAAAAATGTAAATATTTGTGTGATTTCTTTAAGGTCCATTATAAAATTATGCAGCAATGGATTTGAAACTTTTCATTGTCTAACATCAACATGAGCAGAAATACTAATTTATGGATGACGTTGTAGTTCGATGAATTAAGATATCCGCTTACTTCCATAATTTCAAAACTGTAGAATACATATCCGATAGTTGTAACATATGCTTATATTCACCAACTTTATGATTTTTTAAATTTTTGTCTACTGGAAAATTGGTTATTTTTGCTGGGGGAAAATTTTGCGATTATAACATGCAAGACAGTCCGCGTGGGGGAAATCATCGCGATAAAAATGTCTTTACAGTAGAAAGTATGTAGCGGGGATTTTTCGCGTGGGGGAAAACTTTCGTAAAATCCGAAGATTCGTGAAAACGCGAAATTTACCTCCAAGCGAAAATTACCACGTTAGCAAAAATTGTGTAAATGAATCTTATATGACAACGTTCTCATGCTAGGTATGTCCAAATATTTACTATAATATTTGAATTGTGAATATATTTTTCTTGAAGTAATCTAGTATTTCACTATCAAAATAAAGACTTACTCCAATAATAGACAAATTGTTTAATGCTTAGAACGAAAAGGAAGGGATCTCCAGCATGACAAACCTGCACTCACCCATCGAAAAAAAAAAAACTTGTAAAATAAACTGCAAGTATCAGTGCCCAGTTTCACAAAACTTATGGGAAAATTTTCAGGAATTTTCGTAATACGCAAGATCGCAAATGCAGCGCGTGCAGCGTGTCCGTTCTGATTTTTCTTTTAGTCACCCACCTAAACCATTGTTCAAAACTTGGGCACCTTTTCTGCCCAAGTAGATTGATGACGTCATAACAATGGAGAACAATCAAACAGTGCGCGAGAACATTCGTATAGTCTTGGTTAGAAGTATAAAATTTTTGATCTTCCGTATTTCGTCTCTAAATTAGAGGAACAAAAGCTGTTCCATTCATATATCATTATATTTTCTTATATCATTCCCAAATACTAAATATCAGAAAAAACATAATTATTTTGGAGTTTATTAGAAGAATTAAGCTATAAAAAGTTACGAAAATTTCTCAACTTTTCGTAATAAGTTTTGTGAAACGGGTTGCTAGGTTTTCCAATGATATGATGAGCATTGAGAACGAGACTGATTATATAACTTACCTAAAGCTATACAGAAATCGAGAAGCAGATAGACAGATGAAATAAAAAGTAATACATCCATCTCAATTCTTATTTTTCATTTCCTGTTAATTTCCCCATTTTCACACTCTGAGTGTTTCACATTCTGAGTATTTCACATTTTGCTTATTTCACATTTTGAGTATTTCCATTCAATAGAGTTGTTTTCATTGCCTGGTACATGTAAACTTCAAGACCGTCGGGTATGTTGGACTATATATATATACGCATTAACAATGCTTTTATATAGTTTCATGCCTAAAGATCGATTGAACCTCAGTAATTTAGAGCTTTAACTTGTCTGACAAAACATTTTCCTATTATGTGTTTTATTAGAAGATCTCACAATTAAAACACCCACAAACGGTTTATAGTAACGCAATTGGTTAATTTCTTTAGTTGTTATGTTTCGTTCTCATGCATTGGTATCTTTATTGTATGTTTGATGGCTGATTTTGGTACACTTCGTCTTTCATTGCTATCGGGAATACCATATGGATGGAATTCTATTGAAACATGACAGGCATTTCATGAAGACCATTGATGACGAAATAATTCCGTAATTGCTTCCCTTATTGATTCAGTGCACTATATGATTAGTTGCAATACGATTTAATGACATGACAAAGGAGGATTTTAATATTACTTAACGTAGTACCAGTGAGTATATAACGAGTAGCCTAAAATCAGACTCCAAAATCAGACCCTAAAAACAGATTCCAAAGACAGACTCCAAAATCAGACTCCATAATTAGACTCAAAAATCAGACCCCAAAGACAAACTCCAAAACCAGACACTATTGAAATTACACTCCAAAATCAGACTCCGAAATCAGACCCCAAAGACGTCGAATAAAGTTATTACATGATACACGTCCTCAAATTCATAGCATCATATGAGAACAGATAAATATGCAGCATTGACCAGACATGCACGTTTCGGGTACTTATCCCTCGTCAGTGATCCACAATCTAACAATGGAATTTAGCCAAAGACTATGAAAGTTATGTCCAAAAGAAAAACAAAATCGAAAGACGTAGCAAAATGGTTGGGATATTATGCTACAAGGATCCACTTTTCAGAAATTTCGAGAAATTTTTGTAAACAGTAATTTTCGAGTGCGTTTGAAGACGATCAACCGAGGACTGATTGGACTTGGCTACAATGTGCCGTCAGGGACTAGGATAACGGTCAAATCAATGTTCCCAAGAGATTTGTAGGTGGTCAAGAAAACAAAGCTTCAAACGCTGCTGTAAGAAGAAGCCCCCTGGTCAGAAATACACAGCCGATTGTGCCTCATATGAAAGGAGTCCCCGAGGGCACATGTAGCCAAGTTCGATCAATTTCGGTTGATCGTTTCTTCAACGCATTCTAAATTTCTGTTATCAAAATTTCTTGAAATTTCTGAAAAGTGGGTCCTGTAGCATCATATCCCATCCATCCTGCTACGTCTTTCGGTACACTTTTTCGACATAGTATTTTTCATACTTTTTTTTGCATATTACATCATTTAGATTTAGGATCACTGATGAGGGTTAAGTACTCGAAACGTGCATGTCTGGTCCACATTGCCAATTTATCTGTTTTTAAATGATGCTATTCAATTTGAAGACGTTTACATTCATATTAAATGAGCATCATGTAAATTTCACATGAACGTTCATGTGAAATTCATATAAATTTCACACAAGAGTTATGTTAAATATTTTTCACATGAATTTCACATAAATTTACTTCACGTGAATTTTACATGAATCTTTCTTTGTGACCACCATACGAAATTGAATTCACAGGAAATGTTTATCAGAAACTTCACATGAATTTCATGTAAAAAAAAGTCATGTTAATTTCATGTTCGTGCTCGTTTCACATAAATTTCATGTGAACTTTTATATAAAGTTTATGTAAATTTCACATGAGATCCATATGAGGCACAATTGGCTGTGTACACACAACACCACTATGATGAAAGCCTCTGTACATGATCCCTTCTATTTTGCTTTGAAAATACATACAATTATCGATCAACCGAAAATCTGATACCTATTAATTGTCCACTGAGGTTATAGAAAAATTAATGCAATTAGAAATATTGAGAACTTTGTGATATCTGATACAAGTATAACATTATTAATACTTTAATACTGTTATATCAGATAGGATTTATCATGAGTTCCTAGAAAAATTGCATGCACTACTAAACCCGGGTATATTCACTGGCCTAATGAGCCTGAAAGCTTGGAAAGGATTTAACTTTAAACAAAGAATAACTAATGCGATATAGAAAAGATGATAAGATATTGATATCTGATACACCTTTAACGTTGCTCTTCAATACTTTCAATATGTCTTGGCGATGTCGGAGGCCAATGTGTGCAGGAAAACCCTGCGAATCTATAGTAATAGCTTTTGTCATTTCACAGAGCACATTCGAGGGCTGATTGATATGTTGTGAGTCTCGATTATCTGGAATGTAGAAGGTATTCTGCTGATAGTTTATCTCCATAAAGGAATAACAATCAATGACATATACTTCACTTCTGACACAGTTACGGGAAATATTAAACTTAAGCGCCGCGGAAAGCTCACTAGATAAAGGTGTGTAGTTCCATCGGGACAATGCTCCTGTTCATAAGTCTATCACTTCTATGTCTGCCATACATGATTGTGGCTTTAATTTGATTGAGCATCCACCTTATCCACCTGATCTTGCTCCATCAGACTCATTCATTTCCAAAACTGAAAGCAGCTATTTCTGGCACCCATTTTCAGTCCGATGATGACGTCATACTTTCAATGGATGACTTTTTGACCAGTTAAGATCATGAGGTCTTTCAAAGTGGTATTGAATCCTTTAAACAACGGGGCAAAAATGTATAGATACTTAAGGTGATTATGTAGAAAAATAATGCAAAATGTCTGATAAAATTCAAACCCATCAATACGAGGCTCTCAGCATATCAATAAGCCCTCTTAAAGATTGGCAATAGCATAATAAAATGAAAATATATCTTTCAGGTGAAAAGGGGTATCTCCTATTTTACTTAATAATGTAGAAGTTTATGATTCAACTTAACAAAGAGCGTTGTCAAATTCTGTCATTTTAAGTGTTCAAAAGTTGTCCATATTGAATGTTATCGGTAATACGCTTACAAGGTTATATAATGTATTCATCATTGAAAACAAAAGCACATTTGATTCCCGTCGCTCAATTACGTAATCTAGTCTAGGAGCTTGTCTGGCAGTTACCAAGCTCTCAGAATGTAACTACCGCTTTGAATACGTTTATTTGCGAGTAAATCATGGAAATACAGTTTTCAGGAATCACTCAAGACCTTCATTCTGATACTTCAACATGTTCAATATGCAATTTTTTTTGAAATACATGAAAAAAGGAGAGAATCTTCAAAAAGGACTCGGTAACAACACCTATTGCAAAACACGGAAACATCAAATTGTGAAAAAAGGAGAGAATCACCAACAAGACTCGGTAACAACACCTATTGCAAAACACGGAAAAAACAAATTGTGAAAAAAGGAGAGAATCGCCAACAAGACACGGTAACAACACCTATTGCAGAACACGGGAACACCAAATTGTGAAAACACAGAGTAGAAAAATGTGAAACACCAAAATTTGAAAACACAGAGTAGAAAAACACAGTAAAAGATAGCACATGAACAAACGAGACCAATTGGCAATAGACCATTTTCATATAGCGGATAGACTTGCTTTTCACGTAATTTTTCATTTTGACGTCGTGGATTTGTTTCGACGTCATAATCAAAAGTTACGTCAAATAATGTCATGTCGGGTCTTGGACTGTATAAAATTCAATTATATTGCTGTAACATGAAAATCGTTTATTTGTGCCCGACTAAGGACGGTCATCTGTCACGTTAGTCCCTAAAATGTGGTTATCCAGATTTTCTACGCATTATTTTCATGATGTAAAATCTATTTTTGAACTCTTCCGATTGCTTAAAGGATCCTGGACCTTAGGGAAAGGCTATAAAAATTGGTTTTCAAAATTTTCACAATTTATTGAACTGACTGTATATATTGTTTGAACTATGTCTAAACAACAAGTTTCTTGCTCCTTTCTGTTAAGATATTGCCTGAAACGCTCGTAAAGTCAGCTAAAATTTACCCACCCTTCGCCAGCTTTGGTTGAACTATGCACAAAAAACCCAGGTAGTCTGATAGATTTTTTTTTCAAAATTAGGCATGGACGCATGTCAGAATGGCTAACTTGGCCTTCATGTTCAAATTAGAGAAAATCCACGAAAAAAGTATCATCAAAAGTATACAGATTAACATAAAGACGCACCTCTAATATCATGCAACCGACAGTATCGATTCATTAGCATATATTGATTTTTACCCGATTGGTCGTGTTCACAAAATATGTGATCATGTGACAATTTGTTTGATCCCTCTCATGCATATGTATTGAGAAAACAATATTCAAGGCCGGAATCGATGGCGATTTATCCGGATTTGCCAAATACCCCTGTCACAAAACAGACATCACAATTAGTAACATCTTTGAATACAAGCAAAACTTTAGTAATTATTTAATACACGAATGGTCAATTTTTCATTATATGTAAAAAGTGATACACATGAAATTGTATTCTTCGATTTATGAGTGATCAAAAAAGGGGCCTTAAGGTCCGGGAGCCTTTGGCCACGTCGTTGTCTTGCTAGAGATATTTTCCTTTTATCAATATATATCTCCACAGAAAAAATATGTTCAAGCACCACAAAAAACTATATTTTATTATAATTTCATCATAACACTTATAACATTTGATATGATAGAATGCAGAATAAAATATCGCTTTTTGTGGTGCTTTAACATTTATTCTATATTCATTTTCTTTTTTTTTGCGTTGGATCTAATTCTAAATTTTGATAGAGCTACGTCGTACATACATTTAAATTATACGAGGGCTGTCCATAAAGTTCTTGGACGGGTCTTAAATTAAGGGAAATTAGCGTTTTAGACATTTATTTTTACCATATTTATCATCAAATATTTTTTGCGAATTACGAAATATTAACAATTATCAAATTTAAGATTCATTATCAAAATTATGACAACGTAATTAGATTGTTTGTTAGCTTTTATCAAGGCTTTCCACGAACTTTACGGACAACCCTCGTATTTGATACTATATTGGTGCCAAACAGGGGATGCTTACTCCTCTCGGGCACCTCGTCCCACCTCTAGCTTGCTAGGGGTCCGTCGATACTCAGTTTTGTGCTCTATTGGGAGTGCTGTTGAGATAATCGTTAGGAACTCTATAGACTCTTTGACGCTTAGAACTACAGGAATTACAAAGAAAACAAAAGTTTCCAGCTCTGCTGAAAGAAAGCAACCCATTGGCCAGGATTCCTAAATGTGATGTACTAAACAGTAAAGTTTTGGAGGACGAATCGTCCTCATCTCGGTTCTTTCAGCTCAAATGACTCGGCGTTAAAAAATTCATTTGGAACACCTTATATAATTTGTAAAAGATAGGATGGAATCTCTGATAGTACTCGATTGCAGCACCCATTGCTTTACATCGGAACAACCAAATGCAAAATCACAAAGTGGATTAGCACAACATGGAACACCTAGAGTGGAAAAGCACAACATGGAACACCTAGAGTGGAAAAGCACAACATTGAACACACTGAGTGGAAAAGCACAACATGGAACACATAGAGTGGGGAAGCACAACATGGAACACATAGAGTGGAAAAGCACAACATGGAACACCTAGAGTGGAAAAGCACAACATTGAACACATTGAGTGGAAAAGCACAACATGGAACACATAGAGTGGGGAAGCACAACATGGAAAACATAGAGTGGGAAAGCACAACATGGAACACATAGAGTGGGAAAGCACAACATGGAACACATAGAGTTGAAAAGCACAACATGGAACACATAGAGTGGGAAAACACAACATGGAACACATAGAGTGGGAAAGCAACACATGGAACACCTAGAGTGGAAAAGCACAACATGGAACACATAGAGTGGAAAAGCACAATATGGAACACATAGAGTAGAAAAGCACAACATGGAACACATTTAGTGGAAAAGCACTACATGGAACACATTTAGTGGAAAAGTACAACATGGAACACATATAGTGGAAAAGCACAACATGGAACACATATAGTGGAAAAGCACAACACGGAACACATAAAGTGGAAAAGCACAACATGGAACACATAGAGTGGAAAAGATCAACATGGAACACATGTCGATGTTCACTCAAGAAAATGAAAACAATATCTAAAATACATGCACTTTCTGAGGTTATCTCTATATAGAAAGTGCTATGGCGACCATGTCAGGGAAGAAATTTAAACACTTGCTGTAAAACCCCTAGCCGGGATCGTTTTCACGAGATCCACGCGGCAAAGTGCATAATTGTGACATAAATGAGATAAAGAAGATCCTGATGACAATCTTGACAGAACTCACAATAGAGCACGATACTGAGCATCGACGGACCCCTAGCAAGCTAGAGGTTGGACCAGGTGCCCGGGAGGAGTTGTCTTCAGATGCGAAATGGAATAGAAAAGGTAGCCAAAACCATCTGAGGATTGGTGTAATGGTGTAAATCCAATTCTATGAGATTGACACTGATATGGTATAGAAAGCAGCTACCTCAATAGATCAGAAAGAGATAAGGTTTAAGGCTAGTTGGGTCCTGTAGCATCATATCCCATCCATCCTGCTACGTCTTTCGGAACGCTTTTTCGACATAGTAACATTGTTTAGATTTGAGGATCACTGACGAGGGTTAAAACAAAGGAGGGGATCTGCAACAACACCAGGCTGCAGCACCCACAGCAAAACCCCAAAACATCCAATGCAAAAACACACAGCAGACAAGCACGGAAAGATGCGCATAAGGGACAAGGAACGTCAACGCACAACACAGAAACATCAAACACAAAGGACTACACATAAACCAATGAGACCAATGGACAACCGGTGCCGACTTAGGACGGCCATCTGCCACGGAAATAGCAGAAGGTGTGGTTATCCTAGATTACGTGCGCACAACCCTCCCACTTTTCCGATTACCAAGAGGTCTCGAAGAACGTACAATTGTGGTGTAAAACAACCTCCTCACTGTCAGATGACCACACACAAACAAGACCGCAAAACGCAGGGGCCCAAGCAACACAGATGAATACGTAAATGGATATAAAAAGAGGGCGTGCGTAATACAATCCGTGCTCTGCCGCCGCGAGCTCATGTATGTTCTCACCCGAGGAGTCCGACGGACATTCAGAGAGGACAGGTGGTCGGGGCCCTGTCTTCTCTAAAGAGGTTTGGACAGGGCCCGTCATGGAGTCCCGTCGTCACAGTCAGTTAGAGCGCAAGTTTTAAGAATGTGCTCGTACAAAACTGTAGATTGGTCAAGTACCAATCCTAGTGTCCGTCTGGTGACATAAGGATCATATCTACGGTATAAAAGGCGTTTGATGATTCTGACGCGTTCTAATCTTGTAAATATTGTCACCATAAAATGCAGGTTGTGAAATACCCAAAGTAATATACTCTGTTGCCTGTATTGGTCCGAATTTTAAGTACCCGAAACGTGCATGTCTGGTCCATGTTGCCAATTTATCTGTTCTTAAATAATGCAATTCAATTTGAAAACGTTTACATTTATACCACTTGGTGAGTGTCACTGCTGGTGGACCAGGAGTCCCCGAGGGCACATGTAGCCAAGTTCGATCAATTTCGGTTGATCGTTTCTTCAACGCATTCTAAAATTTCTGTTATAAAAATTTCTTGAAATTTCTAAAACGTGGGTCCTGTAGCATCATATCCCACCCATCCTGCTACGTCTTTCGGAACGCTTTTTCGACATAGTAACTTTCATACTTTTTTCGCGTTTTATATTGTTTAGATTTTAGGATCACTGACGAGGGTTAAGTACCCGAAACGTGCATGTCTGGTCCATGTTGCCAATTTATCTGTTCTTAAATGATGCTATTCAATTTGAAGACGTATACATTCTTGAACCCTATGTCAGAAGGATCAGTTCGAATTTCAAACTCCATGACGGCCATGAAAATGTTTTTCATCATATTAACACGATATTTTTGATAACAAATGAGTGGATGAACTCCGGATGACAACACCGTCTGCTACTTGCATGGCAGGTGGCCGTCCTAAGTCGGCACCAGTTGCGCATTAGTCTCGTTGTTTATGTGTGGTCTTTTGTGTTTCATGTTTCTTTGGTGTGCGTTGGTGTTGCTTGTCCCTTTCAATCTCTTTCTGTAGATGTCTGCTCTGTATTTTTACTTTGGGGGTTTTGGGGTTTTTGATTTGGGTGCTGCATCCGGGTGCTGCTGGCGATCCTTCTTTCAAAAGATGTAGCATGATAAACGTTTGGTTAATACATCTATTTTCCGATGCCCTTCACTTCTGTTTGTTTTGCTGAAGTTCCATGCGTCGTTTTCTTGTTTATAGATGATTTCTCCTAATACTAACAGTAGCATTACCCAGATCTATTTCAATCCCCTCGCCAAGGCTCCGGAATGTAAAATTGCCACAACTTGTTTCATACAGTAAGTAACGTATGAAATAGGCAATCATTATAGATCCTTTGAAGTAACCATTAGGCACATGCCTAGTTAAAAATGATGTTCTGTACTTTTTCGATAAGCATAGTAACGGTTCGGGAAGATATCTGACGTACCTAACTGTGACTCCACCCAATTCTGTGGAAACCGTCCTATGAATCCATTCTATAATCTGCAAAATGGCATTACAAAATCCACGTTTCCAAATAACCTTTGATGACGCCATAATTGCTGTACGTCAGATAGCGGTTCAAATGACAAGGAGCTCTGCATTGCACTTTGCAGCATAGAATTACGCATGCTTATGTTTACTACTTTGTTTGATGTACTTAATCGGATTTCTTATCGATTGATTTAATCATTTAGGTTGCGATCTTTTGCGTGTCAGACAAACTTGTCATGTTTCAAGTCTCTGTTAGTGGATGGCATGGCTTATGTAAACTTTTTTCACAGGAAAGCTGTATTCACTTATAATTAAAGTGGTAAATTTCAATTTGATATCTAAATTCTACGTCCTCTCACTCTGAAATCAATACTTTGACATGTTATTCAATTAGAAGCTTAATTGATCTTACGTATTTAGAAGAACTAAAGCAATGCCATGCTCTATAACGTATGAATTGTACGAAGTTTGATAATTGCAGTGCAAAAATGGCCAGATTTTGCAGATAAAAATGTGCTGGTTTGATCCTGTAGCATCATATCCCAGCCATCTTGCTACGTCTTTCGGTATAATCAAGACATAATTTTCACAGATTTTGGTCATATTACCTTGCTTAGACTGAGGATTACTGACGAGGGTTAAATACACGAAACGTGCATGTCTGATCCATGCTGTTAATTTATCTGCTCTAAAATGATGCTAATGAATTTGAAGATGTTAAACATTAGAAGGTTTTTTCGAAGAAGTTTACAGTTTATTATCATCTCATTACCTCAATTAATACAGTGATGATTCGTTAGTCCGAAATTCGTTAGTCCGGAAAATTCGTTACTCCGGACGATTTCTCAGGGAACAAACGTGCACAGTGCAAAATTGATCCGATAATCCGGAAATCCGCGTTCCGGATCCGGACGGTATTTTTCGGGAACGGACATGCGGATCATGTATAATTTTGTCCCGTTAGTCCGGACGATATAAGCGACTATCAACTGTTTTCATAACAATAATTTTTTACCTGGAGAAATCTAAACGTGCATGTTTTTATAACAATTAAGTTTTAACTGGAGAAATTTACCTGTAGACCGGCAGGTTAATTAGGTGATCTGATTACGTAGCGGTGGTCACGGCTTGGGGTACACCTACTTACGTTTTAATCAAATTAATGCATTTAAAGACTTAATCGTTCGCTTCTTAGGGTCATTTTCTGAATTCTTATCGTGACAATTTTCAGCTTGTAGTGTTCAATCATTATTATGAAATGATGCAAGCGCTTGAATTATGTAAAATTAAAGTAGAAATTTTAAATTTCATTGTTTGTATCACGATGAAAATGAATGTGAACTGAATGTCTGAGCTAGCTTTGATAGTGAGTTTTTTTTTTCAGTTTAAATAGAACCGATGACCGATCGATCATCATTCCCTCTCTGGTAACGGTGATTGTAAAGTCATCAATCAGAGATCTTAGTGCTATTCTACAGTGCTTGTATTTTTCCTCAGGATTTATTTGTGTTTTTGTTAATATTTGTAAATTATTTTAATATTGAATTTTAATTTCAGCATTCGGTAGTGTGAATTATTTCATTCTTAACTTTACTTTATTTTTGATAATTTTCTAAATTCGTAACCCTCCCCCCCCCCTCCGTTTATTTCTTGGTTACTTTTTATTTCTTCAAATTAATCCCATCGCACTACCGAATTCATCACCATGTGGACACCACCCACCAAACGACGACGACTTGAGATACCCAACAGCGTGAAGAAGGCCATCTGCGAACTCAAACGCAACAACCCAAAGATTTCCCTACTCGACATCAAGCAACGCATCCACGCAGAGAGATCACTGGACATCGGGAAGTCAACGATCGGCGACATACTCAAGGACAAGGACCGATACAAAGACTCGGTTGCAGCGCCAACAGCAACACACCAAACACCCCAAGTGAAAACACGGAGAAAACACATACTGCAAGAGACAAGGAACAGCAAACGAGACATGAAACATCAAATATAAAAGACAACACATAAACCAACGAGACCCATGGGCAATCGGTGCCGACTTAGGACGGCCATCAGCCACGTTAGTAACAAATGGTGTGGTTATCCTGGATTACGTGCGCACAACCATCCCACTTTTCCGGTTACTTAAAGGTCTCGAAGAACGCACAGTTGTTGTGTAAAATAACCTCCTCACCGTAAGATGACCATACAAACAAGACAGCACAACGCAGGGGCCCAAGAAACACAGATGAATATGTAAATATATAAAAGTAGGGTAGGGGCGTTCGAAATGCTGTCCTTGCTCTGCCGGCTGTAGCGAGCTCGTGCATGTTATCACCCGAGGAGTCCGACCGACATTCAGAGAGGATATGTGGGCGGGCCCTGTCTTCTCTAAAGAGGTTTGGACAGGGCCCATCATGGAGTCCCGTCGTCAAAGTCGGTCAGATTGCAAGTCTTAAGGATGCGCAGGTACAAGGCTGTAGATTGGTCCAGTATCATGCCGAGTGTCCGTCTGGTGACATTAGGATCATATACACGGTATAAAAGTTCCGAAGTTAAACATTTTATCATATATTTTTTAGAGAGAGAGAGAGAGCTATATGCTATTACAGTGACATCATCTCGGGAATCACCCTAACACAAACAGTGTCATCGTGACGTCATCTCGGGAATCACCCTAACACAAACAGCGTCATCGTGACGTCAGTGATGTATACTAGAAAGGAAGTACCAATCGTAGTTCATAAGTCAAAGATACAGGGGAAATAAGACATAATTGTGTAAGTCTTCATTATCAAAGCGAATGTGAACCCCCGAATGCAGGCAATACCAGGTGCCTGGATGGAGGATTGAGCGTCCTCTGACTGCACGCCACACCAGTCGCGAATGACAAGTTATAATCACACTGATATGATTATATGTATCAATTCGTTTCTGTCAATAGACGGTGGTCATAGTCAGTTAAAGGTCTCAACTGTACCGGGGAAATAGTTTTAAAAGTAACTGTCGTCCCGCGGTCAGACTTCAGTAAGATTGCGATTTTATCGTAATGACTTTTAATTTGAAATACTAGTGACAATATTGTGATTCTGAATTCAACATCGTTATCTCGTATTCTAAGATACTAGCATTTCAGTATCCTCTAGCGACATTGGAAGTTAGCTTATACCATATCCAGACACAGCGGAAGCTTCTATATTGTTCTCTATAGTTTAATCCTTATACTTTTAATACAGACATCGCTAAGGTTATAAAGAATCAAAGGTAACGGCCTTTCCCAGGAGAGATTGGGAAAAAAGTATATCAAATAGCAATGGGTATGGAAAATGAAAAGGATTATTACACTATGATAAAAAAATACATGACATAGAAGATAATGTTACAAGAAAAAATATCCAGTCATTGATTTTTTAAACCCTTGTCCATCATTCAATGCTGTTTGTTCCATAGAATTGAATTCTATTTCGACTCGTTAACGCTCAGTCTCTTTATGATTTTGTTTCTCCTAAAACTGCGATTTTCGTCACTGATTTGCACCTGTTTTTGTAAGCTTTATTAACAATGAGTCGTGTAAGCTACTCAAGAGGCTAAAACACTGACGTCGTATGGATCGGATTTGCCCACGCTTTGTGTATAGACAGCAAAGCACGGCGGGTTGTGACTACGCCTTTCATCACAACCGATCATAGAAAAATGAACGTGTTCCAACCCTTTACCTTCTTAAAATAAATTTCCATCCAATTTTTAAATACACCAAAGCCGTGTTTCGGATAGCAAATCTTCATCTGTGGAAATTCAAGCCAAAGTTATTTTCTGACACATCAAAATGTATTTTAGAAGCGCCCTCTAGTTTTAATTTAAAATATAGATTTGTGAATTTACTTGGCAAAGAGTGTGCACCTCAATATTTTGTAACTGGTTGATTTAGTAGCATAGTTGAATTATATCTATGACCAAAATAGCATTGGAGGGATGGATCTAGGATGTTAACCTCCGTTAATAAATGTCGATGGTATGTTAGGAATTCCAAAGTAGTGTATGTTTTCAAACTGATGAAGGGCCAAAACAAAGCCTAGTTCATGCGACAGAGCTGAAGAGAAAATAAGCTAATACATTTGAAACATTCAATCACGGGGAACATAACTAATCCACATTACAAAAGAAAATAAGCGTTTGATAATTATAAAACATTGAAACATTAGATAGGAATACAATGTATCTGCACGAACAGAAAAAAATATTAGCGTAATATCATTTCTTATTATTTCAAATCTTCAACCAGTGGTATTGCAAATGTTAACAATCTATCTCACAGTATTTTATTCGTTCGCCTTCAAGAAAAGCAATTAATTGTGATAATCGTGTTTCCAACAGCGAATACCGGTATCCTTATATATTCATCTTTGAGAAAGGAACCAGTTTGATGAAATCCGACATCTACAGAAAAATTTAAGTAAGTAAATAAGTACCTGTGCTTATGAAATGTTTGGCAAACACCAAGATACTGCTGTTTACAGCTATGAGCTCAATTGTTTTTGAAGAAATTTGACTCTCAATGAATAATAATAAACAATGTTATAAAAGACCTCCGACGGAATAGAATTGCTCAATGTATCATGGAAATGATAAAGTTAACAACACAATTAAGACAGTAAGATGCATGGGCCCTAGATAACGAAGTCCCCAAAGATACCAAAAGAATTGAAGCAACGCAACACAGTTCTCGTTCTACTTGCTGAAGCGGGATTATGAGCAATTACCCGAAAAGTCAAGAAATGTTATGCTTGTTTAATTATTAATTCCATATGTTTCAACGGTGAGAACTGTATTTATACATCGGCTGAGGCTATCTGTAATTAAAAACTAATGGGTTATGGGTTGAATAGGGGCACTTAAAACTCCAGAAGATGCAAAATGATTCCCATTTTCTAAGATGAATGGAAAGATCCCCATTAAACTTATAATGTCCACAGTTGTGTCGCAATACCAGATGCCCAGGCCATAGAGGCAGAGAAACATCATCAACAGCAGCTGACATTTTGGAACTTATTAAATATTACTACGCATGTCGGTTTTATAATACAAGTTCAGAACCATAACGGTTTAACCAATTCCGAATTTACAACACAAGAAACAATTGTGACAACTTCAGAAGGAACAAAATTACAACAACAAATAAATCATAGACAATCATAACACCAACACAAAACGCACCTTCTTGTTACTAAGAAACTGGATTGTCTTTGTGCGCTCACAAGTCATTAAATAAGAAATAACAACTAGCTAGCCGTGGTTTATTGTCCAATAATTCCACGAGTCGCATGAACCAACCTGGTAATTATCATCGAGCCGCGAAGCGGCGAGGTGATAATTTGATTGGTTCATGTGACGAGTGGAATTACCGGACAATGAATCACGACTAGCTAGTTGTTATTTCTATTCTAATATAGCACGTGAATGGGCGGAGCTTAGCGCACTGAAAGTTTGTTGGAGATTTTACACCAGGCGAGTTCTATAGTACATATAGGAGAAAATCTCAAGTCATATTAGAATTAGCTTTCGGAAGCAGTGTGTTCAGTGATGGAGAAGACTAGATCTACATTTTTTATTGTTGTATTTTTTAAATACATACAAACATTTCAAGTTTTTCAATGAGTTAAAAAAGGTCGACATTGTGATTTCGGCTTTACCCACGCCATAAATAGAGGTTTTACCTTTAGATATTTCATACTACCTACTGACAAAAACGAAGAAAAAAGAGCGACAGGAAGTGATTGAAACACACATGTATACAGTTGATATGTGCGACAGGAAGTGATTGAAACACATATGTACAGTTAATATGTGCGACAGGAAGTGATTGAAACACATACCGTAAATCTGGAAATTTTTGTGTCGATTTATTTTTTACGGTTTTCAGTAAAAAGCCTATAGGATCATTTTTGTGAATCTAATCTTTGCGAATCCATCGTGACTTAAAAATATAATTATGGCATACAGTATTTTGTTAACTTGCTGTCCAAGATTATTGCATCTTTTAATCGATCATCTTTAAATTAAAACTGGCCGGTGATTAAAGAAATGATACCATCTCATTTTCCTTTCAAAATGAAAAGATAACAATATGTTTTCCGATTCGGAAGTGCTCTTATCGCAGCGTAGCTCGCACGTACGTTAACCGAGATGAATCCGAGAAGTATACGGATCGGAGATAATTGCAGTAATGACATCTTCAATCAGAGGAACTTTATTTACATTATTGAAAGTAACTAACTAAAATTTATAATTAATACCCTCATTGCAAACAAAGACCCACTTCAATTGTCTAATAAGTTATTGTGCGCACCTATTCTCGGCGATCGGCGCATCGTACCTGTATTTCACATATGGTTTGTTATACGCATATATATATGCATAACTAATGTAATTCCCTGAGATGTTACTATTGAAAGAAACGTGCTGCAATTCGTGTATTAACACTCGTGATATCACAATGCATAAGATATAAAGAAAGATGCCGCGAAGGCTGTTCTTAACTGCAAATTGAAAGCGCGGTGAGATTAATTTTAACTTCACCTTTTTACCTAGAAAAAGCAATTTCTGAAAACAAGAATGAAATAGACAACTATGGTGCATATATATAGAATAAATATCATAATTTGTGTTTTGTTTCGGGTATACAACACACAGCAAGTGCATTTATCGTATGAAATGCGCTAACGCACATTACATGTACGATAAATGCACTTATTGTGTGTTGTATACCCGTAACAAAACACAAATTAAGACATTTATTCTCTATATGCATACACGAAAATACGTGATATTCTTTTTGTTTTGTAATGTTTTAATTGGTCTTTTTTTTCAGCTCGACTTATTTTGTCATTAAATGAGACATATGCCACGTCCCCTCCCTCCGAGTCAGATTGTTAGACCGGAGACAATGTGGCTTTCATAGCCACGTATAAATATGCATGTGCACGAGCGTATATCTGTTGAATTGATGTGTCTTAAATATGATATTCTTCACGTGGATTTAGTTTTAAGAAAAATATTTTTGCGAATCCATCATGCCCGTAAAATTGCAAAAAAACTAATCTACAGCAAAAATAACCAGATTTACGGTATGTACAGTTGATATGTGCGACAGGAAGTCATTGAAACACATATGTACAGTTGATATGTGCGACAGGAATTAAGTAAATGAGAGAAAATTTGAAATAGGAATAACAATTCAACGCACAGATAATTTAGCTGAATTCTACACTGTCTACAACGTTTTTGAATAAGGGGTTGAAAATATTCTGAACAAAGAGGCGAAACAAAAAACTCAGAAAAAGAGCTAGAGTATATCGTACCCTCAAAGATCTACTGGTCATTGCACGCAACGGCGGCAGACAAGAACTGCTATATGCTCTCTCTTCAGTTCCAACAGTTCAATTAAAATCTATATTGGATGAAGCATTGGTTGCATTCTTAAGAAGCACTGATTGATTCAGGCTAAACATCATTGTTGCATTCGCACAAAATAAACTATATCCTTTGCCTAAAAACACCTCCTCTAAAAGACGATTCATAAAATTTCCATTTATTAACAAAGATTTTGATCTTCTGAACATCTCTAATATTTTTCGGGATCATCGCGTACAAAGTACCATTCCTCAATATTTTGAAAATTTAGAACCTCCTCTTATTTGTTACAAATATAAAAGACCTATTCGAAATTTCGTTTTTAACTACAACAAAGTTACATCAGATCCTAAAATTCTTGAATCATGTCGTACTTCTTGAGAATGTGAAACGGCTGAATATCTATATAAACCAGCTGGTCATATTATTTCATTTTATTACAGGTGACTTTTCAATTAATAAAGCAAAACAAAGCCTAGTTCAGGCGACAGAGCTGAAGAGAAAATAATCTAATACATTTGAAACATTCAATCAGGGGGAACATAACTAATCCACACTACAAAAGAAAAGTGTTTGATTATTATAAAACATTGAAACATTGGATGGGGATACAATTTATCTGCACCAACAGAAATAAATATTAGCTTAACTTTATTTCTTATCATTTCAAGTCTTGCAACTGATAACAATCTTTCGTACAATATTTTATTAGTTCGCCTTGATGGAAAGCAATTAGTTATGATAATCTTGTTTCTAACAGCGAATACCGGTATCCTTATGTATTCATCTTTGAGATAGGAACCAGTTTGATGAAATCCTACATCTACAGAAAAATTTTGAGTAAGGAAATAAGTACTTTTGCGTATGAAGACAAAGATACTGCTGTTTACAGCTATGAACTAAATTGTGATTGAAGAAATTTGACTGTTAATGAATAATAATAAACAATGTTATAAAAGACTTCCGATGGAATAGAATTGCTCAATGTATCATGGAAATGATAAAGTTGACAACACAAGTAAGACAGTAAAATGCATGGGCCCTAAGTAACGAAGTCCCCTGTGTAAATGGGTACCAAAAGATTTGAAGCAACGGGACACAGTTCTCGTTCTACTTGCTGAAGCGGGATCATGAGCAATTACCAGAGAAGTCAAGAATGATATGCTTGTTTAATTATTAATTCCATATGTTTAAACAGTAAGAATCGTATTGATACATTGGCTGAGGCTATCTGTAATTAAAAACTAATGGGTTATGGGTTGAATAGGGGCTCTTAAAAATCCAAAAGATGCAAATTATTCACTTTATAGATGAATGAAAATATATCCATCGAAACTTATAGCATCCACAAAACTTTACACACGCATGGTAACAACTTAAAAAGGAACAAAAATTACAAGAACAAATAAATCGGAGACCATGAGAACACCCAAACCAAATGCACCTTCTCCAAATTGTGTGTCTTTGGAGACCTCTGTGTCTCCGGATAAGTGGGAGGGTTGTGCTTACGTAATCCGGATAACCACACCATTTGCTAAAAGCAGATGGCCGTCCAAAGTCGGCGCCGGGTGCTATTGGTCTCCTTCCTTTATGTGTTGTCATCAATGTTTAATGTTTCTGTACGTCTGTTACGATTGTTTTGTATGATGTTCTAGTGAACATTTTTGTGTCTTTTTTTGCGATTTGGAGTTTTTATGATGTCATTTATGTGTCACTTTCTTGTTGGTTCATTTCCCTCGGTGAATGCAGGGTGGTCATGCTAGAGATCATTCCTTTTTCTTTTCATTACAAAGAAAACCGAAGTGCCTGTGTGCGCTGACAAGCCATTACTTATCTTTAAAGAATGGAGCGCTTTCGGAAGCAGTGTCTTCAGTGATGGAGACTAGATTTATGTACATTTTATATCGTAGCTATAAATTTCAAGTATTGATCTTGACCTAGAGGATTGGTATTAACTTCGAGGTTTAAATTGTACTCACATCTTTATCCTTGATTAAGAATTATTAACAGACAGACAGCATGACTGAAAGAAAGGCAAAGAGACATATAGAAGTCAGACGAGCATACACAGACAGACAGACACTCAGAGACACATAGACGGTCACTAATAGACACAAAGACTGGCAAAAAAATTAACTTACACAAGGACAATTACATGGATAAAGGGACACAAAGACGGACAAACACAACTACAAACAGGCAAGCACATATGTATAAAGAGTGTAACAGACAGGAAGACAGACAAATACAAAGACAAACAGATATAAAGACAGTCACAAAGACAGACACAAAAATAGACACAAACACACATACAGAGAATCTCAAAGACAGACAGACAGACAGACAGACAGACAGACAGACAGACAGACAGACAGACAGACAGACAGACAGACAGACAGACAGACAGACGTCCTCACTCGCAGGAAGACAATGACACATTGACATAAAAAAACAAATACAAATGACTATGAGTTTCAGTATCACCTCCATTTTCCACAGAATTTCAGATACCTAGACAGATACTGACTGACTCAAACATACACCCCTTCACATATACAGCAGGCAAAAAGATAAATACATGAAGAAAGATTTAGGCAGAAAAACTTACAGATGCATGCACAGACAGTAACACACAGAACGATATCCAGACAGAAAGACAAACAGACACAAAGAAAGATATACAGAGGCACTCACCCACAGGCAGATTGACAGACACTAATAGACACACACAGATAGACAGATACACCCAGACATACAGACGCATAGACAGACAGATTGACGAACAGACTTATTAACAGAGACATGACAGACATAAATACAGTCAAACATACATAAAGCACAAATGCACTCTAAGACAGACAGGCGGGCGGACGGACGGACAGAGAGATACAGGGGTACAGACAGGTAAATAAACACACGCACACACAGACAAGAAATTTTTTTTATTGATAATAGGAAATGACACACATAAAGACAGGCACAGACAGCAGATAATATATGACAAACTGAGTGAGCATTCCGAGTTATCATAAGCAATTTGAAATCTCTATTAAATGCAAAATAATAAAAAAGATAAAATCCAAACCAGTAACGGTTAGAGGGGGAACTCTGCTGTGGGGAAAGACTACTATACAACAGTTTTTTCCGCCATGAGGAAAAATCTACTATATAAGAACGGCACTGGTTGCCCATTGGTCTCATTGGTTTATGTATGGTCTTTTGTATTTGCTGTTTCCGTGTTGGTTTTGGTGTTCCTCGTCCCCTTTGCGTCTCCTGCTGAACATGTCAACTCTGTGTTTCTGCATGGTTTGTTTTGGTGTTTTGCTGTGGGTGCTGCGACCGAGTGTTGTTGGAGATCCACTCGTTTCTTATAGACAGACAGCAACGAGACAGCAGTCATACATCAACCAAAATGACGAATGCAAATTACGTCTTCACATGAACCAATAGACAATTGGTTAAAGTCGACTAAAGATAACTGCTGCTAGTGACGTTGACAGCAGATAATGAAGGACCTATCGGAATTACAGTAGCGTAACGTTTTATGCATACTAGAAATCAAAGAATTTAAAAGACAAACATGTCTTATTGTGTTTTGTATTAAAACAGTCATAAGTGTAGTATACAATGCTGATGTAACCAAAGTAGGATCTTAACTATTGAGATTTGAGCAATATAAATGAACTTTAGAAGTTTTGGAAAGCTTTTAATTTATCGAATTATTTACTGGAAAGCATGTTATTATGATTGGAGGAAAGACGGTATGGCAAGTGCCTTAGGTGAAACGAAAATTGTGAACGGTGTAACTTTGTTATTTCTTCGTCTGCAATCGTTTCTAGTCAAACGGTGATTCTGACATCCATCAATAGTCTATTTACCTATAAATGCCCGTTTGCATGGGTACTATTCTGTTTTTATACCCATACGAAAGAGAATTCATACAAAATCTGCAAAAACTCAAGAAATTTGACTACTTGAAATGTTTCAAGGGCACCTCTAGGTATCTTGATGATATTTTGAATATTGATAACCCACATTTGGACTATTACTAAAATTAAATTTATCCACCAGAGTCAACATTGACTAAAGCAAACAACGATGGTATAGCTACACCATTTTTGGATCTTGATATTAATACCAATAACGGAGAAATTCAGACAAAGATATACGACAAAAGAGAAGACTTTGGCTTCAACATAGTTAATTTTCCTTAGCTTGATGGCAATGTTCCAAGATTGCCATCGCACGGCATTTTCATCTCTCAGCTCATCAGATACGCTAGAGCTTGCTCACATGTTTCTGACTTCCATGATAAAAATAAACAAACTGCACGGATTTTAGATATCATAAACTTGTTAAATCTTTTTGGCAAATTTACAAGTACATTTGTTTTCTATTCTGAACTTCTTACAAAATTTAGGACAACACCAGCATCAGGGTATGTATCATTGGGAATTCAATAGGATCAAAGGCAGATAAAACTTCAACCAAAAATTTGAGAAAAAAGTCGGTCGCCTGCTTTACCGAGGATATGATCCTAAAGTCATCAAAATAACAATAATACAGGACCAATCTTCAGTTTTGTACCAGTGTCTTTTCCAACGTTGCACAATGACCAATGACGACGGGACTCTATGACGGACCATGTTTAAATCTCTTCAGAGAAGAATAGCTGGGTCCTGATTCTCTGTTCTATCTGAATTTTTTTTTGTCAAACTTCTCGGGTGACTGATCTTAAGCTCCCTTAGCCAAAAGAGCACAGACTGTTATACGCATAGAATTTTTTAGATCCGTTTACATAGAATATGTGTTACGAGAGGCCGCTGCTTTGCGTTTAACTATCTCATTTGTGATGTCTTCTTACAATGAGAAGATCTATGTTTGTACAAAAATTGTGCTACTATGAATACGTCTGTGTATCCAGGATTGTGCACACGTAATCCAGATAATCACATCATTTGCTAATAGCAGATGGTCGTCCAAAGTCGGCGCCGGGTGCACATTGATCTCCTTCCTTTTATGTGTTGTCTTTAATATTTGATGTTTCTGTACGTCTGTTTCGATTGCTTTGTGTTCTAGCGTCTTTTTGCGGTTTGTAGTTTTGTGTGATGTCATTATGTGTCATTTTCTTGTGGGTTTGTTTCGCTGGGTGTGTGCAGGGTGGTCATGCTGGAGATTCATCCCTTCTCCTTCTGTAGCACCCATCTCACCCATCCTGCTACGGTCTTTCGGTACATTTTTTGACATAATAACTTTCACACTCTTTGGCCATATGACATTGTTTAGATTGACGATCACTGACGAGGGTTAAGTACCTGAAACGTGCATGTCTGGTCCATGCTGCAAGTGTGTATGTCCTTGAATGATACTATTGAGTTTGAAGACCTTTTTCATTGTATTGATACATATATTTACAGTTGATATATATGACAGAAAGTAATTGAAAAGAATTTTGAAATAGGAATGATAATTTGGCGCACAAGTAGCATAGATAAATTCTACTCCATTGTGACATTGAGGCAATGAAAGATGTCTACAATGTTTGTAAATAATGGTCTGAAAAATTCTATATACCATATAAATTGGAAGACTGTATTATGGGACACATGCCGGCCAACGTAGGGACAAAATAGAAGCACGACCTTTTTGATACTATGACAAGAGGAACTGCGGTAAACGTTAAGGAAAGTGAATACGACTACATTATATCGGGTCATTTTCGCGTGTTAATTTCGCGAAAATGACCCTAAAAAGGCGTGTCATTTTTTTCGCTGAGTCTAATTTTGCTAATCTATAATAAAAAGATGAAGGTATAAGATCTGTGTTTTTTTCGCTTTGTCAGTTTTTCGCGATTTGATGATGCACGCGAAACATTCCCGATATGCGGTATGTCCTTGCTTCATCATAATTTTCATTACCACGAAACATGTAAAATAGATAATAGTTAATGTTTTCGTGCTACTAGAGTAGAAAAGCATCACTGATGAGGATTCTTTAACCGAAACACGTGTCTGGTGCATGTTAAATTGGTTTGAAATTTTCTCCATGAAGATAAAGAGTTGGATTTCAAAACTATGAATGACTCAGACATAAATAAAACCACCGAGGAATGGGAAGGGCCATCCGTTTATAATGATATATTTACATTCCTTCTGCGTTTCCCTTATGTTAAGGTACCAAACCAACTGTTGCTTTAATTTTCGATAAACGCAAGAGTCTATCACGTGACTTTAGAACATACGTGAATTAATTTCTCATAAAATGCCCATTTTGTTTATTGCTTTACACAGATTCAAAACATGAATATTCCATTATCGAACAATGCCGTCTACTCACAGTGATTAAAAATGTGTCAAATTTAGGTCACCCACCTGTACACCTCCAAGAAGTGTGACGTAGTAAATCGATCACGCATCACACCAGACGAAGTTCAAGGACGACCTGCACTGCCGTCTACGGAAAGATGCCATGTTTGGATGAGCGATCAGGTATTAGAGGATCAGATATTCGATATTTAGGATGAGGATTTGATCCACTTGTGTCATTTATCAACAGTGAATTAATCTTTGCTTCTTATGGAATCATAAAATATCAGGAATATTTCGAGTATCAGTGAATCTTGAGCAGTTCAGGTAAGTTGTGAAAATATCGATCACGTTTTCGCGTTTTTGTATCTTTTTCAGCGGCTGTACTCGACTTTTTCATTATGATTTATTTCAAAAGTCTGTTTCAACAGTGTGCAATTGTTTCCCCCAAGTCCAGTTTAATCCTCTTTAACACGCTTGATCTGAATTATATTGGACAAACAACACGAATTTTTACGATTCATTTTTTTTCAGTTTTAATTTATATATTCAAAATACAACAATAAGACAAATTGAAGTTTCTCATTTTTCTACTAAGTTTCCGTACAGAGGGTACTACTTCGAAGCTTACGAAAAACGTCGGAAGTTCGTTTGCTGTTACGTCAAGTGACGTTCTCCCTCCCCGATGATATTTCAAATTTAAAGAAACGGGATGAAAAAACGACAGAAACAACTTAACACCTAAAATGTAAATACAAGGATTGTTTTTCAGCTTTTTGCGCTTTATCGGTTTGTTTTGGAAGTATGGAATGGAAATACAATTCATGAATAATACTAATCGTGCTTTACATATTTTGTTTCCAAACCCTACTGCCAATACCACCTGGTCCCACCTCTAACTTGCTAGGGGTCAGGCGATGCTCCATTTGGTGCTGTATTGTGAGTGCTATTGTCGTCAGGATGTACTTCATGGAATCATATGTTTTGCTGCCTTGATTCCTATTACATTTTGCTTCACAACATACTACTTATTCTTAACCGCTCACGTCCGCCATGAGAGACACTTTCTGGACCAAGAGACATAATGCAAACATTGCCACATTAAGTATGTACGGGGTGTCCCTTTTACTCGGTGTTCCAAATACGAGGGCTGATTGATATGTTGTGAGCCCGGGTTTTCTGGGATGCAGAAGGCATTCTGCCAATAGATTATCTCCAAAGAGGACAAACAATAAATGGTACATGCTATGCTTCACTTCTGACACAGTTACGGGAAAATATTAAACTTAAGTTGAAAGCTCACTAGTTGTAGGTGTGTTGTTCCATCTAGACAATGCTCCTCTTCACAAGTCTGTCACTGCCATAATTGTGGCTTTAATTTGATTTAGCATCCGCCATATTCACCTGATCTTGCTCCGTCGGACTTTCATCTATTCCCATTATTATGTAGAAAAATTATGCAAAATGACTGATAGAATTATAATCCTTAATAACGAGGCTCACAACATATCAATCAGCCCTCGTATGTTTGGATAATGAATCCTCATCAGAGGTACTGTAAGCTCAAATTATTCAAAATTACAAAAAAAAGTGATATGGTGTGATTTCTAAATTTCAGGTATTTATTTTGGTAACAATGAGCGGATTGAAAGTTTCAGTAAAATATAATCAGATACGTATATCAACAAAAACATAAGAGATATATTGAACAAAGGAGGGGAACTCGGCTGCAGGTTGCACATTTGTCTATGTTGGTGTTTCTATGTGATTTGGTGTTCTTTGTACCTTTTGCGTCTCTTTCTGTGCGTGTCTGCTCTGTGTTTTTGCTTTGGGAGTTTTGGGGTTTTGCTGTGGGTGCTGCAGCCGACTGTTCTTCAAGATCCTCTCCTTTCAGTTATCTTCTAGAGAACTTTATGAAATATTGGTAAATAATTTTATTAACTATTTAAAAAATATCATCATTTTGATGAATCATTTCATAATGTGATAGATCGTATGAAAAATCAGCAAATATGATGTATCACATAAATTATTGTTATAGTTTCGTTTAAAATACAAAGTGTGATGATCTTGGTGTTTTTTTCACCCTATAAAACTCAAGATTTTATGCTACAATAACAATATATATATATACATATATAAACATTGATGTTCTATAAAAATAATTGATATATTGTACTAAATGCACAGTTTCAAAAATAACATCGTTTTATTTACTCTTTGATTGTAAAGATAAGACTGAACATCGTAGGTGTCTGGTATTCAAATAATGAATAAATACGGTGTTTGTCAAACCATCTCTTGTCAATGGAAAGTCCTTGTCATAAGAAATACAACTGTGTGGAATATGAGCCCTATCAATATCTATTAAAAGGTTTCACCCAAGGTTAAATTTTTCCCATTTTAGGTCAAAGGCCATCGTAACCTATTCAAATGCATATAAACAGAAAAATCTCATTTCCACATAAATTTCCTTCGATTCCCATGAAGTCCTAGGATATTTCTATTCAGGAAATAGGCAACTTTAATTCACATTTTGTGCAACTGCATTATTACTCATGTCACAAGTAGGTAAAATATAGGTAAAACTAGATGGCTACTGTTGCAAGCAACAGACGGATTCCTCCTTCATTAGACAATCCTCGGAACCTCGGAACTGAAGTGTTAAAATCCGAATAAAGAAGATGGAAAAAAGAATTGTTGCTTTAGTACCTTATTCACTTCAGCAAATAAGTCATAAGAGTTTATGTCTAACTTGGGACTCTTATTTATTTATCAACAAAATAGAAGAAAAAGATAATAAATACCTTCCATGTTTACGAAAGCTTTAGACTCCATGATTTATCAATTTTGAATCCTTTAGAATTAGTATCTCAAAACAGAATTGCACAATGATTTGGCAATGAGAAAATTAATATTAATAGATAATGACAACAACATGTAATGCTACTAAGAAGAGAACAAGAATGAAAGAGTTATCTTTCTTGGACTATGTTAAGTTCAAATAAGAAGGACTACTTGTGTGATGAATAATTAGTATAGGAACAGAACTGTTAATTCTACAGGAGTAAATGTTTGTTATGACCTCTGGAATGATTATTTGACCTTGAACCAAGGTCACAGATAAAAGATAATGTAAGTATTGGAAATTATTCTCATCAAAATTGATCATAAACTGGTCAAGTTCAATATTTTATCAACCAAAGTATGTTGTGACCTTGAAATCGAACAAATGACCTTGGATCAAGGTCAAGGTGAGAGGGCTTGATGCAAGGAATATTTGTGTAAAGTTTCAACTCTCAAGGTCAAACAGTCTTTGTTTTACAGGCAAAAGTTGGTTGTGACCTTGAGAAGGAGAATTTGACCTTGGCTTTCTGACCAGTCAAGATAAAGGCCCTTAAACACCGTTGGCAAAAGAGTTTCTTAGTTACTGAAGGGGATTATGTTGAAAAATGATGCAAAATGTCTGATTAAATTGTCAATCAGCCCTCGTATGTTTGGATAATGAAATCACATCAGAGATACTGTAAGCTAAAATTAATTAAAGTTACAAAAATAATATGGTGTGATTTCTATATTTCAGGAATTTATTTTGGTAACAATGAGCGGGTTGAAAGTTTCTGTAAAATGTATTCAGAATCGTATATAAACAAAAGGATAAGAGAGATATTGAATAAAGGATGGGGACTCCAACAAAACTCGGCAGCAGGTTGCCCATTGGTCTCGTTGGTTTATGTGTAGTCATTTTTGTTTGATATTTCTATGTGATTTGGTGCTCCTTTTGCATCTCTTAATCTGAGCGTGTCTGCTCTGTGCTTTTGCATTGGGTGTTTTGAGTCTTTGCTGTTGGTTCTGCAACCGAGTGTTGTTAGAGATCCCCTCCTCTCTCTTATCTACCAGAGAACCATATGAAATATTAAAAATTTTATGAACTATTTGAAATATCATTTTTTATGAATCATTTCATCATGTGATAGATCGTATGAAAAATCAGCAAATATGATGTATCATATGAATAATTATTATAGTTTCGTTACCATACAAAGTGTGATGATCTTGGTGTATAGTATGAAATACATTCTTTTTTGTACCCTATAAAACAAAAAAGTTTATGCTACAATAACAATATATATATACATATATAAACATAAATGTTCGATAAAAAATAATTGATAAAGTGTACTAAATGCACAGTTTCAAAAATAACATCTTTTTATTTACTCTTTGGTAGTACAGATACGACCGAACATCTGAGTTGTATGGTATTCAAATGATGAATATATACTGTGTTTGTGAAACATACCTTATCAATGAAAATATCCTGTCATAAGAAATACAACTGTGAAATATGAGAGCACTATCAATGTTTAATGTCTTCAAATTCATTAGCATCATTTTAGAACAGATTTACAGCATGGACCAGACATAACCCTTTTCAGTGATCATCAATCTAAACAATGTGTTATGGCCAAATTCTATGAAAAGTATGTCCTTAATATACCGAAAGACGTAGCAAGATGGCTGGGATATGATGCTACAGGAACCAGGTCTTAGAAATTTGAGACAATTTTTTAAAACAGAAATTTTCAAATGCGTTTGAAGAAATGACCAACCAATCTCTATTAAAAAGTTTTATCCTGGGTTAAAGTTTTCCCATAGTAGGTCAAAGATAAAGGTCAATGTCACGAGATTCAAACCTTTGGTTTTGAATGGAGAGATCCTATCACAAGGAAAACACATATGAAAAATGACAATCCTCTGGCTCAACAGTAAAATGTTATTTTTAGTAATAAAGATTATTAAAAGTAAGCCACAGTTCAAGGTCAAGGGGTCCAATGGAAAGGACTTCTAACATACATTCACGTGTGAAATATGAAAAGCCTATAACCTACATGTATATCAGCCAAAGTGATACCCAATTATAAAAAAAAACAAACATACGGACAGATAAACAGACAGACAGGCAAAATCTATTTATTTGCTATTTTTATAACATTTTAAAAATAGCATGAACAACAAAGAATTCAAATATTTCTGTTCATTTTATGATAAAAGATTATTGGATTAACAGAAGTTAAACAAATTATCAAAACGAAAAGCATGAACATCAAAGGAAGACAATCATCAATTTTAATCAAAAACAAAAATGAAATTTTGATTATACTCATTGCCATCACATATTGCAAAAAGTCATCTGTAAAGACCCTTTTTCTGACGATTTCAGCTAAATGTTGAGTTGTGATCCATTTCAAAAGCAAGACAATCATCAGATTAAAAATGAAATCTTATTAATAGACATTTTTCATCGTGACGAACTTCGTACTTTGAACTTCGTACTTCGCACTTCGAACATTGAATAAAAAGTGGCGTAGCTGCCGTTCGCGTATAGATTTATAAGCAGAGTCATCTACATTTTGATTAGTATACACAATAGAATGGTATATTGGACTTCCTGTACAACTGGCGCGCTTTCTTCGGCAAACAACTTATGAAATTAAAGTACGAAGTTCGTCACGGTGAAAAAAGTTTATTTATACTCATTGTAATCACACATTGCAAAATTTCATTCATAAAGACCTTGTCTTTAACGATTCCAGCTAAATGTTAAGTAGGGAAAACAATCAATCAGGTTAGACTAAAATGAAGTCTTGTTTATACTTATTTTCCTTACACATTTCAAAAATTCATCAGATTTATACGTTTCGACCTATTTCTAACGGTTTCAGCTAAAAGTTGAGTAATTATCAGTTTCTTCAGTCTTGCCTTGAAATGTATCGTATTCTCTCGATTGCGCATGAGCATAGGTTTCGTCCTCCTGTTGACCTAGTTTTCCATCCTCCCTGGAATAGGATAAATGATGATACGTGTTGTCCACGTCATCATTATGACAATTGTAATAATATTTCCTATCACCCAACTCTTCCAGTTTGTCGTAAGTATCGTCCACCTGCTCGTTGCTGTTTCCGTTTTGTATTCCAGAGGTTGATGGGGATTGGTCTTGATTGTTAGCTCTATTAGAGGTTGTTGCGGTGTTATTTTTAGTACACCGCTGGTTGTTGGATTCCATATCGGTACGAACTGCGCCCTCGGTAACATAGGAAATCGTTCCCTTTTCTTTGTCATTATCTTTGGTAATATTGTCTTCATTTGGGTCTGCAAACTTTGAATGATTGGACTCTTTATCCCTTAAATCTTTATTTCTGAGACAGAAAGAATAGATTTTTAATGATTTTACGCTACACGTCATACGTAATTACATATCGGGATGTTTTGAACAGTTTATATAAAAATCATAGGATTCAATTCACTTTATTATTTTAAAGTTATTTTGTTTCGTTTCCTATTTTTGCCATTCGATGTCTTGTGATAATGACTTTTGGATTTCGCCTTGAATTCATGTTTGACTTTTACTCGTATATACTCAATAATCGAAATCTACCAGATTAACATTCTCAAGAAAATCTGCATCGTCATACTCGTCCAACACTGATCAATTTATCATGACTCATGAACGAAAAATATCATCTTGCAATTTGAGTTTGAATAGAATGACAAATATGGATAATGACCATATCCCTGTATACAGCACAAAATCGATAATTCAGAAAATCAGAAACCGAAGGCATACAAAATCAGGATAAAACAGGAACCAAAGCAAACAAACAAAAACCTCCACCATATGAAAAGAAGCTAATTCCCGATATGGGAGTGAGACCAGGTGCCTAGGAAGAGTAAGCATCTCCTGCTATCTTATCGTCATTCGTCATCATCCCCGCCTTTCTTGTTATAATACTCATTTCCCTCTTTATTCAATATATATCAGAGAAGAAGTACCCATCGTAGTTTCGGAGTCAAATATACTTAAGAAATAAAAAAATGACAGCCGGGCTCTATTGTCTCATAATGCCCGAGCGTCCTCAGCCAATTACATTTATTACCGAGCCGCGTCAGCGGCGAGGTGATAAATGTGATTGGCTGAGGACGCGAGGGCATTATGAGACAATAGAGCCCGGCTTGTCATTTTTGATTTCTATTCTAATGATGACCATCGATTCTTGATAAAAACCAGTTCCTGCCGGTTTATCTGCTTTCAGAAAATGGGTAGGCGTGGCTTATCGCTATAGGGCCTATATTGGAGAATAGAGCCCGGCTCGCGTCTGTTGTCTTAATAGGGAAAAAGAATCAACTCATATAAGAATAGGGAATATAGTCTCAATTTGATATGTACATCAAAATGTATATAGAAACAATCACCGAATTTTACCGGTTTCCATGGAGGTGTTGCGACGGGTGTTGCATGCAATCAGGAGAAGCTGACTCTCCCCGGATACCTGGTCTCACTTCGGAATTTTGTTCATTCCGAGGTGCGCAACCGTTCCTGTGGAAAATCTAATAATTTTGCCTGGCCTTTTCGACTATGAGACTGAATAACTGATTTGTACTCTGTCATGTTTATTATTTATAAGAAAATCATGAGCCCCCGAAAGGAGGCAGGATCAGGTAACAGGGAGGAGTGAGCGTCCTCTAACTGCATGCAAAACAGCGTGAATGCAAAGAGAAAAATGTATCTAGCGTTACACTATTTGAATTAATAATAATATTGTCGTTCTCCAATTAATATTTTATGAAAAAGATCTCCATAAAAACCTCAGAGCAGAACGATATAAACAAACCATAAAACAGAGGATAACAAGACAATACAGAATACTAACACCAAACAGATAAAAAAAGAGAACTTGTAGAATCCATGTACATAACGGATATGTTTGATAGCCAGCGTGAAATTGAGCTTATTCGTTCGTTTATGTCAATACACTTTATACCACTTACCTCCGGCTTCGTCGTCGGATAAGCACGAGAAGCGCTATTCCAATGATTATGAGTAAAAAGACAGATGCACCTACGACAATGTAAATTATCAGAGGGCTAGTTCCTGAAATGAAGATGATAACTGTTTTAAAGAAATATTTTAAAAACGACCATTTGAACATTAATATATCACCTGCATAAATTATCTCTCATATCATTATTCTCTAGTATACACGATTTTGGTTCACTTCGGTTATTGTTTTTTTGTTTACTAGTATACTGTTTATAGAGATATGTTGCATGTTCAGGTCAGAGTGAGCGCGCTACCACAATAACCACTCGCTTGAATGAAAATGTGTACGTTACTTATTCATTGTCTTTAAAAATTATCGATAGAAAAACAACTGAATGAATATAAATTGAAGTTGTATTCTTATCTTTATTATGTATGAATTGTTGACATTATGTAAATATATCAGCCATGTTAAACACAGTTAACCGAACACTCTCAAACTCTCAAGGAGTGTACTCTTGAATGAAAGAAGTGTTCTCCGTTCAGGCCCTGTCATACTACAGCGTTCTGGACAGCGTGTGGCAACGTATGAAAAATTTTTACAACACGCTGCCGAACGCTGAGGTCGTTTATAAAAGATCAAAAGAAAGCCGCTTTCTGCGCGTTTGTCTAACGCACGACTAACGTGTTACAGCGACTGCAAAGCGTTTACTTAGCGTGTGTGTAACGTGTTCATAACGTATGTCAGCGCACGACAACGTGTACCCAGCACATTTCCAGCGATCTCGACGTACTCGGAACGTGTGCCTAACGATTGCGCAACGTTCGTATAACATTTTGATAACGTGTTGGAGCGTTGTATGAGAATTTTCAGTTCCTTTGCGCTGAAGTGGTTAACATTTGTTTATACGAGGAAACTCCATGCCAGAGGAAGAAACCAAAAACGTTAGATGTCAAATCCATGGCCTTGCATGGCTTATATACCCTTTTCTCATCCGCCATTGCTTGTTTTGGCTTTATTCTATTACATAAAATATCGATTTATTTAAAATTATCATGATGTCACTACACAAAGATTTCAGCTTATCATGATAAAACTTTCTTGTACTTTTTGTAACTAAGCATTTAACATTTTATAAAAAGGACATACACAATACCAAAATTGATAATTGATTAATAGTTTCTTTTACTTTTGATGTGTTTCAACTTGAATTTCAAAATAATTTTTTTCCAGTATTGATTTTGTCCAGTGGAAGTGATTTGGTCGCTCCTCGAACGTTTCGTACACGCCGAGAACGCCAGGCAGTCGTTGGAGAAACGCTCCGTACACGTAACAAACACGTTGCGCGAACGCTAGACTATCGTCAAGCTTATTTTACGAGCGTGTTCGGAACGTGTATGAATGTGTGGGTAACGTCCATGCAACGTCTGATGGCGTGTGCATAACGACAGCATTGCGTTTGAGTAACGATCGCGGAGCTTGAACTAAGACGTTCGGCACACGCTGCCGATTTTGTGCAGGCACAAAATTTTTCGAAGCCAATAGCGTTCGACAGCTTATAGTTCCGCGTGAGAGCGTTCTGGCAACGTCCTCATAACGACTCCGGAGCGTGTACGACGATCATTCAGCGTGTTTGCCAGCGACCTTACACGCTGGCACACGCTGCTGTCGAACGCTGTAGTGTGACAGGGCTTTGGCGTTGTAGTTTGTTTTGTTTCGGTACAGTACTACCCTTATGCAAATCAGTATTTACACGTGTTCGCATTCGGTCTTCAACGGAGAAAATTAGGCTTTACTATCGAACGAAGACATACCAATTCTATGAGAATAATTTATCTTAAATTGGTAGCAAGGCATATGTGACTGTTGAAACATTAAAGAATTTAAGTTTTTAGTGTGATACAATCTCTTCACTTAAAGAAGTCCTCTACCCGTGGGTATTTTCACTTACATTTACTCAGACAAACTCAAATTACAATGTATTGGTAGTTCCATAAAAATATGTTGTCTCGTTTATCCATGAAACAGCGATTTATAGGCCCATATCAACAAGCTAGCGATTTAACACAGAACTAGTCTGCAACTTCCGCCGAAATTGAAAGTACAAATTCGTGACGTCAGATGTGTGTATACACTACACATTCATACGATGACGTAATGTGAAATATAGTACATGTGTCTCTTTGTTTATATGGTACATTTATAATTATTTTTCGGTTTAACCATTTTCAAAGTAAATTAGACATCAGTGGTTTTTTTTAAAAGACCTGTACAATTTCATTGTCGGATTCATCCAGGTGGAGTGGGGGGGTTCCCATTCCTGGTAAGACTTACATGAACACGGAAAATATTAAATAATGAAGGGAGGGTGTGAGATCGAAATTTTATAGGATATGAAATCGTAAGAAAAGCCTTTCCTATAGATGTCTAGATGGGATTTCAAATTGATATTCTAATCAGCTTATAAATAGCTAGGATTGAGGGGGGAAACAACTGTATTAGGAAGAGGGTGAAAAATGAAAATTAATGTCATTAAATTAAATTGACGACACATTTTTTTGGCCGTTTCATATAATATGAAATTTATTTTCTGAAGTTATATAAAGTTGTGAAGGTAAAAAAATTAAAATGATTAGGATCGACAAAAAAATAAATGATATGGCCTGGAAAGTTGTCTGTTAGCTCCGTTCAGGATTTCAGGAAAAAAATTAACTTTCTTGAAATTCAATACCGGGAGAAGTGATAATGTAATGTATATCGAATAAAATGAAATTCTAATCGTTTCAGAATTAAACGGAAAGTAACGAGCGTTCTCCGTCAACATTAAGTGATCGAGTATCTCAGTACGAGAGAGAGAGAGAGAGAGAGAGAGAGAGAGAGAGAGATTTTCATTTCAGAGGTACATTCCAAGAATTCAAGACGGAATTAATTTATTAATAATACTATCTCCGCTCCAAAAGAAAATGATCACTGTGTTGCCCAGAACAATAAGAAAATAGATATCCGGAATACATATACAAGTATTTGATATGGTATCTTGTTTATGATTATCAAATACCTTTTTTCCGAAATTCAGTCGCGACTCCTTCCGCAGTTAAAATTTACGTCCCCACCCCAATCTATCGAAAATTTTGTAAAAATGTAACCGGTTATGCTCTGCATATTGAAAACTGAAGTTCTTGCGTATTTCGATGTTCCACACAGATCCGTTCGATGAAACATTTGATGGACATTTTTTTGTTTACATTCAATAAAAAAAATTGTTTTACAAAACAACAATCGTCAAACACCGTATCGTTATTTATGAGGGGGGGGGGGTCTGGAGACGAGACTTATGTCTGGAAATTCGGGCGAGAGGGGGGTTAATATTTGTCTTTAACAGTTGTTGCATACTGACTTTTTTCGGCACTTGGGGCCTGTATATATTTAAAAAAAAATCTAGCTTGTATCTTTCCTTCTTTCTTTTTTTTCCCCGCTCACAAAATTAAGTACATTGAACATGTCGATGACTTAAATTATATTTTTACATTTAATTCTCACCGATATTTCACAGACATAATTTCTCCCTCTTTTAACATGTACATGGCATGCTTTTTTCAAATGTAAGGAAGGTAATATTTTTTGAAGTACGTACGTGCCGACTTGAAGTGGGGAGGTACAAATGTCAACAAAGGCGTGTGGTATCAATAGGCTGAACGGGAGGGAGTCAGATGACCGGGGAAATTATAGAATTTTGTAAATAGGATACCCTCTACAAGTGTGATCTAGACGGCTGGACGTCATGACCCCTTGAATTCGCCAAAAATGCAGATTTTTTCTTTGTTTTACTACTACATGTAGTATGTTTTTTTTCCCGAAATAGACGGCTTACCCCTACCCCCATTTTTTTTCCGGGGGAAAGGAAGGTTGATTCCCTTTAGATTTTTTTTTATCTTTATATGCCTTAGAATCCCTCTCTGAGATAAACTTTAGGATTCTGGAAGTCGTTTGAAATATATCAACACATGTACACGTGTACGTATATAAATAAATTATGTACATTCGCAGTTTTAATGTAAATATTTAGGTTTCATTATTTAATGCTCTTTTATCATATTTATCACTCATACACTCTCATTTGATATGTCTTTTATTTTGGCATTTATAAGAGTACATTAGTACATGTATCCACAACATGCATGTACATCTCTATATATAGCGTTATGAGACGTGGTTCCCTTTTACACACTTCTGACGTACTTCCGGTGTGTACAGCTATTTTGAGAAATTGGAAAAGGTGGTAAAATCAAATTGGTCAATATCAGCTCTGAACGAGATTACATAATGGGGAAAATTCTTGTTGGAATTTAGTTTGATATGAACTGTAATATACACGAAAATCTCCACGGGTAGAGGACTTCTTTAAAGGGACGGTGTCCTGAAAATTAATTAATTTTATAAAATTTTGGAATGCAAAATATTTCTTCTAATATGAATGTATAAATTCTCATTTGTATAAATTCAAATATTTAGGCGATTCTAACGTATACATTCGCAGTTATAGACATTAAAAAACGAAATTTGGAATTTGTAGTGCGCAGCTCTAATTTATTTCACTTGCGCTACCTACAATGTATTGAGTTTTTACAATAGAGGTATATGAATTAATTATTAAAAAATCAACGATATTTGGATCGTTACTGCATACTTTCAAGTGGAATTTTTCATGGCTCTATTTTCCTTTTTCTATACACAGCCAATTGTGCCTGACATGAAATTCATGTGAAATTTACATGAACTTTACATGAAAGTTCACATGAAATTTATGTGAAACGAGCACGAACATGAAATTTACATGAAATTCATGTGAAGATTTTTACATGGATGTTATGTGAATTCAGTTTCCTGTGAAGGTCACTTAGAAAAATTCATGTGAAATTCATGTAAAGGAAATCTATGTTAAATTCATGTGAAATATTTTTCACATTAATCTTATGTGAAATTTATATGAATTTAACATGAACTTTCATGTGAAATTTACATGATGCTCCTTTCATATGAATTTCATGTGAGGCACAATTGGCTGTGTAAACCCTTTGTAATAAATTTTACGTTTTCAATAACATTTATTTTCAGATTTTTCGGGATTTTAAAGTTCGACAAAAATAGATGATGCATGGTATAATCCCTACGAGACCATATGTAATTTTGAATTGTTACTTTTCAATCAGAATTGAGAATCTGTTTCCACGTTGCGTGCATTGATTACATCATTTACATGTTTCTTCCGAATTAGAGCTTTGAATCTGCGGCAGAATTCGTTCCTCGTCATGATGTCAAGTATGTCAGAAACTTTGCTTTACTTAAGTTATGTATACACCAATACACAACTAAGTATGGTTACCATTGCGAAAAATTATCATTGCACTTTTGCTGAATATTTTGTGATCATTCCAAGAGAAAATTCTGTTTTGAGTATGTCATAAGACATTTAAACATAATGTAGCAATTGTGAAACGCCCCCATCCCCTCTTGAATGTTTGCTAAATCAGAGGTTTTTTCAAAACAGAGAGGAATTAAAAAAAAAGAAAAGGAAGCCAGTGGCGGATTCAGGGGGGGGACACTTTTCAAATGTAGGACTAAATTGATTCGATTTACTTTATTTCATTTCAATCTGAGTTAAGCTATTTCATGTGATTGATATCGAAATGAGTCAAAAACCTGAGGTTAAGCCATCTTCCCGCTTGATGTCTTCTTCAGAGTCTGTCGTAGATATTGTTGATAAGGTACTTGTTTTCCCTGAAAGAAGTCAGAAAATTTTGAAGAAAACAAGGTTGCTACTTATATCACGAAAAATTGCAAAATACACAGCAAAAAATGTAAATAAAACAAGGAATATCTCACTGATTTTAGCAAGAGGGTCTTTAAATAACTAAACACGGGCATAGAAAGTATGATAAAGAAGAAGTAAGGAAACGTTTACTCTGCATAATACGCCCGTTTTGATTTTATTGCTATAAAAATGTTCATAGCATTGTATGCATATTAACTGGAATTGCTTGACACTAAAAGACTCTTTCATAGTCTTCTATAAAAGGTACATCGGTTCCACCAAAGGTGTTTCAAAATCACAAAACCCGAGGCTTGCCGAGAATTTTGCAAAATTGAGAGTCCCTGAGCTTGGAAACGATGTATCTTTTATAGAAGAACATGAAAGAGTATTTTTCATTGCCAAAGTTAAAACTGAAAGAAAAGAGACGACATTTGAAAAATATCACGTTGATCTAATCGCAAAAGTTTTGTGATATTCGAATTCAGCCCCCCTCCCCCGGAAAATGGTTTATTCTACAAAAATAAACTAGGAATATTAGGCTTTTCAAAATTTAACGAAAGAATACATAGAAAAACGATCTTAAAATTGATGTTTAATTGTCTGGCTTGTTTGTTTTGCGGGCAAAAATCTAGACATTATGATAGCGTTATCATTTAATATCCATTGTTATTATTAAGAAACGACGATTCTGATTGGTCGAGAATTTTGTTGACTACTGTATCAACACAAAACGGAAGTACGCGCAACGTCATAAGCAACGTCGTTAGCAACAGGATTTCAAAGATGCAAATAAACGTTGAATAGCGACGAAATGAAATAATAAGTAATCAATGTAATATTTTTTCACACCACTGCTCATGATGCAGTTTTCCCTCAATTTTTGGTGTTGATACCTCGATCAACCAAAAAAAATATTACAATGATTCCTTTAAACAATCGAAACAATAGCCTCACGTGATATGAGATACAGCTGTCAGGTGATATGAGATACAAATGTCGCTCACATAGCTGTATCTCATGGGCCTACTATCTAGATCATACGTGGGTATGAGAGAATAAAATTATTCATGCTATTATCTGCATTTAATAAACTTAGAACACAAAGGTTTCTACACGAGTATACTCTACAATATAACATTTAGAACTTTCCTTTTATTTTCTGTGTCCGATTTATTATCCGATTGAAACATTTTTTGCAAGAACATTTATATTTATACTGCTTGTTCTTTTCAATTTTTGTAACATTTTGCCATAAGATAAATGCATATTTCGATTTTCAATTGATTTGAAAGAGGAACCCTCTTATCTCATTAGTAAAATTTGTGTGTGCCTTATGTTTAACACTGTAAAACAAAGGAGGGGATAATCAACAACACTTGGTTGCAGCACCCACAGCAAAACCCACAAACATCCAATGCAAAATCACAAAGCAGACAAGCACAAAAAGAGACGCATAAGGGACATGGAACGTCAACGCACAACACAGAAACATCAAACACAAAGGACTACACATAAACTAACGAGACCAATGGGCAACCGGTGCCGACTTAGGACGGCCATCTGCAACGGAAATAGCAGAAGGTGTGGTGATCGTGGATTGCGTGCGCACAACCCTTCCACTTTACAGATTGCCCAGAGGTCTCGAAGAACGTACAGTTGTGGTGTTAACTTTAATATCAACAAAATCCATCCGACTAGCGTATGTTTTTGTTATTTAGTCGTGGACTCAGTCTCATAGTGTTCAAGCTCCATTTTTTGTCAGAATTTAGATGTGCACATCATTGAAACCGCCACGACTTGCAGTCTATTATTTCTTTGTAATGAAATGTATCTAAAAACTAAATGAAAAGTGCTCTATTTCTAAAAGATCAAAGATCGACAGAGTTTGTTCTATCTCCAACAGAGTGTATGGAATTCTTTTAAGTTGTTTGTAAGACGTGTTCTAACTCCCTTTTTTACGGTCTTGAGACAACGTTTCGATGACTATAAATTGTGTTTCATTTTATATTGCGAAAATATTGCTTTCCTGAAATTTTCATGGTTGTACCATTAGTGTAAATATGATAATTTCAAGGCTACTGAAGCTTTAAAGTCGATTTGTCGAAAAGTGTCAAATGGTAGGTGGAACACTATAAGACTGAGTATGCGAATTTTTTGTGGTTAAACATCTCAACTACATACCGCTTACACTGTCCATAAAAATTTCTTATTTTCTAGTAATTTTAAAGATAAAACGCTATTGTCGGTCAAAAGAGATCATGAGATAAAGGAGGGGATCTCCAACAGCACCAGGTTGTAGCACCCACAGCAAAACCCCAAAACATCCAATGCAAAAACACAGAGCAGACAAGCACAGAAAGAGACGCATGAGGGACAAGGAGCGTCAACGCACAACACAGAAACATCAAACACAAAAGACTACACATAAACCAACGAGACCAACGGGCAACCGGTGCCGACTTAGGACGGCCAGCTGCCACGGAAATAGCAGAAGGTGTGGTTATCCTGGATTACGTGCGCACAACCCTCCCACTTATCCGATTACCCAGAGGTCTACAATTATGGTGTAAAACAACCTCCTCACTGTCAAATGACCACACACAAACAAGACCGCAAAACGCAGGGGCCCAAGCAACACAGATGAATATGTAAATGGATATAAAAAGAGGGAGTACGTAATACAATCCGTGCTCTGCCGCCGCGAGCTCATGTATATTATCACCCGAGGAGTCTAACTCACATTCAGAGAGGACAGGTGGTCGGGACCCTGTCTTCTCTAAAGACGTTTGGACAGGGCCCGTCATGGAGTCCCGTCGTCAGAATGCGCTTGTACAAGACTGTAGATTGGTCAAGTACCAAGCGTAGTGTCAGTCTGGTGACATTAGGATCATATCCACGGTATAAAAGGCGTTTGATGATTCAGACGCATTTTCGATAGTGATATTGTCTATCTTTGATCCTTCTTATCTTGTTAATAATGTCACCATAAAATGCAGGTTGTGAAATACCCAAAGTAATATACTCTGTTGCCTGTATTGGTCCGAATTTCAGAATTAAGAAGTTGACAATAATTTTTGTAAAATTTCCAGAAAGTCTTTACTAGTTTGTGAAAGCGAAAACCTTGTCCTAAAAGTTTCTTTGTAATTCGTTAATTTCTACTATGAAAATCCAAAACATCAGTACATGCTCTAGCATACCGGATGAGCTGTGAAATATAGATACCATGAAGTCCAATAATCATGCATTTTAAAATACACCACTAGGACGATGAAAAGACATTTTCTTTTTAAGATCATGCTCTAGATTAAAAAAAAATACTTCAAGAAGTTTTAGAGTTGGAACACTTCCGTATCATTTATAGTCATATTTTATCCAAAAATTGCTTTGCCGGAAGAGGATGATCCGTTCCTATTTCCTCACTTCAGTGAAGTTTTGCTGCAACCAAGGAAATAATATTACATGTATTCTTACACCAATATCTAAACCAGTGTCTAATTAATTCGGCAAGTAAAGTTTAGGATCTGCATTTAAGGATAGGGCAACTAAATCCCAAACTCGGCCCTACAATTTTTTTAAACTAAAGTCAATGAGAGGTACTTAAAATTGGTCAAATTAGTGCCTAAATGCTTCTTTTAAAAAAGAAAAGAAAAATTAACCAACAAAACACCTAAGTAAGTGCTATGACAACATTTTCCGTTTTCAACAAAAGATGGCAAAAATTATTTTATTCGAAAATTTCTCGTGTCAATTTTTTTTTCAATTTCTAAAACGTGGGTCTTGTAGCGTCACCCACTAATCCTGCTACAGCTTTCGGTATATTTTTGGACATAATAACTTTAAGACTGTTTGGTCATATCACATTATTAGGATTTAGGATCACTGACGAGGGTTTAGTACCCGAAACATGCATATCTGGTCAATGCTGCAAATTTATCTCTTCTTATAGATGCGATTGGATTTAACGACGTTTAGAGTTTGATGAGGCCGCATGCATTGAATAAAATAAAACTTTTAGGACCAAGAAGTATAATGATAACTCTTCATGTTGTTTTTTTTTTTCAAGTAAGTTACTTGTAATGCATGCAGCAATTGCTTATTTCATAGAAATATGAAGTTTCTGAAGCTGTTTCGCAGAATATTGCCGATTTTGGAGTTTCCAGAGGGCTAAATACTACAGATAAGCCTATACCAATTTTTTTTCGGATTTCCCTTACCGTATTTTTTTTTTAAATCAAAGTATAATATTTTAAACAATTACCTGCCCTTACCTATAAATTTATGGCTCAAATTTTTTATTAGAGTCGGTTCTGATTTCTGCAAATTTCAAACATTCTAGAAGACTCAGATTGTGCAAATTTCTAAGTAAATGATACTTCTTGTGTGTGAAAAATTTTGCTACGAGCATTTTTTTTTCTTTCCAAACATGACACTGAAAATCAAGGAGGGGAAATGTTCGAAAATATGACTACTTTGTGTCAGGCTTCCTAGTCACCAGATTATTATGGGGATACCTTTTTGAGAACGGAAAGCATCTGAAATGTATTCCTTGTGTATACCCGAAATCAGAGAAATAATAATTCCATCAGCTTGCACCTTAAAACTTCAATACTTAAAAAAATATTGACTTCTAATTTCGCTCGCTAGCATTATATTTCACAAGAAATTGCGAAGAAGATTTAATTAATTTGGTATGGCCTAATCGTATTTGGTTTTCAATATATAGATACAATTCACAAATAAATATTTAATGAAATACAATGTTAAAAAATAGGGTTAATAGCGGACTTCGTGGCCTTACCCCTCTCTGAATTTAAAAAAGGGTGAATTTTTATTTACTCGTTTTCCTTTGAATACATAATATACTTTTTCGAGAAAAAGAATGGACCCCTTTGCCATATACGTTTTCTTCTATCCTGTAATTGATCATCCGACATCGTATTGTTTATAAGTCTTGTATCGCCATTGGCCAAGCTTTGAAGATAGACATTCGAACTGGAACCTGTGAATATGCACATTCCAGATAACATTATAATACACATGTATGTCTACCAATGGCGAAACATTCGAAGTCTGTAAACTTTGAGTGTAACAGAAACTGATTGACAAAACATATTAGTCCTGCTTTACAGACAGGGACAAATTAATGTTGTGTCAAAAACCCCACCTCTTGACGTAGTAGAGACAGTCCCTTTGTTGCGAGGAGAAGGATGCAATATATGGACCTCCGTGGTAACTTCTTGGGAATTCTCTGTTACAGCTATTGTTGCAGTTGTATAATGCCTCAAATCCTTACATCCTGAAGCAAAGAAACAAATTAAGCAAATAGAATGAAATTTTGTGCTTTTTAAGATTGACATGCATCGCTCACGAATTATCGATGTAAATTTGTTCCTGAAGGTCAGTACAAAGGCATGAATGAAAAAAGAAAAAAAATACATTTGATACCAATGATATTGTCCATTACGATTTTCATCATCACTAAGATGTTACAATTGTTACGTCTTCGAATTGATAGCATCATTTAAAAATAAAGCAATTTTTATCATGGAACAGGCAAGAAAGTTTCGGGCACTAAACCCTCGTAGCAGCCCCAATCAATACAATGAAATATGCCCAAAGACTGTGAAAGTTATCACCAAAAATTACCGACTTATGAAGCACGATGGATGGGATCTGATGTTATATACAGGACTCACTTTTCAGAAACTTCGAGATAATTTTGTGAACAGAATTTTTTGAATGCGTTTGAAGAAACAATCAACCAAAGTTGATCGGACTTTGCTACATGTTCCCTTAGGGACTCCTGGTCCATCTGCAGTGACACTCTCCAAGTAATACGAATATTACGTTTTCGAATTGATATATACACCAAGACAAAAGTTAAGCAACACCCCAATATTTCGGAATCCTTATACTTTAAACGATAGCACCAAGAAGTTTTCGTAAAATATATCAGATACCAATTCCTTTGTAGATGACTTTACACCTTTTGTTAACATATAACACTAAAATGATATCGAAATTGAAACAATTACCTTGGATAGAGCCTCAAATGAAAAGAATGTACGTTTGAGGGAAAATAATGTAGAATAAAGTTTGAAGAGAAGAATAGAAAAATTAAGGTAACAGGTACTTGAAAAAGAGAATAACCACAATAGGCTCAAGATTCACAAATCTAATACGGTTTTCTTTCAAAAAATTAGTAATATATTCTTTTAGTGGACTTCCTGTACAGGTTTATTCCAACCACCCTCATTCAGTCGCTCTTGTTAATACATTGCCGATAATTCCCATTAAAGACATTTGTTGCTCAAGATTTCTTCTTATTCCATGTTCAACGCCGATGTTAATGATGACTTTCAGCCAAATTATGCCGCAAGTTGGTCGAACGGGATGCATATCCGTTTTTTAATTTTGTCATTAAATGAGAAATTTTACGATTCGACGGATTTATCTCTTAACCGGAAGTGATATTTTGGCAGACGGTTGTCCCAAATGAAGACTGATATTGGTCGAACTAAAATAGTGGTCACGAAGGTGGCTTTTTTTAAATACAGAAAAAGCACCCGAAAAGATGTCGTTGTCAAACTTTATTTCTTTGATTAAAACGATATTTATAAAAATGCAACATCAAAATATCTAATTCATGGTCTAAATGACTTTGTGAGTCTGATAATAAATTTAGTTCTACCGGTACGTAGGCGCTTAACTTCACTTCCGGTTTCATTAACGCGCTTTTTGACACTATATATTTTTAAAAAAAATACTCCCAATTCTGAAGAGATAATTCACATTATCTCAATATTTTTTTATACATATTCAGTTTCGAACTTCACCAGATTAAGAATTTGATCCATTGCTACCATACTGAACAGCGAATTTTACGAGATAAATCAACTCCATGAACTTGATATCTAACTTGAATTGTTTCAAAATCATACCCGTCCCCATTTCGATCCCGATTTGAAATAAGTTGCATAATACAATTATGTTAAATAAAGTAATATTATCGTCGCCAAAGGTCAGATCTATATCATGATACGTAATTTTCAAATATTTTTATCAAACCAGCATTTTGCTTCAAAAACAATTCCACTGTTGCTTAACTTTTGTCTGGGTGTATATATTTGCAGCATGGACCACACATGCACGTTTCGGGTACTTAACCCTCATCATTAATCATTATTCCAAACGATGAAATATGGCCCAAGACTGTTACTGAAAGTTATGTACGAAAGAATTCTTAATGACGTAGCAGGATGGATGGAATATTATGCTACAGGACCAACCTTTCAAACATTTCGAGAAAAGTTTGTGAACAGACATTTTCGAATGCTTTTGAAGAAAGATAGATACGACAGGAAAAGGCAGTGAATTTGCAATGGTTGATCAGAAAGTCAATAAAAATTATGAATTATGTGGCTAAAGTACTCTCAAGGCCAAATGAGTTTTTCGTACCGCATTTACATTTTCTGTGTAGATTGCAGAATTGGACACATTGTTTTTCCTTTAATGTAGTTGTATTTTGAATTATCGTACTCCAAAGCTTTATCGTGAAATTCATGACAAAGAAAAATATGCATAATGTGTAGCTTATATATAAACATGTACTTACCAGCACCTATAACAAAACTGACCTCTCCAATCAAATTTCTTGCTATTTGCACCAGGAATTTGTCATTTCTGGATATTTCTTCAAGAGGAGCAATTGTTGTTTTTGTAAAGTTCCCATCGATTTGAACGTATGTTAACGTTGAATTTTTTAAACTTATCGTTTTATTGGTTATCTGATTTCTTATTGAAATAAAGTAGTTTGTTGTTTTATCATGATCAATGGATGGCTCCCATTCCATCTCAAACCGTCCAGGATGAATAAAGCATGTCAAATTTTGAACACATACTTCCTTTTCTACAACTTTAACATTTGGCTTTCTTTCTGAAAGTAAAAAAAGAGCAAAGTTAAGATCAAGACTATTATTTTTTCATATTTAGGACGTCCCGATCGCTTTCTACTTCAAAGTACTGAATATTTTCTTTTGAAAGGCAACATTATCTGATTGCGTAAAAAGAGCATTTAGTTTAACATAATGTACAATGAAAGCAGGCAATATACAAGTTTTATTTGTTAGAGAGTATCTTTTAAGCAAAATCTCTTGGAAGGGAAAATAAGGTCATTGGAGAAGGCAGTCGCTGAAAAAGGTGCCCTTTAGGATAAAATTCTAAGAAAAGTTGAGCCCCTTTCGAATAAGCTTCGATGCAGCCATTCTGCATTCCCGTATTATCATAATTCGTCTAGTTTCGTTAGTTTTGATAAAATTTGCAAACGCGTTACCACGCCACAGACAACAACTCGATATCTCAGTTATATTTAAATAAGCACTGGTACCGATTGACTCACGAAACCTGAAGGGTTAATGACGTTTGAAGGAAACATAAAATGTCGTGCGACTGTCTTAGTCGCACTGGTATCCTGCAGGATTATTCCTTAATTAAAGGTGAATATCTCAGGTACCAGGTATGCACCAGGGAAAAGAGATGAGGATCCGGACCCAGTAAATAATGAAGAAGGGTTCCAACTCTATACCTCATTAAAAAAAATTCAAACCAATTTATTATGCATCAGATACTTGTTTCGAATATTAAATTCTCATCAGTGATGCTTCCAGCAAATGTGTTCAATGTGCATTGAAGATACAAATGTGCATCAAAGCTGCAAATTGATGATTTGCAAATCTTCAAATCCATAATTCAATTTTAAGAATAAAGTACCCCATGTAACTAAAGCACATTTACATGACACAATAAAAGTTAACGTTGTGGAATGAAATAATGATAGTTTTGTGACCTTTGACCTTAAAATCAATAGGGATCCTCTTTTACTCGGACAGTGGGCACGTAGTGTTGATGAACAACTTCCTTTGAAATTCAAATTGAAAGTACTTCCATCTACGGACCAAAAATATACAATTATCCTTGACATATTTTACGTAGCTGTCTGACATAGAGAAATGGAAATCATTTCCAATTTTTATGAAAACGAAAGGAAACATATTTTTAGTAGCACCCTCTGTTTTTTTTAATTAGTTTCATTTAGGTTCATCGGTTAATTTATTTAGGAATGACATCCGTACTCATCCAGGTTTAAAGCGGTGTCACAGCAAGTTTGGACGATTACAATTGATCATTTCCTTTTCGTGGTTGAAACTTCATTTGGTGATTCCCTCTCACTACTTGGTATATTGATAAAGGAAATGTTTCGCTCGAGTAGTCAATTTGATAGCCTAAGGGAGTATTGCTTGTCTGCTCTGTGTTATAGACCTAACCTCAGTCAGTGCAAATATTTTATATATTGTTTTCCTTTTCGTGCCTGAACATCGACGGCGGATGCGGCTAGCCAACAGGGAATGCTTACTCCTCCTGGGCACCTGATCCCACCTCTAGCTTGCTAGGGGTCTGTCGATGCTAAGTTTTGTGCTCTATTATGAGTGCTGTTGAGATTATCGTCAGGATCTTCTTTAACTCATAAGTGGACAAAATTTGTTTCACAAGCGCCCTCTGGTTTTATTTTTAAAATTCAAATTTGTGTATTTACTTTTCAGAGGGTACGCGATTCCAAATGTCCTATAGGGTCGATTCCCCTACCTGATGGTAGTAGGGTCGATTCCCCTACCTGATGGTAGTATTAATTTTCAGGTATCTTCAAAGAAGGGTGGGTTCAAATATGAACTTGCGTGTAAGTTCATAATTATTATGTCCACTGTTCCGGAAATGTGTCCATGCTAGACGGAAACTTGTACTTATATACATGTAATTGTCATCGAAATGAAACATTGACTGGCTTTATCCCGTTCGTATTGTTTGAAAATACCAATTTTTGCACGATTGAGCTTTGAGTTTCCTGATGCGACTATTTTTATACATAGATTAAACATCATTCTTTCAAATAGAGTTGTGTGTATTTTGAATAGGGTACTTATGTTTTCATAATTGTCAATATTGAAATATATGTTCTATAGTACAAGTGTACCATATTTATTGAACTAAACTCGTGTTTCGGAAATTGAATCCTAATCAATAGAACTTATTTTAAAACAGCTTAAATAAAGCCAAAGTTAATTTTCCTAGCGCCATCTACAATTTCTCTTGACAAAAATGAGCGGCTCCATATTTTATGTAGGGTGTAACCAGAAGCGTATTCAAATGAAATTAAGGCCAACAAATCGTCAAAGGGTGGGCGCAATGAATATGAGAAAAAAAGCTACCACCAAAATGTTTCAAGTTGTGTTGTGTTATTTCTAATTATGTAATCCAATTCCATTCTCACGAACGAAATGCTACATTATAACACTAAAATAAGTTTTCACTCAAGATGAAATCAAATTGAAATATTCAGATATTTACATGACACTAGATTTTGTGAACAGGACAGCAGTACATCAATTTATCAACAGGTGTTGCTTTTCTACTTTCACTTTAATTGATTGTAGATACATGTAAGTACGATTATTATATTACCTTCTCCCTCTTTAAGAAGAATATTACGCTGACAGCCGAAACACGTGTCTAGTGCAATAAAATTGGTTTGGAATTTTCTTCAAGATGGTGAAGAGTTGGAACAAAATGACACCAGATGTAAATAATGGTATTTTCAGACCCTAAGCTTTCAACAGGAACCTCTTTAGTGTTTTTTAATGTTAGTTAAAATGAGTCAAAAACAGTATGCCCTTGGTGTTCTTTTAGAGGCCAAATTGTGTATTTTTCGGAGATCCGCATGTGCTCGTTTTCCATATCATTTGAAAATCTTTTGATTCGATGGACAAATGGATGCAGCATATTAAACAGCAACAATCTCATAATGGCGATATCACGACGCATGGTGAAGTTTTATTCTATGACGTCATCGAAAGTTCTCCGCATTTCATGAGGTTGCGAATAAGTTTTTTCGAGAGAAATTTGTTTTATAAGGAGGAAAGGCCTCTAAATTTGACTTTTTGATCGTTGAACTTTGCAGAGTATTACTAGTACTCACTCACAAACGGAAGTCATTCGATCACTGCTCAGTTTTTAAACGCATGGCATCGGATATTGTAAGCATGCATTGCATTAAAGCGGACGTGACCCGAAGAAGTTGAAGTCCAAAAATATTTATGGGCATCAATGAACTTAGACTGGGGCAAAATTCAAATTCCTCATAAACATGGAAAATGCATAAAAACATAAAAAGTCGAAAATTCAAAATTTCATGTTTTTACCCAAAAAAGACTTTTATGATAATCAAAAAATCTTACTTCAGCCCTAAACTGTTTTCCCCCTCTTTGTACCATCATTAATGCAAACAAATAAGGTGACATAATCAATAGCTTGTGCATACTGAATTATAATGATACATTATATATAGTATTGTTATATGCGTTTCTTCTTTTGAAGAGTATATTATTATAAAACCTTATTTCCTTTAACAGAGTGGAGCACTGAAACTTGTTCTCAGTGAATGGATGTTTAAAGTGTAATAAATACTTCTTTCAAGCTCAGCCGTTTGGAAGAAGAATTGTTATGACTTTTTATCAATTTGAAATCATATATATAATTCTGCAATTTCGAAAATTTGTAATTTCATCCAAAAATTAATTGAAAGTAAAGGAGGTTAAAATGAAAAATATGGATAATGACCATATCCCAACTCACAGTACAAAATCGATAATTTAGAAAATCACAAACCGAATGCACACAAAATAAGGATAAAACAAGTACCAAAGCAAACAAAGAAAATCCTCCACCATATGAAAAGAAGGGAACTCCCAATATGGGAGTGAGACCAGGTGCCCAGGAAGAGTCAGCATCTCCTGCTTGCATGCAACACATTTGTGAGCGACTAATTTGTACACACATAGATGTACATGTAGATTTTTGGATGATACAATGAAAATATAAACCATTATAAAATCTGTCCCAAATGTTGAAAGACATTATGGCTAGAACAATCCATAGACATTGTATTAAAGTGGGAGGGATGTGCGCACGTAATCCGGATAAGCACACTATTTGCAAAAAGCAGATGACCGTCCAAAGTCGAAGCCGGGTGCACATTGGTCTTCTTCCTATTATGTGTCATTATGTCATTAATGTTTAATGTTTCTGTACGTCTGTTACGATTGTTACGATTGTTTTGTATGATGTTCTAGTGAATGTTGTTGTGTCTTTTTTGCGATTTGGAGTTTTATGTGTCACTTTCTTGTGGGTTTATTTCCCTGGGTAAATGCAGGGTAGTCATGCTGGACATCATTCCCTTTTCTTCACTTTCGTTTTTGTTTTTTTAACTTAGAAACATATATTCGGTTTAATGCAGTTTTGCATTTTTCCTGGATTACAATTTCCTATCACTTGATAAATTTGAATTCTGATTTCCTTGTTCCCCTTGATTTTGAGTTCTGCGTTTTATTTCCCTTACTCGTCGAAAATATCACAAATTAGAAAATGAAAATTAGCATTTTTCTCTTCTTTTTTTTTTCATTGAATGATTTTCATTCAAACTGAACTTTGACAAAAAGAAATTGAAATGTCTATAGATTTCTGAAAAAAAATTTTAGCATTGCCCAAAGTTTTGAGATGTTAATTATCTCCTGAAATATACATAAACACTTTGATTCAAGAATCAATGATATAAAAAACATTTTGGCATGCAATGACATTTATAAGTGTCACTTAAGGGCCACTTACAAACAAACCCCCGGAAACAAACAATGAAACCTGTTCCCTGGGCATCGATTGTCCATATGTCTCGTTGGTTTATCTGTTGTCTTTTGTGCCCATTGGTCTCGTTGGTTTATGTGTTGTCTTTTGTGTCCATTGGTCTCGTTGGTTTATGTGTTGTCTTTTGTGCCCATTGGTCTCGTTGGTTTATGTGTTGTCTTTTGTGTTTTATGTTTCTATGTCGTATGTCCGTTTCATGTCTGTTACTGTGTTTGTTTACTCTGTATCTTGGTATCAGGTGTTATGTTGCTTTGCTGTTTGTGCTGCAACCGAGTTTGGTTGGAGTTCCTCCTTCTTTTAAACATTTGTAATAAACATCAACGAAGTACCTAACCGTTATTCAGTCTCAAAGTCGAGAAGGCAAAGCAAAATCGTGAGAATTCCCATCGAAACGGTTTCGAACTCCGGAATGAACAATATTCCGAAGTGAGACAGCTCCATGGAAACCTGTCAAATTCGGCGATTGTCTCGATGTACATTTTGATATACAGATCAGGTAAGTTTGTCTTGTTTGGTAATGACGACAGCCATTCATTCACAATGTAGAATGTCACTGATCATTCTGGAAAGGGGGATCTGATATGCTTTTATAATATCCCCGTAGCGACCGAAGAACTTCCGCAATGATGATTTCAGCCGTTGTGTGATATAACCCTGAACAAGTAGCTTACTTGCAAGCCGTCTGGCTCTAATGATGAAATCTTCATATTTGGAACATGCCCTGGCGTACCGTATCAGCTGAGAAACAAAAACGCTATAAGCAGGAGAAGACGGAATGTTGCTTATTTAGATGTTTTAGTGAATTTATATCTTAACAAGTTAACAGCATTCAAAATCGACATTGCTGGTCATATTTCGATTAAAATTAAATAAAGAATTCACTGTGTCAACATTTGTAATTTAGGTGTTGTATTGAATGTATATCTTTACAACTTAACAGCATTCAAAATCGACAATGCTGGTCATTTTTCGATTATGACTAAATAATTAATTCACTGTGTCAACATTTGTAATTTAGGTTTTTTAGTGAATTTATATCTTAACAAATTAACAGCATTCAAAATCGACAATTCTGGTCATTTTTCGATTATGATTAAATAAAGAATTCACTGTGTCAACATTTATAATTTAGGTGTTTTAGTGAATTTATATCTGAACAAGTTAACAGCATTCAAAATCGGCAATGCTGGTCATTTTTCGATTATGATTGAATAAAGAATTCACTGTGTCAACATTTGTAAGTTTGGTGTTTTAGTGAATTTATTTTTTTTTTTATTATTATTATTTTTTAAATGCATCAATGAGTACAGTCGTATATAGCAATAGATATGTAAGTTTTATATTATAATCTGCGTTGTTATCATGATACTAAGAAGGATAGCATATACATTTTCATTAATTATAATACGTATCAAAATTGATAGTGATGCTTTTATATAAAAAGAAGGGAGGGAGATAACGAAGGTCAACTCTTACACACACTTGCATACTGGAATGAAGAAATATATTAGAAATAGAAGACTGACATAACTATGAAAAGAAATTATCCCAGGGTCTCCACAAAGTTTCATATATCTCTTGTTTATTTCTCTTTAAAAGTATAAATTTCTGTATTTCATGATTGATATTTAGATACTTTCTTAACCCAATTAGAGTTGGGATTTTCTCTTTTTTCAGGTTCACATATATGTAATATTTAGAATATAGTATTATGAAATTTATCACTATATTTTCATTTTTAAAATATTTTCCAAATAAAATATCTTGCTTATCCAGTAAAATAGCATTATTCATCGATGAAGATATCAGTTGTGTTAGATTGAGCCAAATATCATGAATGATTTCACAGTCAAAGAAAACATGTTGAAGTGATTCTGATTCTGTATTACAATAGAAGCAACGGTCATTTGAAATGACTCCTATTCTTTTGAGATAACTACCTACTGGAAGAATTCTATTTAAAAGACGATATTGAAACCATTGTATTTTCGTGTCTGGGGTGATTTTAAAACATATTTTAAAGATATCATACTGTGTTATTTTAAGTGAGTTATCTAATTTAGTTATCCATTTGTTTAAAGCAGAATTTCAATGTCTGTTGTATTCACAAGTTTATATACCTCTTGATTTCCTTTCATCTGTTTCGATAGAATATCAATATAAAAAGGTTTAAATGGGTTTACAATGTCATTTTGATTTCTTAAAGATAATTTTTTCTTAAGTAATAAAGATTTCACTGCATTAATCATGCCATTATACTTAAGGAAACATACATTTTCTAGATTAAATTTTGTTTCAAATTGCTCTTTAGTAAGAAACTTTTCATTCTCTATCAAATTTCCAATTATTGAAACTCCCTTTTTGTAAAAATTTTCATAAAATATTGGCTTTTTATTTACTAGAATGTGAGAGTTATACCAAAGAGGAAAGTAATAAAAAAAATGTTATGATCGCTGAGCGATATATTCCCCTACCGGCGGCATATATTTATGTCCTGCAACTCTGCCTATGAAAACTCTTTAATTAAACATATTTGAGTTTAAATTAAACTTACTGTCTGTGCAGCTCAGTTCTGAAGCTTTATCTGCTTTATCGATTCGAAAAAGAGGTCAAGCGTGACGAAAGTTGAACTTGCTCTGTAACTATCGAAGACTAAGCTGAGTATCAAATTTCACCTGAATATCTCTATTTGTTGCAGAAAGAAGTCTGGAAAACTGACAAAAACTGAATTTTCCAAGTCATAAAGGGGCATAACTCCTCGAAAAATATGTCAAGCGTGACATAAGTCGAACTTGCTCTGTAACTATCCAAGACCAAGCTGTGTATCAAATTTCATCGAATATCTCCATCTGTTGCAGAAAAAAGTCAGGAAAACTGACAAAAACTGAATTTTCCAAGTCATCAAGGGGCATAACTCCTCGAAAAATGGGTCAAGCGTGACGAAAGTCAAACTTCCTCTGTAACTATCCAAGACCAAGCTGTGTATCAAATTTCATCTGAATATCTCCATCCGTTGCAGAAAAAAGTCCGGAAAACTGACAAAAACTGAATTTTCCAAGTCATCAAGGGGCATAACTCCTTGAAAAATGGGTCAAGCGTGATGAAAGTCGAACTTGCTCTGTAACTATCCAAGACCAAGCTGTGTATCAAATTTCATCTGAATATCTCCATCCGTTGCAGAAAAAAGTCCGGAAAACTGACAAAAACTGAATTTTCCAAGTCATTAAGGGGCATAACTCCTCGAAAAATGGGTCAAGCGTGATGAAAGTCAAACTTGCTCTGTAACTTTTAAAGACCAAGCTGTGTATCAAATTTCATCTGAATATCTCCATCCGTTGCAGAAAAAGTCCGGAAAACTGACAAAAACTGGATTTTCCAAGTCATCAAGGGGCATAACTCCTCGAAAAATGGGTCAAGCGTGACGAAAGTCGAACTTGCTCTGTAACTATCCAAGACCAAGCTGTGTATCAAATTTCATCTGAATATCTCCATCCGTTGCAGAAAAAAGTCCGGAAAACTGATATTCGGACAGACGGACAGACGGAGGGACAGACGGACGGACGGACGGACGGACAGACGGACGGACAGACAGACCGAAAGGAAACTAAGAGTCCCCTTCGGCGTTGCCGGTAGGGGACTAATTAGAATGTGTATTAAGTTCACTTTTATCCATCTGCACTTTCATAATTGACTTCCATGAAATAAAAGTATCTTCCCAAAATTTATTTTTGTTTTCTTTTAATAGTTTCTTTATGTATGCTTCACCAAAATCACATATCTTTTTAACAACCTCAGTATCATTAAAAGAAGCTTCAAAAATACTTATCCAAGCCTGACCCCCATTTATAAGTCTTTTAATCCATGAACTTTTTAAAGATTGAATAAAATTTGTTAGATTAAACATTTTTAATCCACCTTAATCATAATCCTGTTCAATGAGAACTTTTTTAACTTTATGGATATTACATCCCCAAATATAATTATAGAGATCTTTACTTATTGAGTTGATTAAGTTATCAGGTGGATTTGGTAAGGATATGAAGAGGTGGTTCAATTTTGGTATTATTAATGTCTTAACAATAGTGATACGTCCTATAGGGGTTATGATTCTTCTTTTGTATTGATTTATCAAAGTTTTTATAATATGTAGTTGTTTATTATAATTAATATTAATCATTTCATCCAGTTTAACTGAGAATTCAATTCCTAATAAGTTGAATCTAGTAGGTCCCCATTCTAGTTTCCATCAAGAATGGTGATAGACATCCTTAGAATTTTTTTTTAACCTATCCAGATTAATTTAGTTTTTGAGCTATTTATATGTAGACCTGATATTTTTGCAAATAGTTCAAGAGTATCAAGAGATGCAAAGAGAGATTTTTTAGAGCCATCAAGAATCAGTGTTGTATCGTCTGCATATTGAGAAATCTTGTGTTCCTTGTTATTAATTACTATACCTTTAATATCTTTGTTATTTTTAATGAGGATGGAGAGAATTTAAGCACATAGTAAAAATAGGTACGGTGCGACTGGATCACCTTGCCTACAACCGCGGAAAATACCTAGTTGTTCTGAAAGATGCCCACACTGAAGGATAGAAGCTTTTATATCTGTGTTCGGGATTTTTATCCATGAAATTAAATTGCTTTTGAAACCAAAAAATTCTAGAACTTGATAGATAAAGGACCAGGAGACTGAATCGAAAGCTTTTTTTAAAGTCGATGAGTACTAATAAACCAGGGATAGAATTATTTTCTGTAAATAACATAAGATCATAGATAAGACTAGTATTTTCGCCAATGTAACGCCCACTCATAAAACCTGTTTGTGTATCGGATATTAGTGTATTTAATGTGGATTTGATTCTTTTACTTATTATGCCTGATATAATTTTATAGAGAACGTTTAGTAAAGTGATCGGTCGCCAGTTTTTAAGAGAATTTCTAGGTTTATCTTTTTTAGGTATGCAAGTTATGATTCCAAGACGCTGAGAGACCGGAAGTATTTTTGATAAAAAAAATGTCGTTAATTGCTCTCTTAATGAATTTTCTAAGGTCAGACCAGAAAAATTTATAGAACTCGGCGGAAAATCCATCACTACCAGGAGATTTATTATTCTTTTAGTTCTTAATTACTTCTAAAATTTCCTCTTCATCTATTGGGTTTTCTGATTTTAACGCTGTGTCCTGATCCAGTTTTGGAACAGTTAGTGAATCAAGTAAGTCTTCTAATTCAATATTTTCTAAGTTATCACTTCTTTCAGAGTACAGGGTTTTATAAAAGTCTCTACATTCTATCAAAATTTTCCTCTGGTCATATATAATAGTCTCTTTTCCTTCTATATCTAATTTATAAATTATTTTGTTTGTGTAATTTCGAGATTCTAAATGACAGAAGTAATTTGATGGCTTTTCGCCTTCCTCTACCCATTTAGCTTTGGATCGAATTAGATTACCCTTCAATTTTTCTTGTCTTATATTTTCTAATTGGGCTTTTTTTTTTCTTGTAGTATATTCAAGATATCTACAGTAACCTCATTTCGTATTTCCAATTTATTAATTTCATCAATAAGATTCTTTTCCATTCTATCTTTCTCTTTTTTGCGAAAGCTTGAATGTGAAATAGCCAATCCTCTAATCTCCATTAAAAGTACATCAAAAAAAGAGCTAACACTGATTTTTAGGTCAACTATGTCATTTGGAACATCATCAATCATGTCTCTATTATAAAGAATATTTGAGTATTGGGATTTGACTCTTTTAATTGTATCTGACTTTATTTAGAAATTCTTCATCTTTTAGCAGCATGTTATTAAATTTCCATATTCCATTCCCTTTAGTAAAATCAGTGAGTTTCAGTTCTAATACGACACATGAATGATCAGAACGATAGCTTGCTAAAACCTGTATTTTTTTCTATCAGGTTACCTAAATTCTCAGATACCAAAAAGTAATCAAGTCTACTACATTTGATGGGATTCTTTTTATGCTATGTGTAAATTTTCTTATCTGGAAATAGTACTCTGTAATAGTCTAAGAGGTTAAGATTATTCTAAATTTGTATAACTCTTGTACGGGCATTTGGATTATCTAATGATGTATAATTATATGAATCTAGATCGGGATCAAGGACTATATTATAATCTCCACATATTATACAATAATCATTTTCAAAGTCTTTAATTGTATCTTCAATATTTTCAAAAAAAGATAGGCGAATCTTGATTCGGACCATAAATATTGATAAGAGTTACTCTTTTATCACAAATACTTAGATCTAGCGCTAATAAATTACCATCGGAGTCCTTTTTTTCTTTGTGCAAAGTAAACTCAAAATTGTTATTGAACATTATTGCTACCCCTCTTGAATTAGAGCTATAGGAATTAAATATGCACTTGTAACCCCACTGGGCCTCGATATAAGGTTCCAGGTTTGAAACAAAGTGTGTGTCCTGCAGACAGATTATGCTACAGTTCTTAGATTTATAAAAATTAAGGACATCTTTACATTTTGACGGACCACCAAGACCCTGACAGTTTATCGTAGCAATTTTTATTGTGTTAGTTTTAGCCATTCTTTGACAAATCCATAAACACAGCACATTCGCACACAACATTCACACAAGAGGAGAGGGAAAGAAGATAATGAGAAAAAAGACAAAGTAAGAGGCGTAAAGGTTCAAAAATAAATGAGTAGGCAATAAACGATGGTGGTAAAAGACTCATCTAGTTCAAATGGGCGACACAACGAAACCATAAAGAGACGTCAGAGGAAACCCGAGTACTCTCACCTTTAGAAGGCATAGTACGCAAGATGAAAAATGCATTTTGGCGTTAGTAGAAATTTTCCTACTTTGTCTGAAGCTCAAAGTGTGAAAACACTCGAGTAATAATATTGTAACTCGCTGCGCATTGCATTGCATTCCATTTCCTTCCTGGCAGGAAGATAAATGAATGATGAACGCGGGTTGCTAGAATCTATAACGGTGGAGGAGTACTCGAGTTTCCGGAAAATTCGTTTTTTCTGGTGTTACACTAAGGATACCAAACAGGATATATATATATATAGGCTGATTCAAAGTTATAATACACAGGTATATACAGAAAAACATAACATTGAAACAGGAAAGAAATAATAAAGACAATAATAGTAAAGGAAATCAATCGAACACATATTTCTGTTGGTATACACACATATGTAATACAAAATCATCAAAATGATTGATTTTATTTATTTCTTTTTTCGTGTCACATAATTTTTCATATAAGGAAAAAAGGGACAGGGATAATATCACTTATTTATTCAGTATGGTTGTAATGGATGAAGTGGTGTTCTAGCTATAGTTCATTCGTCGTCGGAGTTGGTATTGTAACCGGACGCAAGAGAAGGCTGGCGGTGACCTATCTTGATTTTTTTTTTGTCGATGTCAGTGTGAATATCAAAAAGTAACCACCCTTCACTCGACCGTAAACATATCAATTGAAATAATAAGCCTGTTCTATTTGGTGATGGGCACTGAGGCGTTTCAAGAGGTGAATATTTAACTCGGTCACATCGTCTGCAAGCCTGAGACCGTGTCCATAACTTTTGACCTTAGATCTTTGTTTCATTGGTCTTGATTTTATTTCGGAGTTCTTCACCTTGAGTATTATAGGTTTCGGTAAACCTGTTTTTCCTGCCGGAATTCGATGGCTTTCAATTATTTCGTTTTCTTCTAACTGTACTTCGGCCACTTCTTTGAGCATTTGACAAACGATTAGCTTTGTGTTTTCTCTCTCTTTATCTGTTACTCCATAAATTTTCATATTTGTTTTCCTCGAGTATTGTTCGTTGAAATTGGCTTTACTTTCCGCTTTCTTTGCTACTTTGGATGTTTGGTTTACGTTGATTTCCATTTCTCTCATTAATTTAGATTTTCTTGCAAGCTCTTCCCTTAACTCGATGTTTTGTTTTTCCAATTTGTCTATTCTTTCGTTAAATTGACTTTTGACCTCCTCTTGCTGTGATTTGAATTCTTCCATTTCCTTTTGCATTACGTTTTTTGCCTCGAGTAGCATTTCTTTTACAATCGAAGTGACTATGGTCTGAATGTCTCCTTTAGTGACTAATTTTGATTTTATTTCATTTAAATCAGACATAATGGTGCTCATATCCTCAATGCTAGTGTTTGAAACATCGCTGATATTTCGTTTGCACTTAGCAGGTTTACCCATGGATGAAAATTTGCGTGCAGCCATATTGTTAGTAGTCTAAGAGTGACTTACATGATCTTTAAACAGTGGAATGTAATGTCCGTGATGAGTTCTCACTGACCACAACAATAAAGTTAAATCGCTATGTAAATCACAGTTTTTCACGTAAACTTCAGGAAAAAGAATTAAAGTATAGTCCACAATATATTAATACATAATTCATCTGATTAAGTCCTCATACACCACAATTAATACGTATTTATGGTCTTGTACGGGAAAGCGATTATATGCGTGCTGACCCCCTAGACGCCATCTTACTTCGTTTTAGTGAATTTATATCTGAACATGTTAACAGCATTCAAAATGGACATTGCTAGTCATTTTTCAATTATGATTAGATAAAGAATTCACTGTGTCAACATTTGTAATTGAGGTGTTTAAGTGAATTTATATCTGAACATGTTAACAACATTCAAAATGGACATTGCTGGTCATTTTGCGATCATGATTAAATAAAGAATTCACTGTGTCAACATTTGTAATTTAGGTGTTTTAGTGATTTTATATCTTTACAAGTTAACAGCATTCAAAATCGACTATGCTGGTCATTTTTCGATTATGATTAAATAAAGAATTCACTGTGTCAACATTTGTAATTTAGGTGTTTTAGTGAATTCATGTCCGTATCAGCTGAGAAACAAAAACATAAGCAGGAGAAGACGGAATGTTGCTAATGTAGGTGTTTTAGTGAATTTATATCTTAACAAGTTAACATCATTCAAAATGGACATTGCTGGTCATTTTTCGATAATGATTAAATAAAGAATTGACTGATTAAAGTACTTACGTCTACATTTAGTATTCATCTGTGCCTGATTGGTCAAAGAACAACAAAACATAAGCAGAATTGCTATCCATTGTAATCTGCCCCCTTTCAATAAATATGAAATAAACATTGTTAATTAAATTTCTAGCTAAAGTCGCGTTTCTGTTTTGGTTTATAACAAAGTGTTTGCTTCGAAAACTTTGCTGGCAAATGAGGATGCTGAATTATACATTGCAAACTTTCATGAAAACCTTCCTTGTACATACTTGTTCCAAGTACTTGATATTATTTTAATCTAATGACGTGACATTACACATTGAATTATGTAAACGAAGTGATCGGAGATGGACTCAACGAACGCTCACACAAAATAAGAACTAAACCCCGACCACATGGAGATAAAATTCCCAATATTGGAGGCATATTTCGAAGCAAAAGATCATTTACTACAATGGACTTCAATCGGAGCATTTCTACCGAGAATAAAATGCATCTTTCGATAAAAAAAAACCCCGACCTTATTTACACTTTAATTTAAACTTTATTCATTTAACAACGTTTAACAAACAAGTTACAAACTTATATAAATGTCTCACGTTGACTCAGATGTTGACGTGATGGGTCCTCAGAGCAGGAGGAAACCGGAATACCCGGGGAAAACCTTCTAGGACTGGGTGGGCGATCACCATACCCTACCACATAAGACCCCTTTGCCGAATCAGGGATTCAAATCCGGGACGTTAGAGGTGAGAAGCGAGTTCACTACCATTGCGCTAGCTAATCCTTTCCGACTTTTTTGCTAATTAATAATGCACATAGACAACAAAGACAACAATCATTGAAACATTCATCCTCGACATAGCTTTTCTTGAATCGCCCCTTTCATCAATATTAGTAGCACTTTCCATTTAATAGCACGATAACACTCAAGAAAGAAAGAGAATCAAAATTATCTAAAAAGCCAAATTCGTCCGCATTATCAGGTGATGTTTATCCAATATGGCGTAAATTATGCATCGATGTTGGAGGGGATAAATACATAAATTCATGTACTCTTTCTCTTGTCTTGTTGGAGATCCCCTCCCTTCTTTTCATGAAAGACTTTTATCCCGTCGATCTTCCACTTCCCATGGATCCATATACAAATTCTGAAAAACAGATGAAGTCTTACTCTATCATATGGAAGAGTAAATACAGTACACCTGTACTCAAGAGTCTTGGCAAGATAAAATGACCCAATTAAACACCCCCCCCCCCCTAATCAGATAACCTTTTTAAAAACCATTTGCACAACTACGGTAATTCCCTATTAAACAAGATAATCAATCGTTTTGTAACCAAGATAACTTAGGGGGAAAAGACCGGACGAGATTCTCTTACCCAACCCATGTTCCCTTACTCCAGGGGTCAGATGCCTATTATAAAACCCAGCTGCACATCTACAAAAAATGTACCCTCTTAAAAATATGAGGAGAAGCCGCAGAACAATTTCTGTCAACGCCTTCGTTTCAATACCCCAGGGGTCAGATCACCATTTTTAAACCCTCGTTCACAACTACAAGTCACATCCGATCATATTCCACTATCGAAAGTTTTGTAACACATGTAGAAGTCAGGAAAAGATATTGGAGGATGACTGACGGACAGAGGACAGACTAATGACATAGGTAATGCATCATATGACCAGATTTTGTGCAGACGTACCATTATCTCAGTTTGTTTTCACTTTATTTTCCAGCTTGGTGACGTTAAGGTAATATGCAGCTGTCACCATACCAAAAACGGCAATATAATGAATTTAAAATTGTTTACTTGTGATTTGCAAACTTTGGTCTTCTAAAACAGGAAGTCTCTTAATACAGTGGGTCGCTTAGGCAGGTTTAATTGTAAATTGATCGGAACATGGCTATATGTGTTCTTAGGGACCTTGGGACCACCAGCAGTGCAATAAGTCTTCAGAGTGATGGTGATCTGTAACAGCTGATTCCGACTTATTCATACTAATGTTAAACGTCTTCAAATTCAATACCATCATTAAAGAACAGATAAATTATTATGTCCAAAACTATACCTAAAGACGTAGCAGAATGGGTGGGGTATGATGCTACAGGACCCACGTTTTAGAAATTTCAAGAAATTTTGTAACAGAAAATTTCAAATGCGTTGAAGAGACAGACAATCAACCGAAGTTGATCGAACTTGGCTACATGTGCCCTCGGGGACTCTTGGTCCACCAGCAGTGACACTCACCAAGTAGTTCAAATGTTAAACGTCTTTAAATTTAATAGCAACATTTAAAACCTGATAAATTTACAGCATGGACCAGACATGCACGTTTCGGATACTAAACCCTCGTCAGTGATCCTCAGTCTAAACAATGCAATATGGCCAAAAAGTATGAAAATTATTATGTCCAAAACTATACCTAAAGACGTAGCAGAATGGGTGGGATATGATGCTACAGGACCCACGTTTTAGAAATTTCAAGAAATTTTGTAACAGATAATTTCAAATGCGTTGAAGAGACAGACGATCAACCGAAGTTGATCGAACTTGGCTGCATGTGCCCTCGGGGACTCTTGGTCCACCAGCAGTGACACTCACCAAGTAGTTCAAATGTTAAACGTCTTTAAATTCAATAGCATCATTTAAAACCTAATAAATTTACAGCATGTACCAGACATGCACGTTTCGGATACTAAACCCTCGTCAGTGATTCTCAGTCTAAACAATGTAATATGACCAAAAAGTATGAAAATTATTATGTCCAAAACTATACCTAAAGACTTATCAGAATGGGTGGGATATGATGCTACAGGACCCACGTTTAAGAAATTTCAAGAAATTTTGTAACAGAAAATTACAAATGCGTTGAAGAGACAGACGATCAACCGAAGTTGATCGAACTTGGCTACATGTGCCCTCGGGGACTCTTGGTCCACCAGCAGTGACACTCACTAAGTAGTTCAAATGTTAAACGTCTTTAAATTCAATAGCATCATATAAAACCTAATAAATTTACAGCATGGACCAGACATGCACGTTTCGGATACTAAACCCTCGTCAGTGATCCTCAGTCTAAACAATGTAATATGGCCAAAAAGTATGAAAATTATTATGTCCAAAACTATACCTAAAGACGTATCAGAATGAGTGGGATATGATGCTACAGGACCCACGTTTTAGAAATTTCAAGAAATTTTGTAACAGAAAATTTCAAATGCGTTGAAGAGACAGACGATCAACCGAAGTTGATCGGACTTGGCGACATGTGCCCTCGGGGACTCTTGGTCCACCAGCAGTGACACTCACTAAGTAGTTCAAATGTTAAACGTCTTTAAATTCAATAGCATCATTTAAAACCTGATAAATTTACAGCATGGACCAGACATGCACGTTTCGGATACTAAACCCTCGTCAGTGATCCTCAGTCTAAACAATGTAATATGGCCAAAAAGTATGAAAATTATTATGTCCAAAACTATACATAAAGACGTACCAGAATGGGTGGGATATGATGCTACAGGACCCACGTTTTAGAAATTTCAAGAGATTTTGTAACAGAAAATTTCAAATGCGTTGAAGAGACAGACGATCAACCGAAGTTGATCGAACTTGGCTACATGTGCCTTCGGGACTCTTGGTCCACCAGCAGTGACACTCACCAAGTAGTTCAAATGTTAAACGTCTTTAAATTCAATAGCATCATTTAAAACCTAATAAATTTACAGCATGGACCAGACATGCACGTTTCGGATACTAAACCCTCGTCAGTGATCCTCAGTCTAAACAATGTAATATGGCGAAAAAGTATGAAAATTATGTCCAAAACTATACCTAAAGACTTATCAGAATGAGTGGGATATGATGCTACAGGACCCATGTTTTAAAAATTTCAAGAAATTTTGTAACAGAAAATTTCAAATGCGTTGAAGAGACAGACGATCAACCGAACTTGATCGAACTTGGCTACATGTGCCCTCGGGGACTCTTGGTCCACCAACAGTGACACTCACCAAGTAGTTCAAATGTTAAACGTCTTTAAATTCAATAGCATCATTTAAAACCTGATAAATTTAAAGCATGGAACAGACATGCACGTTTCGGATACTAAACTCTCGTCAGTGATCCTCAGTCTAAACAATGTAATATGGCCAAAAAGTATGAAAATTATTATGTCCAAAACTATACCTAAAGACTTATCAGAATGGGTGGGATATGATGCTACAGGACCCACGTTTTAGAAATTTCAAGAAATTTTGTAACAGAAAATTTCAAATGCGTTGAAGAGACAGACGATCAACCGAAGTTGATCGAACTTGGCTACATGTGCCCTCGGGGACTCTTGGTCCACCAGCAGTGACACTCACTAAGTAGTTCAAATGTTAAACGTCTTTAAATTCAATAGCAGCATTTAAAACCTGATAAATTTACAGCATGGACCAGACATGCACGTTTCGGGTGCTAATCCCTCGTCAGTGATCCTCAGTCTAAACAATGTAATATGGCCAAAAAGTATGAAAATTATTATGTCCAAAACTATACCTAAAGACGTGGCAGAATGGGTGGGATATGATGCTACAGGACCCACGTTTTAGAAATTTCAAGAGATTTCGTAACAGAAAATTTCAAATGCGTTGAAGAGACAGACGATCAACCGAAGTTGATCGAACTTGGCTACATGTGCCTTCGGGACTCTTGGTCCACCAGCAGTGACACTCACCAAGTAGTTCAAATGTTAAACGTCTTTAGATTCAATAGCATCATTTAAAACCTAATAAATTTACAGCATGGACCAGACATGCACGTTTCGGATACTAAACCCTCGTCAGTGATCCTCAATCTAAACAATGTATTATGGCCAAAAAGTATGAAAATTATTATGTCCAAAACTATACCTAAAGACTTATCAGAATGAGTGGGATATGATGCTACAGGACCCATGTTTTAAAAATTTCAAGAAATTTTGTAACAGAAAATTTCAAATGCGTTGAAGAGACAGACGATCAACCGAACTTGATCGAACTTGGCTACATGTGCCCTCGGGGACTCTTGGTCCACCAGTAGTGACACTCACCAAGTAGTTCAAATGTTAAACGTCTTTAAATTCAATAGCATCATTTAAAACCTGATAAATTTAAAGCATGGAACAGACATGCACGTTTCGGATACTAAACTCTCGTCAGTGATCCTCAGTCTAAACAATGTAATATGGCCAAAAAGTATGAAAATTATTATGTCCAAAACTATACCTAAAGACTTATCAGAATGGGTGGGATATGATGCTACAGGACCCACGTTTTAGAAATTTCAAGAAATTTTGTAACAGAAAATTTCAAATGCGTTGAAGAGACAGACGATCAACCGAAGTTGATCGAACTTGGCTACATGTGCCCTCGGGGACTCTTGGTCCACCAGCAGTGACACTCACCAAGTAGTTCAAATGTTAAACGTCTTTAAATTCAATAGCAGCATTTAAAACCTGAAAAATTTACAGCATGGACCAGACATGCACGTTTCGGGTGCTAATCCCTCGTCAGTGATCCTCAGTCTAAACAATGTAATATGGCCAAAAAGTATGAAAATTATTATGTCCAAAACTATACCTAAAGACGTGGCAGAATGGGTGGGATATGATGCTACAGGACCCACGTTTTAGAAATTTCAAGAGATTTCGTAACAGAAAATTTCAAATGCGTTGAAGAGACAGACGATCAACCGAAGTTGATCGAACTTGGCTACATGTGCCTTCGGGACTCTTGGTCCACCAGCAGTGACACTCACCAAGTAGTTCAAATGTTAAACGTCTTTAGATTCAATAGCATCATTTAAAACCTAATAAATTTACAGCATGGACCAGACATGCACGTTTCGGATACTAAACCCTCGTCAGTGATCCTCAATCTAAACAATGTATTATGGCCAAAAAGTATGAAAATTATTATGTCCAAAACTATACCTAATGACGTATCAGAATGAGTGGGATATGATGCTACAGGACCCACGTTTTAGAAATTTCAAGAAATTTTGTAACAGAAAATTTCAAATGCGTTGAAGAGACAGACGATCAACCGAACTTGATCGAACTTGGCTACATGTGCCCTTGGGGACTCTTGGTCCACCAGTAGTGACACTCACCAAGTAGTTCAAATGTTAAACGTCTTTAAATTCAATAGCATCATTTAAAACCTGATAAATGTACAGCATGGACCAGACATGCACGTTTCTGGTACTAAACCCTCGTCAGTGATCCTCAGTCTAAACAATGTAATATGGCCAAAAAGTATGAAAATTATTATGTCCAAAACTATACCTAAAGACGTACCAGAATGGGTGGGATATGATGCTACAGGACCCACGTTTTAGAAATTTCAAGAAATTTTGCAACAGAAAATTTCAAATGCGTTGAAGAGACAGACGATCAACCGAAGTTGATCGAACTTGGCTACATGTGCCCTCGGGGACTCTTGGTCAACCAGCAGTGACACTCACCAAGTAGTTCAAATGTTAAACGTCTTTAAATTCAATAGCATCATTTAAAACCTGATAAATTTACAGCATGGACCAGACATGCACGTTTCGGGTACTAAACCCTCGTCAGTGATCCACAGTCTAAACAATGTAATATGGCCAAAAAGTATGAAAATTATTATGTCCAAAACTATACCTAAAGACGTAGCAGAATGGGTGGGATATGATGCTACAGGACCCACGTTTTAGAAATTTCAAGAAATTTTGTAACAGAAAATTTCAAATGCGTTGAAGAGACAGACGATCAACCGAAGTTGATCGAACTTGGCTACATGTGCGCTCGGGGACTCTTGGTCCACCAGTAGTGACACTCACCAAGTAGTTCAAATGTTAAACGTCTTTAAATTCAATAGCATCATTTAAAACCTGATAAATTTACAGCATGGACCAGACATGAACGTTTCGGGTACTAAACCCTCGTCAGTGATCCTCAGTCTAAACAATGTAATATGGCCAAAAAGTATGAAAATTATTATGTCCAAAACTATACCTAAAGACGTATCAGAATGGGTGGGATATGATGCTACAGGACCAACGTTTTAGAAATTTCAAGAAATTTTGTAACAGAAAATTTCAAATGCGTTGAAGAGACAGACGATCAACCGAAGTTGATCGAAGTTGGCTAAATGTGCCCTCTCAATCTTCTTGTTCCTTGGCCTTTGTATGTATGGAATTCTGAAAAAAAGATGTATTCCAGAGTTCTTGAAATCTTCCAATGACATGTCGGACATTTGGAAATTTTATCGGTCCAAAAAATAGATTATAACGTGCGTTTTTGTCTAACCATACCATTTTTATCTACAAATCCGATAAAACCGATGCATTTCATAAACTCTATATTAATTAGAATTCACTGCGTCATATGTGCATTTCATGTATTCAATATCTACAAACTTTCTGAAAGATAAATCTAAAATTGACGTGGCCTCCATATTTCTGTACGTGTGTAAAGGGAAATCTACTGTTTCCCGATGCGGGAAAGGGGGCGGGGATGACAGATTGCATCTTTCTTTTTATCATTATATTTTGCGGATGTTGTGGTGTCGGTTTCTGGCTTCTCTATAATCCGGACTAATATCTCCATAGCCATATCCTTTTCCATGAATAGAGTTGAAGCTATATCCGGTGTCTATCAGTTTGATCTTCCGTGTAAACTTTTTGGATGATGTTTTTTTTTCTACTTGTTTGTTTAGTTCAATAAAATTAGAAGCTACTGATTTATGAAGGATTAAAGAATTCCTGGAAAGTAATGTTTATTTCAGTATCAACCATTTCAATATGTATGAGTTTCATAACAAGAGGCCCAAGGGGGCCACATCGCTCACCTGAGTTGCAGACAAAGGGTTAAAAGTCACAAAAATACTTCTACAAATCAAAGCCCTTGACAGCCATATTTGTTGACCTATCGAAAAGAAAAACACAAACTTGGCAGAGGACCTTGAGTACTTGCTTGCTGCAAGGTTTCGTGAAATTCTGTGCAATGGTCGCAGAGGAGATTTCGAAAATGTGTCAGCCAATCAGAGTCCTCGGCGGCCATATTTGTTGACCGATCACCACAAAATACACAATCTTGGTAGAGGACCTTGAGTACTTTCTTCCTGAAAAGTTTCATGAAATTCTGTGCAGTGGTTTTTTTGCAGAGAAGATGTCGAAAATGTGTTAGCCAATCAGAGCCCTCGCCGGCCATATTTGTTGACCGATCGACACAAAAAACACAAGCTTGTTGGAGGATCTTGAGTACTTCCTTCCTGTAAAGTGTCATGAAATTCTGTGTGGCGGTTGCAGAGGAGATGTCAAAAATGTGTCAGCCAATCAGAGCCCTCGGTGGCCATATTTGTTGAACGATCGGCACAGAAAACACAAACTTGGTAGAGGACCTTGAGTACGTCCTTTCTGTCAAGTTTCATGAAATTCTGTGCAGCGGTTGCAGAGGAGATGCCGAAAATGTATCAGCCAATCAGAGCCCTCGGCAGCCACATTTGTTGAATGATCGGCACGAAAAACACAAACTTGGTGGAGGACCTTGAGTACTTCCTTCCTGTAAAGTTTCATGAAATTCTGTCCAGCGGTTGCAGAGGAAATGTCGAAAATGTATCAGCCAATCAGAGCCCTCTGCGGCCACATTTGTTGAATGATCGGCACGAAAAACACAAACTTTGTAGAGGACCTTGAGTACTTCCTTCATGTAAAAATTAATGAAATTCTGTGCAGCGGTTGCAGAGGAGATGCCAAAAATGTGTCAGCCAATCAGAGCCCTCGGCGGCCATATTTGTTGACCGATCGGCACGAAAAACACAAACTTGGTAGAGGACCTTGAGTACTTCCTTCCTGTAAAGTTTCATGAAATTCTGTGCAGCAGTTGCAGAGGAGATGTCGAAAATGTGTCAGCCAATCAGAGCCCTTGGCTGCCATATTTGTTGACCGATCGGCACAAAAAACACAACATTGGTAGAAGACCTTGAGTACTTCCTTCCTGTAAAGTTTCATGAAATTCTGTGCAGCGGTTGCAGAGGAAATGTCGAAAATGTGTAAGCCAATCAGAGCCCTCGGCCACCATATTTGTTGACCGATCGGCACAAAAAACACAAACTTTGTAGAGGACCTTGAGTACTTCCTTCCTGTAAAGTTTCATGAAATTCTGTGCAGCAGTTGCAGAGGAGATGTACAAAATGTGTCAGCCAATCAGAGCCCTCGGCTGCCATACTTGTTGACCGATCGGCAACCAAAAAACACAAACTTGGTGGAGGACCTTGAGTACTTTCTTCCTGTAAAGTTTCATGAAATTCTGTGCAGCAGTTGCAGAGGAGATGTCGAAAATGTGTCAGCCAATCAGAGCCCTCGGCGGCCATATTTGTTGACCGATCGGCACAAAAAAAACACAAACTTTGTAGAGGACCTTGAGTCTTTCCTTCCTGTAAAGGTTCATGATATTCTGTGCAGCAGTTGCAGAGGAGATGTAGAAAATGTGTCTGCCAATCAGAGCCCTCGGCTGCCATATTTGTTGACCGATCGGCACAAAAAACACAAACTTGGTAGAGGACCTTGAGTACTTCCTTCCTGTAAAGTTTCATGAAATTCTGTGCAGCGGTTGCAGAGGAGATGTCGAAAATGTGTCAGCCAATCAGAGCCCTCGGCGGCCATATTTGTTGACCGATCGGCACAAAAAACACAAACTTGGTAGAGGACCTTGAGTACTTCCTTCCTGTAAAGTTTCATGAAATTCTGTGCAGCGGTTGCAGAGGAGATGTCGAAAATGTGTCAGCCAATCAGAGCCCTCTGTGGCCATATTTGATGACTGTTCGGCATGAAAAACACGAACTTGGTAGAGGACCTTGAGTACTTGCTTCCTGTAAGGTTTGGTGAAATTCCATGCAGCGGTTGCAGAGGAGATGTCAAAAATGTTAAAAGTTTACGCCGGACGGACGACGGACGACGGACGGACGGACGGACGGACGACGGACGGCGCGCTATGACAATAGCTCACTTGAGCTTCGCTAAGGTGAGCTAAAAAAACGACTGACATATAAAAAGAAAGGAATAAGAAAAAAGAGCCTACCATGTATTAAAGCTTGAAAGGATATAACTCGCATCCAAGTACACTGCAAATTGTGCCTCACATGAAATTCATATGAAATGAGCAGCATGTTAATTTCCCATGAAACTTCATATGAAATTCATATGAATTTTACATTAGATTTATGTGAAAAATATTTTAAATGAATTTCACATAGATTTTTTTCACATGAATTTCACATGATTTTTTCTGTGTGACCTTCATTCGAAATTAAACTCGCAAAAACTTCATGTCGGGAACTTCACATGAATTTCGTGTAAAAATTTCATTTAAATTTCATGTTCAAGTTCGTTCCACATAAATTTCATGTGAACTTTAATGAAAAGTTAATGTAAATTTCGTATGAATTTCACATGAGGCACAATTGGCTGTGTAAGGTAATATTCTTAATCAAATGAGCCAATTGAAATCATACCCCACAAGGGAATGGGAATTGACAATGTCCTTGTCATCATTCTGGAAAGGTTTGAAAGTTTGTTAACTACCTACTACATAATCTATGAAAATGCATCCGTATTACCCTATATCAAGTTGAATAATATATGTCGTTATTATTTCAAATATGTAAACATAGTAATGCGCATGCGTAACTTCGGGGTTTTCCATTTTCGTTGTAAATATTGTGAGCCAGAAATATTTACAATAAATTGTCTTTATGTTTTGATATTTTGGAGGGTTTGGTGCTAAACTTTTTTAATTAACGGAAAGTTAATGACTTTGGCAATGCTAGAAAAATGCAGTTTGTTTTCCACAAGTTATATTTTATCCAATTTTTGAAGATTACAGGTTCTACAACTTTAATTAAGAATTGAATGTTTATTTTTGCCATTTTATTGGATGATGAAATGTCAGTTGTCGTATCACAAATTTTGCGTAAAACCGCTTCGCTACGCTACGCGGTTTTACACAATTTGTGATACGACAACTGACATTTCATCATCCAATAAAATGGCAAAAATAAACATTCAATACTTATAATTACCAAACATATGAATTTATTCCCAATTCGTACAAATTCTAAGGAAAATAAACGATTGAGTACGTAGCGTATGAAAATATTTAACTGGTACGAACTAGTTCCCTAACAACAAAAATATTCGAGAGAAAAAAAAAGCGAGCTGACATTTAATCTTGAAAAAAAGCATTTCCCCCTTCAGAACCTCAGCATGTTTAACCTATTTGCACTTACTGCTGTACTGTTATGACGTAATTTGTTACGCGTTGTTTATCGAAGGCAGCAGACATGACAGTTGAAAGTAGAACATGAAGCAATTTGTGTTGGGATTTATACGGACTCTCAGACAGCATTTCTTGTACATGTAGATCTTATGTGTGAAGAAAAAAACACGTTGTTAAGATCTACAGGTATCGGAATATCAGCTGTAAATTATTTCTTAGGAATCAGAACGAAATCGGCAACACAAGTTTGGTAAGTCGCGATTGCGTAGCTTTTGCTCAGTACTTTCAAATTCATTCATCCTTCATGTTGTATATCCATGTGTATTAGATTAATTTCGATAATTTTAGAAAAATAAAGGACAATTTTTTTCATGCATTTCTAATAGGTCAATCCAAATTTCCCTAGAAACACAAGAAATCCGTCAACAAACTGCCGTTCATGTTCACTTGTTGCAGTTTTCAAATCATGCGCGTAGCAACCGATATAATTTCTGCAAACATTCACAGTACTGTGTTGTGATGTTTATCAGTCGACACTTGTAACTGTCTCTAGTATGAATGGATTATTTCAGACCATTTGTATTGTTTATTTCATGCGTTAGACAATTCTTGATTTCTGTTGCGTAAGTGTGAAAGTAGTTCCGGTCAATTTTGACATTTTATCATCTCATAACGGAAGTCACAATAAATGCGATCGACCAATCAAAATGCTTAGAATCAGATAAACAAACACATTTGGTAATTATTAAAATATAACATATTATGAAATGTCTATTTATAATTCTCAACTGGAGCGAAATATTTCCTTCATGGTTAAATCTACAATTAGTTAGGTTATAATGAAACACATAACAAAGAAATGACCAGAGCTTAGAGTAAACAACTACGATATAGTACTTCCTAATTAAAGTGAATATATTATGATAATCATTAAAATAAGAGTAATAATGTAATTGTATATGATGCTTTCTTGAACTCTACTACTATCAAGAAAAATTATATTCATTTTGATAAATTGCGCTTAGATATAAATATTGAAAAAGGTTATATTAGTTATACCTTTATTAATAAATAACCCTTTATTGTTACTAAAGATCCAAAACTGTGTTGGTTCCAATATCTTACTTAACTTGACCGTATACTTCCAACGAATGTTTTACTATGTAAAATGAAAATTAAAGACACAACATCTTGTACAATTTGTAATACAGAAGACGAAACATTGATGCATTTGTTCTTTCATTGTAATATTGTTAATAAATTTTTGGGGGAAATTGTTATGTTTGATAGAATTAAATACAAATACAACTGTACAATTTGAAAAGGAAACAATAATATTTGGCAAGAAATTCAGAAAATTTGGAAATTGTTTAAATCTGACTCCTCCTCTTGCAAAACAATTCATCTTTACATAACAAAATCAGAAACAGACCACTTGATGTTGATGCCTTCATAGTTTTGTTAAAAAATTATTTTATGATAGAAAAATGCATCTTTGCAAAAAATAATAAAGTAGTGATTCTGATTGTTCATCGCATGAATCGGATGGTTCATCGCGAGAGACTGATGGTTTATCGTGTCTGAGAGACAGATGGTTCATCTGCATGATCTCCTAAGTAGTGTGAAGATGTCGGATTATCGCTCATGCCGTTTGCGCATACGGTCCACATGGATTATTTGTGGCTTTCCTTTTGGACCACAGTCAATCTCGTATGTAAGATTAGACGTCTTCTTTTAAAATACCTAGTACGGACCTTTCCAAAAGCTGACAAACTTTGGTATACGTAGACGGAACCTCTGTCGCAACCTAAAATGTAATAACAACCTAGAGTGTAATAAACTGGATTTATTACCTTTTAGGTTATTACATTTTAGGTTGAACCATCCAAAATTAAAATGTTATAACAACATTAACTGTAATAAATGTTCAAGATAACCATAGACAATAAATGTGAGACTTGTTTGTTTATTTTTCTATCCGTAGGTACCTCTGTGTACATATATATACCAAAAAAAAAAAAAAAGAAACGCACCACTTAATCTTCATTCTATAAATATGTAATCTATAGGTATTCTATTCTTTTCCATCATAAATCGTAGGTACACGAGTGACTCATTCTGTCAAACGCCAAACGAATCCGTCTTCATGATCAGACACAGCGCAATGATAAAGATACTTGGTTCAAAACGCAATGTCACAAAATGAAATGATTAAATCTGTAAAACCTATCCGAATTCATATATCGGGCATTGCGATTTGTTTTTTTTTTTTTTTTTATTGATGACAAACAATTTTCCCTGTATACAAATGTATTTAATTGCTTCAAATGACGTCATAAAACAGAAAATCTAAATTTGAGAAAAACATCCCAAACATCAATTCTTTTGAAAATGAAATCCGTGGTTTGATATTTTTCGCCCTAAAATGTGCCGCAAAGCACAAAATTACCCTACTACAGCTAGAATCTGACCTTTTTTTTTCACAAAAACAGTTTTCAGAGACAATATCTCGATCTTTTTTACAAGCATTTTCAATGGTTTTGGACGTTAGTTTTAAGCTTTTCTGGTATTTCATTTGATAGTTTCATTGCGATGCATGAGATAAATCTGCAACAGATAAATAAGAATGACTGAAGAAAAAATAAGTGTTCCTTTGGGATCAGAATTGCAAAATATTGATATCCTTTATTGTAAAACACACCCGAATATACTGAAATTTCCACTAAGACATTTAATTTTTTAGATTTATTGGCATATTTTGGCTTCATTTGAATAGAGAAAGCAGTATTCATTTACATTTTACTGAAAATTTGCTGAAAGTGGTCAAGCAACAAAATTTCAGAAGGATACCAAACCTGCGGTTATGCAACAGGAGCTAGAAACAACGCGCTTTATTCAGCACTATCATTGTGATATGTTGCGAAAAAATGATTGAGACGTGTTTTATCCTCGGTAATTCGAGTGCTGGAAAAAGAAAACTATAATCAAATGCCTAACAAACTATTTCTGATCAATTGAAAAAAAATCACTATATAATATGATGTGTGTCTTTTTTTGTCGGGTGTATAAGCCTATATGTCACTCTCTATTTCTCCTTTTTGGATGATGTTTGTTTACAAATCTTGATATTCCTTATATTTGACAGTTAGGCTCTGGATTGATTTTACTTGTATTTCATCTACCTCAATCAATCATATTTACATCTTAAGTCTTTATCAGATTAATGAAGTGAAATTTCCAATGAAAACTTAGTCTTTAGAATTTATTACATTATAGGTTATTACATTTTAGGTTGACCATCCAAACCTAAAATGTTATGACAACCTAAAATGTAATAAATTTTCAAGGCAACCATAGACATTGAACGTATGACTTTCTTTGTCTATCCGTAGGTAACTCTGTGTACATATACGGCTACGTCACTCTCTAAAGACAAACAAAAACAAACAAACAGATCTCAGGTTTAATGACTATGGTTGTCTTGAAAATATATTACATTTTATGTTGTTATTACATTTTAGGTTTGGATGGTCAACTTAAAATGTAATAACCTAAAATGTAATAAATTCTGAAGACTACGTATATAATTATATAATTATCACTTCATTTATCCGACAAAGCCCTTTATAGATGTAAATATGATTTAATGTCGAAGAAGTACGAGCTTAAAATTAATCCTAATCGTCACCGGCAAGTTTACGGAATGTCAAGATATTTGAACAAACGTCGTCCAAAAAGAGGAATAGAGAGTGACATAGCCGTATATGTATACAGAGTTACCTATGGATAGACAAAGAAACAAACAGATCTCATGTTTAATTTCAATGGTTGTCTTGAAAATTCATTACATTTTGTGTTGTTATTACATTTTAGGTTTGGATGGTCAACTTAAAATGAAATACATTTTTGTACCCTATAATGTAATAAAGTCTAAAGACTAAGTTTTCATTGGAAATTTCACTTCATTAATCTGATAAAGACCTTTAAAGATGTAAATATGATTGAAGGTAGGAATAATACAAGTTTAGAATCAATCCAGAGCCTAACCGTCAAATGTAAGGAATATCAAGATTTGCTTAGAAACATAATCCAAAAAGGAGAAATAGAAAGTGACATAGCATATATATATATATGTACACAGAGTTACCGGATAAACAAAGAAACAAGTCTCACATTTAATGTCTATGGTTATCTTGAAAATTTATTACAATTTAGGATATTATTACATTTTAGGTTAGGATGGTCAACATAAAATGTAATAACCTAAAATGTAATAAATCCAGTTTATTATATTTTAGATTTTTATTACATTTTAGGTTGCGACAAAAACCTCCATCACTAAAGGCTTCCCAACTCAGCTTTTGGTCGTGGTATCTTTTCTATCGAACCATTTGACTTCCTGCATATCGTCTATTTTATGTGCCTCCTCCATCTTGTCCTGTAAATCCTAGACCCATGTATTTTGAGGGCATCTTTCAATTGATTGTGGTATTTCCTATTGTAAGTCTAGTGGTGTCGATATTTCTCGACCTAGCATAAGTCTGTTTGGTGTGAAACCTGTTGTTTCATGTCTGACAGACCTATACGCCATCATGACGTATGGAATAAAAGTGTCCCAGTCAGATTGACGTTCATTAACATAGGCGCTGAGCATAGTCGCTAATGCCCTGTTACACGTTCAACCATGCCATCTGATTGTGGGTGGTATGGCGTTGTTCTGGTTTTATGTATACCAAGCAGACTACACATTTCCTGGAATAATGAACTCTTAAACTGCTTGACTTGATCAGAGTGTATATAGGTTGGAACGCCATATCTTGAAATAACTTCTTCCACTAGAATCTTAATGACTGTTCTAGCCTCCATATTGAGCATGGCAAAACTCTGTCCATTTAGTATAGTAATCGCTAATGACTACAATATACATTTTTTCCACTGTCTGTCTTAGGAAGTTCTCCAAGAATATCAAGTGCTATTCTTTCCATCGGAAATCCAGCTTCAATAACTTTCAGGAGCGCGCATCTCTTTAGGCGGAACCTTTCTTTTGGCACAAGTTTCACATCCTCTGATGTAGTCTTTGACATCGGCTTTAAGTCCTGGCCTGTAGAAACGCTGTGAGATTTTGTCATGAGTCTTCCTTGTCCCAAGATGTCCTGAAGTTTTGCTATCATGCGAAGTTTCCAATACAAAACGTCTTTCTGATTTCGGTATGAGCGCTTGCATATTACGATTTTTCTTTCGGTAAAGAACGGTGTCATGGACAACTAGATTATCAAACTGAGACCAATGTGATTTCATGTATCTGTCAAGTCCTCTGATTTTGCTAAATGGAGGTTTGCTACCTTCATTCATCCATTTCAAAATTTCTTGTATGTCACACCAATGAATTTGAAGCCGTTCAACACTGTCCTCTGTTTGCAGCGTTTGAAGTGCCTGTGATGTATTGTCCTCTTTAACATTACCACTGACATTTGACGTTAATGTTGTCATATGGACGTTGGCAGATTTTTCCCAAGCTGGATCATATCCACATTGTCTACATGGGATCCTACTAAGCGCATCTGCATTACGATGCTGTTGTCCTCGATGTTCAATGTCCATATCATAGGTGCTTAGTACCTCTAACCATCTCGCAAGTTGTCTTTCTGGGTTTTTGAACGAAGGAACCATTTCAAGTATCCATGATCTGTGCGTATTTTGAATTTCCTTCCGTAAAGGTTATGGCGAAACTGAGTTACGAAGAAGAATATTGCAAGAAGCTCTCTTCTTGTTACACAATATCTCCTTTCCGATTTGGTTAGAACACGGCTACCATACGCAATAACTCGTTCGTGTCTATCTAATTCTTGGGAGAGAACACCGCCAATAGAGTCGAGACTTGCATCGGGGTCCAGGATAAATGGTTTATAAAAATCTGTGTGAGCAAGGATCGGTGTCTCGATCAATTTCTCTTTCAGTTTCTCATAGGCAATTTGGCATTCCTCGCTCCATATGAATGCTCTTTCCTTTTTCTGTCAACTTGTGAATGAATTTAGCTTTGGTGGCAAAATATTGAATATACCGCCGATAGTATCCATACAAACCTAGAAACAATCGTTCTTCCTTAACCTTCTCTCTAGTTCTAGTTCTTTACTGCAGATATCTTATCTGGGTCTGTAGATATACCCTGTTCAGACACGACATGGCCAAGGTATCGAACTTCTTTTGAAAACAAGGTGCACTTTTCGGCTTGAGCTTGATTCCAGCTTTAAACAGACAATTGAACACAGTTCTTATGTTTTCAAGCATTTGTGCAAACGATTTACCGTAAACAATAACATCGGCAAGGTATACATTTCCCATTGTTTTCCAGCAAGAACGGTCTCCATCAAGCGTTGGAACGTAGCTGGTGCTGAACAAAGGCCAAAGGCATCTGGCAGAATTGGAACAATCCTTTCTTTGTTGTCAACGCTGTCTTTGGTCTGTCATTTTCCTCGACTTCTACATGCCAGTATCCAGTAAAAAGATGTAGAGTAGAAAACCATGCCTTGCTTGCTAACTGACCTAGAAATTCGTCTATGCTAGGCAATGGATACGCATCTTTGACCGTAACTGCATTAAGTCTCGTGTAGTCGATGCATATGTGTCTTTCACCGTCCTTCTTTTTTACCAAAACTATATTCAAGGCCCACAGACTTGCAGACTCTTTCTGTAGCATGTCGTCTATTTGAATGCTGACTTCTTCAGTCACGTTTGCCGGAATTCTACGTAACGGCTGCGTGACTGGGTGCGCATCCCCTGTGTTGATTTTGTGCTTTTATCACTTGTCCTGCCTAAGTCATTGTTCTTTGACGCAAATAAGCTGCTTTACTCTCTGACTAAATTTGTTACTTCAGTCTGCTGTTCTTTGTTTAGGTTCTTGGGTGTATCACTGAGTAGCGATTTGAACTCTGGGGTAATTTGTTGAGTTGATGACATCACTTTTCGATCATCAGAAATAACTCCGCTTACTTCATTTAGTTCTGAATTTTCAGTACCTGAATAAATTCGCTGAGGGTCATCTGATACGATTACCATACGTACTGGTACGATTGTATTGACTTGTACTACGACGCTTGTCACTAATCCTCGTTGATAGCCTATAAACTTTGCTGATTCTGGAGAGTGGGACATCATTATGTATGACGAATTCCCCATATTGACCGTAGAACTTCCTCAGTGACGACGATAGTCGGTCACAAACATATCCCTGAATGAGAAGCTTATCTGAAAGACGTCTAGCTCTCAGAACAAAATCCGTATATTTGGTACTTGCTCTTGCATAGCGTATCAACTGAGATATGAACACGCCATAAGCAGGCGATGAAGGGATGTTGCTACTCAGAAAAGGAAAGTTCGTATTGCTGAAATTGAAGTCGTCACGTTTGTCATAGAGTGAGGTGTTCATTTGACCATCAGTGTCGTAGGACAACATTATGTCCAAATAGGATGCTGAATTATTTGTCTCTGTAGTTTCTTTGACTTCAAGCTCCGAAGGATAAATACTGCTCAGGTAATCCGCGAAATTTGGATTATTGATGGACAACACATCGTCTATGTATCTGTAAGTGAAGTTGAAGTCAGAAGCTAAGTATCTTTTCCCTTCAGAGACCGAAGATTGAATGAATTCAGCTTCGTACGAGTAAAGGAAAATGTCGACAAGGAGTGGAGCACAATTGGTCCCCAATGGAATTCCGACAATTTGGATAGCAAGCGAGCATTTCCCTTTCAATGGTAGTTCTGTAGACGCAGCAGTTAGTACCTTTGACTTTACTTCTTGAAGTTCAGGTCTCTTAATATGTGGCAGATTGTCATACAATTTGGAAGACACCAAGGACAAGGATGCTCCATTATCAACTAGGAATGTAGCCGACTCACCATATACGAGTACTCGTAATAAATTCCTGCTTCTTAGTTTTCAGATCCGACGCCAAGTTGACATTTCTGTTGTTGTTTCCTCGCATCAGTAGGCGCCTCGATCTAGAGAAGCCTTTCTGTTGGTTCTTGTCCTTTTTGTCGTTTTTGTTGTTTTTTGCGAGATTAACATTTTATAGCAATATGTCCTTTATTTTCGCATTTGAAACAAGTGAGATCAGACCACAAGTTGTTATTTGTACTGTTTTCAATCTTTGGCGCTTTATCTCTGTGCTGAGAGCTTTTGATATTCTTTATATTATTTCTTATGCTTCTTAGCTCATCATTCAGCGAATTGAACATTTGCACAGCAGCGGCTTGTGACCCTTAGTAAGTGTCTAATGCTCTATACTTTCCTTCACTTTCTTTGAATCGTTGCTCGGAGCGGTAGTAACTTTCAAGCTCCACTGCTAATTGCACTGCACTGCACTGCAGGTTTCCATGGAGCTGTTGCGACGGGTGTTGCATACAATACACTGACTCTCCCCGGACACCTGGTCTCTGTTCGGAATTTTGTTTATTCCGAGGTTCGCAACCGTTCCTATGAAAAATCTAATGATTTTGCCTTGCCTTCTCGACTATGAGACTGAATAACTGATTGGTACTTCTGTAATGTTTATTAGGTTAGCAGGTCTTGACTGTTAAACCTTTATGCGAATTTCTTGGTCTTTGAGATCATCTGTGAACTGATCTTTCGCCAAGGATTCTCTTACGTCTCCCGGAGCTGTAGGGTATGCTTGGTTCTCAAGTCGTCTGATGGCCTGTCCAAGATCTGGTAATGTTTCTGGGGCTTTTAGGCGCCTCTCGCGCAATTGAACGCGATAGAGTTCTGAGGGGCAAAGCGTTCCTCAAGGTTTCGAACTAACAAATTGAAATGTCTTTTCGTATCCCCGGGTAAATCTCAAAAACGCCTTGCGCTTGTCCTCTAAGACGGCCAGGTCAAGTCCTTTTTCTTCGATAGTCCATGCATTGTTTTCGCACATACTTCGAAGTGCGATTTATAGTCTTTCCGTGAACCTGATCCATAGAGAGTCGCAGGCTTTATATCTGTTTTTCTCTTTGATTGCATGTTATTGGCATAATCATTGTTCGTGGCGATTTGCAGATTCTGATCGGAATGGTCCCTCTTGTGCCTCGTAACATTATCGGATAAAACATATTTATTACTATCATCGTTTTGTACACTGCTCACTTTCGGACGAGCACCTCCCCATCTTTGACTTCTTTCAGATGTAGGTGTAATCTACGCACTGGCATAATTCCTTTGTGCTCTAGCATCTGCACTTGGCACATTTATCCGTACACGTGCAGTTGCAAATCCAGAATCCCTATCACCACTCCTGCCTTATGTCATCGGCGTTGACTGTTGAATGATGCTTTGATTAAAAATCGTGCGCTGTTTCATCTCTTCAAGATCGTCCTCTATACGACTTATTTCCGCGTTAAATCGTGCAAGTTATGATCAGATGTCATGGCGTACCCACAAGCTTGCCACCAATTTATGTAACGGTCCGAGCGGTATTATTATTACAAAGGTTCGTTACCAAGCTCACGCTCGGTACGCCGTGACGAGCAAATGTAAACAAACGATCAAGGAATCCGTCAACGCAGAGGCTACTTGCGCAGTGCTTTCTCAATATAGATTGAATTACAGAATATATACAGAAATGATTAAGTGATTGGGGATGTGAAAATAACATTACAAGAAATATTTACAAGATAACAACAAGGGGTACTAATATATCTTACCAATGCGTATTGGTAGTTATTTGCAAGGGCGCACTTGTCAGTGCGCGCGGCGTATCAACAATCTATCCAGCTCTTATAATATACCCTTATTCAGAATACTAGTATATTAATTCCTTTCACAGGAACTATATTTAGATCCTTGATTATATTTAGATATTAATAGCTCCTTATTCAGGAGCTATTAATATCTTTTACCTTTTAATAATCGTCTTTTCTCTACGACGTCTGAAGCTGGAATCATCAAAATCGGCTCTCTCGTTTCCTTTTATACCCGATTGTTACGTGGTACATTTGTCACATGACTTCTTTCAATATGAATAAATAAATGTACAACAAACCTGAATATTCTCCTTTTTCTATATTCATTACACATATATGTAGTGATTTTGCAACTGAGGTGACTCTCTCCTTGATATACGTTCTAATATTCTCATAAAGAGAAACAAAAGTCACTCGTTCAACGAGGACGCTTTGTATAGTAAAAATTATCATAAATAAGCTTTGTATTATATGTACGGAAGGATTTAATTAATAATTTCAGAGTAACATTTGAAGCGAAATTTGGTATGAAATATTTGGAATAATTACTGCGAGTTCTGTGTATCAGAAATAAATATTACTGTAGATCAAGAGGGATAACTCCAAAATTGAAAAACAAGGCATTTCTATGAATAAAAGAATATAGCAAGGGTTGCGTTTAACATTTATAGAATGCAAATTTCACAAACTGATATTCTGACCACTGACACTCTGTTTATTGAAAATTTTATCGACAAAGCAAATGTTACAAAGCAAATCCCCTCCTTACAAGTGTTAAAAAGCAAATCCCCTCCTTTCTCTTACAAAAACAGAAACACCAATTTTCGACAGCAAGATCAAAATTTTGAGCGGTAAAAATCATACGAGTGCGTAAAACAAAAGAAATGATTTTTGGATTCAGCATAGTATAATTTCCCTTAATTGACAGTGATGTTTTAAGACTACCGTCATACGTTATTTACATATCTCAACTCATACTGTTCGCTAGGGTATATGCTTATGTTTTAGTTGTTCACAGTAGTTTACAGTTTGTTAAGACACTTTTAGGTAGAGGTTTCTGCTTTCATAAACTTGTTAAGACTTTCTACTTACTTTACAAAATTCCCAGTCACTCTTGAAATTCGGGCCAAGACATGCAACAGAGCATATTAATTTTGGTATTACACAACCGGCCTTTTATGGTGATATATATGCACAACCAATGTAATTCCTCGAGATGAAACTATTGAAAGGAACGTGCTTGTATTTCGTATGAAAACGCTCGTGACGTCACAATGAAAAAGATCTAAAGAAACATACCGCGGTGGCTGTTCCAACCTGCAAACCTTACCTGCGGTGACATGAATATAAACGTCATCTTGTTACCTAGAAAACCGCGATTTCAGAAAACAAGAATGAAACAGACAACTGTGGTGCATATATATAGAATAAATGTCATAATTTGTGCTTTGTTACGGGTATGCTAACGCGCATTACATGTTCGATAAATGCACTCGCTGTGTGTTGCATACCCGTAACAAAATACAAATTAAGACACTTATTCTCTATATGATCAACAAAATTAGAAGGATCAAAGGTAGACTGCATAACCATAAAAAAATGCGTAAAAATCATGAATCGCTTAGATCCTGGTATCAGCAGAAGGACACACTGTGTGGTACTTGACTAATCTACAGCCTTGTACCACTACTCGCTATAGCCGACGGAGAACGGATGGTTTCTGGTACGCCAAATATTTTTGGATTTAATTTACATGCGTTTTGCTGTCTTGTTTACATGGTGAACTTAAGGTGAAGAGGGATTTATACACATTAATTGTGCGTTCTTCGAGACCACTTGGTGACTGGACAAGTGGAATGGTTTAGGGCACGTAATCAGGATTCTTACACCATTTGCTACCAACGTGGCAGATGACTGTTTTTTTTTTAAATCGGCACTGATTGCACATTAGTCTCGATGATTTAGATGTTGTCTTTTGTGTATGGTGTTGTGATGTCGTATTTTGTGTTGTTTCTCATCCCTTTTAGTGTCTCGTTTGCGCATGTGTTTTGGCATAGGGGTGGTTCAATGTTATGCTGTGGATTCTGCAATCGAGTCTTGATGGAGACCATCCTTTCTTGTACATATTATCAATTTTGAAATATATGTTCTTTTGTAATGATTTAGTGCACCAAATGCGCATTTCAAGAAATAATGTCTTTTTCGTGATGCTCGAGGAAAAAATCCAAATAGTGAATATATGAAAAATGAATAAGGGAGGGGATCTCCAACCAGACCCAGTTGCTGTATCAACAGCAAAACACCCGATGCGAAAACACAAAGACTAGCATAGCAAGAGAGGAGACATACGACATAGAAACATCAAACACAAAAGACTACACTTAAACCAACGAGATCAACGGATAACCGGTGCCTACTTAGGACAGCCATTTGCTACGCAAGTAGCAAATTGTGTGGTTATCCGGATTTCGTGCGCACAGCCGTCCCACTTTTCTGGTTATCGGAAAAGGTCTCGAAAAACGCAAATGGTAGCATAAGACAACATTCTCTCTGTTAGATGACCACACAAACAAGACAGCAAAACGCAAGCCCAAGCAACGAAACGTAGAGGCCCCAGAAACACAGATGAATATGTAAATGGATATAAAAAGGAGCGTACGTAATACAGTCAGTGCGCTGCCGGCTGTAGCAAGCTCATGCATGTTATCACCCAAGGAGTCCGACTGACATTCGTAGAGGACGGGTGGTCGGGCCGAGTCTTCTCTACAACGGAACGGACAGTGTACATATAGGAGTCCCGTCGTCACAATCAGTCAGAATGCAAATCTTACAAATGTGCTGGTATAAGACTGTAGATTGGTCAAGTATCAAGCCTAGTGTCCGTCTGGTGAGATTAGGATCATAACCACGGTATCGTTTGATGATTCTGACGCATATTCAGTTCGCTAAAGTATGTACTAGTATTTTGGATTTTCACGGTAGAAATTTACAAATTATCAAGAAACTTTTAGGCCAAGGTTTCCGATTTCATAAACTAGTTAAGACTTGCTGGGAATTTTACAAAAATTATAGTCAGCTTCTTTTAAATTTCGGATATATACAAGCAACAGTACATTACTTTGGGTATTACACAACCTGCCTTTTACGGTGATATGATCATAACCATCGAAAATGCGTTGTGATATGTAAATGCCGTATGACGGTTGTCTGGGAACATCACCGTCAAGCCAGGGTTAATTAACTATGTTGAATCCAAAATCATCTCTTTTGTCATACTAGTATACATTTGTATGACTCTTTTTGTTTACAATTTTGATATTTTGGTCAAAATAATTGTGTTTATGTGTTTCATTTTCGTGCATGAACATCAACGGCGGGTGCGGCTAGCCAACAGGGGATGCTTACTCCTCCCGGGCACTTGGTCCCACCTCTGGATTGCTAGGGGTCCGTCGATGCTCAATGTGGTGCTCTATTGTGAGTGTGTTAAGATTTCGTCAGGATCTTCTTTAACTCATTCGTATCACACTTATGCCTTTTGCCGTGTGGAGCTCGTAAAAAAGTTCCCCGCGAGGTTTTTCCCTGACATGGTCGCCATAGCACTTTCTATATAGACATAACCTCAGACAGTGCATGTATTCTATATTTTGTTTTCATTTTCGTTCAGGATCTTCTTTAATTCATTTGTAACGTTTGTCTTGTTAAGTGTTCATTCTTGTGGATAAAATTCATTTTACATAATTGAAAGCAGGATTGTCAATAGTCAAAATATCATTCAGGTGCCTAGAAGTATTATTGAAACATTTCAAAGCACAAAAATATATTTACCTTTGAATGTATTAAAATAATATGCAACAAGAGGCAAACAGTTAGTACCCATAGGAATCCCTTCAACGTGCTTGTATAGATCCTCACCAAGTCCAAGAGGAATGACAGGGCATTACACAGGTCCCTACATGTCCATGATTTGTATGATTTTGATTTAGATGTACAAATGCAAGGTTTCCGCTCTCGATCAAAACATCATTTAACGAGTTTAGATGACAAATATAGATAATGACCATATCCCAATACATAGTACAAAATGGATAATTCAGAAAATCATAAACCGAAGGCATACACAACCAGGATAAAACAAGAACCAAAGCAAACAAAGAGAAACCTCCACCATATGAAAAGCGATCATTAATTTTGTCGTGAGGAAGCGTGGTGTACATATTAGAGAAGTCGTATGAAGAAATCGTTTTGGATTGGGAATTTATAGATTTCATTTTGTCAATCACATCCCCTGAATTTTGATAGACCAAAAGAAAATTACATCTTTTCTGTTTAGAATAATCTCACAATATTTAGTCACGTGTTCTTTAGCAGCTGCAAGTGCTGATGTCAGATTTCTAGACAAAATTGTAGTGGAGCAATTTGTCGAATTAGCAATAAATCGCAATTTGTAAGGAGACTCGTGCAGTTTTGGTATGCAATATAGTTTCGGGAGACCCAATTTAGAAATAGAGATGTTGAATGAAGACAGTTCCCTGTTATGTGTACCCAAAATGTTAGAAAAATTCTCATTGCTATTGATATAAGTAGACGAAAGTTCCGAAACTAAAGTTGATATGTAGTAGCGTTTTCAATAATGAGTATGGTGTTGTTGGCTGCTCTATCAGCTGGTGCAAAGACATATTTTTCATGTAAATTACTTAACTTGGATTTGAAATATCTTTCAGATTTGGAACGTGGATCTTGAAGGAGATTATGGTCTTTATGAAAGTTATCTATTCTAATATCTATTATATCTAAAATGATGTTTTTTTTTTCAGTCATTCAGAGCATGCGATTCGACTCCTTGTAATTTACACCATCTCTGGTATAGTTATCTGAGTAATATTTGAATGCAGAAAGAATTGTATGTAAATACAGGCAGTTAAAATATTTGGATACATTAATATGGAAAGAATGATGGCATTTCATTTCTACATGGTTAATAATTCGACCAAAATGCAAATAATTTGTATCAAGAAATGACAAATATAGACAAGAACCATTTCCAAGTATAGAGATACAAAATCATTATAAAACAGGAACCGAAGCAAACAAACAAAAACTTAAACCATGTGAAAAGAAGAGAACTCCCAATAAGGGAGTAAGACCAGGTGCCCAGGAAGAGTCAGCATCCCCTGCTTGAATGCAAATTCGGCAGACATGTCACATCCGGTTCTTTCCACTGAGGAAGATATAAGTATATTCTGTGGTTGGATGGTTTCAATTGTCTACGATAGAATATTATTTATCATTCTGGACAATGGGACATCATAGTGTATGACGAGTTCCCCGTATCGACCGTAGAACTTCCTCAGTGACAATGTTAGTCGGTCACAAACGTATCCCTGACTGAGAAGCTTATCCGAGGGACGCCTAGCTTATCCGAGAGACACCTAGTCCTCAGAACAAAATCTGTATATTTGGTTCCTGTTCTGGCATAACGTATCAAGTGAGATATAAACACGCCATATGCAGGCGATGAAGAGATATTGCTACTAAGAAAAGGAAAGTTTGTAATGCTAAAATTGAAGTCGTCACGTTTGTCATAGAGTGAGGTTTTCATGTGACCATCAGTGTTGTTGGACTGCATTATGTCCAAAATAGGATGATGAATTATTTGTCTCTGTTGTTTCTTTGACTTTAAGCTCAGTATGATAGATTCTGCTGAGGTAATCCGCGAATTTTTTATTCTTGATGGACGGTACATCAATTAAATCTGTTTAAACTTTATTTACATTTTCTGGTAACAGCCACCAACCACCAGATGTTTTGATTTATACTTTAACTGCTTGTGAGTAATTTTAGGGTGAACGATTTTTTCTCGATTATCAGTATACTATGTACAACCGGCGGATGATATAAAGTAATTCGTGAGCAGCAGAATTGGTCACTTCATTATTTCAACCCCCCCCCCCCCGCCAATTTTCTATCATGTTGACACAATGCTCATGAGTGACTACTTTTCGTGACTTTCCATGGTCAAAACCCGCTGGACCTAACCCCCAGCATTCGCTTTTGGCCTCCTTAAATACACATACCCCTTGCATAATGATACATTATGACCAAGCTACGCCACTGTTTATCATAGGAGGCGTCATTCAAATCTTCAATTTGTTTCCGCATTTTGTTATTTGTTGTTTTGGTGTTGAGGTTCCAACCAAGTTTTGATGGGGATTCCCCCTACTGAAATGAAAAAGGTTTTTTTTCGCCGAGCGATGTAAGTCCGCAAAAAAAATATTAGTACTGTGATGTCATCTATCTCATTACAGAATCTATTTTGCGTGAAGCTGTTCCGTGGCAAAGATAAGAGGGGATTCCAACAACACCCGGTTGCAGTACCTACAGCAAAAGTTTTACTTGCAAATTCAGTTTTCCCATGGGACTTTTGTCTCTGTTATAATTTTTGTTTCGTGATTGTACAATCTTTAAAATATTGTTAGAAATGAAGGGGGGGTGTTTGTTTCATGTCACCATACGCAAGAGTAATTGCCATTGGTAATTTTTATGATTTTTTTTTTCTTGATTTCATTTGCTTTAAAATTATTGCTAGATTAAACGAAATTTTGTATGTGGGAACATTTCGGATTTTAATGCAGATCAAGTAAAGATTTTACTATAGGTATAACCCTTGGACTAAGTTAATATTTTCATACTTTTTTCACTGTTTCTATAAATGTGGAACCGAATGCTTCTGTGCGTATGTAACAAGGATATTTTTGGAGCGTTTTTCCAAATTTTGAGCGTTGATCCAATGTTTTATCCTTTTTTTGCGTTAAATATTCTAAATTTTGTGCGCGTTATTCCAAATTTTGTGCGTCATTTCAAATTGTGTGTCTCAAAAAATTGACGGTTGTTTGATCCTGTGTTAGGGTTGGACTTGTACGTCCTGCCATTCGGTGGCGGCTGTAGGCGGTCAAATGAGAAGAAAAAACAATTATACACCCAGGTAAAGCTGGCCCTGAATTGGATGTTACTTCCCTTTTTCCATAATAGCCCCAAATCTTTACTGATATGGTGTAGACGGCATTTTCTAACTCTAGCTCATTCAATTTTTCGACAAAGAAGACCACAAAATATTTATTTCTAAGTCTATAGTTATATGTAATTAAAATGAAAAATATTTTAAAGAATTACAAGGAATAAATTCAAATATATATACCCCCTCTTGCTAAACACGTGCATCGCCCTAGGTCTTCGTATAATTGAATACAAGTTAAATAAATTATATTAAATTAAGCAAAAACCTTGTTTAACCTTTCAAATATTTAAAAATATTTAAATGCGCGAAATCCTCTTAAGGTAAAATACAATAACTTCTCACTTGAATATTCTACTTTTCTCATTATAAGCTTTGGTATTAATAGCTGTTAATACTTTCTTATTATTGCTGAATACTTGTGTAAAACTTTTTGTGCCAAAAGTGGCCTGCGGTGAAATCAAAGTGTTGAAAATTTGATAATGGGAGGCCCTATCTGAAGGATATGAAAGAAAGTTATTTATTTATTTATTTATTTATTTATCTTTTTTTTTTGTTTATTTATTCATTTATTTATTGTTTATTTATTTATCTATTTATCTATTTATTTATTTACATGTATTTATTTACTGAAGAAGGCCAATGGCCGAAGCGTTTGGAAAAATTAAGGAATGAATTTATTTATTCATTCCTTTATTTATTTATTTATTTATTTATTTGTTTATTTATTTATTTATTTATTTATTTATTTATTTGTTTATTCATTAATTAATTTATTTATTTATTTATTTATTTATTTATTTATTTATTCATCCATTTATATATTTACCGCAATGTCTTTTGACAAAGAATTCAATAAAAACACTTGGTTTCTTTTTGCCGTATATATTTATCTATTTATTTATATATCTATCGGTCTATTTATCTATTTATTTATTTATTTATTTATTTATTTATTTATTTATTTATTTATTTATTTATTTATTTACTTATTTATTTATTTATTTATTTATATAATATTCATTTATTAAAAGTCTATTATTGACATAATCGCAAAACAGTAAAAGTGGACTATCGAAAGTCGATAAGCGCGGACGAAAGCTTCTGCGCTAAAAAGATTTTTTATACAAATTATTTTTTGTGCTTGTGTGTATGTGTGAATTATTTATCTATTTTTTATTTTTGTATTTCATCAATCATTTATCCATTATCAAAGTTTTATTTCTATTTTTTTTTTTATTTCATGTATTTGTTTATTGATTCAACTATTTAGTCAATAACCAATTCTTTATGAAATTAAGATAATATCAAAGTACATTAGAATTTTTATAAATTTATCTTTAAAATCATTTATTTCATATTTTTTTCATCTTATCAAAATATTGAAACAATAATCTAATCATGGTAATTGATCTACAGGCGTATAAAATGATTATAATGAAATGACGTCTCTAATCAAGGGAGCAACCATTTATTTTCATGGGTTTTGTTGTCAGAAAAACTTGTGTTGACAGGAGAACGTTTGCTGACAGGAAAACTTTTGTTGACAGGAGCACGTTTGCTGACAGGAAGACTTTTGTTGACAGGAGGACGTTTGATGACCGGAGGACTTTAATTGACAGGTGGACTTTTGTTGACATTACTTTAGTTGACGGGAGGACTTTTGATGACGGAAGTTCTTTTGTTGACGGGAGGACGTTTGTTGACAGGAGGATTTTTGTTGACCGGAGGACTTTTATTGACAGGAGGACTTTTTTGACAGGACTTTAGTTGACGGGAGGACTTTTGATGACGGAAGTACTTTTGTTGACGGGAGGACGTTTGTTGACAGGAGGACTTTTGTTGACCGGAGGACTTTTATTGACAGGAGGACTTTTGTTGACAGGACTTTAGTTGACGGGAGGACTTTTGTTGACGAGATTTTTTGTCGGAATTTTCACCGTTGAACACATTACACAGCCAATTGTGCCTCTCATGAAATTCATATGAAATGAGCATCATGTAAATTTCACGTAAATTTCACATGAAAGTTCATACGAATTTCACATAAGATTTATGTTAATATTTTTCACATAAATTTACTTCACATGAATTTTACATGAATTTTTCTTTGTGACCTCCATGCATGATTGAATTCACATAAAATGTTTGTCAGAAACTTCACATGAATTTCAAGTAAAAAATTTGATGTAAATTTCATGTTCGTGCTCGTTTCACATAAATTTCATGTGAATTTTTATGTAAATTTCATATAAATTTCATATGAGGATTTTTTTACTAATTCAAGGATTTAATTCTAGTTTTCCCTCAAGCATGTGATAAAGACGCTGTAGATTTAACTGTTTGCCTTCATTTGACGGTGACTAGATAGACAAAAAAAATTAAGAAGGATTTAAGGAAAGATCAAATTTCAATCGAAAATTCAAAATAACAATCGCCTTTTTGTTATAAATTTGCTATTTTGCACAAAAATATAGAAAACCATGCAATTGTTCTGCGTTGCTAGATTACCCACCGTGAAAATGTGTGTATATGTTCAAAGGATGTGATTTCCTATTCTTCGCATATTTAAGCTAGAAAATAAAAACGTATATAGATGGAAAATGTCACACTTATTTCTTCTTCTTTCTTCTTCTTCTTTTTCTTCTTTGTATTCGTGCTTATACATGTATAATTTTTTTCCTGAGGGGGTTCTTCATTCTTTTCAAAACTTAAATTACACCTAGGTAGCCCCTCTAACTTAAGAGTCATTAGAATAAGTACATGCAGCTTCTTAAAAACGCTTAAAATACTGAGGATTTTACACTGCCCTGACTCTAGGCAATTGTAGTATTAACAAGTGTGTAAAATGGCCTTAAGTACTTCTTTAAGAGATTATTTAATGTATTGCGGAAAAATCAGAAACAATTAGGGATTTCTTCTTGAACTAGCTAACAAAGCGTTATGAATTACAAAAAAGTACATAAATGGTCAATCTTGGGTCATTAATACATGTAAAGTGCTTTACAAGGACTTTTGAGTTTTATATTATCCAATTTATGGTTCCAATCCTATAGTGGAATTGAAATGAAAGAAAAAATTACATGTGACAATATATATTGAGTCAAATATAAATGATGATTTTATATATATGAGATTAAATTAGTTTAAGATAATGAATACATCTAAATGAAAATACTTTGACTATGTAGATACAAAACTGTTGGTACATGTACAAACTTGCATTTAACTAAACAGGCGGTGTTCCACCTTTTAGCTGGAGCAACGAAATGTACTTAATTTGTCACAATGTGTCCAAAGGGTTGAGGTATCGTTGCTTCGTCACTAGCCCTTCCTCTGCACATTTTTTTCCTCTGCAAGTCTTTATAATAATTCAAAGATGGAAATTCTATTTTTCTGGCCCAGGTTTTTGTAATACAGGATCGTGGCTTTAACTTCTAGCCATCTGAATTTGACCAGAGCAATTTTTATTTGGATTATTCTTAATCAAACAGCAATCATGAGCCAGTAAAACCAAAACTCATAACAATTGGGCAATGGGATCCGACTGTGGAAAGGAAAGTTAGAAAGCTATGACCGTGTACAAAGAGAGTGTCGACCTTGGATTTTTATTATAGACTTGAAAAAGGAAAGAAATGGTTTGTGACTACACAGCCCATTGTGCCTCATATGAAATTCATGTGAAATTTACATGAACCTTACATGTAAGTTTACATGAAATTTATGTGAAGATTTTTACATGGATGTTATGTGAATTCAGTTTCCTGTGAAGATCACCTATTAGAAAAAATCATGTAAAATTCATGTGAATGAATTTTATGTGAAATTCATGTGAAATATTGTTCACATAAAGCTTATGTGAAATTTATATGAATTTTACATGAACTTTCATGTGAAATTTACATGATGCTCATTTCATATGAATTTTATGTGAGGCACAATTGGCTGCATGTGTAAAGTAAAGGAGGGAATATCCAAGACTTGGTTGTAACACCCACAGCAACCCCCCCCCCCCTCTTCCCCCCCACCCCGCCCCCAATGTGGAAAAACCAGTCTGAGAGTAGAAAAGCAAGTGCGGCAAGAGACGCAAAGGGTAAAAAGACATCCAAACATCAAGCACAAGAAAGACTACATATAAACCTAGGAGACCGATGGGCAATCAGTGCCGACTTAGGACGGCCATCTATACTAATTTTGACCCAAATTGCAGACAAAATATAATATCAGCCCCATGCGCAAAACATAACTGTCCTGCTAACTAATATTCAGCAACAAACTGACTTAATCATTTCTCAGATTAAAAGACTTTTTTTTTCGATCTGAAATGCATCATTGACATCTCAGTCACATATTTTATTCTATGTATACGAGAATCGTAATCTCAGGATTTTATGTTAGGAATTTAAAAAAGTACTTTTAAACCAATAATAAGATAAAATTTGCTATTTCGTGAAATTTTTCAGTTAAGATCAACCTCTGTTTTCGCGTTGCTAGACGTCATCTTTGAGTCAGTCGGAATATCTACTTGTCAATGAAATTCACAATGAGATTTGTACAGCAAACTGCTTTATGCATGTTCATTCTATCAACATAAAATATAGTTAAATTAAGAAATTTTAATCAGAATATTTATCAAATTTCCATTGACCAATTATTGCGTAGTGCATATATATTGATTCACGCACTTAGACATGCATGTATCGGTCATTCGCACATTTTCGGGTATTTCCGTAGCATTAAACACCTGTGACGGAGAGGCTCGGAAATGTGCGATTGTGTTTCGGTTTAATTCGCTCTGAAGCGTTTTGTTCACATGTACATGCATGACTTGCTTTCAATGCCAAATGTGACGTGTAAAAGTTAAAAAGTTTTAAATGAATTCACAAATATTTTTCCGGATTTATTTGTCCGCTTTGAGTTGTTATAATATTGACTTATATGCTCTGGATTTCGTTTCTTTGATCAACTTTGTTTGAAGTTATAGAAAGGCGGATGCAGGCGCAAAAGCTAGTTGTAAATTTCCTTCACTGTATTTTTTTTCCTTTCGCTGATAATTTGCACATAGAAAAAGACATGAATTTGAATCTGATTTTAAATTTTTATACTATCCAGAGAAGTTTTCATTTTATGTGCTTTTAATCTTTTGAAACTGGAAGACTTCAACAAAATGTGCTTCATGTTTGACATTGAACTATTTTCCTCATATTTATTTATTAATGCAACCCCATTTTCCTTGGCTTTGTGGTCTGAAGTAATTAATCCAGCTACAACAATCGAGGTTTTTTTGGAGGGGGGGGGGTTGTTGTTGTTGTTTTTTATTTTCTGCCTTAGAAAATAATATTCACTACTTTTAGCTTTTAGCTTAATTAGAATCTGAATAAAAATAAACAAAGCAAACCAAACAAGAAGAAAAAAAAACATTATGACAAATATGGACAAAAACCATATCCCAATATAGAGAACAAAATGGATTCGAAAATCATTAACCGAAAGGTATTGACAGTATACACAATCATGATCAAACAGGAACCAACGCAAACAAACAAAAAATCCTCCATATGAACAGAAGCGAACTCCCAATAAGGGATACTAATATCATTAATCATTCATGAGCGCCAGACTTTGTCACTGCGGAAACTTTTTGGACATTACAATGAGTCATATTTCAGATTAGAACCATTCACATGCATTTACCTTTTCTGCCTAGGGCTAGAAACTGGTCGGTGTTTTAAGTAAGCAAGTGACCATACTGCACACAAGCGGTATTCTCCGAGTCCGTGCGGGACTGCTTCTGTTGATAGCAGACAGACGATCCTTGCTCTTCCCGGGCACCTGATCGCATCTCCAGTAAAAATACCTTTTGCTTTTTCGCAAAACGTTTTTGTTTAGTTTGGTTTGGCCATTTTTACTGGTTCTGATTTTTGTCCATTGGTTGCGAATATTTAGATATGATATTGATTGGCCGATGTTTTACTTTTATTTATTTATATTCAAAAGTTTTGAGAAAATGATTTTCATCATTTTGGAATCCAAGAGTTTATGGAGAATTAAAAAAAAACATTCTTTTTAAGAGCATGTATGTTAGAATTAAGTGTACGACTTGGCAACATATTGGTAATGAAATAGCTAGAATGATAGGAGATCAAAATGCAATGTTAATGTATATTATTCTTGAATCATATTTGGTTTTTATCACAACTGAATAGACTGATAAAGTTTTTTTTAAGTAGAGGATCCAGTCCGTATAGGGGCGGGGGGCATAACTTGTAAAATGTACGCAAAACGAGTAAATATGGATTTTTTTTTTTTCAAACTCCAAGGTGACACAGTCTCCCCTCCTCAAATCACGCTTGTGTCCCCACCAGGGTCCGCGATCTTTTCCCTTTAGAGAATTTTTTTTAAACACAAGTTACGTAAAATAAAATGGAAAAACCTTCATTGTTATATTGAGCTATAAAAAGGTACAAGATAACGATGTACGTGCGACTTTTGCGTTCATCAAAAGTGTCATCCATAAACCTGATCTAAATAAATTACGTACGTCTGTACTAGCTATATATGCATGAAAAATCTGGACAGTCACTCTGCTAGATGATGATGATGATGATGATGATGTAACGACTGGAACTATTTATATCCAAGATGAAGACATCAATTCAGGATCTAATGAAGTGGTGTGAATAAGCATCTGTGTCCTTCTCTTTCCCCAAGCTTCATTTATGTATCCACCTTTCGTCCCTTCTCCTGGATCACACACTGCAGGCAACGCGAGGTCAGTTCGGCACAACAGGGTAAAGCAATTAGCTCGTTTGGAAGCTCAATATTGTGTTTCAACAAAGAACTTTCGCTGTGTCTTTGTTATGTTTAAAACCCATTAGCCCATTCTAGTGAAAACTTGATTTAAGCACAAAAGCAAAAGGGGATGCTACAGGGCGCTAGATTAAGTCCACTGTTATTCTTATCAATACGAAGTTTGCGTTAACTGACCATTATGTGCGACGGGATGTCAATATTGACATAATAGAAAATGGAGAATTTTAATGCCCTCAAGTGTTAGCTAATTGGTTACTTATGTGTAAAAGCGAAAAGGTTACTCAATAAATTCTTGTTTCCGTCAATGGACTGCCTATACAGTAGCCGAAACGTTATGTAATCGGGATAGCTTCCAGTAAACACTGTGTATAAAAGAGAGGCGCCCGGAAATTTTATTTCTGTTTGGGCGTTACTTTAATGTTACTGATCAAACAAAATGTCAAGTAATGAAGAAGACTTCGTAAAATGTATCGTTTTCATTTCAGGTGGTCGTGCTGCCTTCAAAGGAGAAACGCAACGCTTATTCTCCAATCTATAGAAAAAAAGGAGAAAATTTGAAGGTTTTGAATTCCTTTCTTGACAAATTTTGCTACCTAATCGTATTTTAAAAACATTGTACATCCTAGGTGTTGAAAAGACAGGAAATGGAATGAAATTGAAACGTTTCCTTCTATTCTTTTTACAATTATATCTGTTGATGCGAGCACTTAATACATGTAGCTTACATGTACATTATGATGTAAATGTCACACGGTCTGACGGATTTACGGACGGACATATCGAACATACAGTGCATGTGCCTAGTTTCACAAAGATACATGTAATAATGAAATATCAGGATTATTTTGGTAACATTTTATCGATTTATTCATCTTCTTAACCAAAAATCGCGATGTTTGTTTCTGGATTGATATTCAGTTTATCAAACGACATAAAACAATCTAAATGGAAAGCCCTATAGCTCTAACTTTTTATTGAATGATGAAAGTTCAATACGAAAATTCTTTAAAATTTTCGTGAGAATTTTCATGAATCTGGGCACTCACATACACTTTTCCTGAAGTCACTCATGAACTTGATGATTACACAGCCAATTGTGTCTCACATGAAAGTTCATGAAAGTTAATAAAAATTCATGAAAATATCACGTGAGGCACAATTGGCTGTCTACTTATATAACACTACATTTCCAAGATGCGTATTGATAACATATTTATTGCAAAGTATATAAAATTCTCAATTTTTCCTTTTTTGTCACATCAGATTTTTTAAAAGATGATTTTGTTTAATTGTTTCTTAGATTAAAAAAAGATAAAACGAAGCGAAGTCGTTTTGAAACATGTGACTTTTATTTCGGTTTCATAAAATTTATGGCATTTTTAAACATACTATATTGGCACTAATAATAGTAATAACAGGATAGGTACATTAGCACTACAATATACAAGTACATAAACGACGCCAAATGTAAATAAGGATGTACAGCGACGTAGCAACAATTTCAGATTATCTTGCATGAACACAATGTTGAAAAGGTTTAAGATCAAAGCTAGTAGCTACGCCGCTGTACTCCATGGTGTAGGTACATGTAACGCACAGGAGCTCGATGCCAACAACCCTCAATGACACCCGCCTCTTCCCATCTCTCTCTAGTTAAAGTATATATAAGGAAAGTTGGGGTGGATATTCTTGTGGATCGTTTGCGTCGAGCTCCTGTGATGTAACGTTATGGCATGGAAACACATAATTATACTACTATAAATAGTAAAATATACTGAATTCAAAATGGTGGTACAGTATGTTGAAAATGGGACTTTTTATGTCATGTAAGTTTAAATACATATTCAATTTTAGCGAAATTGTAAATAATCATTTTCGCTAACTCTTTGGCATTACTTTATCATGTCAATCAAACTCCTTTTTTAACGTTAAATCTGAGGGGTTTCTTGGCTGCTTAAATGTATCAGATAGTTCGGATACTGGAAAAAAAGACACATACTAAACAAACCCATGAAGACATTTCATACACTACAAAGGAAAAACTAAGACAATATTGGATGGAAATGCACAAAACTGAAGAAAATTGAAACCCTCAAATTGAGAAACTTTTTAAAACCGGTCATATATCAACTATGGTATCAATTCTATCAATCGAGATTTCTTTTTTAATTTTCTTTTTCAAAAACACTCAGGAGAGAAGGGCCAGAATGGTGTAGCACCTACACAGCCAATAGTGCCTCACATGAAATTCATATGAAATGAGCATCATGAAAATTTCACATGAAACATCAGATTTATGTGAAAAATATTTCCCATGACTTGAATTCACATAAATTTCCTTCACATGAATTTCACATGAATATTTCTTAGTGACCTTCACACGAAATTGAATTCACTTAAAATCTATTAAAATGCATGTAAAAATCTTCACATAAATTTCATGTGAAAAATTTCATGTAAATTTAATGTTCGTGCTCGTTTCACACACATTTCATTTGAACTTTCATGTAAAGTTCATGTAACTTTCACATAAATTTCATATGAGGCACAATTGGCTGTGGAAAGTTCAGGGATATGTCAAAAATTTTCCTTACTTTTTTTTAATTTGTGCAGGATAATTCCTCCAACTCAAAGACTGGAACTCTTCAATTTTCCGGAGAATTTTCCTCGTCGGACTGAATGCCCTCCTTAGCCCTTGCTGGGATTTACTAGAAGCTTTCGGGTTTTTTTTTCTAAATTCGTTCATCGAGTTTTATAAACTTTATTTTCTCACGTAAATATCATCCAGATTGTGATTACTTTGAAGATATTTTTTTTCTGATATCTTGACATCAATTATATTTTATTCTTGGTTTAAAAAAAAAAACGAAGAGCTTATTAAATTGATGCACAAGAAAGAAGAGAAAAATCTACAAATTTTTCAAGAATAAAAAAAATTCAAAATCTATACATGTACTTAATAGAATAAAACAAAAATTAAACTATCTCAAAAAAAAAAAATACATAATGTCATACAAACCTGCACGTTTTATTTGAATAAAACATCACAGAAGATAAGCTGTTTAGGTCCTAACTGTTAATACACGATCTGATGAAATCGGACACCTGATTAAATATTTTATATTTGAATCTGGCATTACTGGCCATTTTAATATAAACATGGAAAAGTGCGGAAAAAATATGCGGTCAAATCATATGACGCCATTAGTGAAACTCGATGCTGCCTCTGAGCAAATTTTTAATACTGGACAGATTGATTTCTTTTATTGATTTGATAATTTGTCTATTTTTTTATTTTATTATTTTTTTTTTATGTATTGTTTCAAAATCAGATATACCAACGTATTTTACTAGCTTTTGACTATCAAAGGTATAGCTATTCGTCAAAAAGCATAAAAAGAAAAAAAATGTTCATCAGTTAATAAATTCATAAATAAGAATTAAATTGTTACTTAGAACAACAACTTGACGCATAAACAAAAATAATACTAAGATGAAAAACAAAATAAATTTTGTTGAAGGTAAAAAGTTCACATCTGAAACAATACAATAAAGAAAACACTGGTACGATTTGACATATAAATAAACATTCAATGTCAGATAAACTATGACGTCATGTTTTAGATTCACTCTCTGAGTCCACTACATCTATTTCGTCTTCATTATCACTCTCATTGTCTAAATAGGGTTTGAAAACAGAAACACTACTCTTACGAGACAGATTTAATGGTTCCCCGGTACTGCTACTGGAAGAAACGCCCACGTCTCTATTTTCACTTTCAGTTTCATTTTCCGAATCGAAACTGTCACGTGACTCACAATCCTCATCCTTATTATCACCGGTATTGCTGCTATCTGAAGTCTTTTTCTGTAATTTTTTGTGCTTCATCCTTCTGTTTTGAAACCAGGTTTTCACCTGAAAAAAATTAAAACTCGGTAAACGTTGTTATGTAAAAAATATGATGTGAGGTTCCATTAATCATATGATAGTATTTAAAATGGAAATCTGAAATTGGGTTCAAGTCTATGCTTATTAGATATTCCTTTATAATTATTATTACTATTAATACGCAACTATTATGATGAAGAAAGGAAAGTGAAAAACATTTTATGTACTCTTGAAAAAAAAAACTCTATACAATATATTACAACACAGAATCGTTTTGGTAGCTCAAAATGACGTCATTTTCGTGTCTTTCTTTGAACAAAGCCCATTGTGGTTAGTGGGTACATATTACTTTGAAACGATGGAATCGATTGGATGAAAGAAGTTATCCAATAGGAGGTCCTCGTTCTAACCTGTGTTTCGGAGAGTCCAAGTTGCGTGGCCAGTTCCACTCTCTCAGGGGTGGACAGGTACCTTTGCTGTTCAAATCTTTTCTCCAAACCATTGAGCTGTTGATCACTGAACACGGTGCGGGCTTTACGTCGGCGACAATGCTTGCCAGGACTGTCATGTTGAAAAATGGGAGATAATGCAAACCCTGTAAAAAAACATGTTATATTCAGTTTTTTCTTAAAATGCATCAATAACTTGAACCTGACTTCGCAAAGACAGTACAGATTCTAATGAGTTTGATTTTTTTTTACTTTCATTGCACATCGAAATATTTTTTTTTACAATCGATGTAGTTGAGTTGCCATTAACAAATCATAATTTTATTTCTATGAAAAATGCTTTTAATCAAATGAAGTCGGCTTTGGAAGTAATTTGATTATCGATTCATTTTTTAAATGCCATTGAACGTCAAAGCGGAGACTAGCAAAGGTGTATCAAAGCCTTTGACTGGACTATTGGCCATCATAGATGATGAACGTAAACGATAATGATGATCGTGAAATATCGTAGAGATCACGATGATCATGATGATAGTAATAACTAGTATCGTAATTGTGGTATGATGTCCGTGATGATAAAAATGATCGTGATGTTAATAACTAAATATCGTGATGTTAAATATTATAATGAGAATAGTAAATATCGTGATGATCGTGAAAATTATGACTAGTTAATATCACGGATACCGTGGTAATAATGATGAGAGCAAATATCATGGCGATTGTTATTAAATGAGAATAGTAAATATCGTGATGATCGTGAATAAAATGTATTTAATCAGATGAAGTCGGCTTTGGAAGCAATTTGATTATCGATTCATTTTTTTGAATGAGATTAACGTCAAGAAGGAGACTACCAAAGGTGCATAAAAGCCTTGGCCACCATAGATAATGATCGTAAACGATAATAATGATCGTGAATATCGTAGAGATCACGATGATCATGATGATAGTAATAACTAGTATCGTAATAGTGGTATGATGTCAGTGATGATAAAAAATGATCATGATGTTGATAACTAAATATCGTGATGTTCAATATTATAACGAGAATAGTAAATATCGTGATGATCGTGAAAATGATGATAGTAAATATCACGGATACCGTGGTAATAATGATGAGAGCAAATATCATGGCGATTGTTATTAAATGAGAATAGTAAATATCGTGATGATCGTGAATAAAATGTATTTAATCAGATGAAGTCGGCTGGGGTAATGATGATAGTAAATATCGTGGGTATCCGTATCCTGATAATAATGATTATAGTAAATATCGTGGGTATCCGTATCCTGATAATAATGATGATCGTAAATATCGTGGGTATCCGTATCCTGATAATAATGATTATAGTAAATATCGTGGGTATACTGATAATAACGATGATAGTAAATATCGTGGGTATCGTGGTAATAATGATGATAGTAAATATCATGGCGATCGTTACTACAATGAGAATAGTAAATATCGTGGGTATACTGATAATAACGATGATAGTAGATATCATGGGTATCGTGGTAATAATGATGATAGTAAATATCATGGTGATCGTTACTACAATGAGAATAGTAAATATCGTGGGTATCGTGGTAATAATGATGATAGTAAATATCATGGGTATCCAGATAATAATGATAATAGTTAATATCGTGATGATCGTTATAATAATGATGATAGTAAATGTCGTGGATATCGTGGTAATAATAGTGATAGTAAATATCGTGGGCATCGTGGTAATAATGATGATAGTAAATATCGTGATGATCGTGAGGAACTTTGTTATCATGACGTGGGCCTGATTTTCCTGATGATGATTATGATTTTAAAGATCGTGATCATCGTCGCCATGGTTATCTAACTTCTGCATACACATATCTGATACAAAATGTATGGCTTTCTATTGTCTTGATGTAATATCGGTTATCATATATTCATATAAGACAAAAATCCCAGCTCAAACTTTTCAACCTATATGTGCGAGATTTATATCTACCCAATAGATGTAGGGTGGTTTTTTCATTTTCTTTTCTTCCTTTTTTATAATATTGAGCATTTTCTTTCTCTTTTTTTTTCCAATCGCTTAAAACCTACTTTTTCATTTTGAAAATCAATTGATATTTCGTAAGATCTTATTAAAGTAGACTTTTTTTATAATAAGTAAAAATTGGAGGTTTCATGTATAAACTACATCGAAAAATATACTTGGTAAATGTAAAAAATGAAATAAAATTTGACGTCATTATTTACATTGTGCTCATGATTGAAAGTTGGAAAACAGACAGTTTGCTTTACACACATACATATATATATAATAAAGATAGTGGAAAAAATCCAGTTGCTACTCATTTTCTTTTCGAGAAAGCCTGCTAAAGTTATTTTGATAATTTTCTACAAACCATCGAACTGCAACTTTTATAAAATTTACCTGAACCAAGAGCAGTAACTCTAGTCTTTTTTATGTTTTTTTTGTGTGACTTGGTGCGTAATAGGAAGTTAAAAGCAAATGCTATGAAAAATCAAATCATTAACGCATCTTTGCTTTCTATTTTTTATTCATTCGTGACTTCGAAATCCGAAGGAAAACTTTTTCTATTTGATAACAAGGTTCCTTTGGAAGCAAAGAAAAAGGAAAAAAAAACCGCTTGATTTTTCTAATTTAAATCATATTTTTTTTTCATAACATAGTTTGAACCCTCCTTCCTCGATGAGCTTGACAACCCGCAACCCCCCCCCTCCCTCCTTATTAACTTGAAAAAAATCTGGATCAGCCAATGTTCTACATCTGTGAATATTTTGTCTCACAGCGCATAATAGAAGTTATCAGAAGATATCATCAACGCTGTACAATTCCAGGAAGGACACTAGTATACCGAACAGATGCACTATTTCCTCGTGAGATTTGCCTAAGTTCCTTTTCTCATTGTGTTAACTAGCGTCCATTGTCTTCAACGAGAGAAAAAGAAAGTCATTTCCCTCCGATTTCCTCTGAATCCCGTTTCATTGAACCGAATTTCAGATTTATGATTATGTAAGTAGAAATGGTAGAATTGTATTAAACTAACACTTATCTCTGTGTAAAGCCTCAATTTCCGTGTATAAGTGTTTTCAATGTATTTGTCTTTATTTGATACGGTCAAGAGATTTCTCGATTCTCTCGAAATCATATCGAATGATTAATTTAAGAATTTTATTCAAGTCTCTCTCTCTCTCTCTCTCTCTCTCTCTCTCTCTCTCTCTCTCTCCTCTCTCTCTCTACATGTATATATCTACTTATGTCATGTATTCATTATAATTTTTTATTTGATATGATCACGAGATTTCTCGATTCTCTCGAAATCATATTGAATGATTATCTTTTAAAAGAATTCCAGTCTATTCACTCTGTCTTTCTATCTTTCTCTCTCTCACTCTCATTCTTTCTTACCTAATGTATCTACATGTATATACGGTATGTATGTCATGTACTAGTCATTATAATTCTTTATTATGTTTTTCTTTTGCTTCTATTTCATCATATTGAATATTTAAGAATTTTAGTCAAGTCACTTTGTCTTTCTTTCCCTCTCCCTCTCTTTTATCTCATTCATCTACATGTATATATCTACATGAACTTATGTCATGTATTCATTTTATAATTTTTGATCATGTTTTTCTTCCTTTTCTGTTTTTTTTTTTTTTTTTTTTTTGTCTTTTGTTTTGTTTTGTTTTGGTTTTTTTTTTTTTGGGTTGGGGGGGGGGGGTTTATTTGTTGCTGTTGTTGTTGTTGTCTTCTTTTTGTCTGTTGTTCTTATTGTATTGTTTTTGCTTTTATAGTATCGATATTTCAGTTTTGTGGCAGCATGGACTAAATAGATTTTTTATTTAATAATTTTAAGCTACATGGGAAAACTGCGCGGTGTCCTTTTGGTGATATCGTTAAATACATTACACAAAGAAGCAGCTTTGTCGCTTTGTCGCTTTGTCGCTTTTTCACATTTTCGCCTCTTTGCTAAAAGAACACCGTAATTCTTTTTTTACTTTTTTTCGGGAGGAAGATACTTATTGTCTGTCTATACATTTTTTTTTAAATTTATATTTAAAAATTCATTTTGTACTTTTCATACTTATGTTTAAGGTCAATCTTACGTCTCTACCATTTTTATCATCTAAAGGGTCTTAAAGAGAGAAAGTGGGATTAATTTTATCTTAGAACTTAAGTTACGGTAGAGTTCAGTTTAATTGATGATTTACAGTCTTATCGACTAGAAACGGTCAAAGGGGGATAACTCTATCTAAACTATCGGAATTTCTGTGGATATCAAAGAAATTTCAAATCTTTAATGCCGGAGATAGATTATTCTACACACCTTTTGAATTATGTAAGAGACTTTATCTAGGTGCCTATCACCTTTTAAAGAAGTATGACTTAATTTAGCTTGATAATCCAGTTGTTGAACGCGTGTTGGGTATGATAGTCCTTAAGGGATCCTGAAAGGTAAATTCCAATTTAATCTCCATAATGACTACCTATCAGTATACGGTCACACATGCGCGAAACTTGAAGGGGATGGGGTTGACTGGGATGACGACTGGGTAACAGTGGCTGTTCCAGCGCCCCTTTTGTCCGATGGCGGATCCAGTGCCCCCTTTGCCGGGGGGTCAAGGGACGAATTTTGCCTATTTTGACTGAAAATGGGCCAAAATATACCTGTTTTTCGAAAATGTTTGCTCAGTGCCGGGGGGTCGCCCCCTCCGCACCCCCCCCCCCCTTGAATCCGCCACTGTAATGCCGGAGGCCAAGGGGCGAATTTTGCCGACTTTTACTGAAAATTTGTCAAAATACACCTGTTTTTGTAAAATTTTAGGTCAGTGCCAGGGGGACGCCCCCTCCGCACCACCCCCCAAATCCGCCACTGGGTAATGTCAGGGGTCGGGGAGATGGACGGTATTGGATTCAACTCTAAACTACCCGAATTTAGCCTAAAATGATGAATGTTTTCCTTATTCTTTTGAACATCCCCGCATGGACACGTTTTTGTGTATCTCAAAAGCAATACGTACATGTATATGTTAACTGTAATCTTTAAGTTTCATAACTAAATCTATTATACATTTTATAAGATTTGTTTAATAAAAATATTTTTATATTCAGAAATATCGGTGATTTACAAGAATTTTTTTTTTTTATTATTATTATTTTCTTTTAAATCGAATCTTTCAATATATTGAACGTTGTAAATTTTGAAACGTTTGAACCAATGTAGTTCAAATATTTCGATTCTACATAATAATCATACAATTTTTTTTTCATAAATATATATATTGAGAAATGTACTTTCACTTTAAACGTCATCCACTCTTTTTGATTGACATGTTTTTATTTTAAAAACGAAAAAGAAAAAAAAATACTGAATAAAATAAAATGATTGAAAACGGTTTCATAAAAGTTACATCATAAGCAGTTATTTTTCTCAGAAATTTAACTCTTTAAGAGGTGCCAATTCTCACATAACAAAGCGTGAACAGTCCGTAATCACGCGGAGTAATATTTCTGATTATACAAAACCAGACACGGTAATTGCAATCCGGTTGGCGATCGCGGTAAACGCGAATGATAATGAATGTTAACTGATTTTGCCGATCACAGAATTTTCTATTATCACTTTAACAAGTCTGGCTAATTTAGATATTTAACTTAGGTGGGTATCAATTTTCATATCGATTAAAGGATTAGACATGAAAACAGCGAATACAATGGTAATATGTATGTTAATTGTTATGTACATATATTGTAGCTTGATTTCATTGACCAAAAAGGAATACTAAAAGGGGAAAATGAATAAGTTAAAAAATCAAATCGGGATGATATTTAGAATGATTGCATGAGTAAATGGTTTCATCGATCAATGCATAAAATAAATCATAATCGAATCATGCACAGGCTGTTTCATCAATTAGGTGCTGTTGATTTAATAAATAATAGAAATAATATGCATGTGGAATGAATGAATGAATGAATGAATGAATGAATGAACATTTGTGCGACGGTTGTCAATGCACGTTACATTGTCAATTGACTCGACTATGATGGCACAATTAAACGTTGATGTTGGCTTTATATTGTCGAAAAAAAAAAAACCCGATTTGTCAAATTGAAATCGAAGTCACTTGTTTCTATTACAATGTCCATACCATTCCATAGAAGAGAATACCAAATGATGTCTGAAATCTTCTTTAGATAGTATTTATGAATCTTATTGTAAAAATAAAATCCCTTAGCCTTTCATAAATACAAAATGATAATATGATAAAAAGATAACTAATTATTCCATCTCCAACAGTTGATGAAAAATAGCTTTTTCCTATATATAATTCATAATTGCATATGGTATATGTATTTATTTTAAAATCTTACTTAAGGTAGAGTATCCCTCAGGTCAGAATTTTGAAAATGTTATGCCTGAATACCCTTTTTTCTTCAGAATATTGTTCAGAGTATCAAACTAACATAGTTTTGGGAAAAGAAAATTTTATATAGTTATACATTTTATCACCTCTAAAATTGGTATTTTCTTACTTTTCCCATAGGGTCCAATGTTAACGTTCAGACTCCTTACATTCTCATGACAATCTTGAAACCACAAATTTTATTTGGTTTGTATATTAGGTCTAGCACAAATTTCGAATGTATGAAAAAGAAAATATTGTAAAAGTTGAAATTTTGGAAATATTGGCATCTGAGACCTGAGGGATGCTCTACCTTAAAATATTATTATTTTACGGAGTTATGATGAAACAAAACGTGGTTCAACCATAAGTGATAAGAGAAGAATTTCCCTTTTGCAATGCATATTTACTTTTTTTCATAAAAACTAAATATTTATTCAAAACTGAAATATATCTTCATAAAACATAAATATTTGCTTATATTAACATACATGTCTGTTGCATGTTTATTGCTGCTACGTTTGTCCTATGATAAAACGATGAAAATGTCAATAAAGCAGGGCTCTTACACCCATTTTTGGGCCCGGGGCCTTTGAAATTGGGAAAAATAGCGTTGTTTTTGTCATAAATTGGCAAATATATAAATAGATTTGGATGCCTTTTTATTTGAAATTTTGCATTTTTAACTCATTTTTTTCCCCAAATTTTCCATGAGGTTTCAAATTTGGGAAAAATGGTCCATAAATTGGGGGGGGGGGGGAATACTATTTTGCATTGGGAATGGGGCCGAATATCGACCCCAAATCAGGCAGATAGAGAGACCTATGAAGGATAAAATTTTAAATGAGAATGAAATTTTTGATTTTTCTTTCATACTGTGCGTTACATGGCAACGTGTCATCAAGCTTTCATTTTGTTCGTTTATTAATATTTATTGTACAACATTTTTTCTTAATTGTATAAAATTTCATATAACAAACAGTGTGTTTTTATATGTTGATACTTGATAGTCAGCAGGTCTGAATAAAAGTTAATTCAATCTCTTTTTTTTTTTTTTTTTTTTTGATTTCTAATAATTTTGAGATGGAAAATTTTCAATAGTAAATACTTATTTTCGAATGTCGAGACCTGCAAAGCGAGATCATTTAAGACGAATCGAAGTGAGTTTATATAAATTCTTCGATCAATTTTATACAATTACAATTATAACCGGTGTGTAATCGCACCGGCCCGTATGAAAATGAAATGATAAACAAATGAAAATAAGATTAATTCGGATTAAAAAAAAAGTTTTCTCGGGTTTATTCGTTTAATTTTTTCTTCGGGCCAAACTAGAACGATGTCCACTCATTGGTCATGCAGGGATATTAAAATAGAAATTCTACTCACCGGAAGATGGGACTAGGAACGGGTGAGGATGATCCGGGTGTTTCTGCAAGAAATTTTGCGCTTGTAAGACCTGAGGATACAGCAAATGCGCCCCGGGAAAACACGGATATCCTACAAAATCCGGAAAGTTTGGTCTCGTCATGGATAAATGAGGAATCTCTCTGTAAGCGTGCTTTGGTTTACCCATCAAGATGTCGTCAATGAAAAATGACGTCATTCTGGAGTTGGAGGGTTCTGGGAATCCCGAGGACATTTTGTACGCACGTGAAGTCCACTGAAATGGAAGAAAATAGGATTAATTTCGATTTTGTATCCCGAAACAAAGCTTATTTTCAAATGCTCCAAAAAATTGAAAAAGTTTTCGAAATCTTTGAAAAAAAAGAGAGAAAAAAACCAACGAAACAATACAAAATGACAAAACAAAACGAAAGAAAATCAAAACAAACAAATAAGCAAACCTTCAAAAAGTCCTAAAACGTCTTAAAAAATTCGATTTTGAATAAAACGGCTACTTTGGAAAATAGAGGTAATACTTGATAACAAGGAAGTTAGACATACACTGTTCGAACCTCAAGTATGACTGACGAGCAATGATTTCCCGTTTTCGCCAAAATAAGAGAACAAAATCAAGAGAATCTTTGATCACGTGGTAACAAAACAAGGGATAGTTGATTTTACAATTTCGAACAGGAAATGTAAAATAGTTTGAATGTTGATTGCTACCTCCACTTATATATTAAAAGATTTCCAAGTAATTTTCTTTTCACAGAATTAAAGAAAAATATATTTCAACTTTCACAGTAAAGTCATTATATTACATTCACAAGCATTGCCGTTTTTTTCTCTCATAAAATACCAGATTTTATTTTCTCATTTGCTTTACAGAAATAATTATGTGCATATAGATCGGGTTCGATCTACCAATCAAGACTAAAATCCGATCCGGTGACGGGGATGTCGTTAATAAGATCTTATTTGAAAATTGATGAAATTAATCTCAACCAGGGAGATGTTAAATACAAGATATAGCTCTGTAATTCACAATTTCCGAAGTCTCTGGAAGTTAATTCGTGATTCCGGGATTTGTCGTTCGGCCCCCATTTAGTCCGTGTTAATTTTACATCATTTGACGTCCACCATCTGAGGTTCGCCTTAATTGGTAATTAAGCGTTTCCGATGAAATGAAATGCAATGTTAGTTTTGCTAGACAGGCTATTATTGACGATTTATTATAAAAAAAGGTGAATTCTTTAAAATTATTTTGTCAGAATTAATAAATTGAATGACGTAATTACACATGTGTTTTTGCTCATCCGATTTTTGTTTCACGTCTTTCGATCTCCTCCTAATAAATGATTTGGTCTCATTAGTTTATGAAATGAATTGAACATGTAAGCACGAAAAGCTATTACCCAACTGCTGCAGCAGCGCTTACATAACGTTTTGTTTCTTCAAATATTAAAACAAATTATTCATTATAATACGATATGCATCGTTTTAATGAAAAAAGGGAGAGTACTTTTATATCGAATTATTGCAACCCCTCACTGGTGTAAAGCAGATGATCATGCACGTACCATCGGGTACCTACATCCCGTCATGGGACAGGTGATGCCGATTCGTATGTTTACATCCTTCAATATCAATAAATAATACAGTTTGTGTTGGGTTTGTACAAGCACCATGAAGATAATGTTTAGATCAAGAAATTGCAAAACGCATATGATCATAAAAATCGAGTTAGAACACTATTTTTCAACCGAATCAAAATGACGATGACGTAGATACCAGACATTCTTTGATGTTGGTACCATAAATCATTGCTCAAACACTGGTACCTACTTCCTTGTCATTTTCATAATTTCAACATACACTGTATATTTTACAATCAATTGTGAAATAACATAATTTAAAGCATTTATCCAAACATAATCTTCACGTTGAGTGTACAAATCCATCATAAACTAGCTGTACTATTAATTTGTATTGTATGTTATGTTATTTTCAATCCATAAGAACATCGTGATGAACTGTTCCGACCATGATACAATATCACAATATTTTTGAACATAAGAACGGCAGCATGGTAAGTAAAGAGCACGAATAAGCCAACCTGTGGTAACAGCATGAATAAAAACACTAACATTTTAGGCCACTTAGCCTTTATCAAGGGTAGCTTCATAAACCAGTACACTATCGTTTTTAAAATTTGATAAAGGCCAAATGGCAAAAAATGTGCTATTGACGCTTTGTGTTTTTATTCATATCATTCCTTCCCTCTGGAATAAATATTTTATTCTGTGCATGGGAACAGCGTCATGCTAAGTTCAAACCTTGTGAAGGTGGAAGGATTCTCCAGCAAGACTAGCCTGTACTGTGTGGTGCAGATAGCAACAAACAACAGGGAACACAACCTCAACAAACAACAGGGGACACAACCTCAACAAACAACAGGGGACACAACCTCAACAAACAACAGGGGACACAACCTTAACAAACAACAGGGGACACAACCTTAACAAACAACAGGGAACACAACCTTAACAAACAACAGGGGACACAACCTCAAGAAACAACAGGGGACACAACCTCAACAAACAACAGGGAACACAACCTTAACAAACAACAGGGAACACAACCTCAACAAACAACAGGGAACACAACCTTAACAAACAACAGGGAACACAACCTCAACAAACAACAGGGAACACAACCTCAACAAACAACAGGGAACACAACCTCAACAGACAACAGGGAACACAACCTCAACAAACAACAGGGAACACAACCTCAAAAGACAACAGGGAACACAACCTCAACAGACAACAGGGAACTCAACCTCAACAGACAACAGGGAACTCAACCTCAACAAACAACAGGGAACACAACCTTAACAAACAACAGGGAACACAACCTCCATAAACAACAGGGAACACAACCTCAACAGACAACAGGGGAAACAACCTCAACAAACAACAGGGAACACAACCTCAACAGACAACAGGGAACACAACCTCAACAGACAACAGGGAACACAACCTCAACAAACAACAGGGAACACAACCTCAACAAACAACAGGGAACACAACCTCAACAGACAACAGGGAACACAACCTCAACAGACAACAGGGAACTCAACATCAACAAACAACAGGGAACTCAACCTCAACAAACAACAGGGAACACAACCTTAACAAACAACAGGGAACACAACCTCAACAAACAACAGGGAACACAACCTCAACAGACAACAGGGAACACAACCTCAACAAACAACAGGGAATTCAACCTCAACAAACAACAGGGAACACAACCTCAACAGACAACAGGGAACACAACCTCAACAGACAACAGGGGACACAACCTCAACAAACAACAGGGGACACAACCTCAACAAACAACAGGGGACACAACCTCAACAAACAACAGGGGACACAACCTCAACAAACAACAGGTGCGGGTAGGTATTGAGCCCAATGTCATTAAACAAAACAAAATTAAAATAATATACTATTTTGCAAATTAAATGTGTGGGTTTTTTATAGATTCAAGACATTTGCATTATCTATCGATCTTTTGTTGACTAAATCTCTTTTTTATCGAGGTCTTAAATAATTTCTTAATAATCTCTTAAATGATAATCTCTTAAAATCAAATGAAACTGTCTGACTTCACATACATCTGTAGTCAAAAGTACTGAACTTGCAATTTTGTTTTATATGCTGGTTTGTTTTTCTCCCTGGATGGCTGGTAGCTTTCTCAATTCCAAGAGGACTCAAAGCAGAATAAAAACAAGAAATGGCCTTATAGATGAAAGCAAATGATCAGCATTATGGAAAGTTTTGACCACGGAAAAAGCAGGAAATTCTCACCATTACCGGCGCCATGGTCTAGTGCTAAAGGCATCGGGCCAGCGACCAAAGATTAATGGTTCGAGTCCTCACTAGGTCCGCGGCCGATTTATATAGGCCTATAATACATTTCTACGATATGTGTTATATATACAAAAAATGTCGATGTCTGTGTATTGTTAGCATGTCTGTAGTGTTTAAAATCATATTTCTATGATAATATTTCTGTTTCAAAGGATGGAGTAATTGTACCAGTGTTTTTTTTAAATCATTTTTATTTTACAACGTTTAATAAACAAGTTATATAATTTGTATTAAAATGTTTCACGTTGACTCAGATGTGCTCGGAGCAGGAGGAAACCTAGAGAACCCGGTTTTTTTCCATCATGTACAAGCGTTTATGTTAAAGTCAGGTATCACTATTTGACTTAGTTTCGAAGTGAAAAAAAAGCTCATCATTTAACAGGAAATTGAATACTTAGCTTACTCTGTGTCTTGATGTTTGATTGACTGTGAAAAACTCAAGCAAGATATGACAATTTCCTGTAGAAATCGATAAACAATGCAAAAATACGCGAATCCATACTGAGATGAAAGATATACAGATTTTATCATGTATGAAAAAGTGAAACGAAGAAAACTACTAGATTCCGAGAAATAATCGACATTCAGACTCAATTTATTGTAGTTTTATTTGTAAATCTTACAATTTTACTCTATGATTAGACCAAGGAAATAAAATGTATGTTTCTATTTTTAAGGGAATCATGCATCATGCGCACAGCTCACTTCCGGACTCTGTTGATAAAAGTACCGCTTATGTAAACTTTTCAACTAATGGTAGTGACGTTTACATAATGAAATTACATTAAATGATTTAAACAGCAAACTCCGGCGCAATCAATTTTTTTTTCTTTTTTTGCTTTTTTGTTTCGTTTTGTTTTGTTTTGTTTTGTTTTATTTGTTTGTTTTGTTTCAGTCTTGTTTGTTTTGTTTTGTTTTGTTTTTTTTTGGGGGGGGGGGGGTGTATCTTCTTCCATATCCATTTACTTTTTTGAAATAAATGTAATTATGATAGTTATCATAAAAAAAACATTCTTCTTTCTTTCGGCTATCTCTTGTTTTCCTTTCCCCGCACTTCGTGTATTTAGAATTCTCAAGTGATACACAAACCCGATGCTCTCCAGAATTCTTAATCACAGTCCCGATGTCATCTCTCCAATGTTAACACAAACTTGATTTAATGTCATTGTAGTTCCGCTAATAAATTTCCGACAATTTCAATACGTTTTCGTGTAAATTGGGTTTATAAATACTTGTAATTATTCTCACAGTTTCCCGTTGAAATCTCGCGAGACTTGCGTGATTTCTTCTAATTCGCGTTATAAAGATGGCAAAATCAGACGTTAAATTGGATCAAATCTGTTGATGCCGATATTTTGCCAATTAAGGAAACAAAATGAATGCATAGAGTATTACCAATGCCTTCAGTTTATTTTATACCCATTGGGACTAATTTACTCGAATAAGCAACTGATTTGTCTCGTAAAACATATTATGCACGCCGGCAAATCCGGATCGACCATATGAGTCGATTTTAACCTTTATAATGAACAGTTAACTTCCGCTTATCCCAAAACGTGAGAAGAATATTGCTCCCCTGACAATGAACGGATGCATAATGTTTCTTCAGAAAAGTAAATTGGCTTCAAGAAAACAATTCTTCTTTCACTTTCCGTTTCGTCAAGTGCTTGATTTACGACTTTCGGAAAACTCTTCCTTTTTTAGTAAGATTATGAGTACTCTCAAGAGCCTTCAAGAATGTCGTAAAATGAAAATATAAAAAAAAAATAGAATGAGAGAGAAAAGATAATCTTAAAATCCCCAATATCTAGCATGTTCCAAAGACATGAGAAAAGATGTTAAAGGTATATGCATACGATACTGAAAGACAAAATCTGACATTTTTACGAATGTTGTTAATAGTAAATAACCACCGAAAATATAAATCTTTCCCACTCTTGTCCTTCGTCGGAAACCCAAGGCCCCTTCTCCGTGGCGCTACGTAAAAAACACTTTAATCGCAGTTCAATAGACCATAGTTTTCCGACGATGGGTCTTGGTACGATCGACTCCATTTTTTTCCCTTTTTTTTTTGGAAATAATATATTTATCAAAACACCATCTATACTTATTCTGACATTTATCGGCTTATCAGAAGGCGTACCACTTCGAATAAATGAGGTTTTTTTTTTTCTTACGGATGTGTGATACTATAAAACAAAACAAAAAGAGCGGAAGGTGAGAAAACAATTCCTTTTCAGAAAAACGTAATTCTAGGTATCGACTGAAAATAGCTGCATCATGAATTCAAAAGGAAGTAGCCTATGTTCTTTTTTTTTATGAAAATAATTCGGCAATTATTTTCATTATGATGTCATATATTTCCAAATCCGTTTGTGATGAAATATATATTGCATTAGTTTGTGATGTCCGGTTTTTGGCCGTCTGACTATATTTCTGGCAAATAACTAATTATTGAGGGATCGCCGAATGTCCAACGCCGCACCTGTTCTCGGTCTCATACTATGACGTCATAATAAAATATCCAGTCAAGTAATTATATGTTGAGCCAATGATTATGACGTCATAAAGTACAAGTAGGTCAAAAAGTGCGATGTCGGACATTCAGCCTATTTTCACATTACCGCTAGACTTGCATTTTATACCTTTCAAGACTCGACATCACAGCCTTTGCCGTTATTTTTTATCATGACGTCATAGATCTGTGTTGACGTTAAAGTTAAAACTTACGTCAAATGTTGTGACGTCTGGGCTTGGACGGTATTTATTCAATTCAATTCTAAATCGTCTATTAGCAAATCACCCTTTCACAAAACCTCCGACAAACTGCATAATTTAGAATCAAAGTATATATCCATGTAGCCCCTCCACAAAGCCCGACAACTAACGCCATTTCATTCATATATTCTGAGATAATGTAAAAAAAAAAAACAAACAAACAAAACAAATGACGTAATTCGTCAGTGGATTTGTCGGATTTGAGGTAGGTTGGATTGAAATAGAATACGAAAAATTGATGAGAACTTGCAAATGTTTGAAATAAGTTTTTTTTTAAATAAAAATTACAGACTTTATCCTCGTTTTTTTTTATAAAAAATTATCGAAAAGTTATCATTCAACGTATCATATTTTATACTATGATCATTATATACTTCTCATATCAAAAAGCAAAACAAATACGAAAATAGCTATAACAAAAACAAATTCTAAAAAAAAGCACCAAAATATTTTTTAAAAAAAATAAAAAAAATCGGCAATTATGAATACCAGGACATTTTTGTATGTACTATAGAGTAAATTCTTCCATTAAAATGACATTATCTATCCGCAGAACAAATGGTGAGGTTATACGGATTGAGCCTTCAAAAGGCGACAAATTACAACTTTTATCACACAACAATATTTTCTTTAAAGTAGCTGGTTATCTCCTTCTGTGGATTACAAGCTTCGGACTTTATCCATCTCTGTAATGTTAAAATTCCTCATCTATAACTAGTTAACTGATGCATTTACGTCTTTTATGTAAATAAAAATCAATAGTTTGATAAGTAATACTAACAATTGTATAATTCCCGAAAAAAAAAATCATAAGTTTGATGTGAGAAATTAAGAATTTGGTTTTAAAAGATCAACATTTTTTATGGTAGAAATGGATAAAGTCCGAGAGCTGTTATCCTATTTCTCTTATGGAAAGTCATTTTTATGCATATTTATATGAAACAAAGAGATTGAGCAAGCGTATATATGTCTGTTGTTTTAATGAGAAAGGCAAACACAAACTGTTCAAAGACCATCAACTCTGGAAATAAAGATCAAAGAAGTACCCATCATTCAGCCGAGAAGGTAATCATTCAAAGTTCCATTGGAACCCCGAAATGAACAAAAATCTGAAGTAAGACCAGGTGCCCGAAGACATTCAGCGGGTACATCCGTCGAAAAATAAATATCTAGTGTTGTTTTATATTTTTCTAGATTTTGGTCAGGCACTTGACCGATAACCATTGTTCGCGGGGGTGGACCTTAATTTTTTTTTTAAAAGTTCATGCTCGTATAATCCCCATACATCTACAGAAAATACAGGCGACAACAGAACATTGTTATCAGCTTTTTTGGTATGTGTAATTACATGCTTAAATTATTCCTAATGTATACTTGGTTTATATATATACAGAAAACATTTCCAATTAGAATTTACACTATTATTTATAGAATTTGCAATAATAGATTTTATTTAAGAACAGCGTGGTCATCTCAGATTTCCGTCAAATGTCTCCTTTCGTTAGATCGTTTACGCTCTGTTTAAAGGTCAGTCTGTTGTGGTCCGTCTTAATAACTTGTTTGTACGTCGTATTAAGGGAGCGACCATTTGGTTTGGGGGGCGAAATTTTTTTTCAGCCATTTTAAGAGCCAGGAACATTTTTTTCCCAAAAAATCTCGATCCGGAAATTTTTTTCCTGCAAAGTCTTCCCCCCCCCTCCCCTCCCCCATGAAAAACAAATGGTTGCTCCCTTAGAGAGAATGTCTATAAACATATGTCGGGTGCAATTTTATCTTATAGAATAATATTATGTAGTACTACTGGACAACTGGAGCTTTCGACACAGATTATCATAGGCGGATCTAGAAAAGGTACCGGTATTCTGGATCAGCAAATTACAGAATGTTAAAAAAAATATGCATTTCAACATATTCAAGGTGTCCAGAACCACCTACCACCCCTTCTCCAAAGATCTTATCTCTTTTAAATGATGCTGTCATGCAAGGCTGGATGTTAACGGAGTCTTGGCTTTGAAACTTCTCTCTTTTGTAATTAAATATATATAATTTTTATTTCTTTCTTTTCTTTTTTTTTTTTATTGGGGGGGGGATAATTTTCAAATTATGAAAAAATCAAAGACTCACAACTTCTCTTTCTCAAATGACTGTCTGTCCATCCCCCCAAAGTCAGACTGTTTTCATAAATATTTTAATGGTGACATTTACTTGTAAACACTGAATATTACTCCGTGAAATCTACATCATTGTATATCATGCCAATAAATAAAGTTACATTATTATTTTGCTATGAAGATGGCTTATGTGAAGCTTGGGACAAGACGAGCCTAAAAAAGTCTAAAATGGCATTATTACATCTTATTTACACCAAATAAGGGGTATGAAACAAAGGGAAGTAATTTGACTCGAGGAGTCACGTGATCGCAGTTTGTAATAACCAAGTGATTTTGTCTGATTTGTCAGGACGGGTCGCTAATTGAACACTCCACTTTTCTTCTGATATTTCTCGGTTGTGTGCCTAATAAGAATTATTCTCTATTAGTTTAATTCAAGCCATTTGCTCAAATTAAAGGGGAACCTTTATGGAAAGAAATTTTTCAGTAAATAGCTAATTCAACTAAACTAGAGTGATTTAGCCATAATTTTTGTGTATTTTATCGGAAAGTAAGGCTGAAACATCCAAATTTGTCTCCATTTTCTTGGCTGGAGATTTCGTGTTGAAAGTGTCACATGTACCACGATCATTTATTACAGTGTAAAAGCACCTTAAAGAGCTTAGAAGTGGCGCAAATAGGCAGAAAATTGCGCCCTTTGATGAATTAATGGTTCTACATCTCGGCTTAATGCATAGAAAATTGTGTAAAATTAATCAAAATTACTCGTAACATCTCGAATCTTAGAATTTAGCGTGATGGTGAAATGGTAGGGGAAATAGCTCGGATTACTTTAGGGGAAATCAACTGAAGGAGCATGCGCGACATAGAATGAGTCTTCGCTTTGTCAAAAAATATATGTGCATACGTGTATCCAATGGTGAGTGTAAGAGGCTGTGGAGGGTAGCACCCATCCTCCGGCAGTTATCCAACTTTTTATTGAAAACCTAATATTTTGGACAATTTTTCTGTCCAATTCTGCAATTTCGCCCCTTGACACCCCGGGGCAAAGAGGGCGCTAGATCCGTCACTGTTACCGTCTGTTGATTTTGAAGATAGCTTACTAAGATACAACAATTTTCCCATATTTTTAAATAATGAAAATTTTGGGTTTTTATCGCATTTTTTGTTTAATTTCCTTGTTTTCTTGGTATAAGGGTTACTTAGTGACAGTTTGATTTTTATCAGTTTGATTTTGTGTGGCACGGAAACACCCTTCCCATGCACGTATTTCTTCAATTTCCTTGTCTCGTATGAATAAACAGTAAACAGTGAATTGTTTTTTTGGGGTTTTTTTTTTAATCTACGTCGGGTTCAGCCGATTTCTAAATCGTTTTATTTTACTTTTTATTCAATAACCCTACTGAAGGCAAGCTAGCTAGATTAGGTTTGCCACAACTCTATTTACGTTGTCTATCCCCTTGGGTCAAAATTGATTGGCAAATTTTGAGTGGACACCATACGTTTTCTTTTCAGTATCAAATTCAAAGAGCAAATTAATGGAGTAGGGATAGAGGGGAATCAGTGGCGAACTCAGGGGGTGCGGAGGGGGCGTCCCCCCCCCCCCCCCCCGGCACTGATCCAAAAAATGGAATGAGCATGCGCGAGGAAATGGCAGGACAATTTTTTACCCCTTAAAAATTATTAGGGAAATGTGATAGAAGTGCTTAAAAACTGCTTGTGAAATCTGCATTGGTGTACTGTAATTAAGATTTGTTTTCTTTACTTATAGGATATTTATCACTAAAATTATGAATTCAGGTTTATTTGTAGATCATTTTATATACAAGCTTCTAATAAATGGGCATGACAAATTTAGTTTGTTTTGTGAAATTTATAACTCGAGTCCTGGTACTACCCGACTTTTATAGGAACACTTGATTTTTTTGTTTCAATCAAACGTCACGACCACATTTAATCTGTTACGCATACACGTTCATTTCCAGTACAAACTTTCAAAAAAGAAGAAGATGAAAAAAAAAAAATAAATAAATAAAATAAGATAAAATAAAATAAAATAAAATAAAATAAAATAAAATAAAATAAAATGAAATAAAATAAAATAAAATAAAATAAAAAAAATGAAATGAAATGAAATGAAATAAAATAAAATGAAATGAAATAAAATAAAATCCTAACCATGCACTGTGGTCAAAATTTCAAAAACTGGATGGGTGGGGGTCATTTTAGTCTATTTTATCTCTCATTACTTCATATTTTCACCAGAAATTAATATTTATTAATATTTGCCGGATGTACTTTGTATATCAATCCCTAGAAAGGATTTCAAATCATGTTCAATATTTTAAAATGGACTAAAATTGAAATTAACCTCGTGTTCTTGCGAAAAAAAAAAAGACTTGATCTTACAATTGTTGTTGGTACAAACAAAATTACGGTACTACAGCTATTCTTTTTTCATTTCCAACGATGGAACTTTTACTGACCTAAATTTCTACAAAATCTTACGATGTCCTTGATGTGTAATTTGTACACTTCCCGCGTCCTTCCTGTCTAAGTGGACAATCAGTGTCAAATTTTGATTAAAAATGCAGTTAATTAAAAAAAAAAAAAAGTCCCGTGCGTGCGTGCGTATGTGTTTCATTTTGTAACCCCCTCCAACCTCTTCGGTATGAAGAAAACTTAATAAACTTCTGATTTATTTTCTGAACATATGCATGTTTCTAACGTTTGGGCAAATGTTTTGAGAAAGCTTAAGTTACACTGTTGGTTTCTATTTTGTGTCCTTGATTTATTGGGGGAAAATCACTTTAATGTTACATTATTTTAAAAGTCATTTCAATATGTACATACGTCTTCAATTTTCCTATTTCAACAATCTAACAGTGATGTTTGATAAATAATTTACGGCACTTTGAAGATGCATGGTTGTAATTATTATTTGGGGGGGGGGGGGGGGGGGTTCTTAATTTTATTTTGGAAAAAATATATATGTATAGCGTATTTTTGCTCATTAATAATGATTAGATATTGGCGGCAACATTTTATATATTTGTGTGTTTATTTCATTTCTTTCTTTCTCTCCTTCTCTCTTTTTATTTTCTTAATTGAAATCATAAACAAGTATTAATGAACGGAAATAAAAGAAAATGTTTAAATATTCATTTTTAATTAATTAGATAGACGATAGATGAAAGGTGATATTGATTTTTCTTTAATAGTTTCCCCCTTTTTTACTCATCAAATTGATTGAAATTCTAATTTATTTTTTTCTTCTTTCCTGTGAGTCATAAGCCATGCTCATTATCTTTTATTTACTCATTTTACTTTATTATCTTTTTGAATATTAGTTTAATTCATTTCGAAAAATCTGACATTATGAATTTTTAGTCATAATGACAGATTTTTCATGAAAACATAAATCATCAAGAAAAACTTGATGATTTTATTTTTTCTATTTTTTGCGACAAATTTCATTTTTATTTTTATTTTTTCGCTCATTTATGGCAACTTAAAAGTCTCATTTATTTACATAATTATATGAAAATCTAGACCTCTTAAATTATCTGCAAATATATATATATATATAACTGTAACTAATTTGATACAGAAAAACTGTACATGTAGCAAAATTCAGCGCGAAAATTTTGGAAATAAATATTCAGTTAAAAACATGAATTGCTTGCAAACCATGCAGAGAAGCAATTTGTGGCGCACCTTTAATCTCTGAAGAAAAAAACCAACACTATTTTAGCAACAGACATCAAAACTTTTCTAATATTATGTGTTTGTGTGGGAAAAAATATAAAAGATGTTAAAAAAATTAGGGCGCTAAAACCCAGTTAAGAAATACGTCCAAAAATGTACAAAATAGTGAAATGAGTAATTCATAATGATAAAAGATAAATAAGATAAAAAATATATATATTTACAAAAAATCAGTATATATATTTTTTTTCAAATTTCTTACCTTTTTTAATTAGTAGGAATGTTGATTGCCTGCTCAGAATATTGTCTGCGTTTGCCGCGATTCTTTCTCCATCAGCTGTGAGATTCGCATAAACACTTCTTCGTCACAAAATAATTCCAAGAATAATCAATAAATTTCCTTGACTCTTCCTTGCAAAGAATTTGTAATTTTCTTGGATAAATTCAACGAGAAAAAGTCATATTTAATAAATTGTCGCAGAAGAAAATACTTTTCTGTCGCCGTCCGTATTTTTTCGAATTTTAGAAGAAATTACATGCATATATTTGGTTTTTTTTTTAGTTCATCTGTTCTTAGGTTCTAAAGTATCGAAAATTAAATTTGATTTTCGTCATACTCTCAACATCTTTGAAATGATGAAAAGATATGATAATATTTTTTCGCTCTTTTGGAATTTGTTTTCTCCTTTTTTGACCACGTGTATAGTTTTTCAGTCCGTAAAACTTCTCATTCAATTTTCGCGATTATTTTTTCAACTTTTGATTGAATGAAAATGTATGTTCATTTCCTTACGCGCTGCACTTTTTGATTGAGCCATGCAAATTAATATATAATGTCTTTGAATACCACAGAAAAAGTTTATATATCCAGCGTAAACTTGCCACCATTTTGAATTTATTCAAAAACAAATTTGTTCCACTCTTGATGAATATTCATAAGTTTCTTTTATCGGGTAGCCGTCACGTGTCATATTCTACCCACCAATGAGATAATTCCATCACAGCTATTCTATAAATTATATTTTGGAAATTAAAATCAAATGTCTTACATCCACCTGCACCTGTCCAAGTACAAAATTTAATGAAACTCGAACTATATATTTTTTTTCTATGAAAACAAACGGTCTTCTGATACCGATCTAAGCAGACGACTTAATTGCAATTTGGTCGGGGCCATAACAAACAGATAAATAAACAATCACCTTGAGTACTGTTTTACAAAAGACATATTTATCTCTCCTGAATAGGAGCTCTTTTTCCAGATAAGGACGATTAACGGTGAGGACAAAAGCTACCTTAATTGATAATCTCTGAAAAGTGGCAAATTAAGTGATTTGCATGTTTATCGAGTAGCACCCAGGTTAGCCTGTTAACTATTTGTCAGTCGGGAAGGGGGATTAAAAAAAAGTCCTTGCAGGATTAAAGTGGGGATTTTTGACACTATAATTTGGCAATTACTGACAAGAACTTTTTTTATGGATAGGTTAGAAGGGGGGGGGGAGGGTTATACAGGTGTCTTCCCGGAATGCCCATATTTTAAATCCACTAAATTAAATGTATTCTTGCTGAAAACAAATTAAGACAATGCAAATTTTCATCATAAAATTCCAACAGAAATGAATGGATTGTACATGCCATGTAACCATAAATTATAAATAGATATAGAAGAGGCCAATTTCAACAAATACCGAAATCTAGGTTGACCTCATCTTTTTTTTTTTTTTTTTCTTTGATTTTTTTTTTAATTTTGGTAGATAATTTTTTTTAAAGGATTGGGGAAGGAGGGGAAGGGAGGAAGAGGATGTCTGATGACGGACCCCCCCCCCCCTCCCTCGCAACAAAATTAATAGCGTTCCTCAATGTCCTCACAAAAAAATTCTTTTACTCAATTATTCGCCACCCAACAAAATAATTATCATGACAATTCTTAGAAAAAAGTCGTTATCACGGCAGATTTTCATATCATTGAAAATATCCAGTATATAAAATCAAAAGAATTAGATTATTGCAATGTTTAATTTCACCAGAACATGCATGTCAGATTTTTTATCTTGAAGTTGGATAGATTTTTCCGAAGGTCCCTAAGGGAGCATGCAACCATTTGATTATTATGGGGGGGGGGGGGGGAGGAAGACTTTTGCCAGCCGGAATTTTTTTCGGCCATTTTAAGAGCCGGAAAAAAATTTTCGCCGGCCCTTTGGGCCGGATTATTTCTTTTTGTAATTTTCCAATGTTGAAAAAAATTACTCTAAAGTTTAAATAATTCAGCGTGATTTTTCGGCCATATTAAACATCAAACACAGAATGAGTTCATCTCTTGCCAGTAGATCACTTCATTTTAATTTCTTGAATGGCATATGATGCCTAAAATCTATATTCTTAAGGTAGAGCATCCCTCAGGTCAGAATTGCTAGTAATTTTATGCCTGGATACCCTATTTTTTCTCTTCAGAATATTATTCAGATTATCAAACTAATATGGTTTTGGAAAAAGAAACTTTTATAATTACATTTCATCACCCCTAAAAAGGGATTTTTCTTACTTTTCCCATAGGGTTCAATGTTAAAGTTCAAATGGCTACACTCTTGGTATAGTCATGTAACCAAGAGTTATGTTTTGTTTGTATATCAGGTTTAACATAAGCTTTGGATATATGGAAATGAAAATATTGTAAAAGTTGTTATTTAGGAAATATGAGCATCTGAGACCTGAGGGATGCTCTACCTTAAATGATACTCAACGGAGACAGGCTATATGGTGCTAATGACTTTTGAAGTTGATTTATTCACTCCAAATTGCATAAAGTTTGTTCCTTTTTTTATACTTAGTTTATAATACACAAAAAAGGCCCTTCGGGCCGGATTTTTTTCCCCCTAAAATTCGATCCGGAATTTTTTTTGCAAAGTCTTCCTGCCCCCCCCCCCCCCCCTACAAATCAAATGATTGCTCCATAATGCTCAATTTTTTTACTCCCATCTACAGTTTACAGGGGCGTAGCTAGTGTGTTTTCTATACCCACGGACGTCTACAGAAGGAATGAACCCAGAACCTCAATTGACGAGGGGGGAGGAGGGCACAAATGACTTTTTATGAGGATTGATTTGCGAAACGCGAAGGGCCGAGTGGAGGGGGGGGGAATAAAATGCTGTACATAGCTTTTTTTTATCAAACACGTCCACACACAGATAGTCCTGCATCCTCCAATCGACCGCTCGCACTTCAATAGCAATCATTGTGTGTAAACTTGAGAAAATTTTGAAAAATGTATTCAATCGGTTTCTGGAGCGTCTTTGGTTTTTTTTTCTAAACAGAAGACAGTTCAACTTTGCTTTAAAAAAAAACATCTTTTGGCACTGCCGGGGAAGACAATATCTCCTCTTATTTTTTTTACGTCGTTTTTTTACACTTGATAAAGGCCAAGTGGCCGAAAATTTGTGTATCTGAGTGTTTGTGTTTTTATTTGTTATCATCCCTTCCCTCTGGAAGAAATATTTCAATCAACTGAAATACAGTTATAGTAATTATTATTATAAGATTAATTAAAGTAATTGAGAGATAATTTTATACATTATTCTATTATGTAGACATTCATGACTTATAGGGGGGGGGGGTTGTAAGGGGGGGGGGTTAAAACATCAAACATCCATTTACATAGCCATGGAGAGCAAATGCTATATTTTCTTACCTTCGTATATATATATATATAATTTTCTTTTTTTTAAATAATATTGCGAACAAAACTTTCGAAACGGCTACCCCCCTCCACAAAAAAAAAGACTTGAACGGATCTATAATTATTTTCCGCTTGAGTGATTTTGCCTCATAAAGCCAATATTGAGCAAAGTATAAGTGCAACATGTACCCCGGTGGCGTAGTTGTAGCGCGCCCTGTTAGCATGCCGAATAGCATGCTGTTCAAAGGTCTCGAGTTCGAGCCGCGCTCAGGCCATATATTTTTCGAGTATATACTGTTCAGCTTTTGTAGGATGCACGATCCATGACCACCATGAAGACGGTTTCTTCACAGATTCTTCACAAATAAGACGAGCGATTTGAGAGTCTGTGATTGACTTAGCTCAAATGTTTCCATCTGAAATTAAATACACTCAAATGACTTTTTCAAAACCTTGGAAATCTCTTTACTTTCTTCTCTGTTTTGTGATATAACGACTTCATTTACCATACTTTTATTGGTATTCATGGCTCAATCGATCAAGGAGTGAAGTAGATAAAAAAAAAACCGTGAAAACTAGAACTGCCCTAAAGGAAGAACCCCGCCAGTAGGTCATAACCTGGTCCAAAAGCCTCGTTTTCCATTTTGTTTAAAAGTGTGACCTTGACCTTTGTTGTATGATCGAAAACTCAGAAAAGATCCTTCTTTCATCTATGGCAATCTAACGTTATTTTTAAAAGATGTTTAATCATTGAAGGTCAAGAATTTTATTGTTTGCGGTGTGGAAACGCTCAATGGTTAACTCTGACCTTCTGGCATCAATATTAATATTAATTTTCATTTCCAAACGGACGATATTTGTGACACATAATTTAACCTTGACCCTTTCCCCCCCTAAGGCTTGTTCACGTCCTTGCGTCATTAGCAATATATATGTGTAAAGTTTCATTCATCACTTTACATCAGTCATAACTTGAGTTACAGTATGGATGCTGTTAAATGCTGATTTCCATACATTCAAATTTGAATGTATGGAAATGACATTGACCTTGACATTTGACCTTTTGACACTTAAATCAGTACGGACATCCCTTTCCTCATGGACGTTACTGCACTGTATGTGAAGTTTCTTCATTCTAGGTCAATATTTAGACACGTACGGACAGACACGATGAAACCAATGTAACACCCCTCCCCCTCCCAGTGGGCAGGCGCGTAGCCACAGTACTTTTCAAGAGGAAGCACTTTGCAATCAGGGGGTTGGGGGATCGCTTTGAGGTCCCTACTGGGTCCAGGGAGAAGCCCTTGTGGGGATCCAAGGGACCAAGCCCAGGAATCGAATATAATGGATTTTACACATTTACAGGGCAATTTCCTATATTTAAATTACCCTTTGTAGACTAGCTTGTACACTTTCTTTTAGTATTATTATTATTATTTTATTTTTTTTGCAAAACGACGTTGAAGCATCTGCGTACGTGCGTACGCCTGGCTACGCGCCTGGTGGGTGTGTGGCGGTGTGATTAAATAAATTCACCATGAAAACCTCTGTCATTTCATCATAATACAATACAGTGCCCAGTTTCACTGAAGTTCTTACGAAAAAAAAAAAATCAGGAATTTTCGTAACTTTCGTCATTTAATAAAATGTTCAAAAAATTTTCCATTTAGATTGTACTATGTTTTCTAATATCATTTGTACATAATTCATCTAAATTCAGAGACAAAATATTGATATTTTTATTCTAAAAGAAAAACTAAACGATGAAAAGTTACGAAAATTCCAGAAATTGTTCGTAAGTATTTTTGTGAAACTGGCTGCAGAACTTTAACTAGCTTAAATGGCGAAAAATATTCAATTTGCGTTCGTGAAAGTATTATAAAAACACAATAGACTGGTACGGATGCACTGCAGATGCAACAAACACCGCTGAGGAAACTAGACGGCATTATGGTCTCTATTTTAATAGTTATCTGATTGTTTTATGTCTATATATCTTCTTCAGAGCTCGTACGGACAGGCAGAAACGGAAATTCGACTTTCAAACTGATATTATAACAGGAAATGACGTATCATTGGACAATCTTCATGGGCGTTGTCGACTTGACACGCCCATTTTCTTCCCTTATATCGTACATGTACACTGCTATTCATATATAACTATACAGACAAGTACATCATTCTAAATTCTTTATCATTTTATCCTATATTTTTTTTTTTTTTTTTATTTATTTATTTTTTTTTGTTATTCTAAACTTGAAAGGTTAAAAATAATTGGCTTCACATGATTCAAAATTACGAAAATGCATAAAGAAACTTTTTTCATCTTATGACATATCACAATTTTTTTCTCCAAAAATGGTCGTTTTTATATAGAAAGGAATAAAAATTCAAAAACCGGAAACATTTTGGTCAAATTTGTTACAAATGATATTATCAGAATTATACAGTAATGGATTTGAAACTGCTCATTTTATAACAGTATTAAACATGAGCAGAAATAGGGTATACTAATTTATAGATGGCAGTGTATGTTGTTCTACTCCGTGCACTGAGAAAAGAGAAAATCAAGAACTTCTGCATCTGTTTTAACTAATTGAATGCCAACGAGATGTTAAGTAATATGGGGATTTTATCTCTCTTTTCTCTTTTTTTTTTCCAGATTTATCAAACCTTCATTTAAGTGCACTATCTGTATATATATTGATAACTTGATTTTTACCTGTCAATGTAAAGACTGGAATTTTGAATTTTGATGGCGAGAACTTACCAAAATATCTAGTATTATGCTAAAAATATGTATACAGATTTCATACAATGAATACTGTTTCAGACCTGCTTATCCGTTTCTTGTCAAAAGTATAGATTACAGGTCACAATTAATTTTGAAAGTTCGTTGACCATCAAATTAATTTTGAAAGTTCGTCGATCTGACCATCACTATTAATTTTGAATGTTCGTTGACGAACACAAATAGGTCCTGATTATTTCAATCCCTCGTCTTCTTACATTTAATTTCTACGACTCTTTTTACACTAGATGGTTCGTTTTTTACGTCAATGAGTCGCAGATAAGTTGAAAAAAATATTCTAGCATTTTGAATGATACTGCCACAGATAGTTGAGATACCCCCTTTCGAGTTTAAAAAGATACTAAAAGTCTACTAAGAGACAGATTTTCGCATGAATTCATTTTAGAGCTTATTTTGATACTATTTAGCAGATATAAAGTTTCAAGCAAAAAATGGTGGTACGATTCGAGTATTTAATTGTCATTTTAGTATGATTTACAATGGAAACTTTAGGAAAAAATAATTGGGGTCTTATACCTATGATGCTTTGTTCAAGAAAGTGTAATGTGGGGGAGTAAAGAGTAATTAGTACTTACCACTTATTGAAATATTTTTTTTTTTTTGAAAAAATCGTTTTTTCTCCCAACTCCGGCATTGTTTTTATCTATGCGAGATTGAAGAGATTCTTTTAACTTCTCATCCGACAAAGAATTTTGTGTACACGAGTCTAGACTATTCCGTTGCCAAAATATAGAAATCGAAAAATTTCGATAGAGTACGTTTAGGCTTAAAATTACGCCAATATCGTAAAGTAAGCAGGTCCGCCCGCTGTTTTGAACCATAAATAGACCTATTCTTTACCTAAGAATTTGCTCTTTTTACAAAACCTTACAAACATTAATACTGTCAAAAAATCTAAGATTTTCAAAATTGAAAAAAAAAAATTAAAATACATAAACGTGCATGGATTGATGAGTTTGTTTAGGCAAAGACCAATAACGCCATGGCGGAACTCAAACCTCAAACACTGTTCCGGGGGGGGGGGGGGGGGCAAAAGGGGGTGGGGTAGGTGTTCCAAGCCTACAAGGGAGTGGGGTATTCCAACCTATGGTTCAGAAAAACAAGAGGCCCAAGGGGACCCCATCGCTCACCTGAGTTGCAAATAAAAGAATGATAGTGGACAATTTGATGGAGGCCCTTGAGTACTTGCTTCGTGAAATTATGAACATCAGTTTTGGAGATGTCGAAAATGCGTCAGCCAATCAGAGCCCTTGGCGGCCATATCTGTTGACCGATCGGCACGAAAAACACAAACTTGGTAGAGGACCTTGAGTAATTGCTTCCTGTACGGTTTCGTGAAATTATGTGCAGCGATCAGAGCCCTCGGCGGCAATATTTGTCGACCGATCGATGGTATATTGGATTGGATATTGCCCGGGACCCAAGGGTATTTCATGAAGGTTTTGGTCATCGACAAAATAAAACAATTATTAGGTTAGTTACCGACCGTCTACAGAGATTTGTCGGGTTGATCAATCCCATAGAAGGCGAGGCGAAGCCCGACAAATCTCTGTAGACGGTCAGTAACTAACCTAATAACTGTTTTATTTTGTCGAGGACCAAAACCTTTGTTTTTTTTTTTTTTTTGTTGCAGAAAATTGGCGTTTCATGACTCGTTTTACTTGCAAATTCATTTATACGGCTATGGCGGAATTGCTGACGGTCTATAGAAATTTAGACGGCGTGCACTTGAAGCGATTTACGCACCCTGATTGGTTCGAACGAGTCGGTGGCAAAATAAAAACCTATATCCTCGCCTTCTATGGGCTTGATCAACCCGACAAATCTCTGTAGACGGTCAGTAACTAACCTAATAACTGATAATGGCAACAGGGGACATAATGTAACGCTCAGTAATTAAAAGCTATCTTATCTGACGTTTGATATCTCAGAGCCCCTACAATGAAAGAGGTACGGCTTATTAATTAATGTTTTTTTTCTAGTGTAGGTCAATGATCAAGGTTTCAAATAAAAGGTATTGGAATAGGGAATCTTCTTGTGAAATATGGAAGCCCAAACACTTGCGCCAAAAGAGAGAGCTATAGTCTAGTTGAAAGTTTTAGAAAAGTACGCCAAAGGGGTAGGGCCACGAAGCCCGATATTGGCCCTTATTTTGATAAATTTTGAACATTGTACTTCATAGAATTTTTAACTGTTATTTGACATTTTGAAACGTTCTCTACTGAATCACGAATCTACTTTTTGTAAACATTGCTTTTATCAACACCTTTTAACCCTTTGAAAACACCAAAATAGGTCATATTCGGCGAAATTGATGCAAAAACTCAATATTTCTATTAAATTAGCAATGGCCGCATGCATTAACTAGTGATGGAAAATTTATATTTGAAAGATTATCATTATATCCTTTTGTCATAAACGTGTCATCTCAGTTAACGCATGCGGCCACATTGAATTCTACGACAAAAGACAAAATTCCCAGCAATTTTCGACATATTTTGTCAATAAAGTCAAAATGACGTCACTTCATGACGTCATTTAACAGTTAAATGGCACATTGTTTGGTGATATTATTCTTCTCATGAATAGCGGTAAGCATTCGTATATTTTCATAAGAGATATCAAGTATTCCTCATGAAATTATTTTAAGAGAAAAATCAAGGGCCGATTTAGGGGTCTCGTGGCCCTACCCCTTTCAAGGTCAAAGCTACCAAGTCAAAAGTAAAGATCTCATACGAAAACTATCTACAAGTGAAACAGCGAGCCACACCCACTATTAATGTTTATTTCCTTAAAATCAAGGTCATTCTAGTTCAAAGATCGGACAAAAATTGATTTTCACTCTGGGTTCGATTCAACAGATAGTCCATTGCCATGTAAAGTTTCTTGTCAATACTCCCTTTTGGTTAAAACAAATTGACAAATTCTTATTGTTCGAGGTCAAAATGTATGTATGTTGCTTTAAGATTCATCTCATCAAGGTCTATCAATATGTAACGGTAAAAGTCGAAATTCAAATTAAGACTTTTTGATTTGGATAGGTTCAAGTTTGACAAAATGACAGAATGACAGACAAGGTAAAAACTAAGTGACAAAGTCATCTCACGATACAGTCATAAAAATAAATAACACGCAACACAACTCTCGTTCAAAAATTTGGTTTTATAGTACTGTAGCAAAATACAAGTTCATACTCATTTCTAATTAATAATTGTACATAGTAATATGAATATATCTGTAAGAGTCATACATGTATAAATATTCATAACAAATGTTACACAGTGGTGTATCATGTGATACACAAATGATATGTTCCACAGGAATCCCCTTTGATTAAACCAAGTAAATACTGTCTAAATCTACTTTATATGAATCTATTTTAGGCCTATCATATGGTCATTATTATTAATTATATGATGGTAATTTATTCTGATCAAGAATAAACGTATATTTGGAGAACACTTAACAGAAAATTTTGTATCTGTCTGTGCACCATATCATAACATGTGGTGAGCATTGTTCTCCAAATACTCGTCTATTCTTGACCAGAATAGATAACCATCATATCATTGATGATAATGACCATACATGGATGATAGGCCTAATGTAAAATCATATAAAGAAGATTTAAACAGTATTTACTTGGTTTAATCAAAGGGGATTCAGGTGGAACATATCATTTGCGTATCATGTGATACGCCACAGTGTGTTAAGTAGCACTCTGTTTAATGTACCTATAAATAGATTTATCAAACGTATCATATCATGGTATCAAACTAAGTAGATATGAAGTATTCACTATTAAAAAATCTACAAGTCTAGCTATCATACTAAGTACACACACAATTTAGACTTATTATATCATGTATCATGTCAGACTATATAAAATATGAAGTATTCACTTTCAAAATCTACAAGTCTAGCAAGCATACTAAGATATGCACACACAATTTAGACTTATATCATGTAGGTATCACATCAGATTAAATATGAAATAAAATATGAAGTATTCACTTTCAAAAATCTACAAGTCGAACTTACGTAAACAGATTCAAGACTATTTATGACTTTGTAGAATTTTTATTGAATAACTTGACTTTCTGTATACATGTATTTACATACATAATTTATCACAGCATAAATCACAGAATTGGCGATTTGATTAAGAAAACTTTGTTGAAGTTGAAGTGAAGATTATAAAGGGAAGCTAAGATGGCATTAAGGGAGGAAATTATACATAAATTGGGAAATAAGCATTGCAAACAAATTCAGAAAAGGAGGGGGGAGGGGGTTCAAGACCATCTCAAGTCCGAATTGTCTATGTCTACACATGCTAGTGAGGTTCCAACAATACAGTGGTGGATTTAGGGGGATGCAGAGGGGGCATCCCCCCCCCCTCCAGCACTGATCATTAAAATTCGCCCCTTGACCTCCAAGCATAGGTGGCACTGGATCCGCCACTGTAATGCATCACATATAAAGAATGAAAGCAATTTTATCATATTAATAAAATTTGAAAGACATAATCATCAGAAATGAGGTGCATAAATTGTATTTTAATCATGTAAAAATTTAAGAACAACTTTAACAACATAGAATTTTATGAAAACATTAATAGGATGCTAATTATTTTGAATGACAATGTCATGAAAGAGGAAAACATATTGCAGTCACAAATAATATGTTTAACACATTACAAGAAATTAAATTGACATAAAGGAAGGAAGCTAAGGGTTCTCACTATAATAAATCATAAAATACAAATATTCCTGAGCCAATTAGAAATTGCAGTGGTTTTTGGCAAATATTATCTCAACCATGCGGGTCCCGGTCCAAATCTCATGCCTTTCAAAAGGCCTATTGTGCCTCATATGAAATTCACATGAAATTTACATGAACTTTACATAAAAGTTCACATGAAATACATGTATATATGAAACGAGCACAAAAAGGAAATTAACATGAAATTTTATACATAAATTCATGTGAAGTTCATACATGTATAAATTCAATTTTGTATGAGGAGAAAAATTCATGTGAAGAAATGTATGTGAAATTCATGTAAAATGATTTTCACATAAATCTTATTTTTAAATTATTATGAATTGCACATGGACTTTCATGTGAAATTACAAGGTGCTCATTTTATATGAATTTCAAGCGAGGCACTGTTGGCTTTAGTGAATTAACACACCATCCTTAAGTTATCTGCCCCAGCCCATGACCTGTTCGAGTCATGGTAAAAACAAATTGGACCGTTTGCTACTACATGTACTAAGTGATATGTGTACCTTTTACATTCCAAGCTTCTTACAAAATTTCAAGTTCCTTGACTGATACGGAATCCTTTTTTTCCAAAAATGATCAATTTGATCTTGCTATAATATATAATGTAATCAACGATTTAGTATTAAACATACAATATGTCGTCAGGTGAGAAATTATTGTTCGAATTCTGAAATTTTACAAGTATTATGCAGGAAAAAAAAACCGATAGAAATCAGAGGAATTTCAATTCTGTTCTTAAAACAGATACATGTATAACAACTTTATCAATATATGATGATATCAACAATTACGTCAGTGTAATAGAAAACAATGTAGAATACAACATAGCATATAAATGGGCCCTCTATAAGGATTCATGTGTACTTCAAAGTAAAGAAATCAAGAAAAGATGGCACACACAGTTAGACCACTGCAAACAACATTTTGTTTTCCATCGTAGAGATTAAAATTTTGAAAAAATGTAGATCTAGAGATTATTTCGAAAAGGGGGGGGGGGGCTGTCAACACATGGTTTTGAAAAAAAAAATGTGTAATAAAAACCACACGCACACACAAGAAAAATCATCCCATCACCCCCCGCCCCCAGCCAACCCCAACATTTTGCACTTAAAAAACTCGAGCTTAAGTGCGCTTTTCTAGTATTACACGAGCTTAAGAGCGCTTTTCTATTGTGAATCAAACTTTTTCCATTCAGAATGTAAAACAAAATGCCATCTGACTTGAGTCTTCCTTTGATCAAGGTTTGTGGTTTTGTATAAATAGAATATGATAAATCACATATTCTTAAAAATGTAAATACAGGATAATAGTAATACAACATTGAGCAAAATTTGGTTTTGATGAATGACCATTGAAAAAAATCATGGTATGAAAAGAAACGAGAAAAGTATCCTATATTACCAAAAAAAAAAACCCTGAAAAGTATCCTATAATATAAAAGAAGGGGAAAAAAGCATTACTGTACGTAGATATGTGTCATACATTATATAATTAGAATTTGCAATAAATGATATTTTCTTTGAATCAACAAGGCACATATAAACTAGACCGAGAACAGGCCAAAATTTTATTTTTGAGTTGGTATTTAACTGACAAAAAAATTCAAGGCATGAGCAGATTCTGAAAAAAATTGTATGATTGTAAATTCTACCACTTTTCAAATGCCCTTGTCTCAGGCCAAAATACCAACTCAAGAATAAAATTTTGGCCTGTTCTCCGTCTAATATAAACATGTTCTTGTTTTAAATCTTACTAACTTTAAATCAATCACTTTTTAAATATATGCAAGTGAACATTTTTCAGTCCGAAGTTGTCTTACAATATACTGCCAAAATGTTTTTACCCTATCTAATTTCTGTATACAATGTGCAAAACAGTACATATCTACAGAGACATACACGTAGGTATCTTACAGCACGAACAAATTCCCTGAAACAGTTATATATACTCTAAACTAATACTGTACAAATATTATAAATAAACATTTTTCATGTTCACGGACTTCGCACTTCGGACACAGTGCACTTGGAAGGGACTATGTCACAAAAGTAAATTGTTTGTATTGACCCTTCCGATTGCGGGAAAAAAATGCAAAATTTCGTGACGACACAATGCTTTTACCATGTGTTTACCTCGGACAAACAAGCTTCGAGCCTTGGTCAAACATCGAAATTGCATTGTGACGTCATGGAATTTCTCAAATTTTTCCCGAGTTTGGAAGGGTCAACTACTTTAACATGACTCCTAAAATGCGAAGTCCGGAGTGCAAAGTTCAAAGTACGTCAACTTCAAAAATGTCCAATAGGTCACTGCTACAATACATCTAGAATTGTCGTGAAAATGTGTGTTTATATTGGAAAATTGCTTGATTGCTATCACATATTAGAGTTTTAAAACATACAAATATAGTAAACTTTTAAAGGATCAAGTAATTCTAGAGGTATATAATTTTGGATTTCTGATAAAATATTAATATGTAAATTAAATCAGAATAATGAAAATGTTTGTAATTATACATGTTAACGGTCATAGGCATAAAATGCTGATATCGTGAGGTTAAGGGTGACCAGAGGTCAAGGTCATTGCAACGACAAAACATATTTCATCTAAGTTACATGACCTCAACACAGTTTATCAACCAAATGTATATCCCGGCATGGTTCCACTGAAGAAAAGAAAAAAGTCTGAAGGTGGATAGAAAATAACCATTCTCATCAGCAGTGATGCTATAGAACTGTATTTTGGAGACCAAATTCAAGAGTTCTCTTTCTTGGGAGCAAAATTCCACTTTATAGCAGGAAAAAAAACAGGTCTGTTTATCCTTTGCTCTCATTCCTTCAAAATTGCTTTCCTCTGTACGTGACTTGTACATTATGTTGTGGTATGGAGTTCTCCCCCTTTACACCAGATTTGCGTCTTTCGCCATAGAGAAGAAAGCAGAGTTCTTGTTCTTTAGTAGATTATTGGGACTGTCGTACTCGCTCACCAATCCCTGATCAAGAACCATAACTCTGGAAATGTACATTGAATAACTTTATATACATGTACGCAAGAGACTTGAACTAGACTGAAAACTGACCAGGTAAAAGAGTAAAGTGGCAAAGAGCTGATAATATACATCAGAGGAAATTTCAAATCAATAATGGTGTATGTGTCCTTGTCCTTTAATTTACTTCTTACCTAAAACTTATACGTATCACAAATTTTTAAAATAAAGTAGACAAAAAGTGTCAGAATGCATATGATCACTATTTGAAGCTGAAAGTTTGCTTTACAGACTACCTATAAATTGCCTTATCTTATTTAGTATACAGTTAAAGTATCGCCTCGGGAAATAGGTCCAGTCTCGGGGAAAACTCCCTCAATGGTATACTTTAACTAGTTTTATTATAACGTCACGCGCTGTAACTCCGCCTCATTTCGATGTCACGTGCTGTAGCTCCGCCCCATTTCGAAGCTATTTCCCTAGGGAAATAGTCTTCTCAACTAACGCACCCTTTGCAGGGAAATAGTCTCATCAGGCGAATTACAGCTAGTTTTAATGAGTATCTTTTTATATATAGGGAAAAACAAGTAGAGGTATAATAACAAAGTATATCAGCCATAAATATTTGGGTCCTTACTTGTCGTAATCCATGATGGTGTTGAGTCGGTGAGCTATCGTTAGTATGGTACAGTCCTTGAACTCCCTACGTATTGTGTTCTGGATTAGATCGTCCGTTTCCATGTCGACAGCGGCTGTGGCTTCATCCAGGATCAGGATTTTAGTTTTACGGAGTAACGTTCTGGCTAAACAGACAAGCTGTCTTTGTCCGACACTGTAAGATAAATTTTGCAGCTGAAAGGATTGTTCCACAAATATATATAGTAAGCCATAGTTGCTAATTAAAACCTGTGCCCCCATTGGCTACTTTGTTAGTTATAACACCATTTTCTGTTCAGTAGATAAAATGTCCAGGTCATGATGTCAAAAATTGAAAGGTATTGTTACAAGGAATAAACATGTGAAATATTAAAGCCCTATCACTCACCATTCAAAAGTTATGCCCAATGTTAAAATTTTTGTCACAGACAACTTTTTGAGATGAGAGTGTTCTAATGTCTTCTTTGAGATAGACCATCAGGGAGTTCTGAGACAAACATTTTAGAGGAGAGTGTCTTACCTGAGATTATGGCCAGAGTGTTCTAATGTCTTACCTGAGATTCTGACCTCCCCCTCCACACTCGTGAGATAGTCCATCAGGGAGTTCTGAGACAAACTTTTTGAGATGAGAGTGTTCTAATGTCTTACCTGAGATTCTGACCTCCCTCTCCACACTCATGAGATAGTCCATCAAGAAGTTCTGAGACAAACTTTTTGAGATGAAAGTGCTCTAATGTCTAACTGAGATTCTGACCAAAGTGTTCTAATGTCTTACCTGAGATTCTGACCTCCCTCACCACATCGTGAGATAGTCCATCAGGCAGTTCTGAGACATCCTTTTTGAGATGAGAGTGTTCTTATGTCTTACCTGAGATTCTGACCTCCCTCTCCACATTCGTGAGATAGTCCATCAGGGAGATCTGAGACAAACTTTTTGAGATGAGAGTGTTTTAATGTCTTACCTGAGATTCTGACCAGAGTGTTCTAATGTCTTACCTGAGATTCTGACTTCCCTCTCAACATTTTGAGATAGTCCATCAGGGAGTTCCAAGACAAACTTTTTGAGATGAGAGTGTTCTTATGTCTTATCTGAGATTCTGACCTCCCTCTCCACATTCGTGAGATAGTTCATCAAGCAGTTCTGAGACAAACTTTTTGAGATTCTGACCTCTTATCTGAGATTCTGACCTCCCTCTCCACATTCGTGAGATAGACCATCAGGGAGTTCTTAGACAAACTTTTTGAGATGAGAGTGTTCTTATGTCCTACCTGAGATTCTGACCTCCCTCTCCACATTCGTGAGATAGTCCATCAGGCAGTTCTGAGACATCCTTTTTGAGATGAGAGTGTTCTTATGTCTTACCTGAGATTCTGACCTCCCTCTCCACATTCGTGAGATAGTCCATCAGGGAGTTCTGAGACAAACTTTTTGAGATGAGAGTGTTTTAATGTCTTACCTGAGATTCTGACCAGAGTGTTCTAATGTCTTACCTGAGATTCTGACTTCCCTCTCAACACTCAAGAGATATATCATCAGGGAGTTCTGAGACAAACTTTTTGAGATGAGAGTGTTCAAATGTCTTACCTGAGATTCTGACTTCCCTCTCAACACTCAAGAGATATACCATCAGGGAGTTCTGAGACAAACTTTTTGAGATGAGAGTGTTCTAATGTCTTACCTGAGATTCTGACCTCCCTCTCCATATTCGTGAGATAGTCCATCAGGGAGTTCTGAGACAAACTTTTTGAGATGAGAGTGTTCTAATGTCTTACCTGAGATTCTGACCTCCCTCTCCACATTCGTGAGATAGTCCATCAGGGAGTTCTGAGACAAACTTTTTGAGATGAGAGTGTTCTAATGCCTCCCAGATCTGCTGGTCTGTATAGAGGTCAAACGGGTCCATGTTCATTCTCAGTGAACCAGCAAATAATACAGGATCCTAATAGTAAAACAGAACACTCTGAATTGGAGTAGACATGGAAATTAAGGTACAGCCTACATGTATTTAGACGGTCAAACTCAACTAAATGGAAAACCAAATTAGATTTAATCCATTTAACAAATTATCTACTAAAAGCTTTAAAATTTCTGTAAATAATCTGTAGATACGTAACAAAACAACAAGATGTTGATGAAAACTGCAAAACCTCTTTGACGGGATCTGTTTTTATAATTTCTGAAGTTATATACATTCAAGTTTAGAATTTTTATTGTAAAGGCAAAATGCTTTAAAAAGCAGTTTAACCACCCTGCAATCAGTTTAAAGAGAATACCATCATCTAAAATTCATATCTGAATTCTCTGTACCGTACCTGAGGTAGAATGGTGAGTTTATTACGGAGGTCGTGTAATCCCATGTCCGCTATACGCTGACCATCTATAATGATTTCACCTCCAGCGGCTTCAATCAAGCGGAATAATGCCACAGTCAAGGATGATTTACCAGCTCCGGTTCTACCCACAATTCCAACCTAACAAAAATATGCTCGTTAGGTTTAAAGTATTGAACATATTATTAAACAATATACAAATGCAAATTATAACTTTCTAGTAGTCATACATGTATATAGAGTCTTTTGATCAACAATAATACCTTGACTGCATCTGTACGCTATTTTTTATAATTTTAATTGTGCTAGGTTTGAATTTGACCAATATTGAAAACAACATAATGGATACTTCACATGAATACTTTCAAAAGTGTCCTCTTCTACAATAAATAAACAAATTTATATTCTGTAAACCGTCTTTTATTTGCAAGGGTTTTCTTTTCGTGATATTCACGAGGTGCATAGATTTGCGAAAATAAAACACTGCAAATTTGTCAAGTAAAATACGAACATACAATGTCGTGAACCAGTCACCTCACTCATGTTCGCAAAATTAAGACGCCGTGAATAAACGAGTTTACTAGTGAGTTCACGAAGATACCCCTTTACAAGGAAACTTTTCTTGACAAGAAAAAATATCTGCAAACTCCAATTATCTGATTACACATGATAATTTCATGATTCAGTACACCTTAATTCTAATACACATTTTGGGAACAGACTTTGCGACCTCACTGTTCCATTGTACTTCACTGAGTTCCACTAGGGCAAGCTAAAATGATTCAATTTGGCTTTTTAGGAAAAGGATTTATATAAGTATCATACTTGTTTCCTAATCCTGCATGATCTTACTTGTACTTATATTACATAATGTATTTGAAATAAATACCAGTTTAAACAAAAAAAAAAAAAAAATTTGGCGTGACCGGAACAGAAAATTATACTGACCTTTTCTCCTCCCTGGATTTCGCACGTGATACCTCTCAAAACGAGGTCAAGGCCTTCCCTGTATCGAGTCTTGTAGTCGTGGAAACTGACATATCCTCTTTGTGGCCAGTCATGTGGTGGTCTCTTGAAAGAACGTACCCACTCCGCCTAAAAATACACGTTTTTATATGATACAGATGTAAAGAACGTACCCACTCTGCCTAAAAATACACGTCTTTATATGATACAGATGTAAAGAACGTACCCACTCTGCCTAAAAATACACGTCTTTATATGATACAGATGTAAGGAATGTACCCACTCCGCCTAAAAATACACGTCTTTATATGATACAGATCTAAATGAGATAAAGAAGATCCTGACAATTTTTACAATCTCAACAGCATTCACAATAGAGCACCAAATTGAGCATCGACGGAACCATAGAAAGCTAGAGGTGGGACCAGGTGTCTGGGAGGAGTAAGCATCCCCCGTTTGGCTAGCCGCACCTGCCGTCGATGTTCATGCACGAAAATGAAAACAACATATGCAAAACATGCACTGTCTGAGGTTACGTCTAAATGGTCTATATAGAAAGTGCTGTGGCGACCATGTCAAGTTGCAAATGAATATTACAATGTTACATGAAATTTGGTCAAGCTCATTTCATAAGCTAAGACAATCATTTACAATGTTTTATACTTTAACATTTTTGGGCATGCTCCACCCATAATCTTTAATCTGTGTATGAATATGAAAGCTGTTCCTTTATGATATATAAAAAACGATTTCAAGGAATGCATGTGTTGCCTGCGAAACATAGCGGCACTCAGGAATCACTTTTACAGGGTGTGACATCCAAGTGTGACAGACAGACCGACAGACGGACAACGGACAAAGTGATCCCTAAGCGTCACTTTGCTTTGCAGGCGACACAAAAATTGTACTGTACAAACCTCGGTTTCCGTTTCTGAATACTCCTTCATACGTTCCACAGACACAACATACGTCTCCATATCGGCCGTCTGTCGTACCAACATGTTGAGGGCCGACGTAATCTGTCAAAGTTTTATTTAATGAAAAATAAATTTATTTAAACAGACATGTCAAAAAGACCAAAAATACATTTATATTTCAAATTTAGAGTACACTCTGACAATTTTTTTTTCTTATACATGTATCAGACCTACCTATCTGTTCCTTATACATAATATATAATAGTGTAAAATTTTACTATATACAATTATGGACTGTTCACTCAGTGTATATGATATGATATTGACTTTCTATGAAAATATTGACCGAGGCAAAGCCGTGGACAATATTGTCAAAGTAAGTCAATATTACATCATAATATACTAAGTTAAAAGTCCATAATTGTTTTATTCTATAATTGATTCACAATAATTAACAACGCCATTTGCAGAAATAGTCAGGGTAATCCCAGTCTATTTTTAAAACCATGGTATATGGTAATTTATTCAGGGGTGTCGGTGACATTATCAGCCAATCAGAGAGTCGCTATTAATAGTTTATAGAATTATAGTAATTGTGATTTCATGGAAGTATGCTCCATTGTTTATCTTGAGCAGAATCACTTTTTTTTGGTAAGAAATGTTAATCATTTACGCCCTTGCCTTTATGATCAGGTTGATACGAAAGAGATACCTACATTCCTACAATCAAGTGACAAAGAATAAGTTCATAAGTACATTGTACATGTATTTTGTTTCCTTGAAATTTGAAAAAAAGTTATATCATTTAATACTACATGAACATGTGCGATGGGCTTAATGGAAAATGTGGCCGGTCCGGGAATTGAACCCAAGAACTTCTGCTTACAGGGCAGACGCTTTTACCAACTGAGTTACCGGGCACGATACTCTAACCGTCACACTCCACCCTGTCAAAGGGGTAGGGTCACGAAGCCCCTAAATCGGCCCTGTTTCTTAACATATGAATTGAGGAAATATTTTTTGTGATTCGATACTTTGTCAAGTCCTTCACTAAATTATGTGTTGAGATTTTGTAAATAATGCATTTATCAGTAGCTTTAAGCTGTATGAAAAAATCCGATATCGGCAATTTTACGTGAAATTGCTGCAAAACCTGCATGTTTCTTTCAAATTAGCATTGGCCACATGTATTGAGAAATATAAAAATTTTACAAATGAAAGATAATCATCATATCTTCTTGTCATAAAAGTTTTATGATTCTCGACGCATGTGGCCACATAGAAATTCTAAACTAAAGACACATTTTCGACCATTTTTGACCATGATTTGTCAATTACGTCAAAATGACGTCATTTGGTGACGTCACAATACCTCCTACGGTGCTTCAGTAGCATCTTGGTGCACCAAAGGTTTCATCGCATTCCGCCAGACGCTTCATCGCAAAGTACCCTTGGATTCAGGGGTCCCCAGTTTCGACAGGATTTCTGTCGGCGGCCCTATTATGACGTCACGTCATTGTAGTTTAATGACGTCGGAAAACAACAAATGCGATTACTTTGAATTTTTGGCGCCATAATTTAGAACAGTTATTCTAACTTTATCCCTATCTTCAATCTGAATTTATGTAATTTCCTTTTAAATTTATTTGAAAAATACATGGGACCTAAGGGGTGAAGGCAAGGTCATATTGAGAGTGGAAAGTAGTGGAAGGAACCTATGACGTTGCGGTGGAAGACGCTTCAGTAGGTGATATGCTCCTTTCATTAAAAGAGGGAAACATTCATTATATTTTAAGTGATATATCAAGTATTTCTCATTAAGTTTAATTTTAGGAAAATTGCAGGGCCGTTTTAGGGGCTTCGTGGCCCTACCCCTTTTGAAGTTTCCCAAAGTTGTTAACTGGAAACCTAACGAAGAAAGACAAAGTTATTCCTGGTTCTTTCCCATAGTTGCCCTAAACCACAAGCAACCCATGAAGTTCACTCTCAAACGGCACCAAATACTGTGACAAGCCGAATGAAAAATGTGGCCGGTCCGGGAATCAAACCCGAGACCTTCTGCATACAGGGCAGACACTCTTACTGACTGAGCTAACTGGGCACGATACCCAAAGCGTCACACATGTAATGACTTTTAGATGTAAAATCAAGCAGAGAAAGCATAGAGTATTTTCGGTCAAATATTTGGTAAAAACTTTAGGTCAAAAATCATAAAAATTACATCTAATCCGTTGAAGTAATTACAAGTAGGCCTATTAAAATGATCTTACATACAGATTTGTAACTTACGTCAACAAAGGGAGATAAATCTTACCTGTAGGGCATAAGACACGGACAGACCTACAAGACTGCCGCTGATATCTGGTGATAATACGGCAAACATTGCAGCAGCAAACACGACCAAATTACCTGCCAACTCTAAACGCCATCCAAGCCACCTATAAAAACAAAACAAAACATCAAACCTCCGTTTAAAGATATTTAGAAGTCAGATCTTCCATGTTGGTAAGAGGAAATAATATGGCAAAGATGAAGGCGACAAAAAAGTCATTCTACGCCACCTACACAAACCAAATAAAACACCGCTAAAGACAGTATGGCTGGATTGCAAAGTAAGTTTTTGTCACTAACTAGGTCAAGGTCACTGGGTCAAATGTTACGGCATTAATTGAAAGTTCTTGTCATGGGCAACCTACATGTATAATATAAAGTTTCTACTGCATACAGTTCCATAGATTTTGCTTAAACCTGGAACTTTAACCAAAATCTTTAACTAGGTCAAAGTCCAAGGTCAAGGTCACTAGGTCAAATATTACGGCATAAATTGAAAGGTCTTGTGATGGACATGCTTCATGTATAATATAAAGTTTCTACTGCATATAGTTCCTTAGATTTTGCCTCAACCAGAAACTTTCACCATTAAGATGTTGACGGCAGACGGACAGATGGACATGGTCAAACTATAGATCGGAATTGCTTTGCAATCCTGCCAAAAATCATGGAAATTAAGACATGACTCAATAGATATTTAAGCAAAGTCAGTACTTACATGATGGTTAAAAATAGTGACATACCCGAAAACTTTATCTTCATCTAAAACTCTCTCACATCAATAGGTAACAAATCACCTACAGTCGAACGTCCAATGACGTAGTCTTGTTGGCATTGTCTGCCACTTAAGTTTCAGTTTAAACATATATTATTTCCATGAAATTGGATTGTGACCATCAGACATGACAAAAAGACGTGAAGTCAACAATGGGAATACAAATGTATTTGCTAATTTCTGACTCACTGACCTTCGTTTCTTATTCTTTCAAAGAAATAAAACATACTAAGAACCAGGTGCATGTCAAGGGTATTGGTTTGGAAAGATGAATGAGGGGGGGGGGGGGGAGAAGATTATCAATTTTCTCTTATGGATATAGATTATTATGAATATAGACATTGAATTTGATTACAGAATAGCAATATTCACATTATTCTCAATGTGTCGGCATGACCTAAAAAGGGGCACCAAAATTTTTTTTTTTTTTTTTTTTGATATTGTAATAGAACTTGGGACTTGAAAAGATGTCCAAATTAATTCAGAATTACTCTCCTTTAATGCAGGACAATTTTTATGGATGGTGAAGAGATGATGATGGGTGTACCTAGAAGATTTTTCAGAAATGAAATAGCATTCCCGTAGGTAGAAGTTCCGAATCTCATCCGTAACTTCCAAATAAATTATTCGGAAAATGGCATTTGTAACTTCTGAATGTCCATTCGAAGATTTGGAACCATTTTCTGAAAGATTCAATATGGGTTCGAACCAGAATGTATGATTTCCAAATGAACTTCAGAATGCCTTTTTATAAGAATTTTAGATTACATACCCATTAAACATGCAACCCCCCCCAACAAAACCCCCCCCCCAAAAAAAAACAACATGCCACTGAGAACAAAAAATAGATGTACTACAAAGAACCTAACTTCATACCTATTTGAAGATATCCTGGCGAAATAATACTTGAGATTTTTGTCAACCCTGTCCAGGGACTCTCTGATGAACCTATCTTGTTGATTGTAAGCTCGAATGCTGGATGCCCCCATCAACGTCTCACTAAAATGGTTATAAATAGGTGATCTTGTTGTTGACTCTAACCGCTGGAGCTGTCGGGATGTTGGAACATAGTATCTCTGAAGTAGATGAAGATTTGGAATTAAGACTGAGGGGTAAGGGGGTTGTCGATTGAGGGAGAGGACGTTGAGGACATTGATGAATTGGTTTGGAAAGATAAATGGGGGGAAAAGATTATCAATTTTCTCATATGGATATAGATTATTATGAATATACAAATTGAATTTAAAATCAAAATAATGACATAGGGTAGCAATATTTACAATTATTCTCAATGTCGGCATGATGTTACACAAAGTTTCTGTTAGAAGATCCGAAATTTATTAGGAGATAAACTCAGGATTTATTATAGAGCATAATGCATGGAAATCACTATACATGTATATCTAGATTCTAACGTTTTGAACAATTTCAAAACTACTAGAATTCATTGAAGGAATTGTTGATGAGTTAGGTCTTAGCTCCTCAAACCCCAATATAATTTTGATGATTTGAAGAAAGAGCAAACAAAATCACGGCTTGTTCATAGGGCACAATGATAAATCTAGAGACACATCCCCAAGTAAACATGGAGGTGATCGTCAAATGCTAATTTAAAAATCTTACAATATTCCATTTTCAAGTTCTCAGAATAGATTGTTAAAAACCTTGATTTTACACATCAGACTACAGACATCAATTTCCTTGGCAAACTTTTGAAATGTTACGTCATAATTAATCGAAGGTTTTACGTTATGTTTCCACTTTTTCGTTTGTGACGTCACAATAGAAAACATCGCCAAAGACTGTGATGTCCGTAGTCTAGCTATCTAATGAAACATCTCGGAAATTGTCTGTTGAGTCAACTCTGCAATTTGGCATACCGTATATCGGGAATTTTTTGCGTGTGTCTAATTTTCGCTAAGTTCGCGAGCATCATCATATCGTGAAAAATGGACATAGCGAAAAAAACACAGAATTCACAAATCTTAACTCTAGATCTGTTAATAGATTGGCAAAAATTGGACTCAGCGAAGAGAAGACACAACATTTTATTATCATTTTTCGCGAAATTTACACGATGCGAAAATTACCCGATATACGGTATATTTAATCTTACCTGGACTAGATAGTAGAATATCGCAATGGGGACTATAACAGAGAGAAATATTGGTGTACTGTATGAGATCACGATCACAGTGCTCAGGGCGGCAAAACTGGTATTCATCCACATTCGAATTGCTGTAGGCAAAATACTGTCCAGGGTCTCTACGTCCCGGGAAAATCTGTTCACGATGCGTCCAATAGGGGTCGTATCAAAGAAAGACATTGGTGACTTCATCATGTTAGCCAACATGTCGTAATGCAGTGAGGCAGAAGCTCTAACCTGACTGAGCGTACAAACCAGGGACCATACCATAACAATTATACCTGAAAATAAAATTATAATATTGAGGGGCTGCATCAAAATTAAATTTTGTTGCCAGTTGTCAAGCAGTTAGCACTTTGTCTATTAGTGACTTAAATTTCAGTTTTCACAAAGACAGTGGGGAAACAGCATGCAGTGTTTAAAATAACTAATGGTACCTAAACATAGGACGTTTTTTGGGGAAAATTTAACATATAGGCGACAAAGGCACAAAAATGATGTAAACATGTACATAGGACTCCACTTAATCTGATACCTGATAATCTGATACTCCTCTTAATCTGATATGATTTCAAAACACAAAACCATTTGCTATATACAGATATAATCAATGTAAATTTCCTCATGTTAATCTGATAGAAATTATCAAAAATCTTAAAAACTCCTCTTAATCTGATAGGATATTCCATCAACTATGATATTTTACCTATTACAATGTACATGTATATTTACGTTACTTTCAATGGATTATCATATCAAAATTCTTGAAATTGATATTTTACCCTTTAAAACTATTCAAAATGGCTTGAAAGTGTTTATATTATTAAAGCAATGCATATAATCAAGTCTGAGATACATTCTAGTACAATTAAGAGTACTATTTTATGATATTTCCATGAAATTTCAAACTCCTGTTAATCTGATAATGATCTTCTGACAAATTGACAGGAATCCTCTGTACTATCCTCTTGCCTATCCAATGAGAACATTGATAAATTTTGCCCCCATTTTATTTTTTGTTCCTTTCAACCAATGCAATGGGGGCGAATTTAAGACAAAGTTAAATTAATACACAGAAAGGATTTCTTAAAAAGTGTGTAAGTCGGCAAATTCAATAGCGGACAAATCAGCCTCTATCTAAATTAGGCAGAAATAAAACTGGGCAAATTAATAGTTGAATACAGTGGCATATACATCTATCAATGTTTAAATTACGCATTAGATAATAATTCCACTTACCCATGGACAAACCCAGAGCTGCGTACACCCCTAGGTACATATAGTTCTTGTTCTGATAATCTGACGTATCTGCATTGGAAATGTTCTTCAAATCTTTGTCATCCGTCCATTCTGACAGCCAAATGTTGGAGGCCATTCCTAAGGCCTGATAAATCATGTAGACGAAGAGAATAATGGCAGACGTAGCAAGGCCAATAGCCTTGAAGTAAATCATGAATACCTTCCACGCTACCTGTAAAAAAAGAACATTGTGACATTAAACAAAGAAACTACAGTAATTATAATTGACCCTTCTGATTGTGGAAAAAAAATGCAAAATTTTGTGATGTCACCATGCTTTTACATCGGACAAACAAGCTTCGTACCTTGGTCAAACATCAAAATTACATTGTGACGTCATGGAATTTCTAAAATTTTTCCTCCTGCGTTCGGAAGGGTCAATTGAATCATTCATATAGAGATAATGCGCTCTTTCATTCTTATCATCCTTTAACTTAGGCTATACCAAATTAATTAAATGTTTGTCAAATTTCCCGCACCATATTTTTCAAAATTCAAAATTAAAATAAAATTTTAAAAATAATTTGCTCGTCCGCACAACTAAATTTCTGTCTTAAATATTTTTTGGGGTCGGTTCTGATTTCTGCATATCTTAAAGGTTTTAGAAGACTCAGATTGTGCAAATTTCCAAGAAAATGATAATACTATCTTTTGTTTGAAAAATTTTCTTTGGTGCAAATTTGTTGTCCCATTTATGTCACTGGATGCCCAGGAAGGGGGAATGTTAACAGGTTTTTTTTTTTATTTTGGGGAAGGTGCCTGTGCCTGTCCCATTTGGGAAAAATTGTGACATTTTGCTGAAAATGGGAAAATTCTTATACAAATTCTGACCAAAGACTAATCATTTATTAACACAGCTTATCCATTGATTTGCTTGAACTGAGCAAGGGATGAATAAAAACTTTAAAATGCACTTAGAAATATGAAATCTTGTGCTGACCTCCAGGTTTTGAGTCTTATTTTCTAATGTGATTTTTTCATAATTCCTCTTTGGGAATTTCAGTGTGTTTTTTGGGGAAAAATAGAGGAAATTTGGCATTTGGAAGGGGCCGGAATTCCCTTTATAGATACCTGTATCAGTACATCCTTTGAGCTTTGCCTCTTACTTTTCATTTTTCTGACTGTATCAACAGGTCCTTTTCCTCTTTTTGAGTTTAACTTTTGCCCCTTACCCTTCCTTTTTCTGCCTGTATCAATACATCCTTTGCCTGTTTGGGTTTAGCTTTGTCCCTTACCTTGTGTCAGTACATCCTTTTCCTGTTTGGGTTAACCTTTGCCCCTTACCTTTCCTTTTTCTGCCTGTATCAGTACATCCGTGCCCTATATGGGTATACCATTTCCCCTTACCTTTCCTTCTTCTGCCTTTTCTGCCTGTATCAGTACGTCCTTTTCCTGTTTGGGTTTATTGTCCCTTACCTTTCCTTTTTCTGCCTTTCCTGCCTGTATAAGTACATCCTTTTCCTGTTTGGGTTAACCTTTGCCCCTTACCTTTCCTTTTTCTGCCTTTTCTGCCTGTATAAGTACGTCCTTTTCCTGTTTCTGTTTAGCTTTGTCTGGTTTACATTCCCTTCCATCAATCGTTGATATCGTTCTTTCCAGAGGAGGTTTCTTTTTAGGAGTTCTGAAATAAGATGAACCAGGTTTAAATTATCATTTTACGGGTGTTAATTTCAATTTTATTTTAATTTGTGCTCATAAAATATCACTTCTGAAATTTTAAAAGGATAACCTGCCATTCGGGCCCTTTTTTCAAAGTTGTTTATATATCCATAATATTCTAGTTTATAAAATGTCAAATGTATGGTGAATCAAAATAAGGAAATCCTGTATTGATTTCACAATCCTATACTAAATAATACGTCGCTCAAAACGTTTAAAAACGTTGTAATCATTGTAAATATTAATAAAATTTGAGCAAAATCAATGGATTTCTGATCAGCCTTTTCATTTGCATAAAAAATATCGTGGGCAAAGCCTGAAGTGTAAATGAATTTTGAAGATTTGTGTGTAAAATATGATGATTTTCCTTTGTTTTGCATCATTCAGGGCAAATGATGTCAGAACGTGATGTCATACATCACGCACGTGACGTTACGAGGGCTCAAAATTATGACGCGGTATTTTCTCAAACATTCAACATTGCAAAAAACGATAATGAGTAATTCATTTATCAAAAGCATTTTTCATCGAAATTATAGGGCCTTTATGAGGGGTTAGCGTACCTAGTCCTTTGCTTACTTACAAAAGGAGAGTTTTTTTTTCAATTTGATCCAAACTTTGATTTAAAAGTTTCAGTTGATCAGATCAATTGCAGATTAATTTGTTTTCAGATAAAATCAAACATGCAATAATGACAAAAGAGTTTTCTTTAAAGGCACGAAGAAACTCTCAGATGTTGTTGCTGAGACTCTTAAACTTTGTCAGCCAACAAGATAAACTTTCATCCATCTAACATGTCTTTACGGACCTTGCTGAAAAAATGTTTTATAAGGGACCTTGAGTGCTTGGTTCTTTGAGGACTTTGTGAAATTTCGTGCAGTGGTCACAGAGAAGACACAAAAATATGTAGATACTTTTTAAATATACCTCACGGCTGATTGAGGTAGGTATACTATGACAACACATCTTCTTAAGACCAGTGTACGTAACACCTTACTCCCAAGTGTCGGATGTCATACACAAAACTGAGTCTCTGGTGAGATTCGTAGCGTGGACTTATCAGGCCAGAAATTTGTATAAATTACTAGCAATTCAAGTGCTTGTGAATGTGTTTGAATGATTTTACTCCCAAAATTGCTTCTATATGAAAGTATAATATAATATGGACTTGATCTTGTCGTATATACTCTCCACTACGACACTCACCGGAGACGCAGTTGTGTGCATGACATCCGACAAGGGGGAGTAAGGTATTATGTTCACTTGTCCAGAATGATGATGAAAACAATTAATCACTTTAGCTTTGTTAATGCCAGCAAGAAGTCAGCAATTAGCCAAAAATAAAATAAAGCCTGTGTTTGTGAAACACGAATGCCCCCGGTGGCATCTTTGTTAGTATAAACACCATTTGAAAGTTTTTGTAAAGTAGGTCAAAGGTCAATGTCAAGATCAAAAATGTTGATATCAATAGAAAGGTCTTGTCACAAGGAACACACATGTCAAATATGAAAGCCCTACCACTTACCATTCAAAAGTTATGCCCAATGTTAAAGTTTTTTGAAAGATAGGTCAAAGGTCAAGGTCAAGGTCACGAGGTCAAAAATTTTGGTATCAATGGAAAGGTCTTGTCACAAGGAATACACATATCAAATATGAAAGCCCTATCACTTACCTATCAAAAGTTATGCCCAATGTTAGAGTTTTTGAAAAGTAGGTCAAAGGTCAACGTCAAGGTCACGAGGTCAAAAATTTGGTATCAATGGAAAGGTCTTGTTACAAGGAATACACATGTGAAATATGAAAGCCCTATCACTTACCTATCAAAAGTTATGCCAAATGTTAAAGTTTTTGAAAAGTAGGTCAAAAGGTCAACGTCAAGGTCATGAGGTCAAAAATTTTGGTATCAATGGAAAGGTCTTGTTACAAGGAATACACATGTGAAATGTGAAAGCCCTATCGCTTCCCATTCAAAAGTTATGCCCAATGTTAAAGTTTTTGAAAAGTAGGTCAAAGGTCAAGGTCAAGGTCACAAGGTCAAAAATTTTGGTATCAATGGAAAGGTCTTGTCACAAGGAATACACATGTGAAATATGAAAGCCCTATCACTTCCCATTCAAAAGTTATGTCCAATGTTAAAGTTTTTCCGACAAACAGACAGACAAACAGACAAACAAACAGACAAACAGACGGACAGGCCAAAAACTATATGCCCCCGAATCTTTGATTCCGGGGGCATAAAAATATGAAAAGACCATGACACTTTCTGGAGAGTTAGTCTGGCAATGACGACATGGGCACAAGCACAATCAATTAGATGGAATTGACAAACAATTTGTTTTTCTTCCCGTTCTGAGTAGGTTGGTTATTTCAGTTTGTAAAACATCAACGACGATGTGAGAATTTACATCACTTACAACAAAATACAACAAATGGTGTGAAATAATACATCAGTATACAAGATAAGGTATTAGGGGTATAACAACAATATTGTCGAAAAGCCAGAAATCGTGAACTTCCGTATTTTACATATTTTTATATTTCTTTTATGTTTCATCCAACTCGCCATGAAAATGTAAGGTCCCAAACATTGCCGAAATAGTGCGTCTTCGGCCATGTTGTGGTACTGTAAATTGGTTTTTATTCGTCAGGTACCAATTTTCGTCATTTTCGTCAGTGCCTCCCTTGACGAAATTACGTATCGACGAATATAAATACTCGTGATAGTTTAGAAAGGAAAAAAATAATCTTAAGTGTTAATACGACAGGCAAATGATAAATCATTGAAAACTGAATACGCACACAAAGTTGCATAAAATGTACTTCTAATTACTGAATGATATGTTTTCACAACAAGCTATGTGGTATACATGTCTCTAATTGTTTGTTTAATAATAATTGTTAAACAAACAATGAAAACAAACGCATACGGCCTATACCTGAATGTTAAGTTGGCTTTTGAACAGACAAATTTATATTTTAGGGACCCTTGGATGACGAATTTACGTACTGACGAAATGGTCATTTTGAACGAATTGACGAAAATTGGTACTGACGAAAATAAAGCAATTTACAGTATTTAATTTTTCTGTTAAAAAGCAATTGGAAGTAGAGTATTATACCCCTAATGTCTTAAGTGTAAGGTAGTGAGGAATAATCAAACATTAACTCCATAATGTAAAGGAGCACAGTGAGGGGATAATGCCGGTGGGGTAATTCCTCCTTTTTTCATTCAATACAAACTATAACTTACACAGAGTCTGTACTTTCCTTCCTATATGTGGATGAAAAAGAACATTTTTTGCACAAAGTAAGTTTCAGATATTCAACATGAAAAAAAAAAATCTTTTTCAGGTAGCAATGGAGATGGATGTTGCAGGCAAATTGCAATTATGACTAAAAATATTCCATTTCAATATCCATCATCCCTATTTGTTAACATAAACGCAACACATAGATAGTAAAATCCATCTTACGTGATGTTTATTTATTAATATACTTTTTTAGCATTTCCCTTATATTTCCATTGCAGAAGAATTCCCATGTTAATCGCCCATAAAGCAAAGGGATTTATACACTAAAATCCTTGTTGCCTATTATGACTTAGTTTTAAAAGTAGGGAGAATTTAGCGATGTTCAGATACTTTTTTTATTATACAATAAAATATGATAATTATTAATGGTAAACAGGACGTCTTATATTTAGTACAAATGTACAAATGGAAATATAAGTAATGAATGTTTTACTTGGGTGTTCATGGTAGTATAACTCTGGTTGGACATGTGCAAATTTTCCAAGAAACGTGAATTTGCACGTTTCTAAGACCATAATTTTTCTCTGAGACCCAGGATACGTAACAGTTACTGCTGCCTAATTTAACAAGTAATTTACTTTTATTTCATACCCTTCTACCAAACGTCTACTTCTAACTTCCTCTTCAAAACCCTACTCTTTAGTTCCTCATCAAATCCTTAGCTTTACCTCTTAACTCTAAATATTTATTACATGTATAATAAATGAGTTACCTTTTCCTGATTTTTGCTTCATCACCAGATGTCGCCGCTGTGTCAGATGTGACGGACTCCACCCTCTCTAGTATCTTACTCCTGATCTGCTCAACTATATAATGTGTACCATGTATGATGTACAAATATACATGTATTATATATCGCAATGTAAAGGTTGACTCTATAATACTACACAAAATGTATACGCATATTCCTAAATTACAAACATATATGTACATATGATGTCATTCTTTTGTACCTTTCACTATTGAAGTTATAGTCATTTTTATCATAAATATGCCCTCAATAACTTATCTTAATGTATAAATGGGAATTGCGAAGAATGGTACATATACAATAAAAACAAAATATAACTGATATACCAATTTATGTTATACTTTACCAAACACAAATTTTCGCGAGAACAATTTTTCGCGATTCCAAATCTCTCGCTAATAATGCGAAAATTAGTATCTCGTGAAAATTTCTTGTTATACGGCAACATAAAAATTCTTTCTTTATGAATGTAATGGAAAACAATGGTTGCTATGACGATGACCTACTTTCCTCGTCCTCTTCCTGCTCTTCGTCATTATCTTGGGTCAGGTACGTTTTCAGGAACTGTGCGAACGCTCCGTCATGACTCAGTAACTCGTCATATGTCCCCATCTCTGATATCTTACCGTCCTGCAATACTACGACCATGTCCACCATTGGTAACCAATGGATACCATGTGTCACCAAAATCCGCGTCTACAAAACGAAAATTTACATGAAGCTTGAAATGCCAATTTTGGTCATAATCAATAAAATGCGTGATATGAAAGGAAGGGGGGGGGGGTGTAATAGTCATACAACCATCTATACATGTAGATCCATCCACACTTCTATTATTTTCTGTCACATAGGAAAGATACACGTTCATGACACCATATCTACCTTGTTCTTTAAGAGCCCCTTTTCTCCCATAACTTTCTGGAAGATATGTTTTCCAACATGCGAGTCGACAGCGCTAAGTGGGTCGTCCATGAGATATATGTCTGCATTGTTGTAGACTGCTCGAGCCAAACTAACTCGCTGCTTTTGGCCTCCGCTTAAGTTTATACCCTGTAACCATAGAAACATTATATCAATCATTATGGCAAAATTTGTTTAACTGAAATATTTAGCTGACTAAATATTATAATTTTTATTTGAAAGCTTGATCTTGTACCAAATAGAAAGACAATGTACAAAAATATTGATGTGCTTTTTCTCGTAAAGGCAAAAGTGAATGTAAACAAAAATGGTAAACATTGTCCCTCAGTTTTTCATTGAAATGTTGTTTTAAAAAAGGATTATTGACTAGAAATGTGTCGATAAGATTGGTTGGACCTTCAGACAAAATCAGCCCTCAGCCTATTGAGTCTTTGCGGAATACAGAGTTTTTCCCCCTTACAGACAGTATCTGATGTAAAACCATTGTGACATCATGAAAATGGTATGGTAACGTCAATTTTATACCGTCATTTCCCACACTTTAAGGACTGTTTCCATAGAATTTTATGTCATAATGAGTCTACGTCAGATACCGACTCAAATGGGAAGTAACTCTGGTTTTCGAAAATAGCAAATAGGCAGCATTATGTCTTCAAATCAAACAGATTTTATGTTGTCCTCACCCCCAGTCAATAATTGTATAACATATTGACCATCTCGTCCAACACTGATGTAGGCAAAGCTGGATGCTTGCTACCTACGTAGTTTTTTTTTTTTTGGGGGGGGGGGGGGTTTGGATTCTCATACTATGCAGTTTTTATATACATGTACATATAGAAATATTGTCTATCACATATCCATTTAAAGACAAAAAGGGCTCATTTTCAACAAATTTATCATCAGTAACATAAATTGTGATATTTTACCTTTTCACCTATTTCCGTCATATCTCCAGCAGACAATATTTCCAGATCCGGGCCCAGCGCACATGCTTCTAAAACATCGTCGTATTTACACTGATTCATCACTTTACCAAACAGGATGTTATCCTGTACTGTTGCATTCTGGATCCACGCTTGTTGGGGCACGTACGCAATGGAACCCTGAAATTTAAAATTTAAGGGTGTGTCGCTGCATAGGATAATTTCTATATACTTATGATTAAATACATTCTTTTTCTGCAGATACTGCAGTGATGTTCGAGGTTATTTAATTCAGATTTTGTCATTTGTCATATTTAATGCATTATTTCTTCATCAATTTTGCACTTTATATACATGTATATATATATATGTATAACCCCTATAGAAAATATTAATTTTGAAATACAGTAAATCTTAAACGTCTCAAAAATATGTTAGAGTAATACATGTACTTCAAGGTAAATTATAATCCTTTTAAAATCTAAACTGAGGGAACTTTCTTGAGCTTCTCGCATATATGTATTTTTTGGAACATGTAAATATTTAATGAGTTCCATATTTCAGAAGAGACTCAGTTACATGGAGGCACAGTAAAATAAACATACATGTATTTCTAAGTAAAAGCACAAACATTGTAACACTTTGATGACAAAATGAACACAGACCTTGACATTGACACTGCCGGACAGTTTGTCCATCTCTCCGAGTAGGGCAGAAACCAACGAGGATTTCCCAGAACCCACTTGTCCTACCACCGCTACCAGCTTACCTCGCTTGATCTCAAAATCTATACTGAAAGTAGGAACAAACGGCTTTATATAATCTAATTACAATACAACACCAAAATGCAGGAATGATGAAGAGAAGTGTGACAACGCGTGATTGTATGCTTCTTTGTAAAACTGAAAATCAATCACAGTTTAATCACATTCCAAATAGACAAGTATTGTATAATTAGAGGGGATTCTTTATACATGTTTTTTGGCACTTGACCTCCTCAAAAGCTATCCGCCGCTGCCGTTTAACAGAGAAAAACATTGGTGTGGCCTTATATGATCTATTATATTATCTTACTTCTGTAGTGCCGGTTGTAGATTTTCATCCCAGCTAAACGTTGCACTATTCACCTCCACCACTTTGTCTGTAATCAACAAAAATTATAGATATACAAGAACATGTACAATATCATTAGAGAGGTTTAGTTATACGTGTGTATGACTTACATGTACACGTCATGTTTGACGTCACAATCCAAAGATGTCGTTTTGTTATACGTACGAACCGGTGAAGGTCAAAGTTAAGCTATGTAAAAAGGTGTAAATGTAACTAGCTTCTTTTCAGTCAGTTTAATCTGCGAGAAATGCACATCGCGAATCGTAAAACCTCGACGTAATGAAAGATGGAACCCTGAACGTACTTTACAACACTGGAAGTTCAATAAATGAAACATGTGGAAAAGAAGTTTCTTGTTCTGTCAATACATGTACAGTGTTGTTTACATGTCCATAACGTGTAGCTATACGTCACGTCATGACGTCATTTGATCAAAGGCCGGAGGAAGCGATGACGTCATACGTACACGTCACACTTAAACTTTTAACTAAACCTCTCTATTATCAATGAAAATTATGGTGTAGATGCATCATGGGACATTTTTCAAGTTGACATACTTCAGACTTCGCACTCCGAACTTCGAACTTTCAGGGACCATATAAAAGAAATCATGTGTAAAAAGAAAAGTAAAATCAAAACACATAATGGACGAAATAGAGCTATAGAGAACTTTAAATATGTATATTAACACATGAAAACAGTTTAATACTTCACAAAAAGTATTCTATGTTCTTGGGATAAATCAACTATTTACTTTCGAAGTGCGATGTCCGAAATGTGAAGAAGTCCGCAATCATGAAAATGTCTATTTAGTACATGCATGTACATTTAAATGGTTGACATATATGGCAGTCCTTCCTACGTTGGTATTGTGTTACAAAAAGGATCATATTGCAAATCATCACTTGTTCACATACATGTAATTCTCACGACTCATTCTGAGAAAGGAACTGTGAGAACAAGGGCCTAATTTTGCCCTGAATAATAACTCACCTCCCCTATCATCATGCCGTACATTATCTGGGTCAAGGTCATTATACTTTATAAATAACTCACCTCCTCTGTCATCATGCTGTACATTATCTGGGTCAAGATCACCATACTTTATAAATTTGCTGATACGACCAATCGATACATTTGCCTATAAACCAAAAATAGTATTTGAATACAATTAAGTCAAAATAGCTAAAAATCTTCTTGTACTACAAATTGCTCAATGATCACCATCATATTTTTTATCACATAAAGCCATTTTATAAATATACATGTATGATATGATAACACGTTACATATCGCTCTGCTTGAATGCGATTGGTCAAGTTTGGAACCTAAACACATAAACTTTGACAAGTGTGACCTGTCATTATTAAATTCAGACGCGGAATCAATTTCAATGATTAAAATTGTTGTAGAGTTAATCATTGCATTAAAATACTAAAAAAATTTGAAACAGAATATATCTATACGATGGGGTACTACTTCTCAAAGCGTAGCAGAAGACCTGCAAGTCACAGCGTGGTTCGCCCCTTATTCTCAGAAACGTTGATTTCACGTTAGAAATACACATTTTTAGGCAATATCATGTGATAAAAAGAATCTCAAATAAATTTTCATTTTATACGATGTATTATGAAACTCGTTGTGCGTTTAATATCCCCTCGCCAAGGCTCAGGGATATAAAACCCACAACTTGTTTCATAATACATCGTATGAAATGAAAATTCATTAATTTTGAGATCCTATATGTATCAAAACAAACAAAAACTAGTCATGTGAAATACTATAAGACTCTTTCATGGTCTTCTATGAAAGATACATCAGTTTCACCCAAGGGGTTCCAAAATCATGTAAAACCTAAGGCTTGTATTTTTCTCTCATATCTATGGGCCAAAGTCAAAACTGAAGGAATCTATGTCTATGAAATTTGATTGCATACATGTATATTCACAATCGTATATACATAAAGGAGCTGTTAAGATAAGGCGTAAAATCAGCCCTGAAAAGTGGAATTTTGAAAATTAAAATTTCAAGAACCTTTTTTGGTAAAATGTATACCTATACGGCATCCCATCAGAATATGAGGTTATTTTTTTATCTGTTTTGCATAATATTGCTAATTTTGGGGTCAAAACTTATCTTTTTCTCATAGAAATCAATAGAAAACGGAAAAGTTTTATTGAACATTGTTCCCCCCGGATATACAGAAAGCCACTTTTACTGGAGATGTGTATCCATGATACAAATTTTTTGGCAAAGTGGGGTTCTGTATCTCCGGGGGGAACACTACCCCAGAGACGAAAAACTAAAAATGGAAAGGGGGGTGCATTTTTTAAGAATCGATCTTTTTGATCATTAAATATAGCACATTTGACTATTTTTCCTCTTTAATCCATCAAACATTGTGTACTCAATATGATTGAATGAAAGATACAAGAATTAGGAACGAAATAAGCAAGAGTGATGTACATTTCTCCGTCAATGTGTATTTCGCGCTAAAAGGCTTACATTGTAGCTATTGAATGAAGAATAAGACCGTATTTTAAGTTCCGGATTTCATTATTTACCGATTAAAGGAGGTAGAACATTCGAAATCTATTTCTGATACACAATGTAGACATATTTGATGTCTTTAGGCATATATTTATCCATTTTAGACAAAATATTCAAAAATGTATACGTTTTTTGTCGATATTATCGAATTTTCTATCCGAGCACCCCTACCTATTTCGACCTTAATTTTACAACCTTAAGAGTTCCTTAACATAATGTGAAACATGTAAAAGTTCTGCAAATACATTATATTTCAATAATGATTCATGTTTTTCTGTATACGATTCGCCATGCGCAAGAAATAAGTCACGGGATTCAGGGCTAAATACGGCCCTTATCTTAACAGCTCCTTTACGACTAAGCGGGATCTATTGAATGGTATCACTTTCATTTAACTTCTTCTGAATGGAGAGTATTCAAAGTCACGTCGTTTTTTAAGATTCTGAAGATGACCGCGCGGACAGTAACTGATTTTGCATGTAAATAAGCTTACCTGTATAAGATATGATATCATCATAGGGAGAATATTGATAGGGAATCTTAGGATGTTAAGTAACGACAGGGAAACAAAGGCTTTCTGTGCATCTAGGTAACCCGTCTCTGACGTTAATACATAGGTGATAAAGGTCACCAAGGTCACCTGGAATATAAATAGGAAGTTTTACTACATAAACAATGTTGTCATTACAAATATACATTTCATGGATGTACAATATTCAGAAATGGTTTCAAATAATGGCTTAATACAATATTCTAAAGCACTCCGTTTGTAACACGCATTCTGATTGGCTAAGTGATTAAAAGACTGAAAGGGGATTCACGTCTCACTGCAGTTATTGCTATGACGTCATGCATTGCTATGGCGACGTCGTTTAAAGCAGACGTTTTCTAGCTTCTTACTGACCAAAGCATTAGAATAGAGTTACCATACTGATTTTTTACAAAAACTGACAGTGTATCGGCAAATCCCATAAAAACTACAGTTATTAAAATTCTATTCATATTTGTATCTTTTATTCCAGTGATAGGGAATGAATGTCTCAACGCCAAATTTTTAGTATTTGAGTAAGTTTCATTTTAAAATGCTACATGTATTTTACAATTACTACATAATCCCATGTAGACTAACCAGGAAAGGAGCTGTGGTAAAGGAGAAGGTACTGAACGCTGTAAATAGGCGTATCTCTTTAAGATATCCAACTCTTTGTCTCTTATCCCCAAGATCTTCTTCTGGAAAGACGGCTCCCAGGCATAGAGTTTCAGCACCTATATAACGGAAATACTCATAATGGACATTTTCCAAGTTAACGTACTCCGGACTTCGCACTTTAGGGGTCATATAAAAGAAATCATGATCATGCACGATTAAAAACGTTAAATCAGAACACACATGGACGAAATGACAATGGACAACTTTCAATATGTATCTATACAAATGAAACAAATAAATTCTTCACGCAGAGTACTCAAAGTTCATTGGAACAGAATTTATATTTTGCGTTTGTGAAAAAGTCCTTTTGAAATGCGATGTCCGAAGTCCGCTAGCATGAAAAATGTCCGATAACTTTTATCCAACCTGTCTTATATGTAGGTTGTCAAAAGTTAAATTCATTTCAATTTTCTTGATGAAATTGACTTATATACACAAGTCTACATTTTCATATTAAATGTTTAGAATGACTCAATCACATCCCTCTCTACTCATTTTGCATTAATATATACCCACAACTTAATTTCCACATGTTTTTCAATACTTCTATGCACTTAAACTTGTACTTAGACTTTCCATTTTTAATAACTTACTCTTCAAGTTTTTTACCAGTCTTTCTGCTACGTCACCTTGACCTTCATATAAACTTGACTGACCTATTTGCTATTTATGAAAACCAGAGTTACTTCCCATTTGAGACGGTATCTGACGTAGACTGATTATGATGTCATCAAATTCTATGGAAACAGCTCTAAAAGTCTGGGAAATGACGGTATAAAATCGACGTTACCATACCATTTTCATGACGTCACAATGGTTTTACATCAGATACCATCTGTAAGGGGAAAAAACTCTGTATTCCACAAAGACTCAATAACCTTACCTTCATTCCATTTAGCACTTCATTCATTAGTTTGATACGAGTGTCCTTGAACTTCATCAGTTTGACCTGAAGTCTCCTCTGTATTATTGATATAACAGCATTGAGAGGGATCAACAATACCATGACCCCTAAACCTGTCGTCATGGAAACAGAATATAATTTTTATTGTCATAATGGATATCAAATGAAAGATCAGTTCAAGAGGAATCTATATGTGAAATATCAAAACCCTACCTCTTATAATTTAAAAGTAGGTCAAAGGTCAATGTCAAGGTCACTAGGTCAAAAGTCATGATATCAAATGAAAGATCTGGTTGTGAGGAATCTACACGTGAAATATCAAAGCTCTACCCCTTATAGTACATGAGATACAGCCTATGTTAAAGTTGTTTTTTTTTTTTTTTAAAGTAGGTCAAACTCCATGGTCAAGGTCACTAGGTCAAAAGTCATAACATCAAATGAAAGGACTGGACATAAGGATTCTGCGTGTGAATTATCAAAGCCTTATCCTCTATAGTTAATGAGATATAGCCCAGGTTTAATTTTTTTAAAGTAGGTCAAACTCCAGGTCAAGGTCACAAGGTCAAAAATTTTGGTATCTGTGGAAAGGTCTTGTCACAAGGAATACATATGTGAAATATGAAAGCCCTATCACTTACCATTCAAAATTTATGACCAAGGTTTAAGTTGTACAAAAGTAGGTCAAACTCAAAGGTCAAGGTCACTAGGTCAAATTTTGTTGCTGACTTTAACATGTCTCAAGTTGCTGCTCTCAGCAGTTTTCTCTCAACGGACTTAAACTCAACACCTTAACCAAAATGTTGACTGACTGACGGACTGACAGACAGACAGACTTTGTCATTTCATAGACCGGATTTTGCTTCGCAATCCGGCCAAATTTGACCTTACACAATCAAGTAGAAAAATTATGTACCTGGAAAACTGACTAATCTGGACAAGATTTGAACTAATACATGTATGTTCAACTAAGTCGTCAGATATATAATGTGCCTTCCAAAACAGCTGCTATACATTGAATAAAGAGAGGGTCCATGGTTACATAAATGACCTGGACAAAATTTGAACTTATACAACCAAGTGGTCAAAAACAGTTGCTATACATACAAGTATGTATTGAGGGAGCCCTTGGTTACATAAGTGATCTGGTCAAAATTTGAACTTACACAACCAAATGGTCAGAAAATCAAGTGGTCAAAAACAGTTGCTATACATACAAGTATGTATTGAGGGAGTCAATTATTACATAAATGATCTGGTCAAATTTTGAAGTTATACAACCAAATGAAAATCAAAGGACTGAAGGGCTTGAGTAACACTTGAACTTGTTTTTATGTTTAGAGAATTAAGAGAGAACATGAATGAAAATATACTGTTTAATTTTATCATCAATCAATTACATGTATTGGGATTTACTGGGGCATTTGCCTGTGGTCTTGGATGGAAATATGCCTGGATATTAACTGTGACCTATATTTTGTAGGAAACAATGTTGATCAACACACTGACAGGTATTTCTGTAATTGACCCTTCCGATTTGGGGAAAAAATGCAAAATTTTGTGACGTCACAATGCTTTTACCTCGGACATACATGTACAAGCTTCGAACCTCGGTCAAACATCAAAATGCATTGTGCCGTCATAGAATTACTAAACTTTTTCCCACATTCAGAAGGGTCAATTGCAGACAGTGATAAGATAATCTTAGGGGTGGAAACAGTAAACGACAGAGTACATAGCCTTGCATAAGAATTTAAAAAGAAAGCATCACACAGCAATTTCTAAGAAGAGTGGGAAAAAGACCATATATCATTGTTTGATTAAATGTTTATTCCTAAATTCTGACAATCAATTTCTACTTTTAGCCGGGAATTTATATGGAGAATTTTTTGTATTCTGCAATTTACAGAGTCGTAAATAGGTCCTGTCTGATTGATTAAGTAAGTGGGAAATTGAATTGCGATACTAGTGCAGCATTCTGCGATATCAAGGGTAAATTCCCTAAAGGGAACGCTCCTGAACAATCCTATTCTCAAAATGGGACGAAAATGACGATGTACTAGAATTACTTCACCATAGCAACGATGGACACTGGGGAATTTTGAAATTTGCAAAACTGAAAAATACTTAATATGTCAATTCTTGTGACATTCATGCCAAAACTTCCAATTACAACAACATTTCGAGAGTATGCTATAGGATCTTAGTTTTGACTATCATATGTCCAGGTACGCCATTCTGAGATGTGCCAGAAGATTGTACCCTTTTCTACAGAACAGCTCGTTCTATTTACAGATCCTTCATCATAATGGAATGCACCGTAAGTGATACAAAAATTATGTACCTGCAAAAACGGCAGCTCCGACCTGATTCCATAGTAACCATGTAGCGAGGATGATTTGCATGGGCGACGACCACACCATCCATAAATAGCCTGTTAGATCCTGCATTCTCTGACAGTCCACAGACATCAAGTTAACGATCTCCCCCACCGTCGACGACTTCCTGGCCTCGTTATTCATAGTAAGTGCCTAGTATAATAGATGTATACAAGTCATGTAGAATTATGCAAAATTATGGTATGAAATAGAGGTTGATTTGGAAAAGGAGGGGGGGGGGGGGAAGGTACCGTAATTTATTTGAAAAAATAAACACCCTTTGAAAAAAATCTAGATCTGCCCATGCACTTTTTTTTACAGCTATTCTCATTAATCAGTCTAATATGTGGTCAAAATTCCTTTCAATCTACAATATCATCCTCTATCAATCGTACCTTTTTGTATACTGCTGTTATAACGGCAGATTTGATTCTCATTCCGAGCGTCATACCGTAGTGGAAGTTTTGATGGAAGAATGTAGATTGTAACAGCGCGACGATGAAGAAACCTGCCGCGTAGACATAGCCCTTCCACTCATATTCCTCTTTACCTAATTGTTTCATTGTGACGTACTCTATCAGGACACTGTAAGGTCAAACATATACATGTACTCGCATATTAATAGCATTTAATTTAGTCCTTATATTCCATATATTCAGTAGAATTTTTGTGAGGTACCAATTGGTCACTCATAATCGCTGACAAAGTGACGAAAAATGTCCAAGGTAGGCAAATTTTGCACTTTTTTTTATTGTTAGGTCTCAATGGAATTGCGTCTTTTAACAGCAACGTCAAAAGATGTTGACTCGGACATTTTGTGCTTTCTAACAAGATCGGAAAACGGTCTATTTTCCCTTTTTGTAGGAGTACCTTGAAAACATAAAGGTCAATTGGACTTAATGGATCAAAAGACTCTTCTTTGATCTGAAAGATCATGTCGATTTCGTTAAGAAAAGAAACAATTCGTTAAGAAAAGAAACAATTCGTTAAGAAAAGAAATGATTCGTTAAGAAAAGAAACAAACTCAATTCTTAGAATTAAAAGCACAAAGCCGATTAGTGGATTAGATTTACCTGAGTAACTGAGGACTAACAAACTGTAGGAGGTCGTATATAAACTTGCATCCCCACGCCTTCAGTATGTCTGGTCCGTACGTCTTCACCATTACCTGTAAAAAAACAATGTGAAATAAATTGGGTCAAAACTGTGATATCCTTACTGTTAGGCAGGTATACATTCGTGTTTGTTTGTGTTCCATATCATTTCTCCCATATTCAGAGAGTTGTACACATGAAATGTGCAAAATGACAAATTGATTATCCACAGGGGGGAGGGGGAGTGGATGCTAAGCTACATGTGCGACGATGAGGTCATAAAAGACTGACACGCTGCATCGCTTCAGCTGCATAAAAACATGGCAAAAACTTGAATGGAAATTCAGTGTTCTAGGATTCCATTACCCGTTACCCGAGGTAAGAGAAAATTGAGGTCGGGTAACTGGAAAACAGAATGCTACTTACCTGTTGGTAAGTGAATTTTGAAGCACAATCCCCATTACACACTCCATGTATACATGTATGTCTAGCAAAAACAGAAGTAAATAGTAGGTCCAAAGTACACGTACCAATGTACAAGACTATATTTTAGCAGTCATCCCGTATTTTCAGTGTGACAATATTTCTGGACATAATAATTCATTTTCATTGTGATGGCTAGGATGCGCGATGGAAAATTAACATCCCCTTTTCATTCTGACATTTTTGTTTGGGTAAGCGAGTTTCCGTTCTGGGTAAGCACATTTTTGTTGGGCACTTACCCAATGGTAAGTGGTTTTTAAATAAAATCCTAGAACACTGAAATTATAATTTTTGACATGTTCCAGACAAAGGGAGTAAAATAATCAATCGTTGGGTGTAATCATTAACAAGGAAATCCAATCCTTGTGTCCATGATTTGCTTTTGTCAATGACTCGGCAAGCCCCGTCATGGAACAAGCAAATTCTGGACACCCGGGTTGGATTTCCTTGTCAATGATCGCACCTGGTGATAGATTCTATTAATCATTAATACCCCATCTACCATATTGGTAATGTGATCATTACTAATTGAAATATATGACTGTTCCACAATTATATCCTGTAAAGCATCTAACCATGTTGTACATTGTATCAAAGAAAGTTCTACTGATTTTACTACAGTGTATTAGACTTTTAGATATAGGAAGGCAGTACCTTGAATAAGGATGCTTTATTTTCTCCTCTCACTTTCGAGCCTTTGAACGTAACTTCCGGTGTATGTGTATAGGATTTACCAGCGCCCCCTAGTAATGGAGATTTCTCCGATAACGTAGCTTGTACATTGTGTGACTGGTGAGGACGGTGGTTATAGGATATACTATGTCTGAAATAAATATGAGTCAACTATTACTGATGATAATTTGAATGAAATAATATCTCATGGTGGACTAGCAACACATAACATTTGGTTTTTTCTATATTTTCATAGAACATAAATTTGGTTTTTCATGAAATATAAATTTTATATATATATATATATATATATATATTTTCACGAAATATAAATTTGGTTTTTCTATATTTTGATGAAAAATGTACATTTGTTTTTTTTTTTTTTTTCATTTTCACTAATTGTAAATTATTGATCAAAAAACAAGAAATGTGATGCAGTGTAAGGATGCCTTGACTATGAGTTGTAATCAAAATATTAAGAGATATACATGAAATATTTGTATAAAGCACAAAAGCAACTTGCTTACTTCTTTTAATTTAATCTCCAGGACACATGCTTATTGTTTTTATGCTTGATTAAAAGGTAAAATTCCTCTAATATTGGTTAAAAATAGAATTTCATAGCAGATTTATAATTATATCAAGTTCTTTTTTCTGCATATCCTTTTAACAGCAAACAAATAAAGGGGTCTGAATTTTCATATAAATCCTGTCCACATATTGCATGTATTAAGGCCATTGTAATCAATATTTTGTTTTACATTCGGAACTTCATCTACATCAGTTTTACGTACCGTATATCGGATAATTTTTGCGTCAGGTAAATTTCAAGAAAATGACCCTAAAAACGTGTCTTTTTTTCGCCGAGTCTAATTTTCGCTAATTTATTAACAAGATCGAGGGTTAAGGTATTGGCATTTTTTTTAGCTAATAAGGTATGTGCAACATTTTAGCTATCTCCGATGATGCTCGCAAACTCAGCGAAAATTAGACACACACGAAAATTTCCTGATATACGGTATTATATTGACCGATTTCAATAGAGCACTTGCTTAAATTCATAATGGATGACAAAAGATGTCTTTGTACTCTCTTTCATTTTTACATCACAATGGAATCTCTAACAGTGAGGTCACGTTGAAAATTTAACGCTAAAAGATGCTGACTTAAAGACATTATGAGCTCAAAATCATAATGGGAAAACGGTCTGTGATTAAGATAGCTGAATTATCCTGAATGTAATAGTAATCATTTAATTAGTCAAATGAAGATTATTTCAGATTCAAAATCTGTCATAACGTTTAGATTGACCCAAAATTCAAGGATTTTTAGCTCAGCTTTAGCGTCCATGCTGCTGTTTACGAAATGATGTTAATGATGTCACAGATATAAATTTCGTGTGTTTTCCATATTTCATGGTAAACTGGGAGCAAGAGCTTTGGCGGTAGTGTTATTCAACAAAATCGCCACTCACAGGTCAAAATGATGTGACATTGACTCCTCATGTGACAGTGCTCATCCAATGAGAGTGGGAATAGAAATAGACTGCATGTGTATAATAATAAATAGGTTTATTCTAGCATATCGGATTACTGTCATATAGTATAGTGTTTTTGCATATTTTAAAATTACTGATAATGATACCTATTTTAAAACAAGATTCTAATGCACTCTGTTTGTAACGCGCATTCTGATTGGTTGAGCGATGAAAAAAACTGCAAGGGCATTCACGTTTCACTGCAGTTTTTGCTGCGTTCCTATGGCGACATCGTTAAAAGCAGACGTTTTCTAGCTCCTTACTGACCAAAGAATTAGAAGAGGGTTACCATACTGATGTTTTACAAAAACTGAAAGGGTATCGGCGAATCCTCTCTCAGAAATATCCGTTTTACTCAATTTCTGACAGGGATTTGCCGATACCCTGTCAGTTTTTGTAAAACACACGCACAGTAAACCCTAGGTTATATCCCATTTGGGATGGTATCTGTCGTAGACCAATTGTGACGTCATCAAAGTCCCAAAACTCTAGTATGAATGATAGTATGAAATTGACGTTTATTAACCATACCAATTTCATGGTGACATAATTGTTAATATCAGATTCCGTCTCAAATGGGGAATAACTCTGTATTCCGAAAAAAACTAAATAAATTTGAACTCACTCTAGTGACTTGGCTTGCTGCTTCACTTCATTGTTCCAACTCTCTTCGAACGGTGGTACAACATTATCACTACAGTCACGTGGGTGTAACTCCCATACGTCATCCTCCTCTAGGTCCTTCTTAAAACCTGTTTGTATCAAACTGAAAGAGAATAAATAAATAGGATAAGAATTCCTTCTTTAAATAAAGCCTACGCTCACGCAGCAAGATACGCCCGTTGGGATTTTTTTCACAACACCAAAATATCTAAGTCCCATAACTCCATAAGGACAAATTGGATGAACCTAGCTTAAAATCGAAAAGCGGCTTCCTCTTCAAAGTCTGATCAAAATGTACAAAAATCATGAAAATCTGATGACACATATTCAAGTTATTGCGTTCCATGCACCTATATTTTGCCGTTAGCTTAACATGTATGTGCATATAACCCCCCCCCCCCCCATTGCACATAATTTCTGGATTATGTGACAAAAAATTCAAGAACCCCTTATATATGTGAAAGAACATCCTTTCTACTTGAAGTATACAAAATTTCAAAACATTTCAACCAGAAATAGATTTTTAAAATAATTTTTAACTATTTTAGTATATTTTCACTGTATTTTAAAATATCTAAGTCCCATAACTCTGTAACGACATATCGAATAAACCTGAAAATCGAAAGGCGGCTTCCTCTCCACAGTCCAATCAAAATGTATGAATATCATGAAAATCCGTTGACGCATATTCAAGTTATTGCGTTCCATGCGTCTATATTTTGCCCATAGCTTAACATGTATGTGCATATAACCCCCCCCCCCTTCCTATTACACACAATATCTCGCTTATGCGACCAAAAAATTAAAAACCCGTTACGTATGTCAAAGAGCATCCTTTCTACCTTAAGTATACCAAATTTCAAAACATTTCGACCAAAAATAGATTTTTAAATAATTTTTAACTATTTTAGTATATTTTCACTGTATTTTAAAATGTCTAAGTCCCATAACTCTGTAACGACATATCGAATGAACCTGAAAATCAAAAGGCGGCTTCCTCTCCACAGTCCAATCAAAATGTATGAATATCATGAAAATCCGTTGACGCATATTCAAGTTATTGCGTTCCATGCGCCTATATTTTGCCCTTAGCTTAACATGTATGTGCATATAACCCACCCCTCCCCCCTTCCTATTACACACAATATCTCGGTTATGCGACAAAAAAATTAAAAACCCGTTACATATGTCAAAGAACATCCTTTCTACATGAAGTATACAAAATTTCAAAACATTTCGACCAGAAATAGATTTTTAAATAATTTTTAAATATTTTAGTATATTTTCACTGTATTTTAAAAATCTAAGTCCCATAACTCTGTAACGACAAATCGAATAAACCTGAAAATCGAAAGCCGGCTTCCTCTCCACAGTCCAATCATAATGTATGAATATCATGAAAATCCGTTGATGCATATTCAAGTTATCGCGTTCCATGCGCCTATATTTTGCCCTTAGCTTAAAATGTATGTGCATATAACCCACCCCCCCTTCCCATTACACACAATATCTCAATTATGCGACAAAAAAATTAAAAACCCGTTACATATGTCAAAGAGCATCCTTTCTACTTGAAGTATACCAAATTTCAAAACATTTCGACCAGAAATAGATTTTTAAATAATTTTTAAATATTTTAGTATATTTTCACTGTATTTTAAAAATCTAAGTCCCATAACTCTGTAACGACAAATCGGATGAACCTGAAAATCGAAAGCCGGCTTCCTCTCCACAGTCTGATCACTATGTATAAATTTCATAAAAATCCGTTGACGCATATTCAAGTTATTGTGTTCCACAACAGACGGACAGACGGACGGACGGACAGACGGACGGACGGACGGACTTCGCCATACCATAATACGTCCCGTCAAATGACGGGCGTATAAAAACCTGTTTGTATCAAACTCAGTAGGTTAAGAATTATTTACTTTGTCGTATACAGACCTTCTTAAAGAAAGTCAACTTCATTATCTATCATCTATCCAGAAATCATAAAGAAAACTTCTGTAACTTCCATTCATTTCACGTGACATTAGAGAGGTTGAAATTTTCTACCTGTAACTTGTACCGGTGCGTCTAATGTACAAGTTGAATCACACGTTTCTTTTTGTTGAGATTTATTTTCAAGGAACAAGCCATGTACGTGTAAATCCTTATAAATCTTAGTAGATTTGAGATGGCCTTTGAACGAGTTAAAAATTGGAAGAAACGTACAGTTTGGAAAAAATCTATTGATATAGACAATTGAAGGCTTTATGAACAGCTAGCCCTCATTTTTATACTTCTTAAAACTGTTCAGATGATGAAATATCTTGACGTAGCATCCTACGTGTAACTCTTACTTTACACGTTCACTGGCAACGTGCAGCTTGTAGAGCAAATGATGTCCAATTGAATATATTATGACTTCATAATCGCGGTTCAATTGATACAAGTACACGTACAAGTTACACTTTGGAAATCTCAACCTCTCTATCATGTATTACAAATGTACATGTATGTCACTGTTCTGGTCATTTATAATGCGAAAAAGATTTTGGAAAATTCCCCCCTCTTGGACATCCTGTGTCATACATGGGACAACAAATTTGCTCCAAACAAAATTTTTTCACACACAAGGAGTATCATTTTCTTGGAAATTTCCACAATCTGAGTCTTCTAGAAGCTTTAAATTTTGCAGAAATCAGGACCGACCCTAAGATTTTTTTTAGCCAGAAATTTAGTGGTGCGGACGAGCAAATTGTTTTCAAAATATTATTTTTTTGAATTTTGAAAAAAATGTTGCAGGAAATCCGATAAACATTTAATTAATTTGGTATGGCTTAAGTTGTTTTTGAAATATATCGAAAAAGCTTGATACGTAGACAGTGCCGTAACTTGAATTGAACCGTCAACAAGAACTGCAATTAAAAAGCAGCCCTAAAAACTAGAGCCAATGCTTACCTATTACACCACCAAAACGTTATTCTACTTAGGAAAGAAGCATTTGTCTCTGGGCACTGCATCTGTAATTGTAGTAAAATATGTAATTCATAATTCTAATTTATGAAGAACTTTTGGAATGTCTAAATTCTTTAAAACTTTTGGGTTACTGGTTGTCTACCTGCAGCCTGTTTCACAAAAATACTTTAACAATTTCAGGAATTTTCGTAACTTTTGATCGATTAGTTCTACTTACTAAACTTTGTAATGTTTTGTTTCTGGATTTATTTTTAGTATGTACAAATGATATTAGAAAGCATGATACAATTTACTAGAAAATCTTTTGGACCTTTGAATGACGAAAGTTAAGAAAATTCCTGAAATTTTACATAAGAATTTTTGTGAAACTGGGCACTGTATTAAATGTCAGTTATTTTTCATCCTAAATGAAATACGAACAGACAACCTTTTGTTGTATAACAGTCCAGGAGAATACTAAAAATAGTAATATTACTTAAACCTGTAATATTACTATTAACAATAATCCCTGATATTATTGAAAACAGTAATGTTGCCACCCTATATTACATATTTCTGTAATATAGACAAAGGAAAGTTTCAAAGCCACTAGCACAGTTTCTATCATACACTTCTTTCACTTAACAACAAATTCATTAAATATGAAAAAAAAATTACTGAAAAGTGAAAATAACGTCCATTTGGAACCTATTTTTCTTTTTTTCTTCTTTCTGAAATCACATTTTCTTCAGATATGTGAAGGAAAAAATTTTCCTGATGTTCTAAATAATTTTTCAGTGCACATTTGAATGAGATACAACTTCCAATCACCCTCATTTCTCCCCGAATCCACTGGTATAAGAGCGAACTGACAATCTAAATAGTATTACTACTTACAGTAATATAAAGAGATAAATTTCCAAGAAAGATAACCCCAATTTAATCTATATTATTGCTTTAAGTAATATTACTGTTTCCAGTATTCTCTTGGACTGTATAACATATAACCAGAATTTCTTGTGAGTATCAAATTTTACAATTTTAGGGTACATGTAATATGGAATGTATTTACCGGTAATTTCTCAAAAATAATTTTTTTGTGATGCCAAAATACAATGTATATTTTACACATCACATTTTTGTTTTATATCATTCGATCATAATTGTATTTACTAGTTACTTCTATTTTTAGAATGAATTCAATTCACTCTACCCATGCTTTTTAACCATATAAGTGACCAATGGCACATGTGCTATAAGAACAAAAGGCAACTGATATGCCTATCTTACATGTATGTAACACTGTAAACCGTCTTTTATTTGCCAGCGTTTTATTTTCCTGATATTCGCTAGACCCTTCGATTAGCAAATATAAAACGCCACGAATACGTCCCAGCACACGTTAAATAAGTACATACGATGTCACGAAAAAATTAAACACCGCCAACCAGTGACCTCATTCTTGTTTGTGAACTTAAAATGCCGGGAATAAGAAACAGTTTACAGTTAATTAAATTTTTTTTTCCCACAGTATTTTTTGTGTTTTCAAAAAACTCGAAAAAGTTGCATTTTCAAAAATTATCACTATACGGTATGACATTGTGAACTTACCCCATGTCTGCGAACTTAGACGCCGATAAAAAAATGATAGTTTACATTACATTATAATTTTTTTCCCAGAGTATTTTTTTGCGTTTTGAAATAACTAAAACAAGAGCCCCAGGGGGGCAAAACGCTCACCTGATATCCATGCACACTCTGAACATACTGACATTGAATAATATTAGAGCCAGAGCCATAGTCAGAATTTTTTGGTCCATATGCCATAAATAATTAAAAAAAAAATCATAAAAATTCCAAAAAAGTAAAATGCAATAAATGAGTGTGCAAAATGGAGAAAATGAAAATGGAAAAAGAAAAAAGAAGGTTTTTTTTGTATTCAGATGATTTAAAAGTGCTTAAAAAGCTTGCAAAATGCAAAAAATGAAAAAAAAAAATTGGGATGCCAGTGCCTGAATTTGAACCCACAATCCTTGGGTCTATGTGCACGCACAGCATATCTAGATTAAAATATAAAAAAAAAAAAATTCAAAAAATAAAGTTATAGCAAATAATGTATATAAAAGAATTGAGTAACTTAATCTGACAAACATGCAATAAATGAGTGCAGAAGATCATATATTTACTAAGTTATTAAAAGAAATAGTTAAAGAAAAATAATAAGAGCACCCTAACATCTCTCTCTTTCGGGGAAAGGATGGACAACCTAAAGAGGCATCAGATGGGATGTCATCCTTAAGAAATATTAAGTGCAGAAAACCACTGTTAGATGGAGTAAATGAAAGAAAGATTAGTATTTACTCTGATTAGTTCATTAATATACAAGCCAATTAGAAAAAAAATATTATTTTGTCCAGTTCTTATTATATCATCTAATAGAAAAAAAAAATCTGTCAGCAGATGTTGTTACAGAAATTTTGACCCCCCCCCCCCTTTTTATACTCTATAGAATACAAGAATTATTATAAATTCAAATTGTACATGTTGTTAATCAAAAATACTATCACACAAGCATTCATTAATTTAATTTTACCTAGGATATAGGTTTCAAAATATCAATATGAACTCAAGAGAAATTAATATGGAGAAAATGCCAAACTTCATAAAAAATTCCAAAGTTCAAAAAGTGGCAAAAATGGCATTAAAATTATTCAGGTAAGTTAAAAATAGCATTCAAAGCTTAAAATATGGATGAAAAATGAAAAATAAAGAAAAAAAATTTTTAAGGCCCAGCCGGGATTTGAACTCGCTACCTTGGGACTCTTTGACAAAGAAAACATGCCTATTTACAGTATTAAAGAAATCATTAATAATCTAAAAGTCAAGATATTGAGAAAATTCTTTCACTGTTACATTCCTTACAATAAATATGATAAATGTTAAAACAATCATTCATGGGAAGAACCATAAAATGCTAAAAATGATGAAAATGACCATCCTCCCTTCCTTTTTTACAGTATTAAAAAAATCATTAAAAATTCAAAAATACACCTTTCAGCAAAATTCTTTCACTAAAGCATTCCTTTGCTTAAAAATGGCTAAATTAAACTAAACTGGAGCAGAATTTTTCAATAAGAAAGAAAATATTAAGAGAAATATCAATTTTTGCATTAAAAATGCAATGTCGAAAAACGCGTCAAAAATTAGTTATTGGATTTTAACGAAATGGACAAACTTGAATCCTACATCCTTCTAGATCACTTAGATACTATTAGTTTTTCAATCCATTCAGTGGAACTGGAGAAGAAGATTTTTGAAGAGGGGTACCCTCTGGGGCCTATTTGACCCCGCCCTGGATCCACCCCTGAAGGGATCAAGCCGAAATGAACAAACTTGGTAGAGGACCTTTAGTACTTCATGCATACCAAGTTTCATCAAAATCCCTTCAGCCGTTCATGAGAAGAAGTTGAAAATGTTAAAAGTTTACGACGGACGGACGGACGCCAGACGCCACACTATGACAATAGCTCACTTGAGCCTTTGGCTCAGGTGAGCTAAAAAAATGGCGAAAAAATAAGTATGTCTAGAAAAATTATGACATTGTAAACATACCCCATGTCCGAGCTCATGATAACCTCTACGCCCTCTACTCTCCGCCACGGACAACAGGACGACTTGAAGGAACAGGAATCCCCAGTATATATAAAACAACACAAATCTGTTCAAGTCCGAATCATATACCTGAAAAAATATATGTGAATCAGAGTTCATGAAATGTATCGGCTTTATCGGATTTGCTGATAAAAAATTGTTTGGTCCGATAAAATTTTGTGTTATATAGATCTATTATTTGGACTGATAAAAGCTCCCAAATGTCTGACATTTCATTGGACTTTCCAGAACTCTAGTGCATAAGTAGAAACATGTATTTGACACACTTTCAATCGAGAAATATGCATTTACATGTATCATAATTTAAATGATCATATTCTTTAATTTTCACCTAATTATATCTTTTAAGTTTTTATAAATCAAAATTTGTAAAAGTCTAATCTCAAGACCTGTATATGAAACAAGCCGTTTATCAGGTCTATTTTTAGTACATCCAGGTCTATTTTTAGTACATCCAGGTCTATTTTTAGTACATCCACGTCTATTTTTAGTACATCTCGATATAACAAGTAATTGCATAATTCTGCTACTCATATAATTGATTGATATCATGATGAAATGATGAAGATACATCTTGTATGTGCCATAGTTTCCCTTTTATATTTAAGGTATCCGTTGTACAATGGAGTCATTTTACATAGTGTTTTTATCGTCTCCATTGTAAAGTATGGTAAATTTTATTCCTGGTAAGGTACTATAAACTATATATTTTCTGAAAGGTAATGATGTCCTGAGTACAGATATAAGACTCTCAGGTCTTAAAAATCAAAGGGGAAAAACTCTTGTACAACTTTGTTATTTTGCATATGTTATATAGAGAAAATTGACTATTTAAATTCTTCAAAAGTTATTCCCCTTTGTTTTTCTGGCCCTATAATTATTATTTCTGAGCAGTGGGCATTATAACCTTTCAGAAAATATATAGTTTATAGTACCTTACCAGGCATGAAAAAATGCCCTATTGTACATCGGATACCTTAACTTTAGTTCATAGTTTCATTTTCATTTTAGCATTGTTGTGCCATAGTTTACCTTTCATGTAAGTATGTTATGTGTTCATAGTTTCCCTTTTGTAGATATTTGTGTCATAGTTTTCCTTTTATACAACTTTGTGTCATAGTTTCTCTTTTTTACAAGTTTTTGTCATAGTTTCCCTTTTATACAAGTTTGTCTCATAGTTTCCATTTATGTCATTAATGCTCTTGTGTCTTAGTTAACCAAGTACATTTTAACATGTCAGTTTCCTTTTTACATGTATGTCAGTATATTTGTGCTCTAGTGTAGTTTCCCTTACATGACAGCATGTTTGTGTCACAGTTTGCCTTAAATTCCATTAGATTTGTGCCATACTTTTCCCTTCATAACAGTTTCATTAGATGTATATTTGCTCATTCTTTAAGTCAATAAAAATGTCAACAAAAAATGTTACTTTCCAAGTTCCCACTCAATCTACGAAAGTTTTGATATATTTTGCTATTAATTAGTGACTTCATAACAGACACTGTCCAAATAATGACTTCATGAAATCATCATCAAAGCATCATTCTGTTATTTTTCATAAAACCTTTGAGCATCTTTTCCCATTTGGGCCTCTTGATTCCTTTTACTATCTGATTTACCTTCTGTATAATATAGGTATAGAATGGGACTATACCAGCCAGCATGGACAATAAATAAAACAGAAATAAAATGCCGGAGGTTATGTTTCCCTTCACTCGCTCTATCTGTATAATGACGAACGACAGCGCCTGAAATTAACATCATAAAACACTATATGAGTCATGTAGCTTGTAGTAAAGCATTCTAAGGTATTCATTGACTTTTTAAATTTCTGTAAAACATGGTTATTTTGCAGGAAGGGGGGAGGGGGGAATTTTCGCGAAATCGGGAGTATTCCCTTAAGTCTTTTATTGAGTCTTTGAGGAAAACAGAATTATTTCCCATTATCTGACGTAATTAACCATTATGACGTCATGAGAATGGTATGGTAGCGTCATGAGAATGGTATTTTATACTGTCATTTCCAAGAGTTTAAGGACAGCTTCCATAGAATTTAATGATGTCACAATTAGTGTACATCAGATACCGTCCCAAAGGGGAAGCAACTCTTGTTTTCGAAAATACCAAATACTTGTAATAATTTTCACATGGTGGTTCTTTTCACGATAATAATACAATCATGAAAACCGCAAATATAACCCCCTTGCGAAAATTTCCAAGTTTTCAGTATTTTTCTGGGGTTTTTTTTTCAAAATTCTACTTTACAATAATTTATTCATAGAGACAACAGCTAGAATAAGGTGTCATTGAAAATAATATCGGACAAAAGCATATACTACATTGTTTTTATTTTATGAATAAATCCTAATTCATAATGTTTCTTTAAACTTTGTGGGTTAGATAAAATAACTTATATTTAAGAAATAAAAAATGACAAGGCGGGCTCTATTGTCTCATAATGCCCGAGCGTCCTCAGCCAATCACATTTATTACCGAGCCGCATCAGAGGCGAGGTGATAAATGTGATTGGCTGAGGACGCAAGGGCATTATGAGACAATAGATCCCGGTTTGTCATTTTTTATTTCTATTCTAATGATGACCATCGATTCTTGGTAAAAACCAGTTCCTGCCGGTTTATCTGCTTTAAGAAAATGGGTAGGCGTGGCTTATCGCTATAGGGCCTATATTGGAGAATAGAGCCCGGCTCGCGTCTGTTGTCTTAATAGGGAAAAAGAATCAAGTCATATTAGAATTTCTAATGAGCGTAATTCTTCAGACAATAAGTTCAAGTATATTGTGAAATTAAATTATATAACATTCTTTTAACAGGTTGTACACATGAACAAGCATGACAAGTGTTTGTGATCTGTCATCAAGTTAGATGAACTTACGAAGGAGGCAAATTTAATAGCCATTCCAAGGTACTCTGCTGTTGTTTCTTTCTCCCCATCTTCATTACTTATTCCGTTTATGAGATCAACCACCATTAGGAAGCTCAACAGAAGGCTGACAAACTGTAAAAATATCAACAAATAAATATTTCAATGGGGAATACAAGAGGGTCTTGGATCTAATGAATTCTGTCACAATATTTTTACTGGAATTGGCCTTCTTTAAGTTATCAGTCATACTTTCATAGATTTATCATCTTGTCCTAAGAAAAATCTGATATGTAAAACTTTTTAAAGATTTACTGTACAAACATTTTAGGGTGTATTTTTGGCAAATAATTATGTAAGTAATATTTTGCTAGGTGTTCAAAACTAGAACTGCCCTAAATGGGAAGAATTATACCCCCCGCGGGACGTTTTTCTCTAAATGGATTCAATTATGACATTACAAAGAAAGCTCTGGTCATAAGGAATCTAAAGGTGAAATATCAAAGCCCTATCCCTTTTAGTTTAAAAGTAGGTCAAAGGTCAAGGTCAACATCACAAGGTCAAATGTCTTGGAGTAAAACTTGTGTATAAAATATTAAAGCCTTATCACTTATACTTGAAGTGTTATTCACTTTAAGAACATCTTATCCAAAATAATACAATAAGGTCAAAGTTCAAAGTCAAGGTCACTAGGTCAAATATCCTGGTATCGAAATGTAGCACCTGTTATGGTGAATTCCTGAATGAAATATGAAAGCCTTATCACTTATACTTGAAGAGATATTTGCTTTAAGAACTTCTTAACCAAAATACTACTACAAAATATGTCAAAGTTCAAAGTCAAGGTCACTAGGTCAAATGTCTTGGTATTAAAATGTAGTACTTGTTATGGTGAATGTATGTATGAAATATTAAAGCCTTATCACTTATACATGTTATATGTGAAAAAAATATATGCTTTCAGAACTTCTATATAACTATAAGGTCAAAGTTCAAGGTCACTAGGTCATATGTCTTGATATCAAAATGTAGTACTTATTATGGTGAATGTATATATGAAATATGAAAGCCCTATCTCTTATACTTGAAGAGTTATCTGCTTTAAGAACTTCATAACCGGACAGACAGACGGACAGACAGACAGGGTGTTTCCTATATACCAAAATAAATTGGCCTGTTTTAACAATAAAATCTGTGCATCAGAATGTCTTGCAATCTTTGTATGATATAAAACTCACATAATTCCGCACCAAGTTTTTTCTTTGTCAAGCATCAGCGGGCAACTAGTATGGTCTAACGTAAAAATCAAACTAAGAACAGTCATGCGGCGGACACCATTCTGTTGTTTTGACTTAATTTCATTTTACCTGTATCATTTTATGTATAGTTAACCTGATTTATGAGACCCCTCAGGGAAATGTCATATCAAGGTCAAACCAGACAGGTGGTCTAAGGTAATACAAGTCCACTTGCATGAAAATCTTGTGAAATAAAAAACCTTAAGTCACTTAGGCCAAAAAAAAAATTTTCTGTGTCTGCTCACAAGGCAAGAAAATTCAAATGGGTATTTTTTAAGGTAGCTAGGCATTTTTCAACATTTTTTTTTTTTACTTTTCTTTTTCCTTTCAACATAAGGACTGTGTAGAAGTTGACATAATAAAATGTTTCTGCTTCATTTCAGTGGCACTTTGTACATGTTGTAATAATCAAATTAGGAAATGAGTAAGGCAAAGAAGTTATAATATTTTAAGTAAAAATCATTCCAATGAATGCATGTGTCGCCTGCGAAACATAGCGACACTCAGGAATCACTTTCAGAGGGTGTGACATCCAAGTGTGACAGACAGACAGACAGGCAACAGACAAAGTGATCCCTAAGTGTCGCTTTGCTTTGCAGGTGACACAATAAAGTCACTTAAAATGTACTCATGTATGGTACAAAAAAATTAATTCATTAGAAAAATTTATTTTGGAAATAATATGGTCTCCAAAAAAGTTCAGGATGGACAGCTCAAACATGTCAAAATACCAGTAGGACACAATGTAGGCAGGGTGAGATGAAATTTAAACAGAGATTTTTTTATATTTGGCCTTAAGACCTTAAAACATAAATAGGGTGACCACAGATTTTGATAAATGTAATTCCCTGAAATTTCCATGATTTTCCCTGACTTGTACAATATTTTCCCAGACAAAATGTGCACAAATACTAGTCTATTTTACACTATTTATGTTCAAATTTATGTACTTTACTGCACTTAACTCATTTCTAGAAAATAATAGTTACCTTTGCATTCAAAGTGACCACTGGAGAGCAAAGCAAGCCATAAAATTTTTAAGACAATAAAACATCTTTTTTCTTTATTCAAAGGTATATTGTCAATTCCTTCCGGTACTTGTTATTTTTTCAAACATTCATTGAACAAAATTCCCTGATTTTCCTCTGACTTTCATGAAATTTTCAAATTCCCTGATTACTCCATGCAGGAAATTTTAATTCGCCATTTTTCCTGCCCTCTACAGTCTTTGACCTCCCTGATAAAGTCTATTGACACAGTGGGTAGCTATTAAAGATACATTTTTTGAAAATATCTTCTTTTTTTATCATCTTTATTGAAAATATATCTTTTTTTTAACAGATCCAATGGTAGTGTGTTTGCCTTAATAACAGTTCTTTACATTCAACTGCTTCGTCAGCATGATCAAAGCAGCGCATGTCACCAAGGCAACCTATATACAAATAAATACATACCGATTTTGATATATTGAGTAGTGAGAGAGGCAAGGGGGCTGTGTCCCTCTGGTGGCTTGCACTGTACAAATAAAAGGGTAGACAAATCCAGAGAAATCCACATGGCACCCATACAAGCAGTGTATCCTGGAAACATTTGGTGAACTGTGGGTAGCTGTTATCCAACAATAGACTCTCGTTCTGTAAAGAGAACAATGGATATTTTTAAAATGTCTACTTATTGGTTGAAGTTTCTTACATTTATCATTATTCATATTTTATAGAAGGATCTAATACTAAATTTTTCAAGTCAAATAGTTTTGTACATTCGATAAAAACATGAAAAACTAATGTGACAATGACAAAATCATATTTCAATCTTACAATAAAAATATGCCAAGGGGAGGATACCCTTTTTACATATTAAAGAATTTTTATCGTTATCATTTTCTCATTTTTATGTGCAGATATCCATGTACAGGAGAAGGAGTTTCAGGAACTCTAATTAAAATAACCTTTACATTTGTGCTCCCCCCCCCCCTTTTAAACCTACTGTCCGTTTGATTTGATTTTGACTATTTTATCATTCAGAAATTTTAATGAAGTTGATACCATTCATTAGATCTCGCTTAATCTTAAATTTTGGTATGAGTAAGGCATATGATGGTCAGTGCAATCCAAATTTATAAACAATACAAGTTTTAGATGGGCATTTCCAATGCTAATTTTTCCCCATGACATCATGACGTGCATTTGTACAATTTTAAATTTGGCAATGTCACGCTGAAATTTAACATTGAAGACACCCTATCTAAAATTTATTTTATCTGTATAATATGATTGCATAAACCCACGACCATATAAAATATACCAAAATTTACGACTGCAGAGCAAGATCTATTCAATGATATAGATTTTATTCTAATTTTTGCATTAAACAAAGTAATCAAAATCGCCATCATCCAGTTTCCAAAGTGAGCAGCATGGACTGTACATATGCATGTTTAACAGACCTTAATTCTTCATATTACTGTCAGACTTGCATTTTAGACACTCCAAGACCCGACATCGCTACTTTTGATGTTATTTCTAATTGTGACGTCATAATTCAGATACGACGTCACAGTTAAAAGTTACATCAAATGTTGTCATGTGGCGTTGGGTTTTCAGATGTGTAAAATACAAATCAACATGATCAACTGCGGTAATGTGAAAATGGTCTATTGAAAAGTAAGGGTGAAACATTTTACACGTGTAAACGGAGCCGTTTCGTTGTGTGGCTGTAAACATTTACATACTTTCTAAACGTGTACACGGACTTCTATACATATACTTGAAATATCGTCTTTAATATCTTTATTACTCTTAAAAAGGTTAATCAAACACGGAGATTCCTTAGCTTAGTTAAGCAGCGGCGTCGATCATTTTGGAGATTATGTTTTAAACCAAAAGAAGACAAAATTCAGACACCCCGCTACTCTCTTTCATTGTCATTGTTGCCTAAAAATAGTTAATCACGTCAAACAAGGTGATTCCTTAGAGTAGTTAGGCAGCAACGTCGACCAGAAGAAAAAAACAGAGCCGGTATCTCTGACAAAATTGACAACCCTGTCTTTCTCCATCGATCATTGTTGTATATGTATATTTCCCCCGACACTGCTGCCTTTTTCTTCACGTACAATGTATGCATTTGAACCCTGAATCCGACGTTTTTGTAGCATGTACTTTTAAATTGTGGAAATTTTTCAAACACGTTTAAAATACTATAAAAGTTTGATTAATTACAGATTTAATGTTTCTAGCTTTGAATCTTAAAAAGTTGTTTTATTGTCTAGAAGCATGAATAAAATGTTTCACCCTTATTGAAAAGTAACACATTTCATGTCAGCTTATCAAACTTAAAGAAGAGGTCAATTCTATTTTTAAATAAAACAATATCAGAGAATATATCAGGATATAACATATTTAGGTAGATCTAGAAAGATTGCAAGTTCAAAATGAAAGTAGGGTCTTTACAAATCTGCTATACGCCATTTTTATCTCACCCAAATAGAACCGTTGCAAAAGTCTTCGAAGCCCGTCATTCTCTTTCTCTGAAACAGTTCTTGCTAGATAAAATTAATTCCTATTTTCTCTATACTGTCTTCTGAATCTAATTTCGAATCGCTTCAAGAACGCAGGACAGTCACAGAGTCACAGAGCGGCGCTAACAACGTTCAACATGTTCAACTGCAATGTTCAATGACCCCAAACTTTCCATGTCAGTGCAAACTGCAGAAATCAACCGATCTAGCCATGACATCCTGATTCTCCTAGACAAAACATGAAAAGGATTGTTGCATAAGGCCTGTGTCTCTCTGGTCAGGACTGGCTGAAATTTAGGACATGAAATCGAACGTGGAATTACATGTGCAATGTTCGACAACTCTTACTGAGTGAAATTCTATGTCAATAAATGGAACAAAACATTTCAAAGGAAAAGGCCCGAGATTATCGAACTTTCCAGTTTCCATATATGGAATTCGAACAAACTGCTGGCGCCATCTACAATTAGTTTGAATTATTTCTCTGTCTTTGTTTCGTTTCAAATATGTTCTGTATATTCCCTAAATAAGCGGTGCAGTAACGTTAACGTTTGTCGACAACGAATTCATTGAAAGAATGAAAAAAGTCATTTTAAACAGACTCATCAGAAAAGAAAACAAAGACAGAGAAATAATTCAAAAACTAATTGTAGATGGCGCCAGCAGTTTGTGTTAAAAAGTTATTTTTACTCCATCTTTTTTTTTTGGGGGGGGGGGGGGGGAGCGTATACGCAACCTATAAGAGGCGGAACTTCCGAAGTCCCGTGCAACAGAACATCATCAGTGCAGGACATTCTTCCTCTTGATGAGCAGCTAGCGCTGGATTCATTCCCATTTTTGGATTGAAATCACTTTTGCAGACCAGTGGTGGATTTTCGTTTGTTCACTGATTTTCAGGATCCCTCCTCCATTTTATAGTAGTTTAAATGTTGTCCGGCGAAATCTACATAATCGTTAACAATTAAAGCGCGCATTGAGTGCAAAAGTGTTCTATCTGCCATTTTCCTGTTTCCGAGAAAACCATGCCATAAAGCATTATAAAATACATCAAAATAATACACGAAAAATTGCTAGTATGTGTACTTTTATATATCAAACAGCTTAGTATTTCTCGTGAAATTCGAATTTTTTACATGGAGATAGAACAGTGAGGCTAAATCCAAGTACACTTTCCTATAGTGCATAAGTGTCCCAAAAGCAATAAAGTCTTCATCAAAAGAATAAAATCTTACTTATCAGCGTTGTTCCTTCATAATAACAACTTAAAACAGTAATTCTCAAACCAATAGCATCAATGATTAAGAATAAAACCAATTTGAGGGAACGGAAGGCAGTACATGTACAACATCACCAACAACCCAACCACACCCAACATTTATCCCATCTGTATCTTTTCTCTTTCATTTTCCCCGTCTGTTTAACCAATATCTAAATTCTCCTTTCTATTCTCTACCTTTTCCGAAGTTTTAATCCTGACGATAAAGCCGAAATTTTTCTTGTAGCTGTCTGTTTAGAATAGTACACTCCTTCCTTCTTTTCCCTCAACATGCTCAAAGGAAACCCAATGAAATAAAGAAAATCTGATAACTTTCAACGACTTTCAATATGTCTTATGGTCAACACATATGGTAATAGTCACAGAATTGTGAAAGCATGCAGGATGAATGCTATTGAGTCTTTGCGGAAAACAGAGTTATCTCCCATTTGAGACGGTGTCTGACGTAAAACAATTATTACGTCATGAAAATGGTATGATAAAGCCGATTTTATACCGTCATTTCCCAGAATTTTAGGATCGTTTTCATAGAATTTGAAGACGTCACAATTAGTCTACGTCAGATACCGTCCCTAACGGGAAGTAACTCTGTTTTTCGAAAATAGGGAAAATTGTCCAGAAAAATGGAAAAATAGCAATAAATTAAACATGGAAACAGAACATTTTGTTAAACTGGAGATAGAACAATATTGCACGCAACCTGCATGAAAAAATACTGGTCATGTGATCAAATCTTACTCATTGATTGGACATTAGGGACATACAACATTATTGCACTAAAAATAGAGCAATTTTTTAGATGGCACAAATAAAACCAATGAATATCTTTTAATGAAAAATTGGAGTTCAATTTTTATTAACGTGAGGAGAAAGAACGGATTCTGGAGATGCCAATGGTATGTTTATCTCGTTTCATTAAAAATGAAGATAGAACACTTATGAACAGAACAGAACAGAACAGAATAGAACTGTTCTGTTCTGTTCTGTAGAACACTTATGCACTCAATGCGCGAAATTAAGGCATTGCATGCTTTTACGTCATCAACTCTTGTCGTAACTAACTATCACAAACTTATCAACATAAAACAAATCAGTAACTCATTTGGATGATACAAGCTCATACAATGACCCCGGTTTGATTACCAGTCGTATACACATAATAGTAAGAACAGCTTCCATGACCGTATATCAGATTTTAGAATCCCAAGCAAGACTGTGTCGCAGTGACCATAGCCAAAAGTAGTGGATTTCTGAGGGTTCTCCGTCAGATTTTAACATGGAACCTCCCCATTAACCTCACTGTCTGTGAGGTTTCAGTGACGTCAAAGGGGTCAGTCAGGATCTGACCCTCTCCCCTGACCAGAATTGACCTTATTGATGGTCCCTACCCCCACCCGACCCCAGATGTACCGGTATATTAGAGCTTGACCATTTGAACCCCTACATAGGAGTCCAGGGTGTTTCGGGGTTAACCCCTAGGTCTTGAAGGATGCACCCCACATTACAGCCGAGGAGGGGGGGGGGGGCATTAGTTCAAGGTCATTGAGTGCAATTTGACTATTTTATTGGAAGTATACCGTGTGACATATCCAATGAAAGGTCTCGAGGAGTACAATACAGCCCGGGGGTGGTTCGGGGTCATTGAGTGCAAAAAACAAAGTTATCGGAAGTATACCGTGTGACATATCAAATGAAAGGTCCCGAGTAGTACAATACAGCCGGGGGGGGGGGGGGGGTTCGGGGTCATTAGATGCAAAACAACAAAGTTATCAGAAATATACCGTGTGACATATCAAATGAAAGGTCTCGACGAGTACAATACAGCCCGGGGGTGGTTCGGGGTCATTGTATATGAAAATATAGATTTTCATAAAATGAAAAACAAGACATGATGACAATTTCATTCTCGACGAGTAGAATACAGCCCGGGGTAGTTCGGGGTCATTGGGTGCAAAAAAAAAAAACAAAGGAATCAGAAGTATACTGTGTGACATATCAAATGAAAAGTCTCGATGATTAGACTGCATTCCGGAAAAGTTCGGGGTCACTGAAGTGTATCCACCACCACCACCACCACCACCACCACCTCCACCACCACCACCACCACACTACCACGTGTTCCTCACTGTGGTGGTGGAGGTGGTGGTGGAAGTGGTGGTGGAGGTGGTGGAAACACTTCTGATTCCTCTATATTTTCATATATAATCTAAATTGCGATATATTTTTCTAGTAAGTTTGCTTTTTTTTGCACCGAATGACCCCGAACCACCCCCGGGCTGTATTGTACTCGTCGAGACCTTTCATTTGATATGTCACACGGTATATTTCTGATAACTTTGTTGTTTTGCATCTAATGACCCCGAACCCCCCCCCCCCCCCCCCGGGCTGTATTGTACTCCTCGGGACCTTTCATTTGATATGTCACACGGTATATTTCTGATAACTTTGTTGTTTTGCATCTAATGACCCCGAACCCCCCCCCCCCCCCCCCCCCCGGCTGTATTGTACTCCTCGGGACCTTTCATTTGATATGTCACACGGTATACTTCCGATAACTTTGTTTTTTGCACTCAATGACCCCGAACCACCCCCGGGCTGTATTGTACTCCTCGAGACCTTTCATTGGATATGTCACACGGTATATTTCTGATAACTTTGTTATTTTTGCACTCAATGACCCCGAACCACCCCCAGGATGTATTGTACTCTTCGAGACCTTTCCTTCGATATGTCACACGGTATACTTCCAATAAAATAGTCAAATTGCACTCAATGACCTTGAACTAAAGCCCCCCCCCCCCTCCTCGGCTGTAATGTGGGGTGCATCCTTCAAGACCTAGGGGTTAACCCCGAAACACCCTGGACTCCTATGTAGGGGTTCAAATGGTCAAGCTCTAATATACAGGTACATCTGGGGTCGGGTGGGGATCATCAATAAGGTCAATTCTGGTCAGTGGAGAGGGTCAGATCTTGACTGACCCCTTTGACGTCACTGAAACCTCACAGACAGTGAGGTTAATGGGGAGGTTCCATGTTAAAATCTGACGGAGAACCCTCAGAAATCCACTACTGCCAAATACAAACGCACAAATTTATACTTTTTGCTATAGAGCATTACTTAACATCTAATACTACACACGCAGGGGATCTCGAACAAAACTCTAAAGCCTATGTGATAACTGATGAAGTTTGTTTGTATAGATCTGTTATACAAGTAATAATACTCAACTTGTAAAACTGCCATCAATTACTTATTTGTTCTGTGTTTTTACCCTGTATCATGTTCCGAGTTTTACCTGAATAAATCTATCAATATTTTCAATTTAGCATTAAATTCATTCCTTTATTTTTCCAAACGTTTCGGCTATTGGCCTTCATCAGTGGAATGTTTATAGAATTTAATTTAATAGAATTTCAATTTAGTTAATGAAAAATGGAAAATTGATTCAATTTTCCATTTTTCGTTTTTTTTATTTTGAAATTTCAAATTGAAAATGGAAAATGAACTCAAATTATTGCGCTGTATTAAACAAAGTTCTATTTTATTTTCCTTTGCAAAAGTTAAACAGGAAAATGGAAATTGAAACCATTTTCCATTTTCCTTTTTCAAATTGTAAATGGAAAGAAAAACTAGAAAGGTTTCTTGTTGCGGTTGCAACAAGAGTGTCTTCCTCCTATACAATTTTTGGTTTGGAAATATGAAGGACGTCACATTACATGTATTTATATTATATATTTAAGTTTTCAAATAGCAGTAACATTAAATTTTCAAACCGATAATTGTTGGTGAACAACCATTTGATTTTTTGTTTGGGGGGGGGGGGGAGGGGGGGGGGGGGGGCAGGAATTCTATTGCCAGCCGGTAAAATTTTTTCAGCAATTTTCTGAGCAGGCCATTTTTTCAGCCATTACCAGAGTCGGAGAAAAATTTTCGCCGGTTCTTCGGGCCGGATTTAAACAAATTGTCAAATGTTGTGAATGTCTGTGTAAGTTAAACTCCCCGCTGTTACAGAGTATGAGTTAATAACCGTTCCTTCAGATGTCTCTTTGCATTTAGCGAATCTCAGACAGATTGTATGATGTTTAAATAGAACCTTTTCTAGATTTTTGTGCCTATGCGTATTAGGTCTCTGGTAGATACAGCTATGTGAACAGTTTGTATTTATATTAATTAATTTTTTGACTTTAAATTGTCTGGCACAAAGGGCCAGCAAAAATTTCCATATCATGCAATGTATCCTTACTTTTGCATGGTCCGGGGAAAAAAAAATTGCCGGCCCTTTGGGCCGGAATATTTTTATCAGCATTTTTCAGAGCCGGGATTTTTTTTTTTTTGCAAATTCTTCCTGCCCCCTTCCCCCATAAAAAAGGCGAGCTCGTAGCTGTAGAACCAATTTTCTTGAGAAGAGAAATGGTAATAACAAGTTACGTTCAATATATATATATAAATACCATGAGGTTCTCGCTGTGCAGGTTCAAATTTTGACCCCCCCCCCTTCCCTTTTTTCAAAGCTTATTTTGAATTTCCATCATGGCGACATCGTTCAATATAAACAGAACTGTTTTCGAAAAACGAGGGGAGGGAAGAATGTTGGAGAAATTGTTCATCAATTTGTAAAATAAACCAACCGAAAATTATGTTCGAACGTTTGCTAGAATTAGAAATTAAACTTGATGTTCAAAATATAGTTATTGAAGTTTAGAAACAGGTTTGTAGGTTAGAAATCGGAATCAAACTACCACTTTTTGTGTTTAAATTCTGGTTTGTAGCTGATCTCTTCTAAATTAATCAACTGTTTTAAAATCAAATTGTGTATATCGAAATGTATTTATGAAATGCATATTCATCATTGCCGTGAAATCGGAATTTGAAAATCTCAACACTGCTTTTCTCGAGTCGGACTCGGACTACCAATTTTAGTGTGCGCCCGATCTGTTGGCGTGAAGGTGTATCGAAATACCCAACTCAAAATTTCGATGCTCATATCTTATCATAACAGTAAGAGATAGGAAAAATCAAAAAGACTAAATAAGACAGATATATGGATAAAAAATAATAATATTGAAATTTTTAGGAAACTTCATAAGCTTAATTTTTGTTTACCATTATAAGCAAAAAAGTGTCTTCCTCCTATGAACTTCTGAATTTGGAAATATGAAGGACGGTGAAGGACGTCATCGTAATAAATCGTTACAGTGTGCATCTAGCATTTCATATCTTGCATGGCTGTCGACTTTCAAAAAGAATGGAAATTGTAGATAGCAAAATACGAGATATTTAAGCTTACAAATAGCAAAACATGAAATTTTCGGTCCTTTTGAGTAATTCGACGCTCCCGTCAAATATTTGAATCTACTAAAAAACATGATAAAAAAAATAACAGAGACCAAAAATAAAAAAGACCAATCTAGCTTTTACTCCAAACGTAACGTTGGAGAACTTTCATTGTCCTAGCTTACAGGGTTCTTGAGAAATCGCTGATCCAATTTTCCACGGTTACGAAAACAATAGGTCTTCCGACGGAAGTCGGAAGACCTAAAAATTGATTCAATTCATTAACTTTTTCAAAAAGGAAAATTGAATTGTGGTTTAGTACACGGACCTATTACGATACTCTTAAATCAGGGCTCCGACCACCTATATAGTGGGAAGATACATGTCTTCTCTGTAAGTTAGTCGGACTTTTCGGGTGATTGCATGCATTATATAGCCCGCTCCAGTCGACAGAGCATGGTCTAGTTTTTTTTTTTTTTTTTGGTACGCCCTATTGCTTTTGATATCCATGTTACATATTTTTGCTACTGGCGTGGCAGATGACCGTCCTAAGTCGGCACCGATTGCCCATTGGTCTCGTTGGTTTATGTGTAGTCATTTATGTTTGATGTTTCTATGTGATTTTGGTGTCCCTTGAACCTTTTGCGTCGCTTTCTGTGAGTGTCCTCTCTGTGCTTTTGCATTGGGTGTTTTGGGGTTTTGCTGTGGGTGCTACAACCGAGTGTTGTTGGAGATCCCCTCCTTTCTTTTACTTGTACATCTGTAGTTTTCGTCCTTGTATGTATCTTTGTCTTACAGTGATTTTGTTATTATACACGACAATTTTGCATTCTTCGATATCTCTGAGTAACCAAACAAGTGGGAGGGTTGTGAGCAAGTAATCTGGATAACTACACCATTTGCTACTTATGTGACAGACGAACTACCGGGTAACCACACCATTTGTTACTTACGTGACAGACGAACTACCGGATAACCACACCATGTGCTACTAACGTGACAGACGAACTACCGGATAACCACACCATGTGGTACTTACGTGACATACGAACTACCGGATAACCACACCATGTGCTACTAACGTGACAGACGAACTACCGGATAACCACACCATGTGGTACTTACGTGACATACGAACTACCGGATAACCACACCATTTGTTACTTACGTGACAGACGAACTACCGGATAACTACACCATTTGCTACTTATGTGACAGACGAACTACCGGGTAACCACACCATTTGTTACTTACGTGACAGACGAACTACCGGATAACTACACCATTTGTTACTTACGTGACAGACGAACTACCGGATAACTACACCATTTGTTACTTACGTGACAGACGAACTACCGGGTAACTACACCATTTGTAACTTATCTGACAGACGAACTACCGGATAACTACACCATTTGCTACTTACGTGACAGACGTACTACCGGTTAACCAAACCATTTGCTACTTATGTGACAGACGAACTACCGGATAACCACACCATTTGCTACTTACGTGACAGACGAACTACCGGATAACCACACCATTTGCTACTTACATGACAGACGAACTACCGGGTAACCACACCATTTGCTACTTACGTGACAGATTAACTACCGGACAACCACACCATTTGTTACTTACGTGACAGACGAACTACCGGATAACCACACCATGTGCTACTTACGTGACAGACGAACTACCGGGTAACCACACCATTTGCTACTTACGTGACAGACGAACTACCGGGTAACCACACCATTTGCTACTTACGTGACAGACGAACTACCGGGTAACCACACCATTTGCTACTTACGTGACAGGCGAACTACCGGATAACTACACCATTTGTTACTTACGTGACAGACGAACTACCGCGTAACAACACCATGTGCTGCTTACGTGGCAGACGAACTACCGGGTAACCACACCATGTGCTACTTACGTGACAGACGAACTACCGGGTAACCACACCATTTGCTACTTACGTGACAGACGAACTACCGGATAATTACACCATTTGTTACTTACGTGACAGACGAACTACCGGATAACCACACCATTTGCTACTTACGTGACAGACGAACTACCGGATAACTACAGCATTTGCTACTTACGTGACAGACGAACTACCGGACAACCACACCATTTGCTACTTATGTGACAGACGAACTACCGGATAACTACACCATTTGCTACTTACGTGACAGACGAACTACCGGACAACCACACCATTTGCTACTTATGTGACAGACGAACTACCGGATAACTACACCATGTGCTGCTTACGTGGCAGACGAACTACCGGGTAACCACACCATGTGCTACTTACGTGACAGACGAACTACCGGGTAACCACACCATTTGCTACTTACGTGACAGACGAACTACCGGATAATTACACCATTTCTTACTTACGTGACAGACGAACTACCGGATAACCACACCATTTGCTACTTACGTGACAGACGAACTACCGGATAACTACAGCATTTGCTACTTACGTGACAGACGAACTACCGGACAACCACACCATTTGCTACTTATGTGACAGACGAACTACCGGATAACTACACCATTTGCTACTTACGTGACAGACGAACTACCGGATAACCACACCATGTGCTACTTACGTGACAGACGAACTACCGGATAACCACACCATGTGCTACTTACGTGACAGACGAACTACCGGATAACCCCACCATGTGCTACTTACGTGACAGACGAACTACCGGATAACTACACCATTTGCTACTTTCGTGACAGACGAACTACCGGATAACCACACCATTTGCTACTTACGTGACAGACGAACTACCGGATAACAACACCATTTTCTACTTACGTGACAGACGAACTACCGGGTAACCACACCATTTGCTACTTACGTGACAGATGAACTACCGGACAACCACACCATTTGTTACTTACGTGACAGACGAACTACCGGATAACACACCATGTGCTACTTACGTGACAGACGAACTACCGGGTAACCACACCATTTGCTACTTACGTGACAGACGAACTACCGGATAACCACACCATTTGCTACTTACGTGACAGACGAACTACCGGCTAACCACACCATTTGCTACTTACGTGACAGACGAACTACCGGATAACCACACCATGTGCTACTAACATGACAGACGAACTACCGGATAACCACACCATGTGCTACTTACATGACAGACGAACTACCGGATAACCACACCATGTGCTACTAACGTGACAGACGAACTACCGGATAACCACACCATTTGCTTGAATGACCGGCCGGATAACCACACCATGTGCTACTAACGTGACAGATGATGAACGTCCCAAGTCGGCACTGATTGCCTACTGGTCTTGTCGGTTCACCTTTAGTCTTCTGTGTTAAGAATTTGATGTGGACTTCGGTGTTTGGTCTTCCCTGCTTTTAAAGTCTCATTTTGTGAATCTCAACGTACTGTGTTTTTTTTTTGGGGGGGGGGGTGTTTTGCTGTGGGTGGCTGCAACCGAGTTCTCCTCCATTCCTCTCAACACATCGTGTGAACCACCGGGGTAGATCCTACGAGATTCTTCATGGGTTACACACGTTGCTCTTAACATTACCTAGAAGTTTTGTGTCAAAAAGACTAGTTAAAGGACAGGAGCCTGTTTTACAAAAATACTTACGAAAAATTAAGGAATTTTCGTAGCTTTCATCATCAAATAAAAACTTAAAATCGTTTTAACTTTAGATTATGTTGTTCTTTCTAATACCATTTCTACATACTAAATACAAATTCAGAAACAAAAAGTCGTGATTTTTAGTTTATAAGAAGTATACTAAGAGATCAAAAGTTACAAAAATTACTAAAATTTTCGAAAATATTTTTGTAAAACAGGCACTGGATCTTTGCATGTCCAAAGGGAGATACCTCTGAGTTTTAGAACAATTCAGCTGATGAAGGAGAATATACCCGGATAATCTCTTTTAGTAGACTGTAAGTTCGCCTAGTTTCATCGTGCTTCATTTCAGTAACTTGAACTCGCCGTCTCGTGAAAAGATTGGTCAATGTTTTGTATAATTATGATAATATTAAGGTATCCGTTGTACAAATAAATATCAAGTGTATTTTATAGTTAGAATTATGACATATCGTTACCTAAAAATACCATAATGTAACATAAAAGTTGGTTTCCAACATCAAAGGTCAACATGCCAACTGCTTTCTAAGCCACGGAAACTATCGAGACGGTGCCGAAGATTACCGAGATCTCCATTTGTACATTGGATACGTTAAGTCTAAGGTGGCAATGTCATGACAGCTGAACTTTGAAATCTGTTTTGTTTCTCTCTCTCTCTCTCTCTCTCTCTCTCTCTCTCTCTCTCTCGCAATGAAATCAGACTTCGTAAATCTTTTCAATCGCATTAAGATTTTATCGCCACAAAATATTTGATAATACATGAACGTGTGTATCTAGAAATAATGATGACAATATCACAGTATGATAACGTAAGAACGATCCCCTTAATATGTACATACACTTATACCGGGTTCGGGGTCCATCATGTATGATAAAACAGCAGGGTGCGTATCCAGGGTATCGAATGGAAATTTTGAAATTAAGGAACAAAGATGGATAAGTAGATTTAAAAATAAAGGGAGGGGGGTCGGTATTTTCAAGATGAAACAAAAAACCACTGGGGGTCCTTAATTAATGTTGTTCAATTTTAAAATTGTAATTCTAACTACTATCTATATGACTGGCAAGCAACATGCAGCGTGCCAGCCCTTATATATATATTTTTTTGGGGGGGGGGATGCACTGTGACATTAAAATGAGGAAATGATGTACAATTAAATCGAAAATATGGCATGCGTTTTTACGTAATTTTGATTAGTTTTACAGTTTATGTCCATGCTATAAAACTACAGAGATGCTACCACATGTCACAGAGAAACCAATCTTCAGTCTGTCTAATAAACTTAGTGACGCATGGAGTTTCCTAGATTTAATACTTTGTGGACTTATTTAAAGCGTGTGTTAAAAGGAGAGTTTTGCTATAAAAATCATTGAAAGAATAGTATAAAAGATAATTTTGTGATTGCAATTTTTCAATTAATTTATTCGAAGACATTGAGAAATATGAAGCAAGCGCCGCATTTTTTTTTTTTTTTTTTGGTTTTGTTTTGTTTGTTTGTTTGTTTGTTTTATTTGTTTTTGTTTGTTTTGTTTTGTTCTGTTTTGTTTTTTTTTTTTGTCATTTTTAAGAATTTCAAACACAATTTCTGGTATAAGATCGTCCATGTTGTTAAGAATATATTCCATTAGGAGATAATGGCCGGGGATCCAATAACTTTGTAACCCCCGGATCCGCTCCTACTTGATTGGATAAAGATATCGAGATTAACAATTTTTGCTGGTGACTAAATCGATCTGAAACGGGTATAACATATATTTTTCTGCCCGGTTACGCGTTTTGTAATTTTTAGTTAGATTCTAATATTTGGATACTATATATTGAAACGGTAATACTTTAAAGGACTTACTTAAGTAGTATGTGATGAATCAATAAAGGAAAAATAGCTGTACAATTTCAGGTAAGATTTGATCGATTGTCATATGGGAAAATGAGATTAAGAAAGATTTTACATTAAATTCTTTTTAATTCATATGATATAAATGTGTAATATTATATCAGCTCACGGGAAAACCTAGAAAATATAAATTCGGGGGTGCTCTGTCTCTGATTTTATGTGAAACATTATTTTGCATCAGCATTTTTTATCAATTCACCTCCCCCTTTTTTTTTCTCGATCCACGCTCGCTATTACATGTTCTTTTAATTTTCACTTGCAGGAGATAGCGATGAGTAAAAACATCCTTTTATTGGCGACAGTATTCCTGTCCATGCAGACGCTGTATTCTTCTTTTCTGACAGACAATTGCTCAGTTTACTCGAATGTTCTAATGGATTGTTCTAACTTAAATTTGACTGAAATACCATCTTTATTGGATCTACCAAACTAACATAGAATTTCTCAATCTTTCTTGGAATAAAATCTCCAAAATTTCCGCCATCAATATTTCAGAAGATGATAATGTTCTGAAGGGAATAAGCCTGTCCCATAACGAAATAAGCAGCCTTCAACCGGAGTCATTCGGAAACCTAAATAACTTGCAAGTGTTGGATCTCTCATTTAATAAGATACAAGGATCCATGCTTCTTAACGAAAACAGCATTGAAGTCCTTAAAGTTACGAAACTGCAAAATTTGAGCTTTCGAGGAAATCCGATTGGAGCGCTTAAAAGAATGACTTTTACTTCCTTTTCCTATTTTATGTTGGAATATCTAGACTTATCCTTGTGCTCTATAAAGAGTCTAGAGAACGACTTTATTCTTAACCTTCCTAGTCTAAAGAGACTCAATTTAAGTCATAATTACTTAGAAGAATACAAATCCGAATTTGTAGGAAACAATGTCAGAGTTAAGTACCCTCGATTTAAGTTTCAACAGAATTAATGTTATCCACGAATTGCCTCTGACACTTAACTTAAAAGCAATATATCTACAGAACAATAAGATATCTGCTATAGATAACAATGCGTTTGTTTCTGTTCGAAAATTAAAATACTTGAATCTCGCAAATAACAATTTGAGGGAGTTGTCCCCCTTAAGTGTACCGTGGGATACTGCCCAGATGTCGCTGCGAGGAAATCCATGGAGATGTGACTGCCATATGAGATGGTTGAAATTACCAAATAAGGAAATTGATATGCAAGCAATCAATGTTTCTATGATGTAAGTATTTGACAATATATTTTTCCGTTTTGATGTAAATTTGATAGAGCGTCCTTTAAGGTTGCTGTCAAGGACCAACGAGAGATATGATAATGTTCGAAATAAGAAGAAAAACATACAAACAAACAAACAAATAAACAAAACAAAAAACAAAACAAAGCAAAAAACAAAAACAAAAACAAAACAAAACAAAACACAAAACTAAAATAAACTAAAATAAACTAAACTAAACCCAAAAAAATAATTCATAAACTTTATGAACAATGTGCGTTGGGCATAGGTACAAGAAGATTTCAAAATAAAAAAAAAAAAAAGAATCACTATATAACCTAACTGAAAAATAATTCTGTTCACTTTTCAGATGCGTTTACCCGAGTCGATTACGAGGGATGGATATACGCCAGTTATCTGCCCCTGACCTTAGTTGCCCTACGTCATACGCCGGACCTGTTGTTGCCGTGTTACTATCAACTTTCATTGTCCTCGTCTCATTAGTCGTCGCCTATGCTCTATACCGGAAGCGGAAGTCCATGCCGTGCCGGAAGTCGATGGATCAGAGCGGAAATTATGTTGCTGTTTATACGCATGACGATATCGACGATACGCATACAAAAGTGTCAATTGATGAGGTTAAGTTGGTGGGCGGAAAGGAAATCTATGCTTAATGGTGTGTTTCTCAATAATTTTCTTGTATTTGTTTGATTTGTAATTGAATAAATGAATTAAACTGATAAACGAATATAAACAATATGTGTATTTTTTGTCGGAGCAAAGCTCAAATGCCGGAGCTATCGTAATAGAGACTCGTCCGTCATCCGACCGTTGTCCAACCGTTATCGTCGTCCGTCCGGAACTTGGTTCCTATCTGGAATCGCTTTTTTAAATCCAGATTTTGTGAGCAAATATTAAACGTATTCAAATTCAATAGCATCATTTAAGGACAGAAAGTATGACCAAAGAGTGTGAAAGTTATTATGCCAAAAAATGTACAGAAAGACGAACGCAGAAGGATGGGTGGGAAATGTTGCTACAGGATCCATGAAATTTTGAGAACAGAAAATTTTGAATGCGTTGAAAAGAAAGGAGGGGATCTCCAACAATATCTAGTTGCAGCACCAACAGCAAAACCCCAAAACAACCACGGTAAAACCACAAAGCAGACACACACACAGAAAGAGACGCAAAAGGGACAAGGAACGCCAAATCACAGAGAAATATCAAACACAAATGACTACACATATACCAACGAGACTAATGGGCAATCGGTGCCTACTTAGACGGCCATCTGCCACGTCAGTAGCAGACGGTGTGGTTATCCTGGATTACGTGCGCACAAACCTCCTACTTTTCCGATTACCCATCTTTCGAAGAACGTACAATTGTGGTGTAAAACAACCTCCTCACTGTTAGATGACCCCACACAAACAAGACCGCAAAACGCAGGGGCCCAAGCAACCCAGATTAATATATGTAAATGGATATAAAAAAAGGGCTTACGTAATACAGTCCGTGCTCTGCCGGCTGTAGCGAGCTCAAGTATGTTTTCACTCGAGGAGTCCCACTGGTATTCTGAGAGGACAGGTGATCGGGGCCCTGTCTTTTTAAAGAGGTTTGGAAGGGTCCGTCATAGAGTCCTGTCGTCAGAGTCAGTCAGAGTGCATTTCTTAAGAATGCGCTCAGCGCTGGCACAAGGTTGTGGAATGGTCCAGTGCCAAGCCAAGTGTCCGTCTGGTGACAGAAGGATTATATCCACGGTATAAATGGCGTTTTTGATGATTCTAGCACAATTTCAATGTTAATTATGTCACCATAAAATACAGGTTGCGAAATACCCAAAGTAATATACTCTGTTGCTTGCATGGGTCCGAATTTCAAAAGAAGTTGACAATAATTATTTGTGTAAAATTTCCAGAGAGTCTTTGCTTGTTTGTGAAAGCGAAAACCTTGGCCTAAAAGTTGCTTGGTAATTTGTAAATTTCTACTATGAAAATCCAAAACATGCTCTAGCATACCGGATAAGCTGCGAAATGTAGATACCATATGACGGTAATCTGGGAATATCACCGTCAAGCAAGGGAAAATTTACAATGTTGAATCCAAAATCATCTCTATACTTTTCAAAAACAGGATTGTCGATAGTAAGAATATCATCCAGGTATCTAGAAGTACCAATGAAAGATTTCAAATCATTATGTTTTATTTGTTTCTGAAGATTTTGGATAATTTTATTTTCATACGTGTATAAATATAAATCAACAACAAGAGGCGCACAAGTAGTACCCATAGGGATCCCTGTCACCTGCTTCCTCTGACCAAATTCTCACCAAATCTTACATAAATGTTGTCCAAGAGAAAGGACAAGACCATACAAAGGTCACTACATGTCCGTGATTTGTATGATTTGTATTCTGCAATGGAAAAGAAATTCTATGATTCAGATGTACAAATATAAGTTTTCCCCTCTAGATAAAAACACCATTTTTAAAGTGAATTTGGACAATAGATCATTAATTTTGTCGGGAGGAAGCGTGGTATACATATAAGTCGTATGAAGAAATCGTATTGGTTTGAGAATTTCTAGAATTCATTTGATCAATCACATCGCCTGAATTTTTTATAGACCAAAATAAGTTTACATCATTCCAGTTAAGAACAGTTTCACAATATTTTGTTACGTGATCCTTTATCGCCGTGATTGCTGACGTCAGATTTCTAGACAAAATTTTAGTTGAGCAGTTGCTAGAATTAGCAATGTATCGAAACTTGTAAGGAGACTTGTGCAATTTTGGTATGTTGAATGAAAAAAAAAAAAAATCACTGTTATGTTTGCTCAAAATGTTAGGGAAGCTTTCATTGCTTTTGATATTAGTATTTGTTGACGAAAGGTCCGAAACTAAAGTTGATACGACTTGTACTAACGTATTCAAATGATTATGGTGTTGTTGGCTGCTTTATCTGCAGGAGCAAAAACATATTTTTCATGTTAATTGCGTAATTTGGATTTGAAATATCTTTCAAATTTAGAACTTGGATTTTCAAAAACAATTGAGGATTTTTGTCTTAGTTATCTATTCGAATATCTGTAATATCCAAATGAGGTTTTCCAGTCATTCAGAGAATTAGATTCGACTCCTTCCGATTTACACCATCATTTGGTATAGTTACTAGTATTTGAGGCATCCTTTAGTACTTCGCGACATTTAATAGAATCAATCTTGGATGGGATTCTACACTTAGTTCCTTTTTTAGGAGACTTCGAAGCTGCCTGTCCTGGATAATTGAAAAGTCGCCTGTACCAATATGGCCAGCTGGTTTATATAGAAAGAAGGGAGGAGATCTCCAACAAGACCCCGTTGCAGCATCAACAGCAAAACACCCGATGCAAAAACACAAAAGACGAGTACAGCACGAGACGGAAAAGAGACACACTACATGTAAACATCAAACACAAAAGACTACACATAAACCGACGAGACCAATGGGTAACCGGTGCCGACTTTGGACGGCCATCTGTCACGCAAGTAGCAAATGGTGTGGTTATCCTGGATTACGTGCGCACAACCCTCTCACTTCTCCAATTACCCAGAGGTCTCGAAGAACGTACAATTGTCGTGTAAAACAACCTCCTCACTGTAAGATGACATCACACAAACAAGACCGCGAAACGCAGAAGCCCCATTGACACAGATGAATATGTAAATGGATATAAAAAGGGGGCATGCGTAATACAGTCCGTGCTCTGCCGGCTGTAGCGAGCTCATGTATGTAATCACCCGAGGAGTCCGACTGACATTCAGAGAGGACAGGTGGTCGGGGCCCTGTCTTCTCTAAAGAGGTTTGGACAGGGCCCGTCATGGAGTCCCGTCGTCACAGTCAGTCAGAGTGCAAGTCTCAAGGATGCGCTTGTACAAGACTGTAGATTGGTCAAGTACCAAGCCTAGTGTCCGTCTGGTGACATTAGGATCATACCCACGGTATAAAAGGCGTTTGATGATTCTGACGCATTTTCGATGGTTATGCTGCCTATCTTTGATCCTTTTTATTTTGTTTATCATATCACCATAAAAGACAGGTTGTGTAATACCCATAGTAATGTACTCTGTTGCATGTATAGATCCGAATTTTAAAAGAAGTTCACTGTAATTTTTGTAAAATTTCCAGAAAGTCTTAACTAGTTTATGAAAGCGGAAACCTTGACCTAAAAGTTTTTTGGTAATTTGTAGATTTCTACTGTGAAAATCCAAAATATCAGTACATGCTCTAGCGTACCGGATTAGCTGTGATATGTAAATGCCGTATGACGGTAATCTTGGAACATCACCGTCAAGCCAAGGGAAATTTACTATGTTGAATCCAAAATCATCCCTTTTGTCATATACACTTGTATGAATCTTTCCGTTTACAATTTTGATATTAAGGTCCAAAAAGGGTGTTTCTGTATTTGAAAGGTTTGCCTTGTTAAGGGTTAATTCTTGTGGATAAATTTCATTCTCATATAATTCAAAAACAGGATTGTCAATGGTTAGAATATCATCCAGATACCTAGAAGTATTATTAAAACATTTCAGCTCATCAAATTTTCTTTGCTTTTGAAGATTTTGGATAAATTCTTTTTCATAAGTGTATAAAAATAAATCTGCAACAAGAGGCGCACAGTTAGTACCCATAGGAATTCCTACAACCTGCTTGTATAGATCCTCACCAAATCTAACATAAATATTGTCCAAGAGGAAGGACAAGGCATTACACAGGTCACTACATGTCCATGATTTGTATGATTTGTAGTCTGTCGAGGAAAAGAAACCCTTCGATTCAGATGTACAAATGTAAGTTTTTCGCTCTCGATCAAAACACCACTTAATGAGATTAGATAATCGATCATTAATTTTGTCATGAGGAAGTGTGGTGTACATATTAGAGAAGTCGTATGAAGAAATCGTATTGGCTTGGAAATTTCCAGATTTCATTTTTTCAATCACATCCCCTGAATTCTTAATAGACCAAAATAAATTTACATCGTTCCTGTTTAGAACCGTTTCACAATATCTAGTTATGTGTTCTTTAATAGCAGTAAGTGCTGACGTCAGATTTCTAGACAAAATGGTAGTGGAGCAGTTACTAGAATTAGCAATAAATCGAAATCTGTAAGGAGACTTGTGCAGTTTCGGTATGCAATATAGTGTTGGGAGATCAAATTTAGAAATAGAGATATTGAATGAAGATAGTTCACTGTTGTGCTTGCCTAAACTGTTAGATGCACTTTCATTGCTTTTGATATATGTATTAGTAGAAGAAAGTTCCGAAATCAAAGTTGATATGTAGTAACGTTTTCAAATGATAATGGTGTTGTTGGCATTGTAAATTCTCAAGAAGCAGGACTTGATTCAAGTATTTTAGGATCTGATGTAAATTTATTGTAGTTAAATACGAAAGGGGTAGGTTCACGAACTACCAAAATCGGCCCTAAATTTTTGCGAAAAATAATTTTATGAAAATCATGATTTAGTATCTCTTACATTTATCTCAAATACCTGTCGAAATAGAAAGTAAATATTTTTTCATTGTCAAAACGTCACGTGCGTTAGTTATGACGTCACATTGTAACGTCATTTGCTCTGCATGACGGAAAACGAAGGAAAATCGCTATATTTTCTGCATAAATCTTTAAAATTAGTATAGGCGCCAACCCTCACCCAACATAAATTTTATGTAGATCGAAAGATAAATTGCAAATTGAATTTTTATATGAAAATTATTTTGGGTGAGGGCCCTACTTATTTTCATAAATTTTGACCAGAATTATGCCCATTTCTTACGATTTTTCAGCATTTTACGACTCAAAGCCGCTTTTGAAGCCATATCTTTCGGTGTATTGCACGTAAATTAGATTTTTTATTTGGTATTTCAGACAACAACACATTTAACTTCCTTGATACGAAATACAATCGAAATCGGAAACATTCTGAAATTAGGGCCGAACCTGCTCCTTTCGAAAACGTGGGTCCTGTAGCATCATATCCCACCCATTCTGCTTCGTCTTACGGTACATATTTGGACTCTTTGGCTATATTACATTGTTGAGATTGAGGATCACTGATTACGGTTAAGTACCCGAAACGTGCATGTCTGGTCCATGCTGCAAATGTAACTGGTCTTAAATGATGCTATTGAATCTGAAGACGTTTAATATTTGTACTACTTGGTGAGTGCCACTGCTGGTGGACCGGGAGTCCCCGAGGGCACATGTAGCCAAGTTCTATCAACTTTGATTGATCATCTGTCTCTTCAACGCATTTGAAATTTTCTGTTACAAAATGTCTTGACATTTCTAAAACGTGGGTCTGTAGCATCATATCCCACCCATTCTGCTACGTCTTTCGGTACATTTTTGAACATTTACGACGGTCTCGGTCCAGAATGATCAGTGACATTCTGGATTATGATTGAATGGCTGTCATCATCACCAAACAAGAACGACTTACCTGATATGTACATCAATATGTACATCGAGACAATCACCGAATTTGACAAGTTTCCATAGAGCTGTTGCGAAGGGTGTTGCATGCAATCAGGAGACGCTGACTCTCCCCGGGCACCTGGTCTTTTTGAATTTTATTTATTCCGAGGTTCGCAACCGTTCCAATGGAAAATCTAATGATTTTGCCTTGCCTTCTCGACTATGAGTCTGAATAACTGATAGGTTTACTATAACCATTTTATGAAAAAAATAGCAATCCAAGGAATGCTTGTGTCGCCTGCGAAGCAGATTTTTTTTATTGAAAAAAAGGTCAAATATCCAGGGCAAGGTCTCTAGGTCAAAAATTATGGAATGTTTAGAAGGGTCTTTTCATAAGGGATACAAATGTGAAATATCAAAGCCTATCCCCCACCAATCAAAAGATATAGCCAATCTAAGATTTTTTGAAAAGTAGGTAAAATATCTAGGTCAAGGTCACAAGGTCAAAATTATAATATGTGTAGAAAGGCTTGTCACAGGGAATACACATGTGAAATATCAAAGCCCTATCTCCTTGTTGGAGATCCCCTCCTTTGTTTTATATCAAAGCCCTATCACTTACCAATCTAAAGATATAGCCAATCTTAGATTTTTTGAAAAGTAGGTCAAATATCTAGGTCAAGGTCACGAGGTCAAAAATTATGGTATGCATAGAAAGGTCTAGTCAGAAAGATTACACATGTGAAATATCAAAGCCCAATCACTTACCAGTCAAGAGATATAGCCAATCTTAGATTTTTTGAAAAGTAGGTCAAATATCTAGGTCAAGGTCACGAGGTCAAAAAGTTTGGTATGTGTAGAAAGGTCTTGTCACAAGGAATACACATGTGAAATATCAATGCCCTATCACTTACCACTGAAAAGTTATGGGGTGTGACACCCAAAGTGTGACAGACAGACGGACGGACTGACTGACTGACAGACGGACAGACGGACAGACGGACAACAGACAAAGTGATCCCTAAGTGTCGCTATGCTTCCCAGGCGACACAAAAAGGTGCTGTTTTTTAGCTTTGGTGTGGAATGGTAATGTAGATCGTGGAGAAGTCGAAACACTTTATGCTGGTAATATGATTGAAATTGGTGGCTTTAAAATTTTCCTTAGAATTCTTTAGGATCCACATCTGATTGATTCCATTTCTGGAATAAGTTGTCTCGCAGTATGTTTGAAGACCTTACTTGATGCGAGTTAATATTTTCGTAAGCAAAATGGATAGAGTTTTTGTGGAGCACCTGGACGAACCGGCGATGAACCCGTGTTTGTAGGGATTTTTGTGCATTTTGGAATCCGTAGATATAAGGTAGTTCAAGATCAGAGTCATCAGTGTGAATACCGAATGACTGAATAACAGATTTGTGATTGTCAAGTACTTCAGATACGGATAAATTTGTAAGTGTGTATGTTGGATTTCCAGGCGCTGAATGTAACTCAAGTTCTTCTCTCAGGCATTTGAAATAGTGCGACTTGCAATCGAAAGTAAAATTGTTTGCCGCTTTGTCAGCAGGAACAATGATATATTTTTCATGGAGATCAGAAAGTTCTTTGGCAACAATAGGGTCAGGAAAAATTGGCTCGTGTATGTTGTTAACTGAATGCCGAGGACGCTCAAAGAAACTACATAGACAAATAATTCAGCATCCGATTTGGACATCCTTTTCTACGACACAGATGGTCACATGAACACCTCACTCTATGACAAACGTGCACGTGACGACTTCAATTTCAGTATCACAAACTTTCCTTTTCTGAATAGCAACATTCCTTCATCGCCTGCATATGACGTGTTCATATCTCAGTAGATACGTTATGCCAGAGCAAGTACCAAATATTTTGTTCTGAGAGTTAGGCGTCTTTCAGATAAGGCGTCTTTCAGATAAGCTTCTCAATCAATCAGGGATACGTTTGTGACCGACTAACATCGTCACTGAGAAAGTTTTACGGTCGATACGGGGAACTCGTCATACTCTATGCATGATGTCTTGTTGTCCAGAATGGTGGATGGAACTAGTATTCAGTCTTATACCATCCAACCACAGAAATAGCTTATATCGTGGGTTATAGAGCATCATATCCCACCCATCCTGCTACGTCTTTCGGTACATTTTTGGACATAATAACTTTCACACTCTTTGCTTATGTTACATTGAATTCATTGAGGATCACTGACGAGGGTTAAGTAGCCGAAACGTGCATGTCTGGTCCATGATGCAAATTCATCTGTGCTTAAATGATGCTATTGAATTTGAAGTCGTATAGCATCTTTCGAAATTGAAGTAATCGGATGTGACAATCCTACCGAATTGAAGCGACGGGTGTTGCAGGAGATGCTGACTCTTCCTGGACACCTGGTCTCACTCCAATATTGGGAGTTCGCTTCTTTTCGTGTGATCGAGGTTTCTCTTTGTTTTGGTTATTTTTTTATCCTGATTTTGTATGCCTTTGGTTTGTGATTTCCTGAATGATCGATTTTGTACTTTAAAAGAAATTAAACTTTATTCATTTTACAACGTTAAACAAACAAGTTACACAACTTATATAAATGTCTCACGTTGGCTCAGATGTTGGCGTGAGGGGGTCCAAGGAGCAGGAGGAAACCGGAGTACCCGGAGAAAAACCCCCTGCACCTACCCTCCCACATAAGACCCTTTGCCGAATCTGAGATTCGATCGCGGGACATTAGAGGTGAGAAGCGAGCGCGCTACCACTTCGCTAACCCGACCGCAGTAGTTATCTCTGCAGATGGTTGGTTAACAGTAAGTCCCCGAGGATATCGGTCGCCAAGTTCCAGTGTTTTGCAAAATGTACTTAATTATTGCCATAGACCATATACATGATATCTAGTCTTTGCGGAATTCAGAGTTATTTCCCTTTTGAGACAGTATCTGACGTAAAACCATTGTGACGTCATGAAACTGGTATGGTAACGAAGATTAAGTACCATCATTTCCCACAGTTTAGGGACTGTTTCCATAGAATTTCATGACGTCACAATAGGTTTACGTCATATACCGTCTCAAAAGGGAAGTTACTCTGGTTTTCGAAAATACAGAATACGTATCTCAATTTTGATAGTATACTTTAAAAACAGTCAGCGCACACATACGATGTCGATGTATCCTGCATTTGAATGATTGTTCTTGTATTTACATTGAAGTCTGCACAATATTTCAACGAACGGACGGACTGTTTTCTACATTAAAAATCCTTTAAGGACTACATTGTAAATCTGAGACTATACACAGGGACTTACGGAATATATGCTAACGTTATTGTAAGTTCTTTCTTCAAAGAGCCGAATTTCGTATTGAATTTATTTCAATTCCGTGTAGATTTAAATCGCAACAAATACAATAGAATGATCCTTTAATCGACTTAAAACGCCGTCTGATGAGTGCGACTTTAATTTATGTATTCAAATCGTTGCAGGTGAGTAATTAACCATTGTTAAACAAACATGGTTCTTTTAAAAGTCTAATTGATCCAATATAATAGTTACTCGGTGGTCAGACGATTCTATTCCCCTGTATATATATAGGTACACGTAATTTGGAGAGAAATATTTTTTCTGTAAACACGTATATGAACGAAGCTTTTGTTTGGGAACATATTGGTACGGATGCTATACGGACAGCTAGACAGACGGATCGACAGAAGTGATGTTCGTTCCAAAGATCTTGAAGATCTGTCCCACTGACGGCTCTGACCAACTTTATATAGAATGGACGGTAGGTATATTTCATATTCATAATGATGGGATCCTATGCATTACGGATAGGTCTCCTTTTCTTAAATTGAAGACTGAAGCATACAGTGGAGGTAAGGGTATCTTAATGGTTAACGCCTTTAAATTCGATAGCATCATTTAAGAACAGATTCATTTGCAGCATGGACCAGACATACACGTTTCGGGTACTTAAGTCAGTGATCCTCAATCTGAATAATTTAATATGACCAATCAGTGTGAAAATTATAATGTCCAAAAGTGTACAGAAAGACGTAGCAGAATTGATGGAAAATGATGCTACAGGACCCACGTTTTAGAAATTTCAAGAAATTTGGATAACCGGAATTTTATACTATTTTATCGCAAGACAAAGTACGAATGCCACAGTGAATGTATTTTGAGTGCTTAACTTTCAAAGGATAACGAGATGGACCGATGCCTCAGATACTGCATCAGACCTATTTTCTTCCACTCGGTTGACTTTACCCACGGTATTTTTGAAATAACTGATGCTATCTCCTGTTCAAGTTTTTTTGCATCGGGTGTTTTGCTGTTGGTGCTGCAACACGGTCTTGTTGGAGATCCCCTCCCTTCTTGAAGATTTATTATCCGAAACACGTGTCTGTGCACATAACTGGTTTGAAATTTTGTCAATGAGGTAAAGAGTTTGAACACTTCCGTATTTTTACTATAAATACTTATTTTCATTTTGCAGTAAGGAGTTTTAAACTTGTTCCCCGTGACCGCATGTTTAAAGTGTAATAATTACTTCTTTCCAGCTCTGTCGCATAAAAGAAGCTTTTGCTTTGGCCCTTGGTTGATTTGACATCATAAATTATTCTGATATTTCGGAAACTTGTCATTTCATCTTTTAAAAATACTTAATCAAAATCAAAGGAGTTTAACATCTTAGCAGTATCCTAGTCCAATGCTATTTGGACAAAACTACTGAATTGAATTTCAGCTGTGTCTGAAAACCACTTTTGCTGGAAGCATCACTGACGAGAATTTACTATCCGAAACACATGTCTGGTGCATAAAAGTGACTTTGTTTTGGCCTTTCATCAATGTGACATCATTGATATTTTTTTGATATTTCGGAAACTAGCCATTTAACCGATAAATATCATCTCTGTAATGTAAATGTAAAAATCTAACGTCTAAAAATTAAAGAGGGCGCTACAGAAATTATTTTTGGTGGCTCCGCTGAAAGCATCACTGATTAGAATTTAATATTCGAAACACGTGTCTGGTGCATGTAAATTGATTTGGAATTTTCTTCAAGAAGGTAGAGAGTTGGAACCCTTCGACATTATTGAACTTTCTTCAAAAGGGTAAAGAGTTGGAACACTTCCGTAATTTAGTGTTTTACGCTGAGGTCATTACAGTCAAGGCACGCTCTGTTAAGCTTTGTCATATCTTATCCATCAAGTATAAAGGGATGTAATCACTTATTAGATCATGTTTACAAAAATTGGAAAAACCCCGAACTTATATACTTTGTAGAGGACAAACGCAATGTGGAAGTAATATTTACATAGCTATAATTTAGAATACGTTTCTCGCCATCCACGCAGTACCACTTGTCAAACAAGTAGCTAGTGGATAACTATGATTCCAAATTACATGTACTGATGTAAATTTAAATGCATGTTTCGTATAAAAAGTTTCCAAATCATGTACATGCTCCTTTAAGTCAGAACTTCATTTGGTATATATTATTAATCATAACTAGGACGTTCGTATATCATGCTATCTTAACATTTCAGACTCCCGAACCATCTGTTAAGCCTGTGGTCGTTGGGTACATCCTTGCCTACCGTCGAAGTGACCTTGACCTCAACTATAGTAGCCGCACCCTGATTGGTCGACATGTTTGTAGTACGGTGATTCCATGCTCACGTGTCAGTCAGCGATATGACGTCAAAATATCTGCTTTCAACTTCCGCCAGTTTGGCGATTTCTCCATACCAGTAACATGGTCTGCAATAGGTATGTTGTCTTTTACAAAATAAATTTTCTTTCATTTTATCTTTGACAATGTCATTTCGATCATAATGAATATCTCGTTTCGTTGAATAACTCATCGAATTATTAAGAAATAAATATTTTTTATTTGTCCGTAACTAGGAAGATCGTTTGTTTTTGTGACTGTCATTAGTATAATAGGTGACAGAAACACATACGGCAGGCAAATTCTCAACGAAAAGAGGGGATTACCAACAACACTCGGCTGCAGCACCCAGAGCAAAACCCCAAAACACCTAATGCAAAACACAGAGCAGACACACACAGAAAGAGACGCAAAATGCATTAGGAACATCAAATCACATAGGAACATCAAATAGGAATGACTGCACCAATGAGACCAAAGGGCAATCGGTGCCGACTTAGGACGGCCATCTGCCAAGCCAGTAGCAGGTGGAGTGGTGTTCCGGGTCACGTGCGCACAACCCTTCCATTTTTCTGATTACCCATAGGTCTGGAAAAATCCACAAGTGTAGAATAATCTCCTCAGTGTAAGATTACAATAGAAACAACACGACGCAGTAGCCTAAGAAGCACACATATGGATATGTAAATGGATATAAAAACACAAGGCGTACGAAATTACCATTTAATGTAAATACTCTATAGATCTTTTTTCTGCAAAAGATTAAAATTTGGAAATGACAATATAAATTGTATTTCATTAGTCATAGACTGAATTCAAAATGAAGTTTCATACATAGCGTAGCACTGCTAACAAACAGACCAGGCTATTTTGGGCGAAGTTGTGCCCCCGATGTAAGAATCGAATTTTTCTGACTATATAGCGTACTCTCTATTATGAAAATTAATGTTTCAACTCTATACCTTCTTGAACAACACTTATAATCAATTTTAATGCACCAGACACGTGTTTCGAATAGTAAATCCTCATCAGTGATACTTCATGCCAAAGTGATTTTTACACACAGCCAAGCTTATTTTAGTAGCACTCTCTATAGTAACAGCCCAACGGAGAAGAAATATTTTGCTGTCTTCTCTGTTACAGTGGATTCATGCATATTTCTTGTCTGAGAATCAACGATTTTCTAAGTAACTTTCCATCCATAGTTTTGAAATAAATTCTGTATTAATTATGGAAAATTTGGTAGAATGTACACAAAACTACGGGTGATAAGTTACCTGGATAATCGTATGAATCCACTGCAACGGAGAAAACAGTAAAATACCACTTCTCCGTTGCGCTGTAATTGCACCCTCTACGGTCCTGTTCACCTAATCCAGAGCACCCTGTTTCGGAGTATTATTGTGCCATCTTAGGACATTTCCAATTATTTTTGTCTCCGTAGATTGACCTCATTTAGTCGTAAAGGAATTATACATGGACTTACCCATTCAACTGATTTTGAACGGCTATACGAAAAATGAAATGTCTACGTGAAGTTCCCATGCTAATTTCATCAGCCCGCCGCCATATTGTGCTCCGTATCAACAATGGTAAACAGTAACGTCATGGTGTTCGACGTCACGCGTTTTTGGTCATTTTTGTTGTAGAAAATCCAGTAGACAATTGTCTTCCTTCGCATTTATAAACTTGGCTATGTACAACCAAAAGAAGGGCATTTTCTGTTACGACTAACTAACTATAGACTGTACATCAGTTTATAAGATGGTAACAGTATTCCTTATTTTCGAAAACCAAAGTTACTTCCCGTTTGGGACGGTATCTGACGTAGACTGATTGTGACGTCATCAAATTCTATGGAAACAGTCCTAAACGTCTGGGAAATGACGGTATAAAGTTGACGTTACCAAACCATTTTCATGACGTCATAATAGTTTTACGTCAGATACCGTCTCAAATGGGAGATAACTCCGTTTTCCGCAAAGACTCAATATTCCGGAGATAATCGCCAAAACAGGGTGTTCTGGATTTAGTGAATTGGACAGTAGTACGTTTGATTTTTTAAAATTTAATTTTGTGTATGTATTTTGTAAAGCGTTTCCGGCAGGGTCGATGTAGTAGCATAATAAAATAAAACCTATGACCATATGGCATTGGAGGGATGGAGCTTTGATGGAAACAAATCTATTACTTGCATTAAACAACAAGAAAAAAATAACAACTAGCTAGCGGTAGTTGTTTCTTGTCCAGTTATTCCCCGAGTTGCATAAACCAATCAAATTATCACCACGCTGCGCAGCCGTGGTTCACGCGACGAGGGGAATTTCTGGACAACAAATCACAGCTAGCTAGTTGTTATTTCAATTCTAATGTTGTTCTGCACGAGTTCTATAGCACGTGAATGGGCGGAGCTTAGCGGAGTGGAAGTTTGTTGGAGATATTACACCTGGCGAGTTTTATAGAACAGATAGGGAGAAAATCTCAAGTCATGTTAGAATATCTATTTAATATTAACACATTTCTCAATGATGCCGGTATATAAAAACTGAATCAAAAAATTAGAAAAAAAAAGATAAATGGCATAATTTTAGTTTGCATAAACTTGTATCTTCTTCAGATCTTGATGATGCCAACCTAAACATTTCAAGTGAGTACCTATGTATTATTTAATTTGACATCACAAACGATCTGAACTTTTTGTAGTTGGCCTTTTATTGTGGAAAAAATGAAGTTACGCTTGATTTTATTGGAAAGTATTTTTTTCAGCAAACTACGTCAAAGAGTAATATATCCAAACTATTTGATTTTTGATTTAATATGAAAAGACAAAACTTTTGATAAATTTCTAAAATATATTATTTTAACACAATGTATGCCTTGATGCTATTATTAATATCTTTATCTCAGATCTTCTACCTCGCCCCAGGATTAGTAAAATATCATCTACGGAGAATGGCCATGGAATACAGATACAGTGGAAGGTGATACTAGAATATATTTTATTCTTCACTGATGAGGATTTACTATCCGAAACACGTGGCTGATGCATTGAAATTGGTTTGAAATTTTCTTGAAGAATGTAAAGAGGTGGAACACTTCCGTATTACAGTATTATGTAATAGGAAAAACATTTCTATGAGGCTTTGAGGTGCATTTCAACATATATGGTTGCACATGATTGTGTACTTATTTCTTGGTGATGTTATTTTATTAAAGGAAAGCGTCTGATTTGGCCAAAAATATGGGACCCCTCTTTATTGACTTAAAGAGGGATGAAAGTTTGAAATAGAAGAACACTGCGCTATGAAATAACTTTGATTTCTCTTAATCGTTTAAGTTTAAAGTACCATGGATAGGAATTAATCGACTCCTGATTAATATTGAAATACATATTCTACCGTTATAATTTAAATCACCATATGCGCATTGCAACGAATACTGTTTCATCAGTGACGCTACAGGCCGAAAGAAAGAAATGCCCTATAGTAAATACATCGTCGGAAACCCACAGCCTATTGCCCTACGATTATAGGCCGTGGGTGCAATTGTTAGGGAATTCTCGTTTTAATGCGTCATAAGGTTATATATAGTAACCAATGAAATAGTCGGTTTGAATAGTATCAGATCTTTTGTGTTTGAAGGATTTTGTAACGCTCGTTCTGATTGGCTTAAATTCCCTGCTAGAATCGTTTCGGAATACGAAGGTTTCCCAACAGACTATCCCACGGTATCTTACGTAGTAGAACGGAGAAGATGCCATGGATTTCCGACAATGTAGTAAATATAGATGAAGAGCAAATTTAAAAAAAATTAAACTAAAATAAGATGGAAGTGCTCCAACCTGTTACCTTCTTGAAGAAAACTTCAAGTAAATTTAAATGCACCAGACACGTGTTTCAGTGGGAGGGTTGTGCGCACGTAATCCAGGATAACCACACCTTCTGTTATTTCCGTGGCAGATGGCCGTCCTAAGTCGACACCAGTTGCCCATTCTTCTCGTTGGTTTATGTGTAGTCCTTTGTGTTTGATGTTTCTGTGTTGTGCGTTGACGTTCCTTGTCCCTTATGCGTCTCTTTCTGTGCTTGTCTGCTTTGTGTTTTTGCATTGGGTGTTTTGGAATTTTGCTGTGGGTGCTGCAACCTGATGTTGTTGGTGATCCCCTCCTTTGTCAGATAGTAAATCCTCGTCAGTGGTATTTCATTTGAGAAAGGACTGTCTTTGTTTCTGGTTGGTCACGTGCAATTTCCGTGAATCGCGAAGAAATTCTCGGAAAATTTGCACTCGTTGAACCAGAATTATACTACCATGATTACTCAAAGTATGACAGTCATTACTTAAATTTCCATTTGTACTAAATATCAGATACCATCTGTGGCGTTAATCATGCTCGTATTGAATATTATAACGTCAAAAGTATCTGAACCTTGGTAAATTCTCCGTACGTTCAAAACTGAAAAGTGACGTTATAAAAGGCAACCAGGATTGTAGGATATAAATCCCTTTTCCTAACGAGCGCTTAACGTGGGTCATCTCCTGCAATGGAAATATTCCAAAGTGATTTTCAGACACAGCCAAATCAATTACAATCGCGCCGTTAATTTTGGCGTTAATTTTAGCGCCGTTAATTTTGGCGTTAATTTTAGCGCCGTTAATTTTGGCGTTAATTTTAGCGCCGTTAATTTTGGCGTTAATTTTAGCGCCGTTAATTTTGGCGTTAATTTTAGCGCCGTTAATTTTGGCGTTAATTTTAGCGCCGTTAATTTTGGCGTTAATTTTAGCGCCGTTAATTTTGGCTTTTTGAATCTTGTGCATCTTCTTGTGTTATAGAGATAACCTTAAACAGTGTATGTATTTTATATATTTTCATTTTCGTGCATGAACATCGATGGCGGGTGTGGCCAGCCAACAGGGAATGCTTACCCCGGGCACCTGGTCCCACCTATAGCTTTCTAAACGTACATGTCTGGTTCATGCTGTAAATTTATCAGGTCTTAAATGATGCTATTGAATTTGAAGACGTTTAACATTGCTAGGGACCGTCGATCCTCAATTTTGTGCTCTGTTGTGAGTGCTGTTGAGATTTTCGTCAGGATCCTCTTTAACTAATTCTTAGCAAAGAGTTCGCGGCTCCAAATTTCCTGTAGAGTCGATTCAGTGGTATAGCTAAATAAAATCTATTACTCAATTAGCAAAATATCATCTACTGAGAACGGTAGGCTCGAGGAATATCAATTCCAAACAAGGTATATTAGGCCACATTACCTATTTGGAACCGTTATAACGTATAATATACCAGGGTTTTAACTTTCGAAAATTTGACTTGCACTTTCCTGTGATGTAATTTTTTCATTTATTCCAATTTGTCTCACTTTGTATTGTTCGAAGATTCAGCGAATTTGGGTGGTTAATTATGTTGTTATCTCACTTTGGAAAAGAGGGGTTTTAACGATATATTTTTCGCCGAGACAATATCATGGCTGTTGTGAATTCTTTATTTTACTAATGGCAAAGTCGAAGTTGCATATTGGCATGACTTCCTTCTTAAACAATCGTCCCGGCCCCATTCCGGTAATCGAATCTAAAATTGATAAAATCCGTGTATTCGGTTTAAATTGCATGGTTAAAAAAATGTTAGAATGTATAGCGAATGGAATAGATGCAGCTGTCTTATATGTATTTCATTATGTAGTACTAGTATATTTTGTCAACAAAGGTTACAGTGTAATATTCATGTAATACAAAAGAAATCATCCCCGCCATTTTGTTTCCTTTTTAACAGATTCCTTGGGACGTTTCATTTCTGGTTATTGAGGGATTTGTAATCAAATATAAACGCTGTGGTTTGGACACGGCTTATAAAGAAAAACTTGTTCCGGGATGTGATGTCAGAAGTCACGTGATATCAGGAGTCAAACAATGTACCATGTATGAAGTTCGAATGGCGGCTTGTACCCCAAAAGAAAGGGGACGCTACTCGGTGCCAGTTATAATCAGAACGGGAGGTTCGTAGTACCGGTATATATGTACAAATTGAAAAGTATGGATATCTGTACATAAAGGAAAATACTTAGAATTAACAAGTAAAGTAATAATATACAAAATCGAACGCTTTTACTCGAATTTGTTCCTTAGAATTAATCTTTTTGTTTTATTGAACAAGTAAATGAATATCATCGATCAGTATACTTTCAAAAAATGAAATGCAAAATGATGATTTTCAGAGTAGAAATATGCATGTTAAATTATGTTTTTGTCAACAGTTTCTCTGCCAGATTCCATTAAACTAAAGTCATCTCCAGGTGAGTTATAATCCTATACCATACATCATAGATACAATTTATTTCACACGGTTTGATTTATGATAATTATAATAGCAATATTTTGTTGAGACGTGGTTCATTTCAAACAAAGGCATATTGAATATAATTCGTTGTCATTACTCAAGTGGTACCATTCAAATACAAGCCATTTATTAAGTCCGATCACATTAGGTCAGTCAATTATGAATTTAGGGGTGATCGAACCCCGGTAATGAAGGGGGTTTTTTTTATTTCACGTGTTTTGCATATGTGATAATTCTTTTTCAATTTTCTCTATGGATTAAAAATCACATCGCGTCCCACGGTTAATAAAGTTTTATCCATTTTCAGTTTTTATGCCGTTGGAAAAGAAGTAGCGTATACATATACTTTTATAATATCTAATTCTTATTAAGGATTCCGACTTCCGTCGGAATCCTTTCTGTTATTGTATTGTCTTTTCTTTATTCTTATTATTCTTATTATTAAGGATTCCGACTTCCGTCGGAATCCTTTCTGTTATTGTATTGTCTTTTCTTTATTAAGGATTCCGACTATTCCGTCGGAATCCTTTCTGTTATTGCAATGTCTTTTCTTTATTCTTATTATTATTCTTATTATTCTTATTATTTTTATTCTTACCCCCTAATCATTTCCAGAGACTTTATTCAAAGGTCTTTAAACACAGAGCAAAAGGGATGGTACCATCAGAAAGAGCATACCAAGATCTTCTTTAACTATTTTTTGTTTGTCGATAAGCTCACCAATGCCCCCGCTGGAGGTCATCAAATGTCAAATCTTTAAACACTTATAACTCCTAAACTAACCGTACGATTTGAACGAAATTTGTTTTAAAATGTTCTTTGTGAAAATTGTAAATTTTTATACGCTTACATGCTCGATAAAATATTTACGGTTTTCGCGCTATTCCCAGTTGAAAATGGAACTTTAAATTGGCACAGTGCCAATTTCTACAGTTTTTGAGATTTTGAGTTGATACTTTGATAGTAGGTTACTTATAGGTGGTCATTTAATGTTGACCTACTTTCAAGGTCAAATTTTCATTCTCAAGGTCACAACAAACTTTTGCCTATAGAACAAAAACTGTTTGACCTTCAGAGTTCAAACTTCATACATATTATTGTTAAACCAAGCTCTTTCATCTTGACCTTGACCCAAGGTCAAATTTTGATTCTCAAGGTCACAACAAAATTTAGTCTATAAAACAAAGATTATTTGACCTTGTGAGTTCAAACATAACACAAATATTCTTTGCATCCAACCCTTTCACCATAACCTTGACTCAAGGTCATTTGATCGATTTTAAGGTCACAACCGACTTTGGTTGATTAGATATTGAGCTTTGCTCAGAGTAAGATCAATCGTGATGAGAATGATCACAATACTTATCTTTCATTTATGACATTGGTTCAATGTCAAATAATCATTCTCAAGGTCATAACAATCATTTACTCTTGTAGAGTTTACACTTTTTGTCCTATACTACTTATTCTTCACACAAGTAGTCCTTCTTGTTTGAACTTAACATAGTATAAGAAAGATAACTCTTTTATTTTTGTTCTCTGTTTCTTTTTTCTCCTCAGTACCATTACATATCTGTACTTTCATGTTGTTGTCATTTTCTATTAATAGAAATTGTCTCATTGCAAAATCATTGTGCAATTCTCTTTTGAGACAGTAATCGTAAAGAATTTGATATTGAAAGAACATGGAGTTTAAAGCTTTCGTAAAATTGAAAGGTATTTATTATTCTTTTCTTCTATTTTGTTGATAAATGAATAAGAGTCCCAAGTTAGACGTAAGCTCTTTTGACTCATTTGCTGAAGTGAATAAGGTACTAAAGAAACTTTTCTTTTTTCCATCTTCTTTTTTCGGATTTTAACACTTCAGTTCCGAGAAAGGTCTAATAAAGGAGGAATCCGTCTGTTGCTTGCAACAGTAGCCATCTAGTTCTTATTAAGGATTCCGACTTCCGTCGGAATCCTTTCTGTTATTGTATTGTCTTTTCTTTATTCTTATTATTATTCTTATTATTATTATTCTTACCCCCAAACCGTTCCGGACACTTTACAAAAAAGTACAGCATCATATGAAAAAACGGAAAGTACCATGTGAAAGAGCATATAAAGATCTTGAATGAAATTTTTTTTCTTGTCAAATGGTTCACATATGCCCCCGATTGAGGTCATCAAAGGTAAAATCTTTAAACTATTATAACTCCTTAACTAACCGTCGGATTTGAACAAAATTTGTTTTATATTGTTCTTTGGGAAATTTGCAGACTTTTATACGCTTACATGCTCGATAAAATATTTACGGTTTTCGCGCTATTCAGAGTTGAATGTGGAACTTTAAATTGGCACAGTGCCAATTTCTACATTTTTTGAGATTTTGAGTTGAAACTTGGATGGTAGGCTACTAATAGGTAGTCATTGATGATGACCTAGTTTCAAGGTCACATTATGATTCTCAAGGTCACAACAAACTTTTGCCTTTAGAACAAAGACTATTTGACCTTGACAGTTCAAACTTCATAAATACAATCATTGAGCAAAGCCCTTTGACCTTGACCTTGGCTCAAGGTCAAATTTTGATTCTCAAGGTCACAACAAACTTTTGCCTATAGAACAAAGACCATTTGACCTTGAGAGTTCATACTTGGCGCAAATATTCCTTGCATCAAGTCCTTTCACCTTGACCTTGACCCAAGGTCATTTGTTTGATTTCAAGGTCACAACAGACTTTTGTCGATAAAATATTGAGCTTTGATTAGATTAAATGGAGTCTTGATGAGAATAAACTCAAATGCTTATCTTTTATCCATGACCTTGGTTAAAGGTCAAATAAACTTTTGCAAGGCCATAACAAACATTTGCTCTTTTAGAATTCTTACTTTTTGTCCTTAACTATTTATTCTTCACACAAGTAGTACTTCTCATTTGATCTTTACGTAGTAAGATAGATAACTCTTTTATTCTTGTTCTCTGTTTCTTTATTGTTTATTCTTAGGCCTTTTTTTTTTATAAATTGGTTTACGGACATCCTCCAGAAAAATGTCGGGAAGGAGGTCGAAAAAAAAAAAAAAAAAAATAGATTTTTTACTGAAAAGCATTAAATCTAAAGTGTCTGTACCATGATTGCTAAAGCTTTCATAACAAAATGATTTATACTTCAATAAACAAAATAATCCCTACTAGTCTCAAAGCTTTCACTATATTGTTACAAATTTATAGTGCAAGTAAATAACTTTGAATGCAAAATGAATGCAAAAGTGTGAATACCAGACCGACATTGACAAAATGATCCTCAAATGCCACTTGACTTAAGTACAGGCAACTATAATTATTGAGACATTTCTGAACAATTGAAATATTTTATTTTCATTTTTCTGAATAAATGAAATATTTTATTTTCACTACAGAAGACAAAGTTCAGTCATTGCGATTTCACAATTATTATCATTAAAGAAGACAAAGCTCAGTCATTGCGCTTTCGTTTCATTTTCAATGCATTTCTGACTGCCGGAGATTTTCCAAGCTGGACACAGGAGAAGCATATTGGTCTCACAATGGAGTATTCTTCCTTGAGTCGTCTAATATCCTCTGACTCGTGGATGTCACTATCGCCGCAATAAAAGCATATGCTGGTAAAAGACTGAGTGACATCTGAAAATAAAAAGTTAAAATCTACTGTGATTGGTTAGAAATATATACAGCTTTAATTTTTTGTATTGAAAATGTATATGATTTTATATGCTTTCATCAAGTCAGAATCTAAAATGCTGCTGACAATTTCTTCCCTCAATACTGTGCTAACAAAGAAATCACTATTGTACACCTTTTGAAAATTCATAGAGTTAAAATATGTTTTTATCTTCCTTTTGCAAAGGATTCATATGAAGGATATGACAATTGTATCTACAGTGTACTACATCGTTGTACTACTGTCCCTCAGAATCGATACGAAGCCAGCAAAAGCAAAGTGTCTCAGACAGATGGACAGACAATGGACAAAATGATCCCTACTATTAAATTGATGCTTTGCTTGCTGACACCACAAAAATTACTCCAAACGTAAGAAAATGTTACATACTTGAGTAGTAGGTAGTTTCAATGGAAGAGCTGCAGTTAAGACCTAACCGAACAATCAGTGTATCCTTAGGATTAGCTGTACTTTTTTCTGACTCTGCAGCCTTCAGTTGAAGGAAAATGAATTTGTTTTCAAATCCAGACAGCACTTCCACAGGGGTACTCGGTGGTGTTTCAGTGCGGTCACCATGCTCCGTTTTGCTAGTAAAAATTGCTGAAATGCAGCAATCTGTATCTTCGTGAACATCATTGATCATGTCACCAATAGTTTGTCCATGTTTGCCGACAATTTTTTTCGTCGAAAGGACCTTTTCCACCCCCTTTATTGTCACTAATTTGAAGTAGTATTTGCTCGCACTCTCCATGATTCATCCTCCATCTTTGAATTCTCGATTGATTTTTTAAAATTCCGATCTCGAAATTTTTTTTTTTTCACAACGCTTTGATAACCGAGCGGCGGAAATATAAAAACTCTCGTTTTCAAATTTTATTTTTTTTTCACAATTCACGAAAAATCGGGACGGCGGATCCGTAAACCAACAAATAAAAAAAAAAAGGCCTTAGTAGCATTACATATCAGTAGTTTCATGTTGTTGTCATTTTCTATTAATAGAAATCATCTCATTGCAAAATCATTGTGCAATTCTTTTTTGAGAAAGTCATTGTAAAGGATTAGAGATTGATTGAGCATGGAGTTTAAAGCTTTCGTAAACATGAAAGGTATTCATTTATTTTTCTTCTATTTTGTTGATAAATAAATAAGAGTCCCAAATTAGTCATAAGCTCTTTTGGCTCATTTGCTGAAGTTAATATGGTACTAAAGCAACTATTCTTTTTTCCATCTTCTTTATTTGGATTTTAGCACTTCAGTTCCGAGGAAGGTCTAATAAAGGAGGAATCCGTCTGTTGCTTGCAACAGTAGCCATCTAGTTAAGGATTCCGATTTCCGTCGGAATCCTTTCTGTTATTGTATTGTCTTTTCTTTATTCTTATTATTCTTATTATTATTATTATTATTATTATTATTATTATTCTTACCCCCAAGCCAATCCAGTGACGTTACATCAAAGTACCGCATCATATGATAAAATGGAAAGTATCATGTAAAAGAGCAAATAAAGATCTTAATTTAATATTTTTTTCTTGTCGAAAAGTTCACATATGCCCCCGCTTGAGGTCATCAGCGGTCAAATCTTTAAACTCTTATAACTCCTTTACTAACCGTACGATTTGAACAAAATTTGTTTTATATTGTTCTTTGAGAAATTTGCAAACTTTTATACGCTTACATGCTCCATAAAATATTTACAGTTTTCAAGCTATTTCAAGTTGAAAATGGAACCTTAAATTGGCAAGGTGCCAATTTCTACAATTTTTGAGACTTTGAGTTGAAACTTGGATGTTAGGTCACTTATAGATAGTCATTTAATGTTGACCCTCTTTTCAAGGTCAAATTTTTATTCTCAAGGTCACATGAAACTTTTGCTTATAGAACAAAGACTATTTGACCTTCAGAGTTCAAACTTCATACATATAATTGTTAAGCCAAGCTCTTTCACCATGACCTTGATCCAAGGTCAAATTCTCATTCTCAAGGTCACAACAGCATTTTTGCCTATAAAACAAAGACTGTTTGACCTTGAGAGTGCAAACTGGGTACAAATATTCCTTGCAGTAAGTCCTGTCACATTGACCTTGACCAAAGGTCATTCGTTCGATTTCAAGGTCATAACAGTCTTTTGTTGATAAAATATTGAGCTTTATTCAATTTCATATATATTTTGAAGAAAATGATATTCTATACTCATCTTTTTTCCTTGACCTTGGTTCAAGGTGAAAATTTTATTCTCAATGTCATAACAACATTTACTTGTTAAATACACAGTGTTTGTCCTACACTACTTCTACTTCACAAACGAGGTCCTTCTTATATGAACTTTACATGATCTAAGAAAGATAAATCTTTTATTTCTATTTCTCTTCGTACCATGACTTGTCTGTACTTTCATGCTGTTGTCATTTTCTAATTAAATGTTTTTAAAATGTCTTAAAATTGAATAGCATCATTTAAATTAACTGGTAAATTTGCAGCATGGACCAGACAGACTGACTGACAGTGTAAGATAGACAGTGTTAGATAGACTGACAACGATAGAAGAACGAACAGACATACGAACAGATAGAGAGAGTACTAGACAGAAACGCAGACGATCGGCGAAAAAAAAAAGTCCAGACTGGGGATCGAACCCGGTACCCTTGGGCCAGCAGTCCAACGCCCTATCCACATAGCCATTGGAGTTCCTGAATGTTAGTGGTTTTTATTTTTGATATACAGACGGAGAAATACAAATGGCTGATTCAGCATTACAAGAATTATCGATCGTTCATGCAACAAGTCAGTCCTATTCATAGCTTTTTATTCAGAAGAAAAACACATTTCATATTGCGCATATTTATTTCAATGTCATTGACTTCAACGTGTATATATGGCCACCTTAGGCCTCTTTTTTTCATTCGTCAATCTTTGAAACAACTGTACAAGACCTTTGACGGAGCAATGTGGCCCCCTTGGGCTTCTTGGTTTTTTTTTTATTTTGTTTGTATGTCTTGTTTTTTTTTTAATTCGTCAATCTTTGAAACAACTGTACAAGACCTTTGACGGAGCAATGTGGCCCCCTTGGGCCTTTTGTTTGTTTGTTTGTTTTATTTTTTATTTTCATTTGTTTTGCTTGTTTGTTTTTTTGCTTGTTTTTTTCTTTTTTGATTCGACAATCTTTGAAACAACTGTACAAGACTTTTGACTGAGCAATATGGCTCCCTTGGGCCTCTTGTTTTTTTTTTTTTTTTCATTTGTTTTGTTTGTTTGTTTGTTTGTCTTTTTCTTATTAAATTCCTTAATATTTGAAACAACTGTACAAGACCTTTGACGGAGCAATGTGGCCCCCTTGGGCATTTTTTTTTTCTCGTTTGTTTGTCTGTTTCTTTTTGAATTCGTCAATCTTTGAAATAACTGTACAAGATCTTTGACGGTTTGTTTATCCAATGACATAGGCTAGTCCTTCGAAAGGGGGAGGTTGATAAGTTTTTGCCCCCCCCCCCTCCGACTTACATGTTACATACGTGTACATACCTGTTTTCACCTACCCTGTCTAGATCCGCCCTTGCAAAAGAAGCAAACACGATTTATTGATTCATAATTTTATTCTCTACATACATGGTCAATGAAAGTCAAATTAAAAAAATACATTTTATGAAATTCTGTGTTGTTAACTCCTGAATACAAACCTGTAAATAGAATCGATCGATAAAGATTTATCATTCGGAACATGCTCGACATGTTGAGTCATATCATAGTCGCAAGATTTCATCCTTCTAAAGACTTTTGATGCAAAGCTTTGTCAGTTCTGCAATAGCTCAGCGGTAGAGCGTCAGACTTCGAATCGGAGGGTCCGGGGTTCGATACCGGCCTCGGCCATTTTTTTCCCCTCAATTTTTTTCATTCGTAAGCAAACATAAAGTACAGTGCTTCAACATTGTTTTCATTTCAAAATTTATACGAGTATGTATTAGTTCAAAATGTTTTCTAACAGAATCAAGAAATATCGAATACATGTACCAGTTTGAAAACACTTGCTATATTGTCATGATTCATTGGAAAATCCCTCACATAATTAATATGCATGACCCAGGATGTGTTACAAATTTCATTGGTCAATTCAACCATGTGACCTGACATTACATGTACAAGATACGATGGGGCCTACCTTGGTGAAGGTACCTGGTTCGAGTCCAGCTGCGGCCAGTCATTTTCGCATTTTTTCAATTTTCATTTCTGTTCTTAACAAGATGAAAATGAGAGGAATCCGTCTGCTATGTCCACAGGAACCTCCATCCTTCCATTTATTAAGGATTCCGATTTCCGTCGGAATCCTTTCTGTTATTGTATTGTCTTTTCTTTATTCTTATTAAGGATTCCGACTTCCGTCGGAATCCTTTCTGTTATTGTATTGTCTTTTCTTTATTCTTATTATTCTTATTATTATTCTTACCCCCAAACGTTCCAGACACTTTACAAAAAAGTACCGCAATATATGATAAAGTGGAAAATACCATGTGAAAGAGCATATCAAGATCTCAATTCAATTTTTTTTTCTTGTCCAAAAGTTTACATATGCCCCCGCTAGAGGTCATCAAAGGTCAAATCTTTAAACTCTCATAACTCCTAAAGTAACTGTACGATTTGAACGAAATTTGTTTTATATTGTTCTTTGGAAAATTTGCAAACTTTTATACGCTTACATGCTCGTTGAAATATTTTCGGTTTTCGCTCTATTACGAGTTGAAAATGGAATTTTAAATTGGCACAGTGCCAATTTCCTCAGTTTTTGAGATTTTGAGTTGAAACTTGGATGATAAGTAAGTTATAGGTAGTCATTAAATGTTGACCTTGTTTCAAGGTCAAATTTTGCTTCTCAAGGTCACAAAAAACTTTTGCCTATAGAACAAAGACGGTTTGACCTTGACAGTTCAAACTTCATACATATAATCGTTGAGCCAAGCCCTTTCACCTTGACCTTGACCCAAGGTCAAATTTTCTTTCTCAAGGTCACAACAAACTTTTGCCTGTAAAACAAAGACTGTTTGACGTTGAGAGTTCAAACTTAACACAAATATTCCTTGCCCTTTCACCTTGACCTTGACCCAAGGTCATTTGTTCGATTTCAAGGTCACAGCATACTTTGGTTGATAAAATACTGAACTTTGATCAGTTTAAGATCAATTTTGATGAGAATAACCTCCAATACTTATCTTTTATCTGTGACATTGGTTCAAGGTCAAATAATCATTCTCAAGGTCATAACAATCATTTCCTCCAGTAGAATTCACATTCTGGTCCTATACTATTTAGTCTTCACACAAGTAGTCCTTCTTATTTGAACTTAACATAGTATAGGAAAGATAACTCTTTTCTTCTTGTTTTCTGTTTCTTTTTTTTTTTCTTATTAGCATTGCATATCTGTACTTTCATGTTGTAGTCATTTTCTATTAATAGAAATTATCTCATTGCAAAATCATTGTGCAATTCTGTTTTGAGAGTGTAATTGTAAAGGATTTGATATAGAGCATGGAGTTTAAAGCTTTCGTAAAAATGAAAGGTATTTATTATTTTTTTCTTCTATTTTGTTGGATAATAAACAAGAGTCCCAAATTAGACATCAGCTCTTTTGACTCATCTGCTGAAGTGAATAAGGTATGAAAGCAACTATACTTTTTACCATCTTCTTTTTTCGGATTTTAACACTTCAGTTCCGAGGAAGGTCTAATAAAGGAGGAATCCGTCTGTTGCTTGCAACAGTAGCCATCTAGTTATTATTCTTATTATTATTATTATTCTTACCCCCAAACCGTTCCGGACACTTTACAAAAAAGTACGGCATCATATGAAAAAACGGAAAGTACCATGTGAAAGAGCATACGAAGATCTTGAATGAAATTTTTTTTCTTGTCAAATGGTTCACATATGCCCCAGCTAGAGGTCATCAAAGGTCAAATCTTTAAACTCTTATAACTCCTTAACAAACCGTCGGATTTGAACAAAATATGTTTTATATTGTTCTTTGAGAAATTTGCAAACTTTTATACGCTTACATGCTCGATAAAATATTTACGGTTTTCGTGCTATTCAGAGTTGAAAATGGAACTTTAAATTGGCACAGTGCCAATTTCTACATTTTTTGAGATTTTGAGTTGAAACTTAGATGGTAGTTTACTTATAGGTAGACATTTAATGCTGACCTACTTTCAAGGTCAAATTTTTATTCTCAAGGTCACAACAAATTTTGGCCTATAGAACAAAGACTACTTGACCTTCAGAGTTCAAACTTCATACATACTATCGTTTAGCCAAGCTCTTTCACCTTGACCTTGACCCAAGGTCAAATTATGATTCTCAAGGTCACAACTTACTTTTGCCTATAGAACAAAGACTATTTGACCTTCAGCGTTCAAACTTCATACATACTATCGTTAAGCAAAACTCTTTCACCTTGACCTTGACCCAAGGTCAAATTTTGATTCTCAAGGTCACAACAAACTTTTGCCTATAGAAAAAAGACTATTTGACCTTAAGAGTTCAAACTTAACACAAATATTCCTTGCATCAAGCCCTTTTACCTTGACCTTGACCCAGGATCATTTGTTCGATTTCAAGGTCACAACATACTTTGGTTGATAAAATATTGAGCTTTGATCAGATTAAGATCAATCTTGAAAAGAATTACCTCAAATACTTATCTTTTTTCCGTGACCTTTATTCGTGGTCAAATGATCATTCTCAGGGCCATAACAAACTTACACTTGTAGAATAAGCAGTTTTTGTCCTACGCTTTTTATTCTTCACACAAGCAGTCTTTCTTATTTGAACATAACATAGTACAAGAAACATAACTCTTTTACTCTTGGTCTCTGTTTTTTTTTCTTAGTAGCATTACTTGACTGTATTTTGATTCTATTGTCATTTTCTATTTATAGAAATGCTCTCATTGCAAAATCATTGTGCAATTCTGTTTTGAGATAGTAATTTTAAGGGATTTTGAATTGATAGATCATGGAGTATAAAGCTTTCGTAAACATGAAAGGTATTTATTATCTTTTTGTTCTATTTTGTTGATAAATAAATGAGAGTCCCAAATTAGACTAAAGCTCTTAAGACTCATTTACTGAAGTGAATAAGGTAAAAAAGCAACTATTCATTTATCCATCTTCTTTATTCGGATTTTATCCCTTCAGTTCCAAGGAAGGTCTAATAAAGGAGGAATCCGTCTGTTGCTTGCAACAGTAGCCATCTAGTTAAGGATTCCGACTTCCGTCGGAATCCTTTCTGTTATTGTATTGTCTTTTCTTTATTAAGGATTCCGACTATTCCGTCGGAATCCTTTCTGTTATTGTATTGTCTTTTCTTTATTCTTATTATTATTCTTATTATTATTATTCTTACCCCCAAACCGTTCCGGACACTTTACAAAAAAGTACAGCATCATATGAAAAAACGGAAAGTACCATGTGAAAGAGCATATGAAGATCTTGAATGAAATTTTTTTTCTTGTCGAAAAGTTCACATATGCCCCCGCTGGAGGTCATCAAACGTCAAATCTTTAAACTCTTATAACTCCTTAACTAACCGTCGGATTTGAACAAAATTTGTTTTATATTGTTCTTTGGGAAATTTGTAAACTTTTATACGCTTACATGCTCGATAAAATATTTACGGTTTTCGCGCTATCCCAAGTTGAAAATGGAACTTTAAATTGGCACAGTGCCAATTTCTACAGTTCTTGAGATTTTGAGTTGAAACTTGGATGGTAGGCTACTTATAGGTAGTCATTGATGATGACCTAGTTTCAAGGTCAAATTATGATTCTCAAGGTCACAACAAACTTTTGCCTATAGAACAAAGACTATTTGACCTTGACAGTTCAAACTTCATAAATACAATCATTGATCCAAGCCCTTTCACCTTGACCTTGACCCAAGGTCAAATTCTCATTCTCAAGGTCACAACAAACTTTTGCCTATAGAACAAAGACCATTTCAACTTGAGAGTTCAAACTTGACGCAAATATTCCTTGCATCAAGTCCTTTCACCTTGACCTTGACCCAAGGTCATTTGTTCGATTTCAAGGTCACAACAGACTTTTGTTGATAAAATATTGAGCTTTGAATAGATGAAACGAAATCTTGATGAGAATAAACTGAAATGCTTATCTTTCATCCATGACCTTGGTTCAAGGTCAAATAAACTTTTTCAAGGTCATAACAAACATTTACTCTTGTTGGATTGATAGGATTTTGTTCTTAAATATTTATTCTTCACACAAGTAGTACTTCTTATTTGAACTTTACATAGTAAGATAGATAACTCTTTTATTCTTGTTCTCTGTTTCCTTTTTTATCTTAATAGCATTACTTGTCTGTACTTTCATGCTGCTGTCATTCTCTATTTATAGAAATTTTCTCATTGCTAATTCATTGTGCAATTCTTTTTGGAATAGTAATTTAAAAGGATTTAAAATGGATAGAATAGATCAAGGATTTAAAGCCTTCCTAAACTTGAAAGGTATTTATCTTTTTCTTCTTTTTTGTCGATAAATAGATAAGAGTCCCAAGTTAGACATAATCTCTTTTGACTCATTTGCTGAAGTGAATAAGGTACTAAAGCAACTATTCTTTTTTCATCTTCTTTATTCGGATTTTAACACTTCAGTTCCGAGGAAGGTCTAATAAAGGAGGAATCCGTCTGTTGCTTGCAACAGTAGCCATCTAGTTATTATTCTTATTATTATTATTCTTACCCCCAAACCGTTCCGGACACTTTACAAAAAAGTACAGCATCACATGAAAAAACGGAAAGTACCATGTGAACGAACATATGAAGATCTTGAATGAATTTTTTTTTCTTGTCAAATGGTTCACATATGCCCCCGCTGGAGGTCATCAAGGGTCAAATCTTTAAACTCTTATAACTCCTTAACTAACCGTCGGATTTGAACAAAATTTGTTTTATATTGCTCTTTGGGAAATTTGCAAACTTTCATACGCTTACATGCTCGATAAAATATTTACGGTTTTCGCGCTATTCAGAGTTGAAAATGGAACTTTAAATTGGCACAGTGCCAATTTCTACATTTTTTGAGATTTTGAGTTGAAACTTGGATGGTAGGTTACTTATAGGTAGACATTTAACGCTGACCTACTTTCAAGGTCAAATTTTTTATTCTCAAGGTCATAACATGTTTTGGCCTATAGAACAAAGACTACTTGACCTTCAGAGTTCAAACTTCATACATACTATCCTTTCGCTAAGCTCTTTCACCTTGACCTTGACCCAAGGTCAAATTTTCATTCTCAAGGTCACAACATACTTTTGCCTATAGAACAAAGACTATTTGACCTTCAGCGTTCAAACTTCATACATACTATCCTAAAGCCAAGCTCTTTCACCTTGACCTTGACCCAAGGTCAAATTTTGATTTGAAAGGTCACAACAAAGTTTTGCCTATAGAACAAAGACCATTTGACCTTGACAGTTCAAACTTAATACAAATATTCCTTGCATCAAGTCCTTTCACCTTGACCTTGACCCAAGGTCATTTGTTCGATTTCAAGGTCATAACAGACTTTTGTCGATAAAATATTGAGCTTTGATTAGATTAAGAGGACTCTTGATGAGAATAAACTCAAATGCTTATCTTTTATCCATGCCCTTGGTTGAAGTTCAAATAAACTTTTTCAAGGTCATAACAAACATTTACTCTTATAGAATTCACAGGATTTTGTCTTTAACTAATTATTCTTCATACAAGTGGTACTCCTTATTTGAACTTCCATAGTAAGATAGATAACTCTTTTATTCTTGTTCTCTGTTTCTCTCTTTTTTATTCTTAGGAGCATTACATATCAGTAGTTTCATGTTGTTGTCATTTTCTATTAATAGAAAATATCTCATTACAAAATCATTGTGCAATTCTTTTTTGAGAAAGTCATTGTAAAGGATTAGATATTGATTGAGCATGGGGTTTAAAGCTTTCGTAGACATGAAAGGTATTTATTATTTTTTTCTTCTATTTTGTTGATAAATAAATAAGAGTCCCAAATTAGACATAAGCTCTTTTGACTCATTTGCTGAAGTTAATATGGTACTAAAGCAGCTATTCTTTTTCCATCTTCTTTATTCGGATTTTAGCACTTCAGTTCCGAGGAGGTCTAATAAAGGAGGAATCCGTCTGTTGCTTGCAACAGTAGCCATCTAGTTATTATTATTATTCTTACCCCCAAACCAATCCAGAGACTTTACAACAAAGTACCGCATCATATGATAAAATGGAAAGTATCATGTGAAAGAGCAAATAAAGATCTTAATTTAAATTTTTTTTCTTGTCGAAAAGTTCACATATGCCCCCGCTAGGGGTCATCAAAGGTAAAATCTTTAAAACCTTTTAACTCCTAAACTGACCGTGCGATTTGAATGAAATTTGTTTTATATTGTTCTTTGGGAAATTTGCAAACTTTTATACGCTTACATGCTCGATAAAATATTTACGGTTTTCGCGCTATTTTGAGTTGAAAATGGAACTTTAAATTGGCACAGTGCCAATTTCTACAGTTTTTGCGATTTTGAGTTGAAACTTGGATGGTAGGTTACTTATAGGTAGTTATTGATGATGACTTAGTTTCAAGGTCAAATTATGATTCTCAAGGTCAGAACAAACTTTTGCCTATAGAACAAAGACTATTTGACCTTGACACTTCAAACTTCATAAATACAATCATTGAGCCAAGCCCTTTCACCTTGACCTTGGCCCAAGGTCAAATTTTGATTCTCAAGGTCACAACAAACTTTTTCCTATAGAACAAAGACCATTTGACTTTGAGAGTTCAAACTTGTTGCAAATATTCCTTGCATCAAGTCCTTTCACCTTGACCTTGACCCAAGGTCATTTGTTCGATTTCAAGGTCACAACAGACTTTTGTCGATAAAATATTGAGCTTTGATTAGATTAACAGGACTCTTGATGAGAATAAATTCAAATGCTTATCTTTTATCCATGACCTTGGTTAAAGGTTAAATTAACTTTTTCAAGGTAATAACAAACATTTACTCTTGTAGAATTCGCAGGATTTTGTCCTTAGCTATTTATTCTTCACACAAGTAGTACTTCTTATTTGAACTTTACATAGTTAGATAGATAACTCTTTTATTCTTGTTCTCTGTTTCTTTCTTTTTTATTCTTAGTAGCATTACATATCAGTAGTTTCATGTTGTTGTCATTTTCTATTAATAGAAATTATCTCATTGCAAAATCATTGTGCAATTCTTTTTTGAGAAAGTCATTGTAAAGGATTAGATATTGATTGTGCATGGAGTTTAAAGCTTTCGTAAACATGAAAGGTATTTTTTTTTTCTTCTTTTTTGTTGATAAATAAATAAGTGTCCCAAATTAGACATAAGCTCTTTTGACTCATTTGCTGAAGTTTATATTGTACTAAAGCAACTATTCTTTTTTCCATCTTCTTTATTCGAATTTTAGCACTTCATTTCCGAGAAAGGTCTAATAAAGGAGGAATCCGTCTGTTGCTTGCAACAGTAGCCATCTAGTTTTAGAATATTTTTTTTATTTCAGTGCCACATTTTACTCCAAAGATTCAGAAATTATCATCGACTAATGACCCACCGGGAATCTTTATATCATGGACTGTAAGTAAACGTAATTAAATGTTTTCTTTGAATCAGAATTTAGAAACTAGATGGCTACTGTTGCAAGCAACAGACGGATTCCTCCTTTATTAGACCTTCCTCGGAACTGAAGTGTTAAAATCCGAAATATGAAGATGAAAAAAAGAATAGTTGCTTTAGTACCTTATTCACTTCAGCAAATGAGTCAAAAGAGCTTATGTCTAACTTGGGACTCTTATTCATTTATCAACAAAATATAAGAAAAGAATAATAAATACCTTTCAATTTTACGAAAGCTTTAAACTCCATGTTCAATCAATATCAAATCCTTTACAATTACTTTCTCAAAACAGAATTGCACAATGATTTTGCAATGAGATCATTTCTATTAATAGAAAATGACAACAACATGAAAGTACAGATATGTAATGCTACTAAGAAAACAAAAGAAACAGAGAACAAGAATAAAAGAGTTATCTTTCTTATACTATGTTATGTTAAGAAGGACTACTTGTGTGAAGAATAAATAGTATAGGACAAAAAGTGTGATTCTACACGTGTAAATAATTGCTATGACCTTGAGAATGATCATTTGACCTTGAACCAATGTCATAAATGAAAGATAAGTATTGTGATCATTCTCGTCACGATAGATCTTAATCTGAGCAAAGCTTAATATCTAATCAACCAAAGTCAGTTGTGACCTTGAAATCGAACAAATGACCTTCAGTCAAGGTCATGGTGAAAGGCTTTGATGCAAGGAGTATTTGTGTAATGTTTGAACTCACAAGGCCAAATAATCTTTGTTTTATAGACTAAAGTTTGTTGTGACCTTGAGAATAGGAATTTGACCTTGGGTCAAGGTCAAGGCGAAAGAGCTGGACTGAACAGTGATATGTATGAAGTTTGAACTCTGAAGGTAAAATATTCTTTGTTCTATAGGCAAAAGTTTGTTGTGACCTTGAGAATCAAAATTTGACCTTGGGTCAAGGTCAAGGTGAAAGAGCTTTGTTTAATGATAATATGTATGAAGTTTGAACTCTGAAGGTCAAATACTTTTTGTTCTATAGGCAAAAGTTTGTTGTGACCTTGAGAATGAAAATTTGACCTTGAAAGTAGATCAACATTAAATGACCACTTATAAGTAACCTACTATCAAAGTTTCAACTCAAAATCTCAAAAACTGTAGAAATTGGCACCGTGCAAATTTAAAGTTCCATTTTCAACTGGGAATAGCGCGAAAACCGTAAATATTTTATGGAGCATGTAAGCGTATAAAAGTTTACAATTTTCCCAAAGAACATTTTAAAACAAATTTCGTTCAAATCGTACGGTTACTTTAGGAGTTATAAGTGTTTAAAGATTTGACATTTGATGACCTCTAGCGGGGGCATTGGTGAGCTTATCGACGAACAAAAAATAGTTAAAGAAGATCTTGGTATGCTCTTTCTGATGTTACCATCCCTTTTGCTCTGTGTTAAAAGACCTTTCAATAAAGTCTCTGGAAATGATGAGGGGGTAAGAATAAAAATAATAATAAGAATAAGAATAATAATAAGAATAAAGAAAAGACATTGCAATAACAGAAAGGATTCCGACGGAATAGTCGGAATCCTTAATAACAAAGTTCTAGCTAGCCATGGTTTATTGTCCAGTAATTTCACGAGTCGCATGAACCATTCAAATCATCGACTAATGACCCACCTGGAATCTTGATATCATGGACTGTAAGTAAAAGTAATTGAATGTTTTTCTCTTTTAATCAGAATGGAAAATAGTCAACATCCCTTTGTTCCTCATCATATTTTGTAAATAATTATTTGTTTTTGAAAAAAGGACGAAAACAAGACGATCTACAATCAGTAACATTTCATGGTCAATTTAAACCGTATAATCAGAAAGTTTCGCGACTATCAAATTTTGCGATTTTATGGTAAAATAGAGTGTCTTTATTTTCGCGAGTACAATTTTTCGCGATTACAAAATTACAAAAAAAATATATACATATGATTTCACTGGTTTACCTTAAATTAATAAAATCTAAAATATATCTTTATGTTCAATCGGGATATATGAAGAAAACAAAATTTAACTGATACGTCAATTTATGTTATTCTTTACCAATCACAATTTTTCACCAGAATGATTTTTCGCTATTCCAAATCACTCGCGAATATAGCAAAATTAATATCTCGCGAAAATTTCCGTTTATAAGATACAGTATTCAAAAACAAGATTAGAATTTTTTTTCCTGTGGTGAAATCTTTTGCTTAGAGGTCAATCTGCATACTAATTTTTAATCTGGTCATGTGACCTCGTTGTTTCAGATTCCTGATCACTCTATGTACCCTCCAGTCCTGGGATATGTGCTAGCTTATAGGAAAGTTAAGGCCTACGAGTTTCCTTACTTCAAAGTTTATATCAGAAACCCTTTAACAGCTCATCACGTGATTAAAATTCTACGCACAACAGTGCCATATGAGATAAAAATAGCAGCCTTCAACGCATGCGGTGTAGGGAACTATACGATGCCGCGAATTTTGAATTTAGTTCCATCTGTAGAAGGTATTTATTTCACAACAACTTCTTGTATTATGTGGCCAGAATTGTAATACAATTTAGAGTAGTGGATCTAAAGATATGCCTTGATCATTAAACTTTATAGGCATCGACAAATATTTTAAGTAAGAGGGCTGATGTTTGCTAATTTTGTTTATAACTTTTCATGTTATAATGATATAGAATAAATGATTTGAAAATCGCTCAAAAGTGCTAAAATCTGACACATTTTGTTTATTGTTATATCTGTAACTGAATTTTATTCCGTTCTCTTTTAGATATGAAACCAAAGTGTTCCAAAAATCTTGCTCTCCTTGTGCCGATCAAAAAGATAAGAAATAAACAACTGCTGAAAGCATGATCAAGAATTAGTCCGTACAAAATCAAGTAAAGTCAACAAATCTGAGAAGTGATCTCGTATTACGAAACTTTTCGTGGCTCTGGTAGTGAAAATAACAAAGGATGTCCTTTATCTTTACAGTAATATCCAATGTAGTTCACATCGGAATGGATCCGGAATAATATTATTTGTTTCATTCCCATCCTAGCGGGCATGGTTTATCAATGATATTATGATTCGTTTCAGGGTCAATGACAAAAATGATATATTGCAATATTATAATGTTTCAGTCCGGACATTGTCTCGATATATTGTTTCGGTCCGGATGATAAACCACTTGTCCCCCTTGAGTTTGTGAACAATAATATCCGATATAAAGTGACTCGGCTTTGAGGCTTCAGTATCACTATAAGTGAGAGGTTCATTGGTTGATTAAATTGATGGTGAATAGCGAATATCCGTCGTAAATTAAATAATATCAAAGTATTCTATGTACATGATATATTATGCATTTTAGTGTTGTCCTGTGAGAATGAGTGGTAAGAAAAAAACAAAAGGGAAAAAGACATGCAAACATAACAAAAAACATCTTAAATAAACACAATACTTTTAACATGATATTACTTTCGGTTTTCTGTTTTTCTTTATGTTGTTCTGTATTAGTACATCACATGATAAATCCTAGGAATTTCATTGGTTAAGCACTCAGGGACTATGATACAAAAGTGCACTGCACCCGTCAGTTTTTTGTTTGATAGTGTTACGTCACTCAGCAAGCTGAACAATGAATGAAGGCTGATGATCTCATTACATGTACATGAAAAATAATACTACTTTAAATTCACCCGATCATATGTGTCACATTGAACGTTATTATCTGTATTATGACGAACAATATGTTCGTACGAGTCTGGTTCCCCGAGTTCCACGTGATCGTAACTTTCCGACGAGTCCTTCTGAGCATGCGTAGTAGATACAGATTCCCCGCCTCTTTGGGTTGTTGAATATGTATTATCGACAAAACATTGTTTTGCAGGTGTGCAGTAGTCATACGAATTTGATTCTGTCGTGTTTTTTTCTCCGTGTTTTGTACCTGCATTACTGATGCCATGAAATGTTTCCTGTCTGTCCATACGTAACTCAGGATTATTTGTCGTGTTACCTGGGTTTGTTAAGCAGTAGTCATATTCTTTATTGACGTTTTGATTTTTGTCACGTGACAGAAATGACTGCGACTCTAAGTGTTCATCAGAAAGATGACTGCATTTAGTTTCTTTGGTTGTCTTCTCGGTAGTATTAAGTTTTTCTATTCTGGATAAATGTTTTGACCTACAAGAGAACAATGACGAGGTCGAATTTGATTTATAAACAGGTCATGTATTTGACAAAACATAGATAAACTGTCCGAATGATTTATTGAAAAAAAAGCATTTTTTACAAAAGTATGTCATTCGTGATATCAATATAATATAAGAATTGGCCTCTTCAATTCCCATGTGGATTTTTGTACTAAATGTTGCTTACAAAGATGCATCTTAAAAATTTTCCATAAAAGTCGACTGTATTTTGTAATAATGATACAAAAGGGATTTATGATAGGAATTGACAAAATCTGCAATAAGGAAACTGAGGTCGTTTTATTTTGTACTAATCAAACTGCCATTTCGTAAGTTTGGGGACGCGAAATGTTTATTTCTTTGCTAATAGTTACACATTTGATCGGAACAAACTCAGAATAGATTGTTAATCAGAAGAGATTGTAAGAAAAAAAAGCAACGTGTGCCTATTTAACGCCCAATGATACAGAACGCCACTTGGTTAAAAATTACGTTTCATTGATACACACCTTTAGTGAAAGCCTCATGTTGTATCTCGGTCGAGGGGAGAGCAATGCTTTAAAAATCCTTTTTCCATGTATACATGATATATATATATGGGGAAAATCTTCAACTTCGCTCAAATATTGGTCTTTTTATTACCTTTTTATCAACCTGTCGGCGGATTCATATGTGTGCCAAGTACGTAATCATTCCTACTCCAAACATTATCCAAAATGTCGTATTCTAGGGCAGATTTTGCGCATCAACAGCTGTTTTCTATGGTTACGCCGATTACGTACCGCCCTTCCCCAGAGTTCACTGATGGGCACTTCTTACGATGACCATATCCCTATACACAGCACAAAATCGATAATTCAGAAAATCATAAACCGAAGGCATACAAAACCAGGATAAAACAGGAACCAAAGCAAACGAACAAAAACCTCCAACTCATGAAAAGAAACGAACTACTGATATGGGAGTGAGACCAGGTGCCCAGGAAGCATTTCCTGCTTCACAATTAATGGTTCTTGCTTGCATGCAACACCCGTCGTTTCAATTCGGTAGAATTGTCATATCCGGTTACTTCCATTTTGGAAGATATAAAGTATGATCTTTGGTTGGACGGTGCAAATGGTCTATGACAGAATATCATCAACCATTCTGGAGAGTGGGACATCATAGTGTATGATGAGTTTGCTATTTACGACTGTTCCAATTGAATGTGATGATGTGGCAATTTGTCTATGGCAGATAATGAACCAAATTAGAAGTAACTGGTTATCGAAAATACCATGTACGACTGCAAAAATTAAAGTGAAAACAAGGGAAAAAATTAATTTACCTTCTTCTCAAAAAGAAAAGAAGAATACCAGAGGCTATGGTTACTGTAAGGAAGACGATCGTCGAACAAACTGCTATCAAAATCTTAGTGTCTGAAATTCAGAATTAATTGATAAAAGCATACGATACGAAATTAAGCACAAAGAGATTAAGACGGTGGTAGGAAGCTTTGAAAAGCGTAATTCAAAATCATATATGAAGGGAACATATGTAATAAACAGTTATCCGAGAGAGAACAAAAAGAATAGAAAAAAACACGTATTTAATTGAATATGTGAGAAAACTGCTATTAAAAGCGAAATATTAATAAAGCAAATGAAAATATAACAAAATCAACAAAATAAAAGTATCCCTAATTTTTGATTGATCATTTTATATATAAGTTCTTGTCGATTTCATTCTTCAAAATTTACATTACATGAACAAAGAGATGAAGTTAAACAATAAAAATGTATACATGTGATTTGCTATGAACACGATGTAGTCGATACGTACTGTTATCTATGTCTTCAATGTCTATCACCGGTGTCAAACTGCTACTTTCACAAACTAGCAACAAAATAGTGGAAGAAAAAGTTACGGAGTGATGCTTCAAGTATTTTAAACTGCCATTTTGCAAAATTAAAGTGAGTTGGTTCTTGTACGAGGGACTTTCGCATTCTTCTATAATTTTTCTCTTAGACCAATTCCAAAATGAAATTCAAATCCATACACTGCACATGCATACATGTTACAGAGTAATTGCATCAGTTGGGATGAGTTAAAGAAGATCCTGATGATAATCTCAGTAGCACTCACAATAGAGCACCATGTTGAGCATCGACGGACCCCTAGCAAGCTAGAGGTGGGACCAGGTGCCCGGGAGGAGTAAGCATCCCCTGTTGGTTAGCCGCACCCGCCGTCGATGTTTGGGATATCACTGAAGGGACGATTACAAAATTACATGAACTGATTGTTCTCTCTCTCTCTCTCTCTCTCTCTCTCTCTCTCTCTCTCTCTCTCTCTCTCTCTCTCAGTTACACACTGCATTCACAAACGACAATTATCTTTGCACATATGAAATTCTTGAATGGATAAATTTAAAGCACCTTCTGAAAGAAAATGATAGGATCGTTGTCTTTTCATCACCGTGTGCATTCAAATTAAACGCTTTATTTTCTAAGTATAGCAAATCGAAGTATCTTTTATGAAGTCCGGTGTATAACACCAAAATATCGTTCATTGTCCATCAAGTACTGGTAGCTACAGTTTTATATGTAACTAGATTTTCATTAGTTTTGATATTCAGACTAAGAAACTTGTTGCGGTGACATTTTTAGGGATTAGTATACCGTATAACCAGAAATTTTCGCGAATACCAAATTTCGCGATATTCTAGTAAAAAGGGTGTCTTTATTTTCGCGTGTACAATTTTTCGCGATTCCTAAATTACAAACATATATGTACACATGATGTCATTCTTTTGTACCTTTGACTATTGAGGTTATAGTCATTTTTATCATAAATATGCCCTCAATGACTTATCTTAATGTTTAAATGGGAATTGCGAAGAATGATACATATACAATGTACAATAAGAACAAAATATAACTGATATACCAAATTGTTATAATTTACCAAACACAAATTTTCGCGAGAACTATTTTTCGCGATTCCAAATCTCTCGCGAATATAGCGAAAATTAGTATCTCGCGAAAATATCTGGTTATACGGTATTTGAAACAGCCAAAACAATTGTCAATCAAACTTTGAATCTACAGGTATTTATTCTGGCAATTAAAAGATCAAGAAAGTCCCTATTTTTCAATCTCAATTCTCCTAATAATATCTTTATATATATATCCAGGAATTTCTTATTGTAAAACCCACAGTATCTAGTAAACACATGAACATGAAAACATAGAGCGGAAACAAACAACTCGTGAAGGAGAGATTGCATCACCTACAGCAAAACACTTATAAACTCAAATGCAAAAACACAAAGTAGTCAAACACAGCAAGAGACACAATTCCGTCTTTTCGATTTTACTGGCGTACGTTCGATTTGTGCAGGTATCTGACGTAAAAGCATTGTGACGTCATTAAATTCCTTTGAAAACGTCATATATGTGACACTGTTTCCCTGAATTTCACGCTTGTTTCCATAAAAATTGATGACGTCACAATGCGTTGACGTCAGATACCTGCACAAATGGGAAGTAACTCTGTATTTCGAAAAGACCGAATTCGGTCGTGGAAAGGAAAACATCAAGGGTGACATCAATTTGATAAAAATATATACTACACATAAACCAACGAGAACAATGGGCAACCGGTGCCGACTAATGTCCGCTTTCTGTCACGTTTGTAGCAAATGGTTTGGTTATCAGGTATTGAGTCTTTGTTGATTACGGAGTTATTACCACTTACAAACGGTATCTGACGTAGAACCATTGTGAAGTCATGAAAATGGTATGGTAACGTCGGTTTTATACCGTCATTTCCCAGACTTTTAGGAATGTTTCCATAGAATTTTATGACGTCATAATCAGTCTACGTCAGATACCGTCTCAAATGGGAGGTAACTCTGGTTTTCGAAAATACCGAATACGTGCGCACATACTATCATAAAGAATGGCATATATAAAGTGAAAATATTAATGCAAAATATGTATCAAACCATATATTGATCATGTTGATAATGATAAAAAAACCTTCTCCAAAAACTTCATGACACATAATCTATACAAAATGCAAACAAATAGAAAGAGTTCTTGTTGCAGAAGTGAGTTCCCTGGCTGGGGTTTAGTCCAGGTGTCCGACAAAAATTGTATCACCTGCTAGATTGTCACACCGTTCTTATACCGGTACTATTATACAGAGCAATTGTGCGTTCTTCGATACAACTTGGTAACCGAGTAAGTGGGAGGATTGTGCGCATGTAATCCGGATAAGCACACCAAACGCTACTAACGTGACATATTGTCTTCTTAAGTCGGCCTCTGATGTCTAGTGGTCTCGTTGGTTTATGTGTAGTCTTTCGTGTTTTGAAACAGTGCTTTGCTGTTGTCTGTTCTTCCTTGTCCCTTTGCATCACTTGTTGTGCTTCTCTCTGTGTTTTCGCATTTAGCTGTTTTGGTGTTTGCTGTAGGTGCTGTAAGCGAGTCCTGCTGGAGATCTCTTTTATTTTTGAACATCTTACAATATCTTAGACGATGTTGTTAAAAATGCTCCTCGATCGTATCGACTGTAGAATCACTCAGCGAAGTTGAACATGTCGGGCGATCAAACATAAAACCTTTCCTGTTCCTGGTCCCTTTTATGTCTCTTGCTGTGTATGTCTTCTCTGTGTTTTCGCTTGGGATGTTTAGATGTTTTGCTATTGTTTCTGAAAACGGGTCTTGTTGGAGATCCCCTCCTTTATGACATGGAGGCGTCTCTGAAATACGCTTTGACTTCAGAAAGAGATGTTGTAGTTTGAGTTAGCCGTCATACATCATATTAAGTGAAAAACAAATGTTAAACGTCTTCAAATACAATAGCATCATCCTTAGTCGGCACCAGTTGCCCATTGTTCTCCTTGGTTTATGTGTAGTCCTTTGTGTTTGATGTTTCTGTGTTGTACTTTGACGTCCCTTGTCCCCTTTGTGTCTCTTCCTGTGCTTGTGTGCTCTGTGTTTTTGCATTTGGTGTTTTGGAGTGTTGCTGTGGGTGCTGCAGCCTGGTGTTGTTGGAGATCGCCTCCTTTGTTTAAGAACAGATAAATTTGCAGCATGGAGCAGACATGCATGTTTCTGGTACTTCGTCAGTGATCCTCATTCTAAACAATGTAGTAAGGCCAAAGAGTGTGCAAGTTATTTGTCCAAAAATGTACCGAAAGATGTAGCAGGATGGGTGGGATATAATGCTACAGGATCCACGTTTTAGAAATTTCAATAAATTTTGTAGCAGAAAATTTCAATTGCGTTGAAGAGACAGACGATTAACCGAAGTTGATCGAACTTGGCTACATGTGCCCTCGGGGACTCCTGGTCCACCAGCAGTGACACTCACCAAGTAGTTCAAATATGTTAAACGTCTTCATATTCGATAGCATCATTTAAAACCAGATAAATTTGCAGCATGGACCAGACATGCACGTTTCGGGTACTTAACCCTCGTCAGTGATCCTCAGTCTAAACAATGTAATATGGCCAAAAAGTGTGAAAATTATTATTAAGTCCAAAAATGTATCGAAAGACGTAGCAGAATAGGTGGGATATGATGCTACAGGACCCACGTTTTAGAAATTTCAATAAATTTTGTAGCAGAAAATTTCAATTGCGTTGAAGAGACAGACGATCAACCGAAGTTGATCGAACTTGGCTACATGTGCCCTCGGGGACTCCTGGTCCACCAGCAGTGACACTCACCAAGTAGTTCAAATGTTAAACGTCTTCATGTTGAGCATCGACGGACCCCTAGCAAGCTAGAGGTGGGATCAGGTGCCCGGGAGGAGTAAGCATCCCCCACTTGGCTAGCGGCACCCGCCGTCGATGTTTGGGATATCACTGAAGGGACGATTACAAAATTACATGAACTGATTGTTCTCTCTCTCTCTCTCTCTCTCTCTCTCTCTCTCTCTCTCTCTCTCTCTCTCTCTCTCTCTCTCTCAGTTACACACTGCATTCACAGACGACAATTATCTTTGCACATATGAAATACTTGAATGGATAAATTTAAAGCACCTTCTGTAAGAAAATGATAGGATCGTTGTCTTTTCATCACCGTGTGCATTCAAATTAAACGCTTTATTTTTTAAGTATAGCAAAACGAAGTATCTTTTATGAAGTCCGGTGAATAATACCAAAATATCGTTCATTGTCCATCAAGTACTGGTAGCTACAGTTTTATATGTTGCTAGATTTTCATTAGTTTTGATATTCAGACTAAAAAACTTGTTGCGGTGACATTTTTAAGGATTAGTATATTTGAAACAGCCAAAACAATTGTCAATGAAAACTTTGAATCTGCAGGTATTTATTCTGGCAATTAAAAGATCAAGAAAGTCCCTATTTTTCAATCTCAATTCTCCTAATGATATCTTTATATATATATATCCAGGAATTTCTTATTGTAAAACCCACAGTATCTAGTAAACACATGAACATGAAAACATAGAGCGGAAACAAACAACTCGTGAAGGAGAGATTGCATCACCTACAGCAAAACACTTATAAACTCAAATGCAAAAACACAAAGTAGTCAAATACAGCAAGAGACACAATACGGTCATGGAAAGGAAAACATCAAGGGTGACATCAATTTGATAAAAATATATACTACACATAAACCAACGAGACCAATGGGCAACCGGTGCCGACTAATGTCCGCTTTCTGTCACGTTTGTAGCGAATGGTTTGGTTATCAGGTATTGAGTCTTTGTTGATTACGGAGTTATTACCACTTACAGATGGTATCTGACGTAGAACCATTGTGAAGTCATGAAAATGGTATGGTAACGTCGGTTTTATACCGTCATTTCCCAGACTTTTAGGAATGTTTCCATAGAATTTTATGACGTCATAATCAGTCTACGTCAGATACCGTCTCAAATGGGAGGTAACTCTGGTTTTCGAAAATACCGAATACGTGCGCACATACTATCATAAAGAATGGCATATATAAAGTGAAAGTATTAATGCAAAATATGTATCAAACCATATATTGATCATGTTGATAATGATAAAAAAACCTTCTCCAAAAACTTCATGACACATAATCTATACAAAATGCAAACAAATAGAAAGAGTTCTTCTTGTTGCAGAAGTGAGTTCCCTGGCTGGGGTTTAGTCCAGGTGTCTGATAAAAATTGGGTATCACCTGCTAGATTGTCACACCATTCTTATACCAGTAATATTATACAGAGCAATTGCGCAGTCTTCGATACAACTTGGTAATCGAGTAAGTGGGAGGATTGTGCGCATGTAATCCGGATAAGCACACCAAACGCTACTAACGTGACATATTGTCTTCTTAAGTCGGCCTCTGATGTCTAGTGGTCTCGTTGGTTTATGTGTAGTCTTTCGTGTTTTGAAACAGTGCTTTGCTGTTGTCTGTTCTTCCTTGTCCCTTTGCATCACTTGTTGTGCTTCTCTCTGTGTTTTCGCATTTAGCTGTTTTGGTGTTTGCTGTAGGTGCTGTAAGCGAGTCCTGCTGATGATCTCTCTTTATTTTTGAACATCTTACAATATCTTAGACGATGTTGTTTAATAGGCTCCTCGATCGTATCGACTGTAGAATCACTCAGCGAAGTTGAACATGTCGGGCGATCAAACATAAAACCTTTACTGTTCCTGGTCCCTTTTGTGGCTCTGGTTGTGTATGTCTTCTGTGTGTTTTCGCTTGGGATGTTTAGATGTTTTGCTGTTGTTTCTGAAAACGGGTCTTGTTGGAGATCCCCTCCTTTATGACATGGAGGCGTCTCTGAAATACGCTTTAACTTCAGAAAGAGTCGCTGTAGTTTGAGTTTGCCGTCATACATTATATTAGCCGCAGAAACGGCCAACGACACTTGGACATTTGGTTGGTAGGGGTGTGTTGGTCGCAGGAAAGTACATTGAACAAACCCGGGACCCAAATTTAGGATATGGCCGGCACGAATCGGCAAATTTTCTAGGGGATTATTGACTGTGTCTCACTCGAATAAAATAAAACTAAACGATCGGCAATCATATTTTACCTTGTTAAGCTTTGATATCAATGATACGGCCGGGATTCTACTTGCCTCCGCTTCGTCTCTTCGAATTCAAGATCCATGTTGTAAGTTTACACTCATGCGTCAGGTCAAACACGTGACACCTCGATCCATATGAATGGACGTTGTTATGGAAACAACCTCGTGGTATCACGTGTTTGACCTGACGCATGAGTGTAAACTTACAACATGGCGCTTGAATTCGAAGAGACGAAGCGGAGGCAAGTAGAATCCCGGCCGTATCATTGATATTAAAGCTTAACAAGGTAAAATATGATTGCCGATCGTTTAGTTTTATTTTATTCGAGTGAGACACAGTCAATAATCCCCTAGAAAATTTGCCGATTCGTGCCGGCCATATCCTAAATTTGGGTCCCGGGTTTGTTCAATGTACTTTCCTGCGGCCAACACACCCCTACCAACCAAATATCCAAGTGTCGTTGGCCGTTTCTGCGGCTAACATTATATTAGTGAATTACAAATGTTAAACGTCTTCAAATTCAATAGCATCTTCCTAAGTCGGCACCGGTTGCCCATTGGTCGCGTTGGTTTATGTGTAGTCCTTTGTGTTTGATGTTTCTGTGTTTTGCGTCGACGTTCCTTTTCCCTTTTGCGTCTCTTCCTGTGCTTGTCTGCTCTGTGTTTTTGCATTGGGTGTTTTGGGGTTTTGCTGTGAGTGCTGCAGCCTGGTGTTGTCGGAGATCCCCTAATTTGTTTAAGAACTGATAAATTTGCAGCATGGAGGAGACATGCATGTTTCGGGTACTTCGTAAGTGATCCTCATTCTAAACAATGTACTATGGCCAAAGGGTGTGTAAGTTATTTTGTCCAAAAATATACCGGAAGAAGGATGGGTGGGATATGATGCTACAGGACCCACGTTTTAGAAATTTTTAAGCAATTTTGATAACAGAAATTTTCGAATGCGTTGAAAGAAAGGAGGGAATCTCTCGAGGAAGACTTGGTTGCAGCAACCACAGCAAGACACCAAACACCTCAAGTGAAAACACAGAGAATACACACACAGCAAAAGACAAGGAACAGCAAACAAGACATCAAACATCGAACATAAAAACAACACATATTGAAGAAACGATCAACCGAAGTTGATGGAACTTGAGTTAATTCGCCTATCGCCAATTCCCAGATAAGCTCCGCCCATATTACCAAATACGCTGGATCCCGCTAGCTCAGACAAAAACCAGCTAAGGCGGATGTAAACAGTACATGTTCTATAGGAAAATCGGCAACAAAATATGCCATTTTAACTGATTTTCGTAATCATTTTTCCATGAAATATATTATGTGTAATGTACTTTATCTCTAAAATCATCATAACAAGAGTATAACATTTTTGTGAAAGTTATTTCGAGGGCGTCCAACACATTGTTTCAGGATGCGAAATGAAAAGTCGGGTCGGGTAGGGGTTAAATATGAAACACCGTCGGCGGGTATAGCCCGGGGGTGTGAGCATTTTTTTTTATAACATGTGAATATATATTATTACGATAATTGATTTTATTGATTGGGGGGGGGTGTCATTTATAATATTTGATATTAACTAAAATTTAAATTGCGAGTGTTATAAGCCTGACAATTTAGGAAATTAATGCATAAGTGTATAGGATCACTGATAACATAAAATCAAAATTTTATTTTTTGATTTAAAAAAAGAAGAAGAAGAAGAAAAACGGGAGCGATGCGAACCGGATTTTTTTTATATTCATTTTTTTTTTTTCTAAATTTCTAGGGAATGACATGTTCAAATATTTTGAGCATAATTTAAAACCGTAGCTTTTTTCTTTACTTCTAGGCCTTAATTCATTTCTTTTTTTATTCCCTTTGCCTTAACACCATTTTGTGCTTATGCTATCATTGATCTTTTTAGGGTACAGCCAAAGGAGTGGGGGTAACCCTCTTTCTATCTAGATGGATTCTCCTATATGGGTTTTATGCTATATAAATGATTCTTTTTGATTTTACAATAAAAGTACTTAAGAATAATAGTATGAAATGAATTAATGTCAAGATAATATCAATATGATTTCATCTAAGGCAAATCAAATATTAACATTCATTCAACCCCCCCCCCTCTTTTGCCTATTTTTTACTCTTTTGCCGGCAAGATCGACTTTTATACAGCTTGTTATGGGTTTTAATTTGGATATTCATGTATGTTTGAACTTCTCAAAATCGGTTTTTTTATGAGATGCGCATATAATATATTTGATCAACTGTATACGCAAATTATGTATTTCGTGTTATCCGTTGATGACCGTGCCGATTTTTGTCTATTTTAAGCACTTTTCATGTATTTGATCTGAGAAAAATATTACCCCGATATCTGTCATCATCACTACTACTTGTATTATGTGCACATCTTTCAACCATTTTAATAAATCAAGAAAATGATGAAAATCTATGTGCTAAATGCTCATGTTATCTTACATTTCTATACTAAAGTTATGAGGAAAACGCGTTAGTTTGTCTAAGCTCCCAGCACGTGCAGGGCAGAGGCTATTATTAGCATGCCTGTAACGATATGAGATAATATTATTGGTATTGCGGCAGCAGGGGGAGGAGTTGGCGATAGGTCAATTGCAAACATATGCCAGATGATGAAATGTTGCTCCTCAAGAAAGAAAATCCAGAGGACATTCAACACATGAACGAAAGTAATAGGCGACCAAGACCGACTTAATTAGGATATTAATAGCAATTGTGAAGATATCCGGAGTATCGGCTATAGATGTTCTACTCATTTGGTGATCCAGAGATCATCTTTCATTGATCATGTTAATGTTACAAACATGGGTGGATCCAGGATTTTTTTCCAGGAGGGGTCCTAACGTTCATTAGTCCAAAATGTTTTGAAAAACAAAAAAAAAAAGGATTGAAATCTTCAATTTCCACCACGTTTTTTTTTTTTTTATAAATGATCAAATTATATGTAAAATAGTATGGCGAGCGGTAGAGGGCCAGCGAAAATTTCTCAGGGTTGGAATAAAAAGATCGGAAAGTAATACCGTTTGCATCCTATTCCTGTATTAATAGCCCTTGCTTATTGACAAAGGTGTAATGTAAATGCAAAGGTAAGCATCATTTCAAGTTGATATGTATGTAATAAAATCTGGCGAGCGTAAGACACGGTCCATTTGATATTCTGGGGGAGGGGGGGGGGGCGGGGTTCGAAAAAAAATTTTGCTCTGAATTTTGATGAATAAAATAAATTTGCTTATGGTGAGACAGAGAAAAATAATCTTGCTCTTACAAGTAATCTGAATTTGAAGAATAATCCTAAAATTTCGCTAAAAATTTTCCGGTTCATAACTGCTATCAATATAATACATGTATATTACTATTAAAAGATGCATGTATCACAACAGAGTCTAATTTTATATCAAAGCTTTGAAGGAGAACTTTAGTTTTTCGTCATTTTTATTTACAATTCTAAATTTGAAAATTTGTCTGGAAGACCCTCCCCTCAGACCCTCTTACTTGTACCTTATATAAATTTTGTTTACTGGGGATTACATTGTTAAATTCAAATATCTTTCTGTTTAGGTTTGAAGTAAATAAATCGTTTCCAGATTAGAAGATAAAATAAAATCTAGCAAGTGTAAGGCTGTTCTCCGATATGTTATCTGTTTAAGAATTAATACCGGTATATTAATGCTCTTTTAAACTAAATTTATGAAAATTACAGAAATTTTGCATAATTTTAGATTCTACTTCATAAAATCATGAAGAAAAATTTATTGAATTCATTTTAATGTTCAAAAGTTCTTTTTATGTGCTTTACAACACTTAGAAGTACCATTTGCGGCAAACGGGAACCTGTTTTATCCACTGGTTAAATGACATAACCCACCTCTGACGACTGGCTAACTTTACCTGGCTAAGTGGTGTATTTAACCAGTGGTTTGAGCAACGCAACTTATCCGGTGGTCAGAATTTAACCGCTGGATAAGGAATTTAATCACCGGATAAATTTAACCAGGGTTTTGAGCAACCCGGTCCAGAGGGGGGGGGGGGTGGTGGTCTGGTCCCCACCATCCCCCCTTCATGGAAATGTGAAGAATCAACTATCAATATAAACACATAGTTTAAAAATCCCGATAAGGAAAACAATAAAAATCTCACCTACGTCCGTGCTGTAGGATAAAACACTATTTACAGCCAAGATTAACTGAACATCATAAGCTGTGAATGGCTTGACGTTCTTGAATGGAATGATCTGTTCATCTTTAAATCCATCAAATTGAAGGTATTCTATTGTGTTAATTTGGTTGTTGTCTTCCTCTCTAATGTAAAATCCGTAATGAGTCAAATTACGTTGGTTTTCAGGATTAATCCATGTTAACTTAATGCTGTTTTGACTGAATCCACATGTAATATTCGTTGCACAGTTTTCAAAATTATTTTGTACTCTTCTGCTGCTGTTGATTTGAACTGCAAAAATCACAATCCATAAAAGGTTTAAAAACAATGGCGATTCAGAAATTTAAGGCAGTCTTTTTAATTAAGGACAAATATGGACATTGACCATATCCCAATACACAGTACAAAATCGATAATTCAGGAAATCATAAACAGAATCAGGATAATGTTAAACGTCTTAACTTCAATAGCATCATTTAAAAACAGATACAATTTCAGCATGAACCAGACATGCACGTTTCGGGTACTTAACTCTCGTCAGTGATCCTCAATCTAAACAATGTAATATGGCCAAAGAGTGTGAAAAATATTATGTCCAAAAATGTACCGAAACGTAGCAGAATGGGTGGGATATGATGCTACAGGACCTAAAACAGAAACCAAAGCATTCCGATTCAGATAATGAATCCTCGTGTAGGCTGTACTTCAAACTAAAATCATTTAGAGAATCAAATGACAAATATGGATAATGACCATATCCCTGTATACAGCACAAAATCGATAATTCAGAAAATCAGAAACCGAAGGCATACACAATCAGGATAAAACATGAACCAAAGCAAACAAACAAAAACCTCCACCATAAAAAAAGAAGCAAACTCCTGATATGGGAGTGAGACCAGGTGCCCAGGAAGAGTAAGCATCTCCTGCTTGCATGCAACACCCGCCGCTTCACGGAGTATTTTCACGGAGGCCTATGTGTCAGATGATTTTTCATCAAAAGTGATATGTTCTCTGCTTTTTGTAAGGACTATTCTCTTCTTATTTTAGGAGGGGATCTGAAACAAGAATCGGTTACAGTACCCATAGCAAACACCGAAACAACCCTATGGATGTGAAAGCTAAGACGTCAAGCAAAAAAGGGGCGCAAAAGGGCCAATTTAGGAACACAAAATAGAACATCCTATCACAAAAGACCATAAAACCATATGAAAACCATTGAAGGGTCACCATGAATGTAAAAAGCAGGTTCTCAAGTGATGATATTCATGAATGAAGAATTCTTTGTGGCCAAAGAAAAACTTATTTCTTGTACCAGAAAGAATGGAGAGGTCTTCAACAGCACCTACATCAAAACACCAAAAACAACCCATGCATAAACACAGAATCAAACACCAGACATCACAAAATTTCGCGATATTTTCATTGTGACGTCAAAATAAAAGGCATGACAACACATCAAGGTGCTTCAATACGGTGCGATCAGATGTTACCTCACAATGGAAAATTTTGCCAAATGATATGATGTCTGGTGTCTGTGCGTATAAAACCAAGGTTAGGAACATTTATATCTTTTATTTGGAAAATGGACTATTGGCATGCACAGCAAGAGACGCAAAAGGGACAAATTACACCAAAACAACATAGAAACATCAAACACAACATACACATAAACCAACAAAACAAAGGAAGGGATCTCCAAGAACACACAGTTGGAGCACCTATAGCAAAACACCCCATGCAAAATCACAGAGAAGACATGCATAGCAGGAGACGCAAAAGGGACAAGGAATACAGTACCAACTGCAACATAGAAACATCAAACACGAAATACTATGCATAGACCAACAAAACAAAGGAAGGGATCTCCAAGAACACACAGTTGGAGCACCTATAGCAAAACACCCCATGCAAAAACACAGAGCAGACACACACAGCAAGAGACGCAAAAGGGACAAAGTACACCAAAACAACACAGAAACATCAAACACAAAATACCACAAATAAACTAACAAGACCAATTACTGTGTACCGTATTATCATGATTATCAGCTTCTTGCTGTAACAAATATTACGCTTCCACACAAAATTTCGAGTAGCTAGCTCCATCTTGAGACAATGGCTACCTAAAATCTTAAAATCTAAGATGGGAAGTGGCGGAATAATTTTGACTACTGAAACATTGATTTGTGTCGTTTATGTTTCATCGTTCGAAACACGCATGTCTAATGCGCTGACTTTGACTTCATTGCCTGAAGGATGCTCACTGAAAGAAGTGTTTGAACACTTCGTTTTTCATAAATAATAAGTTGGAATGTTTAACGTCTTCAAATTCATTTGCATCATTTTAGAGCAGAAAAAAAATCACAGCATGGACCAGACATGCACGTTTCGGGTATTTAACCCTGATGCCTCAAAACATACTAACTAGAAGTACTGATTTCTTTATCTATAAACTTTTTCATAAATATTTTACAAATCCTTAAGGAGTTTCATTGTACATGTATTTGATTTCATGTTGTTCTTTTTATTGTTTGATTGTTTGCCTGTTTTTTTTCAAGATTCCAATATTCAATATTTAGTCTAACCATCCCTGAAATTAGTGAGTAAAAGGAAAAGACCAAGCCAATAAAAATAGAATCCAAAAATCATAATCATCGGGCAAAGAAAACACAGCTATTTACCTACTTCAAAGAAGCAACACAGAAACCCCATGGCGATTAGACCAGGTACTGATAGGAGTAGGCGTCGCTTTAGTCGTGTAGAAAATGTCAAATATTAAACGTCTTATAATTCAATAGCATCATTTAAGAACAGATCAATTTGCAGCATGGACCAGACATGCACGTTTCGGGTACTTAACCCTCGTCAGTGATCCTCAATCTAAACAATGTAATATGTCCAAAGAGGGTGGAAATTACTATGTCTAAAAATGTACCGAAAAATGTAGCAGGATGGGTGGGATATGATGCTTCAGGACCCACGTTTTAGAAATTTCAAGATTTTTTGATAACAGAAATTTTCGAATGCGTTGAATAGACAGACGATCAACCGAAGTTGATCAACCTTGGCTACATGTGCCCTCGAGGACTCCTGGTCCACCAGCAGTGACACTCACTAAGTGGTTCAAATGTTAAACGTCTTATAATTCAATAGCATCATTTAAGAACAGATCAATTTGCAGCATGGACCAGACATGCACGTTTCGGGTACTTAACCCTCGTCAGTGATCCTCAAACTAAACAATGTAATATGACCAAAGAGGGTGGAAATTACTATGTCTAAAAATGTACCGAAAAAAGTAGCAGGATGGGTGGGATATGATGCTACAGTACCCACGTTTTAGAAATTTCAAGATTTTTTGATAACAGAAATTTTCGAATGCGTTGAATAGACAGACGATCAACCGAAGTTGATCGACCTTGGCTACATGTGCCCTCGGGGACTCCTGATCCACCAGCAGTAGCTGGTGAATGTTTTCAATTTGGTGTTTACAGGGTGTTACCTACGATATCTTTTAACGTTCTGGATAATGAGATGTTCATACTATAAAGTGAAAATATGATTCTAAATCACTATAATATAGTGATTTAAAATTATAATTTCACTAGAAGGTCCAAACATTACCAGTTATAGAGTCGTTCACAAACATGCATGCTTAAGTCTACTATTTGTCTTTCATTTTTTAACATTTCCACCTCATTGAGATGTACAGCTGTATGGATTAGTTCGTACAGTACGCATATACTACATGTAGTGTACAGCAGTTTCCTTGTCCTAGGTCCGATTCTATTACCATAGTACATCCTTAATCCAAGAAATCCTTCAAAAATGACCTTTGATATTAATTGTTTTTAGAAATTCAGAATTTAATGTACGGAACTTGAATAAGAATAAACTTCAAAACTATTCTCTTGACTCATAAATACTGAAATATATTTGAATTAAATGTCTTTTTTCGGACTTCTGGTATCAGCCCGGATAGCAAATTAATGACGACGGATATATAGTCTTCCAAGAAAGCAGAAGCCTGAAGGTATCCGGTTGCGTTCCAAGTCTGACCACTAGTCTTTCCCAAATATAGCAACAACAACAGAACAATTATGCTATACACTATATATCAATTTCCATTACGTTACAATGAATTACTACAGAGGCAATAAATATAACTTACCTGCACATGTTAGACCATGTAAGCTATCAATGAAAAAGATGGTAGACATGAAGAATATAGCCAAACTATTAAGTAAAACGTCCATTTTCCAATGTCATCAACGACCGAATATCGTATTATCATATCGCCTCAGCTTGACAACTCATCTAGTGGGGCACCAGAATTGTTTATAGCCGGAAGGTACTATTACTTGGGAAACGACACTCACTTATTCTAAGTATTCACATTGTGGAAATTTCCTTTTTTGTGTCATCAAGTGGGACGCAGATTGTCTGTTTCATAACAAGAAGAGAATGAGGTAGTTGGCAGGAAAAAACAAAGAATGCAAATATTCTAGTATGTAGAAAGGAGGGGATCTCCAACAACATCTAGTTGCAGCATCAACAGCAACCCCCAAAACACCCACTAAAAATACAAAGAAGACACGCACAGAAGGAGACGCAATGGTACAAGGAACGACAAACCACAGAGAAACATCAAACACAAATGGCTACACATAAACCAGCGAGACCAATGAGCAATCGGTGTCGACTTAGGACGGCCATCTGCCACGTCAGTAGCAGACGGTGTGGCTATCCCGATATTACGTGTGCACAACCCTCCCACTTTTCCTATTACTCAGAGGTCTCGATTGTGGTGTAGAATAACCTCCTCACTGTAAGATGAACATACAAACAGACAGAATGGCGTTGGAGCCCACGAAACACGGATGGATAGGTAAAATACAGTCCGTGCTCAGCCGGCTGCAGCGAGCTCATGCATGTGATCACCCAAGGAGTCCGACTGACATTCATAGAGGACAGGACTGGTGGTTGGGACCCTGTCTTCTCTAAAGAGGTTTGGACAGGGCCCGTCATGGAGTCCCGTCGTCACAATCAGTCAGAGTGCAATTCTTGAGAATGCGCTGGTAAAAGGCTGTAGATTGGTCCAGAACCGTGTCAAGTGTCCGTCTGGTGACAAAAGGATTATATCCACGGTATAAAAGGCGTTTGAAGATTCTAACAAAATTTCTATGGTAATTCTGTCTACCTCTGATCCTTCTTGTTTTGTTGATCATGTCACCATAAAATGCAGGTTGCGAAATACCCAAAGTAATATACTCTGTTGCTTGTATGGGTCCGAATTTGAAATATACTAGGGAAAATATCTTAACAACGAGACTACTCTCTTAGGATCAAAGCGAAACGCGCGTATTCACGTACGAAATATAACAAGACCTACAAGGTTAGATAAGGTTCCACACTTGCAAGCAAAGGACTGAAGAGAACATGACAACTTTACCTACAACAGGAGGTCCCACTGGAAATTGCTTACGTATCAGTCAATTTGTTTTCCCATATTTTTGTAAAGGAAATCAAACGACGTATTTCGTGTGATGTATACGGTCTATGCAGTAGAAATGGAAAGGATTTGATATAGCATGTCTTATGCTACAGCTACACATTATTTGCAATCGAATATGTTATTGTATTATCGATATTTATGGGAATTGGTGTTCTCAAAGACCACAATTTGTTCGACAAATTACACTGTGCATGGCTTTCCTCGACAAAACAACAGTTTTAAGTGTTTTGGGCTGTTTGTATCAATATTTGAATATATTACGGATTCCTGGCTTTAGTTTCTTCATATTACGAAATACAAAGTAAAAATTCACATTTATCACATCGCAGTTGTATCTTTCCGCCATTTGACCTCCCCTCAACAATATTAACCGGGACTCAAACCCTTTACTAACTGGTGTGATACTTTAGCTTCGTAAGGACCTGTAACGATAAGGCGTAAAATCTGCCCAAAAATACTGAAATTTCATAGTACTTCATTTCTTTAATCAAGTTGGTGAAATACTTTAAAAGATAAAACCCTTTCAAAAAGATTTTTTCATTAAATTACTCTAATAGAGAGTTGTATAGAAATCAATGAAAATCGGGAAAAAATCATGAAAATATCGCCCCCCCCCCCTTTGAAAAATAACACCACTTCTAGCTAAAATGCATTTTCATAATACAAATTCTCTGTAAAAGCAGAGTTTTGGTTTCAAAGGGGGAATATTATTCCATTTACGAATATGCGATTTGGCGCGTAGGGGTGAAGGAAAGATTTGAAAATAACAGAGAATTAGTCATTGGCATTTGATTCACTTTCGACAAATAATTAACTTCTTTATTATTAGTTTCGAATTAATCTATTTTCAACAAAAAATATTCTTTGTTGTCTACTTTTTCACTAACAAACTCCTTTATATCAATTTTTGGCATCGATAATTCAACAACCCCTCGCAATAAAAGTTAAGAATTAGCGTTGAAGACTGAAGTACCAGTCAATCTTGGAAAAAATGCTAAAAATTCCTCGGTAATATTCACAAAGTATTTAGAAAATGTAATTATGGTAAATGTAAAAGAAATATGATTTTATGTACTGAAAAAAAATATTCAAACTATTTTCTTTATAACAGAGGTGTTATTAATTGTACAATATAAATGAGAGTGAGTGTTCGATTACATCTCTGGCCATGTGTTTACGGTCTAATAAATCCGGAATATAATACCGGTATTTGGAGAAAATCGTGTTTTAGCACGACATTTCTTATTGAATCTTCTCATTGTAGTTCATTCTGACATTTCGATCAACAAAAGCGATTGATTGTTAGAAAATTTTCGACATTTCACTCATATTATCTATATAAAAAAATGTACCCCATCCTCACTTCTACCTATAAAATGTAGGTTATTTATCACAAGGATGTCAATAAAACTCTTATATTTGATTAAAGATACTTTAAATGAAATAATTTCTCGTACAGGACACATCTAAATAATATTGGTTGAGCTGGTGTAGCAAGTGAAAATTGGGCAGCTTAGGTCTCTTAACGTTACAGGTCCTTTTAAAGATTTTAATAGACTTTTTCACCGTGACGAACTTCGCACTTCGCACTTCGCACTTCGAACTTCGCACTTTAATTTCATAAGTGGGTTGCCGAAAAAGCGTGCCAGTTGTACAGGAAGTCCAATATACCATTCCATTGAGTATACTAATCAAAATGAAGATTACTCTGCTTATGAGTTTATACGCGAATGGCAGCTACGCCACTTTTTCTTCAATGTTCGAAGTGCGAAGTAAGAAGTTCGAAGTGCGAAGTTCGTCACGATGAAAAATGTCTAATAAGTACGGTATGAGAGAGAGAGAGAGAGAGAGAGAGAGAGAGAGAGAGAGAGAGAGAGAGAGAGAGAGAGCATATTGTAGTGAAATATGTAAAACATGATAATAAACATGCAATGGTAAAGAGAAATTATGTGGGACATGGACACAGACTAGTAAAGACTTTTTGGACATTTTACGAAAAATATAGTCAGCTTCTTTTGAAATTAGGGCCCATACTACTATGTTACCATAGGTATTTCACAACTTGCCTTTTATGGTGGCATGATAAACAAAATAAGAAAGATAAAATGTATACACGCAGAATCATCATCGAAATTGTGTTAGAATCATAAAAATGCTCTGTATACCAATGTTAAACGTCCTCAAATTCAATAGCATCATTTAAAACCTGATAAATTTACAGCATGGACCAGACATGCACGTTTCGGGTACTAAACCCTCGTCAGTGATCCTTAGTCTAAACAATGATATATGGCCAAAAAGTATGAAAATTATTATGTCCAAAAATGTACCAAAAGACGTAGCAGAATGGGTGGGATATGATATGTTACAGGACCCACGTTTTAGAAATTTCAAGAAATTTTGTAACAGAAAATTTCAAATGCGTTGAAGAGACAGACGATCAACCAAAGTTGATCGAACTTGGCTACATGTGCCCTCGGGGACTCTCGGTCCACCAGCAGTGACACTCACCAAGTAGTTCAAATGTTAAACGTCTTTAAATTCCATAGCATATCATTTAAAACCTGATAAATTTACAGCATGGACCAGACATGCACGTTTCGGGTACTAAACCCTCGTCAGTGATCCTTAGTCTGAGCAATGATATATGGCCAAAAAATATGAAAATTATTATGTCTAAAAATGTACCAAAAGACGTAGCAGAATTGGTGGGATATGATATGTTACAGGACCCACGTTTTAGAAATTTTTGAAGAAATTTTGTAACAGAAAATTTCAAATGCGTTGAAGAGACAGACGATCAACCAAAGTTGATCGAACTTGGCTACATGTGCCCTCGGGGACTCTTGGTCCACCAGCAGTGACACTCACCAAGTAGTTCAAATGTTAAACGTCTTTATATTCAATAGCATCATTCAAAACCTGATAAATTTACAGCATGGACCAGACATGCACGTTTCGGGTACTAAACCCTCGTCAGTGATCCTTAGTCTGAGCAATGATATATGGCCAAAAAATATGAAAATTATTATGTCCAAAATGTACCAAAAGACGTAAGGTAACACAAAACTGTGATTTTCGAAACACAAACAGGTTCTATTGAAATATTTCTGCCAAAACGTTCCAAAACATTTTTTAAAAACAATGTGCTGTAGTATAGAAATGTTTTAACACGTTTTAACAACATTAAAGTGTGCTGAACAAAATGAAATGTTTCCAAAAATGTTTTATTGATGTTTCTGGAACCATACAAAATCACCTGTCAATAACATTTACTGGAATATTTCTAACATGTTTTTAAAACATGCTTGACAGTTACTGAATACGTTGAAACATTCGCTTTGTATTTACCTTCACTACTTTCGCGGTCAGCTTCGTACGTGTGTATATACAGCGAAAGTTTGTACCAGTGAAAAAAAAACTAAACAAATCAATTGAAGCAAGATTGGATCCGCGAATGATTGTCCCATCGTAAAGGTTTACTTTAATAAAACCTCGAAAGAAAGTACCAGTGAATGATTCTGCTTATACAGAAACTGGTTATGATCCAGCTGTCACCAGTCGGACACTTGGCTTGGTACTTCAACAATCTACAACATTGTACCAGCGCATTCTAAAGAATTGCACTCTGCTCTGACTGTGAGGACCAAACCTCTTCAGAGAAGACAGGGCCCCCGACAACCTGTCCTCTCTGAATTTCAGTCGGACTTCTCGGGTGGTAACATAGCTGAGCTCGCCACAGCCAACAGAGCATGCATGGACTGAATTTCGTTCGCCTTCTGTTTTTTTTTTAACCCAGGCTTACATATCCATATGTGTGTTTCTTGGGTCCCTGTGTCATGTTGTCTGTTTGTACGTTCAGCTTATGTACAGTGAGGAGGTCATTTTACAAAACAATTGTACGTTCTTCGAGACCTCTGGGTAATCGAAAAAGTGGGAGGGTTGTGCGCACGTACATGTAATCCGCATAAATACTTCATCTGCTACTTGCGTGTCAGATGGCCGTCCTAATTAGTCGGCACTGGATGCCCATTGGTATCGTTGGTTGATGTTGGTCTTTTGTGTTCGATGTTTCTGTGTTATGCGTTGTTGTCCTTGTCTCTTAATTGCGTCTCTTTCTGTGTGTGTCTGCTTTGTGTTCCGGTATGCTATCTAGAGCATGTGCTGATGTTTTGGACTTTCATAGTAAAAATTTACAAATTACAAAGAAAGGATCCCGGACCTTAAGGAAAGGCTATAAACATTGGTTTTCAATTTTTCACAATTTATTGAACTGACCTTATAAATTGTTTGAACTATGTATAAATAACAAGTTTCTTGCCCCTTTCTGTTAAGATATTGCCCGAAACGCTGGCAAAGTCAACTGAAATTTACCCACCCTTCGCCAGCTTTGGTTGAACTATGCACAAAAAACCCAGGTAGTCTGATAGATTTTTTTTTCAAAATTAGGCATGGACGCATGTAAGAATGGCTAATTCAGAAAAATGACAAACATATACTTATTTGACAAATTCTCCCTGAGAAGGAATTAGCCATTCTAATTTGCCTTCATGTTCAAATTAGAGAAAACCCACGAAAAAAAGTAGCATCAATAGTACACAGACACACAACCGACAGTATCGATTCATTAGCATATATTGATTTTTACCCGATTGGTCGTGTTCACAAAATATGTGATCATGTGACAATTTGTTCGATCCCTCTCATGCATATGCATTGAGAAAACAATATTCAAGGGCGGAATCGATGGCGATTTATCCGGATTTGTCAAATACCCCTGTCACAAAACAGACATCACAATTAGTAACGTCTTTGAATGCAAGCGAAACTTTAATATGTATTTAATACATGAATGGTCAATTTTTCATTATGTGTAAAAAGTCATACAAATGACATTGGATTCTTCGATTTATGAGTGATCAAAAAAGGGGCCTTCAGGTCCGGGATCCTTTTTAGTTCAAGGTTTTCGTTTTCGAAAACTAGTAAAAACTTTCTGGAAATTTTACAAAAATTATGGTCAACTTCTTTTGAAATTCGGACCCATACAAGCAATGGACTATATATTACTTGGTACTTCACAGCCTGCATTTTATGGTGACATAGCTAACAAAATAAGAAGGATCAAAGGTAGACAGAATTACCATCGAAAATGTGTTAGAATCATCAAACGCCTTTTATATCGTGGATATGATTCTTCTGTCACCAGACGGACACTTGGCTTGGTACTGGACCAATCTACAGCCTTGTACCAGCGCATTCTTAAGAATTGCACTCTGACTGACTGTGACGACAGGACTTTCCAAACCTCTCTAGAGAAGACAGGGTCCCTACCACCTGTTCTCTATGAATGTCAGTTGGACTCCTCGGGTGATCAGATGCATGAGCTCGCTACAGCCGGCTGAGCACGGACTGTATTTCGTTTTTATATCCATTTACAAATCCATCTGTGTGTTTCTTGGGCCCTACGTGTCATGCTGTCTGTTTGTATGTTCATCTTACAGTGAGGAGGTTATTTTACACCACAATTGTGCGTGCTTCGAGACCTCTGGGTAATAGGAATAGTGGGAGGATTGTGTGCCTGTATTCCGGATAAACACACCGTCTGCTACTTGCGTGGCATATGGTCGTCCAAAGTCGGCATCGGTTGCTCGTTGGTCTCGTTGTTTTATGTGTCGTCTTTTTTGTTTGATGTTTCTATGTTGTACGTTTGTGTTCCTTGTCCCTTTGCGTCTCTTTCCGGCAGTGCGTGATTGCTCTGTGTTTTTGCAATGGGTGTTTAGGAGGTTTGCTGTGGGTGTTGCAACCTAGCGTTGTTGGAGATCCCCTCATTTGTTTTGCATTGGGTAATTCAGGGGTTCGTTGTGAGTGAGCACTTTGCACTTGAGTGTTGTTGGAGATCCCCTCCTGTCTTTCATGGAAATAATCAATAAGGAACATAATAAAATATGCAATGGAAATATATATGAAAATAAGCAATAATGATACTTGCTTTATAGCTTGTTGTTTTTGTTGTTTTTGTTTGTTTCTCCCTGGCTGGTAGGTTTTGAAATTTCGAAAGGACGCAAAAAAAAAACAAACAAACAAACCAAACAAACAAACAAAAACAACGGGAGGAGGGAGGAAGGGGTGGGAGGGGGTAAGAGAAGGGCAAAAGGGAGGGCGGGAGGGGGAGGTAAGGGAAGTATAAAAGGGAGGGGGAAAGAGACCTGTACGTACCACCCACCCCCCTCCTTGGATAGCGGTAGAAGACGACACTTTCCGGAAATTACTATCCGCTGTTGGTTTCTCTTAATAGGTACCATATTGAGAGTTTCGAATTTTCTCGGTTGTAAAAGAGAACAACTCAATATAATGATACTGTTCAAAGAAAATGTAAACACTTGAAAATGTGTCGTCTCTTAATGTGAAAATTGAGAGAGAAAAACACAGAAACAATCTAGTAACTATGACAACCAATCGAAATGTCGTCACGGATTTCAACATGGCGGATAATTCCGGCTGAGGTAGGGTGATCGGCCTCTTTACATTTTTACCGTCTTTGGATATGAAATTGGGTTATTTTGGCAACGCTAATTAACAGAGATATATACATGTAATTCAATCGTTTTAAAACACTCAGCATGGGCGTGTATTTTACGGAAGAATCATAGAAAATTGCATTGGAATGTTGAAAGTAGGTCATGTTTTGCTGACAGTGACAGTGTGTGGTCTGCATAGATTGACATTTTGTATATGGAGAACTGCTTTCATGAATTTCTCCTCATTACGCCCTCCATTAGAAATAAGATCATTTGTTTATGTAGTGATTTATTATTCACTTTGTGAGTATCATGTAAAATAATTACCTATGTAGAACAATCCTTGGCAGAATTCCATTGATGACTATATATCGTACATGTAATTTGTAACAGTTATATTTAAGGCCTTTTCAGTCAATATATAAATTAATGACTAACTCTGAGTATTTACTCCCCTCCATGTTGGTTATTTTCATCAGGTATTTCCGCACCAAAGGGAATATTTGCCCCAGTTTTCACACTTTGTAAATGATGGAATGGATAAAAGATTGTTATATGCCAGAGACATCCCCAAAATTGTGCAATAATACTCCATGAGCCCTGCACAGTACAGGAAGAAAAAGACAGAAATTTTGTGGAGGGGAAAGGAGGGGTGTTTATATTCCAATGATTTTATAAATACGTACCTGCACTGGATATTATTAGCAATCAAAAAGACCACGCTGAACTTTAATTGATTTGTTTGTGACAATAGACTCTTCCCCATTTTCTGCAGTACTGAATTTGAAGCTCATATCCAGGGGGACAAACATCTAGATTGCGCATGCGCCAGTGGCATAATTTGATCGATTTTTACAAGACATTTTTCGGGGAGCAAACGAAACACAAGTCCACGCTAAACGTCCTAAAACAATCAAATTATGTCACTGCCACTGGTGCATGCACAATCTGACCTGTTTGTCCTTTCAAATTCAGCACCACAGATAATGTGAAAGGGTCTTTGTTAATTAAGATAACATATTTTTTTGAAAATTTAATAGAAAAAAAATTGCGGTGTCTGATTTCTGACAAGGTTTTGAAGAAGCGGTAGATCTACATCCTTTTCTCTAGTGACCTATTATAACAGGAATCACCCTACCGTAGCCCTACAAAGTAAAGAGATAAAAATCTCATTTGCTAAGAAACAAAGATATTTTTTTCGATTTCAATGAGATTTTAAATGTAATTACATAGTTCGAAAAAAGTGCAAAAAAAAAACCAACTTAGGTTTCCCTTTATTTCCGTGAGCATCTGACGAAACATTATATTTTGAATGCTACAGACCTGCCAGTGCTATTTTTTTTTTTCCTTGTTTTTTAGCTCTACTGGTCTCTGACCAGTCGAGCTTATGCGATACCCCGTCGTCCGGCGTCCGTCCGTCTGTCCGTCTGTCCGTCCGTCCGTCCGTAAACAATTCTTGTGCTCGCAACTCCTCTGAAACCATAGGAGATAGAAAGCTAATTTTTTTTGCATCTTACTTATTATGTGGTCTAGTTGTGCACCTGACATTTGGTTTCAGCCCCTGACCCCCAGGGTCTTAGAAAATGGGCGTGGTCATGAAAATCTATGAAATCTTGTGCTCGCAACTCCTCTGACACTATAAATGATAGAGACTTGATTCTTTTTGCAATATAATGGGTCTGTGGGCTAGTTGTGCACCTGATATTTTGTTTGAGCCCCTGACCCCCAGTGTCTTAGAAAATGGGTGTGGTCATTTTCTCTTATATAACTCTAGGTAATCTTGTGCTCACAACTCCTCAGACACTATAAATGATAGAGACTTGATTCTTTTTGCAATATGATGGGTCTATGGTCTAGTTGTGCACCTGATATTTTGTTTGAGCCCCTGACCCCCAGGGTCTCAGAAAATGGGTGTGGTCATTTTCTCCTATGTAACTCTATGTAATCTTGTGCTCGCAACTCCTCTGACACTATAAATGATAGAGACTTGATTCTTTTTGCAATATGATGGGTCTGTAGTCTAGTTGTGCACCTGATATTTTGTTTGAGCCCCTGACCCCCAGGGTCCTAACAAAAGGGTGTGGTCATTTTCTCCTATATAACTCTATGTAATCTTGTGCTCGCAAATCCTCTAACACTATAAATGATAGAGACTTAATTCTTTTTGCAATATGATGGGTCTGTGGTCTAGTTGTGCACCTGATATTTTGTTTGAGCCCCTGACCCCCAGGGTCTTAGAAAAAGGGTGTGGTCATTTTCTCCTATATAACTCTATGTAATCTTGTGCTCACAAATCCTCTGACACTATAAATGATAGAGACTTGATTCTTTTTGCAATATGATGGGTCTATGGTGTAGTTGTACACCTGAGATTTTGTTTAAGCCCCTTACCCCCAGGGTCCTAGAAAATGGGTGTGGTCATTTCTCCTATATAACTCTATATGTAATCTTGTGCTCGCAACTCCTCTGACACTATAAATGATAGAGACTTGATTCTTTTTGCAATATGATGGGTCTGTAGTCTAGTTGTGCAACTGATATTTTGTTTGAGCCCCTGACCTCCAGGTTCTAAAAAAATGGGTGTGGTAATTTTCTCCAATATAAGTCTATGTAATCCTGTGCTCGAAACTCCTCTGACACTATTAATGATGGAAACTTCATTCGTTTTGCTATTTGATTGGTCTGTGGTCTAGTTGTGCACCTGAGATTTTCTTTGAACCTGTTAAACCCAGGGTCCTAGAAAATGGGTGTGGTCATTTTCTCCTATATAAGTCTTTGTAATCCTGTGATCGCAACTCCTTTGACACTATATAAATGATGGAAACATCATTCTTTTTGCAATATGATTGGTCTGTGGTCTTGTTGTGCACCAGTATTTTGTTTGAGCCACTGACCCCCAGGGTTCTAGGAAATGGGTGTGGTCATTTCCTCCTAGTATATAACTGTTTGTAATGTTGTGCTCACAACTCCTCTGACACTATAAATGATTGAGGCTTCATTCTTTTTGCAATATGATTGGTCTGTGTTCTTGTTGTGCATCTGATATTTTGTTTGAGCCCCCGATCCCCAGGGTCTTAGAAAATGGATGTGGTCATTTTTCCTATATAATTGTGCTCTCAACTCTTCAAAGCTATTTATGAATGTGAGTTGTTGTAATTCTAAATCAATATGATGGATATGTAGTTTTGTTATGTCATTGATACTTCATTTGAGCTAGCAGTCCCTGCCCTCTGGGATCTTGGAAAATGGGTGTGGCATTCCTTTTTTTTTATTGGATATTATGAATTATATGATTGATATTCTAGTTGCAGTCTATTGGATATTTTGTTTTCTTGTGCTACTTTTAATTTGTTAGAATGCCTACTCCCTTTGGTTTTAAAAAATGGAAATTGATGTGTATGTATCTTATTCACTTGTCAATGAGTAAATAAAAAACAAATATAAAACAAAACAACCAGGAGAGCTACAGTCTCGTCAGAGACTTCTGGTTTTGGGCCGAATTTCAACCCTTTCCCAATGCCAAATTTCCTCTTATTTTTCCCAAAAAATCACTCTTTAATTCTCAAAGAGGAATTATGAAAAAATTACCTGAGAAAATAAGACTCAAAACCAGGAAGTCAGCACAAAATGTCCTATTTCTATATGCTTTTTAAAGTTTTTTATTCATCAAATTTTCAGTTCAAGCAAATCAATGGATTATCAGTGTTAATAAATGATACTTTAGGTTTAATACTTTGGTGAGAATTTGTACAGAAATTTTCCCAATTTCAGCAAAACGTTGCAAATTTTCCCAAACGTGACAGCCTCAGGCACCTTCCCCAAAATAAAAAAACACCCCTGCCTGCCTACTTTTACGATTTTGGCATAACTTTTACAGTTTTTTATCTTCAAATACACTCTATGCTTTTGCTTCTCATTTTTACACCTTAAACATATTTTCAACCAGAATTACCTTTTAAAATATTCAAAAGAAACGGATAGACTTGACTATATAAATTCATTGTAAGTTGAGGGTTTGATATCATGTTAGCAATTATGTAAATGATTAATATTTGTACAAATGTTGAAGTAGAGAATTTTTCAAAATTATAATGAATTGTTTATATTACATAACATCCCTAAATGACACTTTCTTTAGCAATATTTTACACTTTTCTGGAGAAACAGGTAGGTAGATCTGATGTTAGAATCGCCCTGGACTTTTTCAGTTTCTATAGTTTGAATGCCATTTTAATGAATAATGATGCCAAATAAAATTTATACTTTGTTTTTCAGACACTGCAGCGCGCTAACTAATATAATACATTTTTTTTCACAACTCTCACTTGTTAAAAAAGAAGTTTAGACATGAATTTTCTCTTTTAGGTTTAATACAGCTCCATACTAGACTTGTTTCGAAGGTACATATACAAAAATCCCCCATCATCATGAGCAGATTTTAGTTACTAGCTACATGTAGGCAGACTATAGGCTGTGACGTACACTATAAATAGCCATGAAATTGATGTGACCAATGTTCAGCACGTACAGTCGTTACCATCCATCATCGTTTGATAGAATGCCGGCATTATCGTCCACCCATGCCCGTTATAGCCCGGGTTACACACCATCGGTTGGTAAACCTCCCGCGGGCCCTCGGTCTACGAGCCTGACCAGAGTCACACCCGCTAGGAAAACCAGCACTCTATCAACACGAGAGGTCGTCCATGACTACGGCTTAAATACTTCCTCAAGGTAAGATGTGACTTCTGAATCATTTAATTTGCATTATTATTATTAAGAAACGACGATTCTGATTGGCCGAGAAATTTTTTTGATATCAACACAAAACAGAAATATGCGCTTATCAATGTCAAAAATAATGTTGTTAGTAACACGATTTCAAAGCTGCAAATAAACGTTGAAAAGTGACGAAATGAAATGATAAGTCTACCAAAAATTGAGGGAAAACTTGTTTATCTTGCACTACGCGCACGACGCAGTTTTCCCTCCTTTTTTGGTGTTGATACCTCGATCAACCAAAAAATATTACAATGATTCCTTAAATCATTAGATCTCGAAATTTGTTGTTGTCAGATCGTCAAAAATCAAAACAACCACAATCAGCTCTGAATGGCTTAGTATTTGGGCAAATCGTTCGACTGATGATTTGTAAATCTGATGGAGACTAACTCAGTTTTTATGTCGCCTGCAACGCAAGAGTGACATATATAGGGATCACTTTGTCCATCATCTGTCTGTTAGTCACACTTTCACATATTTGGCTATAACTTTCTTTATATACATCAGTCATCTTTCAAACTTGCAGGGATGGTAACAGCACCTAATGTAGGTCAAGGTCATGTACTTACTGTAGGGTCAAACATGTGACAGGTGACACAGTTCTATTTTAATTATTTTATCATCAAAGTTTGATAAGTTACTACTAGTATAGATTGATGCCTACATGTATGTATAAAAAGGGTTCTGCAGAGTGAGATATTGAGGTACCTGATGTGAGATATTGAAGTATCTGATGTGAGATATTTGAGGTACCTGATGTGAGATATTGAGGTACCTGATGTGAGATATTGAGGTACCTGATGTGAGATATTGAGGTACCTGATGTGAGATATTGAGGTACCTGATGTGAGATATTGAGGTATATTTTGATATAGTAATACATGTAAATATTGCATCAGTGGTAGCACATCTCAGCATTTTCCCCAGAAATTTCAGATAGCATGGTGCAATGCGTTTGCAGCGCACCTTGTGTCACTTTAATTCACATACACATTTAAAAGAAATAAGAATGTAAATATTTGTTGATTTATCTGTTTATTTGAATGTACAGGCCATCATCCCGAGGATCAGGCAGTCAGACGTTACCTAGAGCCCTGCCGAAAGGACCGGGGCCATTAGATCCAACAGGTAGAAAGTTGAACAACTTTTCTCTGAGTGCTACCCGTGCCTCACCTACGAAAAATTACTCCGTTACACACACAGGGCCCGTCAAAGCTACACATGATTACTCTACCTCATATGGTTCATCGTATGGGACATCTGGAGTGGGAACTCTGGGAAGACACGGTAGTCTGACGACAAACTATACCTCTTCGTCAGGAGGGTCAAGGCCAGGTAGTTTGAGAGGTCGAAGGTCAAGTAGCCTGGCCAATGTAAACGATGGGATCGATGGACTTAAAATAACAGATATCGAAAATGACGATGCTCCGATTCGTAGTTCACGCAGGACAAGTCGTTTAGATGATAGTTATCTTTCTTCCAATGTGACACCAAGGGGGTCGAGATTAGAGAGTGATTCTAGTGATGATATTGTGAAATCGGACACTCTGAAAAGAACTAACAGGACTTCGGTCAGAAATAGATACGATGATGATGACGTTATAAACGGAACAGGAAGTAGAAGTTATAATGGGTATGATAAGTCATCGCGGACAAGGGCAGAAAGTCCGCTTGAGGAAAGCTGGAGAAACTCTCGGCAGAATTCACCCAGTGTGGTATGTACATGTATATTCAGATTTTCAAAATTGGATATTTATTCTTGAGAAAATGAGTTTGATTTGAAAATAGATATTTCTAAATGCGTACTATCAAATACTCATCTTGAAAAAAACTCTATACTTAACAGTAGTAGTGTATATTATTACATCAGTCTTAAAGTTTATGAATACTTTTTGAAACCAAGACAATTTCTACAAGTTTTTTGTATAGTTTATTATTTATATAGTGAAATTCCACAGGCGTTTGGGCTAGTGAGTTTTCGTAAAGACTGTTATATGTACAATGTTCCAAAGTTTTAGTTGATAAACAGTATTGTAAGAAATTTATGCATGATAAGTATGAACTTGACGGATACTTTAGAACCTGACTCTCTCTCTCTCTCTCCTGATTTTTGTCATCACTTTGTTTTTGTAAGTTGTAAGTTGTAATAACTGTATGTGTACATGTATATATGGGTACCAGTATTAATATATTGGTAGTACTTCTTTTATTTCAGTAAGAATTTATTCTTCTTCGTGTTCTCTGGTCAACCAACATTACCTGAAGATTATTACCGGTTATTACTGGATATTACAACATATGAATGAAAGTAAATGGTTTACTTGTAAATTGATAGTTTATTATGTTTATATATAATGTTTCGTTTGGTTTACAGGGAAGTCTATCACGTTACTCCAATAGGGGGAAAGTTGGTTTGCGGAATCTAGGAAACACGGTACGTAGATACATGTACATGTACATACAGTTTACTCTCATTTACTCTAACTCGGATAACTCAAATTTTGACTTAACTCAAATTATTTTTAAAAGTCCCATTTCTCTTCCATTTGTTTCTATGCATTTTTACTCCTGATATCTCGAATTATGATAACTCAAACTTTTCGTTAAGTTGGACTAATTTTTAGGTCCCATAACTCTTTTTACATTGAAAATTAACCTTGATAAGTGGAACCACACATAAATTTTAATTCTTAAACAAAAATCAGTTAATTATAAGGAGATCAGTGGACAGATAATCGATACTTTCTTGCTATGGAGTTGCATTACTTACATTAAGGGTAGCGTAACCTTTAAAAGAAGACAACACAAACGTTTGTGAACGGTGATAGAGAAAGGGACATAAGTCTTATTAATTAAAACTTGATTTCTGATCATAGGTTAAACTCCTGATAAGTCATACTTTTTCTCATGGTCCCTTGAAGTTTGACTTATCGAAAGAAGACTGTATGAAATATGTGCCAGCTCACTCGTCATTCCTTTGTCACTCTTATCTACAGTCTTTGTAACCTTATGTACAGATTTAAGTACAAATGTATATATTTACTGAACTTGCTCTTTTCTTTTATTTCAGTGTTTTATGAACTCAGTTTTACAGTGCCTTAGCAATACAAAATATTTATTAGAATACTGTCTGGAAGATGGCTTCGAAAAGGATAAAAATACATCAACAAGTTCAATGAGAGGAAGTCTAATTACAGGTAGGCTCTTTTTTCCGATATTCAGTATATGGGTATAGCACAGTGTCTGCCAAATTTATGCGATCGTCTGAACGAATTTTTGATCGGTCTGACGTACATTACTTTTAAACGGACCGTTATTTATTTCTCTTTATCACTAATTTTATGATAAAACATGTTAAATAATTGCTTATTGCTTTTAAAAAAATTTTGTCAAGAACTTTGTTAAAATCTGGGGGGATCTTATTTCATTGTTGAATTAAACGCATTTACATGTATGTCGGACAGAAATAATTACTGCTTGATGAAAAGTTTATCCGCATAGGACTAATTGTCCAATAATGCTCTGCAATATTTCGCAGACACTGACAGTTTACTAAAAATCAGGTTTTACTTTGAAGTTGTTCATTATTTTGCACATTCTCTAGTATTACAGACTGAATTTGGTCATTTCGAAATACAGAGTTACTTCCCATTTGTGCAGGTATCTGACGTCAACGCATTGTTACATCATCAAATTCCATGGAAACCACCATGAAATTCAGGGAAACAGTGTTACATATATGACGTTTTCAAAGGAATTTAATGACCTCACAATGCTTTTATGTCAGATACCTGCACAAATCGAACGTAGGACTGTAAAATTGAAAAGACCAAATTAAGACCTTTGTTTTTACACATTTCAGCCTATGCCAAACTTATGAAGGACATGTGGTCAGACAAGGATTCATATGTATCACCAAACGCTTTCAAGACTCAGATTCAACGATTTGCACCTCGTTTTATGGGCTATGCGTAAGTATCAACAACTTGATGTCAGTTATTGAAATTCATATCAGAAAGATATTTACATATATGTTCCCTAAAACTAGATGTTTTGACCTTATTTTCTCACTAGAATTCATATTATTGTCAAAACTTTTTAAATAATTTTTATGGTAATTTGTTGTCGATATTTCTTTTTCCAAGACTTTTTGCATATACCAAAACCTTGACCTTGCAACCTTGAAACTTAAATGTATGGCTGACCTTTCTAAAAATTTCAAATCAACTATACTGACTTCTTCAATTGTAAAACAATAAAGATGTGTTTAATATGATTTCAGACAACAGGATTCCCAAGAATTTTTACGCTACTTATTGGAAGGTCTCCATGAAGATGTTAACAGGGTAACGTCTAAACCAAAGCCTGTCTCAATAGATGACGACAAATTCTCAAGGTAAGGCCATAGTTATCAAATATATGTTTTATGTCCTAGTTATTCTACATATTGTTAACATGGAAATTTTCGTAAGGGGGGTAATTTTCACGTTTTTCACAATTGTATTGTTATTGCGAAAAATAGCCCCCCCCCAGCCACACCCCCACCCCCACTATGCGTGAAAATTACAACCAGTATAAAAGACTTCAGGAGATACTCCCGATTTCCCCAAAAGTACTGTTGCAATGGTAATTTCACGTAAATTTCCCCAGAGAAAATAAACGCGTTTACAGTAGGGTACCTGTCCTTTCCACACTTGAAATATACATACATGTAGTCATATTTTATCTTAAATTTATATAATCGTCAAAGTAGTACCTATAATCAGTTATTCAGTCTCAAAGTCAAGAAGGTAAGGCAACATCATTAGAATTTCCACTTGTGTTCGCAAACTTAAGACGCCGTGAATAATCACATTGTAAATTCTATACAAATGAATGGGCATATGTAAATATATGATTTTAACTAAGATTTTTGTATATTTTTCAGTGACCAAGAGAAAGCTAAGGAATACTGGAGAGTGTATCTAACATATGATAACAGTTATATAGTCGGTAAGTTTTCTTTGTGTCACACTGCATTCTTTACCCAAGCTTCTCATGCTGTACTTTCACTGTAACTCTGTCAACTTTCATTTTACATAGATATTAATAAACTTTCATAATAATGAACAAATTAACTGAAAAAGGGGGGGGGCATGGATCCGAATTAAAAAAAAAATTATATCACAGAAACAATACACAGACTAGGACGTTTTTAGTATATGACACAGAACATAGTGGAGTATATGTCAACCAACCCGTGGTCCTAGCGAGGCTCAAACCAGCAACCTTATGGTCATTGGCCCGCCGCCCTATCCACTAGACCACGGCATTGATCGATTTGAATATTCTACTCATTTGTATTTGTCCAAACTGAAGAGCGTATCATGACAAGGCAAACTACATGCAGACCTGCCTTCTTTTACAATTTTGGTGAAATTTTTTACGATTTCATCCTTCAATTAAGCCTTATGCTTTTTCTATTTCATTTTATGCCTTAAAACTAAAAATTTTCAGCAAATTGACATTTGCGATTTTTTGAGCACTTGATTGAACCAATGTCTTCCATATTGTATAGACAAGTGCATAAACTCTTGAAATTTGCAACAATTGCCGAAGCTATCGGATTAAAGACAATTTTGTAAAGTGGTTTATATTACGCTTTAGTCCCCAAATTTACACATTCGTGAACAGAATATTAAACTTATGATGAGAAACAGGTAGGCAGGTCTGTATCAAGCATAACAAAACCTGTCTGCAAATTGACTTTGAATGGCATGACAGATCCAGTCTTCATTTGTCAATTCACATTTGTTTGTTGCTATTGCATCAGTGTGTTTTTTGGGTTTTTTTTTTTTAAGATTTTGAAGTAATATACATGTACTCTCCCTTCATTTCAAATTGATAATTTTTACAGATTTGTTTGTGGGTCAGCTGAGGAGCACCTTAAAATTCGACTGTGGTCACGCTTCAACAACCTTTGATCCTTTCTGGGATTTGTCTCTTCCGATTCCTAAGGTAATATTCCAATATTCCTCTAAATGAAGCGCCCCTCTACATGAGAGAAAGCGAGTTTTACAGACCTCCCGAAGTCAGAAATATTTTTTTTACAGGACATTCGGTCTGGTGCAGTACAGACCAAATGGAAATGTGATGAATTATTTGAATGGTGGAATCACAACTTTACCGATGCCATGCGAGAAAAAGAAATAAGTTACCCATAGAAACCATGCTATAGAAGTGTGACATGGAAACATAGAACTGATATCAAAAACACGGATAATACGGCTCTGAACAATGATGGACATTTTTTCCCATTTTATCGCACCCATCGATTTTATGTTGGTTTTGATGGTTGAACCAACAAACTTCACGAAGTCTGGTTTTACATACCCTGCTAATGCAAGAATATGCTTAATTATGAATCTCTTATACATGTAGATTAATGTGGAAATTTAGTCAAAGCGCTAATTCATGATTAAATTTCAATTAAACCAATTCTGCTCTGTTTCCACTCAAATTTGGTTGCGCTAAAATAAGTACTTGTACAGTATTTCTTTTTAACCGCAAAGAAATTGGTTACAAAAGATTTTTAATCATGATGGGTTACGATGTACGACCATCTTATCAGAATTTTAGATTGTAAACTGTATACATTTCTGTACAATTACAGTCATACCTGTCAACTCTTCCTCATTTGGAGGGAGACTCCCTCTTTTTGACCTCATCTCCCTCTTTGACATTTCTCCCTCGAGGGAGACTAAAATCTTTCTCTTTTTGGCCCAATCTCCCTCTTTCTCCCTCTTTTAGCATATTTACCAAAGCAGAATAACTAAGTACATGTAGTGACATTCAGAGTATTTCATGAGAAATTGCATGAAAAAAAGCAAGAAAAAATGTAGAGAATGCAATAAATTATTGATACATTTTTCTTTGTTTATAAATGTTTTGCTTTGAAATGCCAGCACAATGAAGTTATTTGAAAACTGGTTTTGCACAAAATGTCGCGATTCATTAAATTTTAAAAATGTAACAAAATGGGTTTCAAGTGCCAAGGAGGAAGATCTCCCACTTTTAAAGATTTCAAAGTTGACAGGTATGATTACAGTGATATGTAAGTGCATAAAAATTTGGATTCTTATTTTACAGGGCCGATATTCTGATGCCACTATCTACAAATGTATCAACTTATTTATGAAAGACGAGCAGTTGGATCATGATGAATTACCAGTAAGTAAGAATAAGGCCAAAAATAGAAATATCTGTTTCTGCAGCTTTTTGTTGTTCTCGGGAACATTGCTATGGTAGTGATAGCAGGGATAGTACAGGGTGAGATAGATTTTTCTGCCACTTGAGATCAAGAACTCTCAAAAATTTCCTTGCGTAAAAATCTATCAGCAGGTGCGTTCAAAGAAATCCCACCTTTGTGTCTGAGATTTGCTTGTGCCATGATGAGGCTTGCAGAGTCATGGACAAAAGCAAATCAAGGACACGAAGGTGGGATTTCTTGTCAATGACCACACTTTGTGATTGATTATTTTTCTCCCTGTGTCTGAAATATGCCAAAAACAATAATAATTTCCATGTTATCTCATGTTTTTATCCAGCGGAAGGGACCAAACATGTCAGTTTTTTTTATAAAGTCATAGTGAGCATTCTCATGTGTAACGTATCATCCAACCCCCCTGTTGATGATAGATTTGTCATTTTTCACATTTTATGAGTACCACTCTTTGAATGTGGGAGAAAAATTGATCTCACTCTCTGAAATCAGTCACGACGTCATCTATTTAACCCTGTGATGTCATCACTGTTGCTACCAAAGTGACATTTGGGAAGTAAGACAACAAACAGCTGATTACAACGATTTTAAACATTACCAGTTGTCTCTCCTAGCGGATGACGAGGAAGAAAAACAAACACTACTTGTAGGGAGGGATGGTGAGTTCTTAGCTTTTGCGTACAAAATAGTACTCGTCCATGACAAGCCAAGCCTCGTCATGGACTTGAACAATTTTGTACACTCGGGTTTAGAATTTGCCATCCCTCCCTATAGATAGTGTAAGATTATATTAATTCCACCCCTGGAACTTTTAAAGGTTTTCAATTTCAGTTGTGAGAAATTAATTTCTTAAAGGGACGCACATGTACCTAATATTGAGTTGTTGCCACCGTGGCGTACCGGTATGAGCGGCCTGCTTTGAATGCTAGGTGAAGCTGCCGTACGGAGATTACCGACTTTATAATTATGAATGTTTTTCTATTTTCAGACCTGTTCAAAGTGTAAGAAGAGACGTGCGTGTACTAAGGGGTTTTCCATACAGAGGTTTCCCAAGGTGCTCGTTCTACGTATCCTTTGTAAATAAGATACTTGGTACATCTGCTTCATTGCGTACTTTGGTTGTTGGTTGGCATCATGGAGAGATAAAACAGTAATATTTAAACAGCGTAAAGTTGCGTTTAAATGTTTGTTAATTATTGTGTTGCCTGCGAATTACTGTGTCGCCTGCGAATTACTGTGTTGCCTGCGAAGCATAGTGACACTTAGGGATCACTTTTTCTATTGTCCGTCTGTCCTTCTGTCTGTCACACTTGGATGTCACACCCTAAAAAAGGGATTCCTGAGTGTCGCTATGTTTCGCAGGCGACACATGCATTCCTTGGAATTTTATATTTATAGATTTTGATTCAAACTTAGTATGTTCCTCTATTCTTTTCTGGACATGTTAGAAATGATGCCGTATAAAGACATTACATGTACAAGGTTTTGATACAAATTTGCCCCGTTCATTAAACCTTTTCTGGATTTGAAAAATAGCTATTATGGAAATTTTACCATTTTTCAAGGACGCAATAAAACAATGATTGATATGTATGTAAGGATCTGTAATGATAAGGTGTGAAATCTGCCTAAAAATAATAAAATTTCAAAGTTCTCCATTTATTTAGTCAAGTTGATGTAAAAATTTTTAAAAGCAATGCCTCTTCAAAATCAGGAGAAAATTTGAGATACAGCGGCCCTCATAGAGAATTATTTGTGTACCAATGTACTCACTTTGTATAGAAATCAATGGAAAACAGAAAACTTTTAGAATGGAGAGTAAAAAATGGGCTAAACCACACAAGTGTCATCCTTAATTAGACGTAGATTTGAAGCGTTTTAGTCAAGGAAGATACAGTCAAAAAGTCTCCACCACGGTGGATTTTCCACAGGACCTAGATTTGACAGAGTACGCGGCAGATCAAGGTATGTGGATTACCATAAATCATGTAGTTTGTTATCACACATTATATTCCCTTTATTTGCATACATAACGCCATTTCAAAATTATATCGGAGCTATACTCAAAATTGATTTTAACTTTACAATTGAAACCCAACGTTAGCGCATTGTTGGCACAAAACCAAATCAGAACTGTTCAAATTTTGAATTTAACATTGATTTTACATATTAAAGTTGTCGCGTTTAAAAAGCTCGTAGTTGGATCTCGGGCCCTGTGAGGCTTGCAGTCCACTCCTCGGCGGTCACTGCTTGATCCTGACCTACCTGACCGGTTTTTGCCCTTGGTGCTCTTGATTGAGTGTCTCGGGTGACCGGAACGTTGTATCTAATGTGATATACACACTTATTAAAAGAATATCAATTGATTCTTTTATTTCAAACCTTTCTGTATGTGTACATATTCTAGCGCAGTGAAATTTTAGTGAGGGAGCAAAAAAGAGCAGTTTGACATATTAGAGTAATCGTGACATAGTGTACTTGACTTATTTACTATTATAATCTATCAGGTGGTAGAGTGGTATACAGTCTATATGCAGTCAGTAATCACAGTGGTAGTACACACTCTGGTCATTATTACAGGTCAATAATTGTTATATTGCCTTGTTTACAGGTGGTAGAGTGGTATACAGTCTATATGCAGTCAGTAATCACAGTGGTAGTACACACTCAGGTCATTATTACAGGTCAATAAATGTTATAGTGCCTTGTTTACAGGTTGTAGAGTGGTATACAGTCTAGATGCAGTCAGTAATCACAGTGGTAGCACACACTCAGGTCATTATTACAGGTCAATAAATGTTATAGTGCCTTGTTTACAGGTGGTAGAGTGGTATACAGTCTATATGCAGTCAGTAATCACAGTGGTAGTACGTGAGACACAGTCTATATGCAGTCAGTAATGTCACTCAGGTCATATAAATGTCTCACGTTGGCTCAGATGTTGGCGTGAGGGCCAAGGTGGTAGAGTGGTATACAGTATACATGTAATTATGCAGTCTGAAATCACAGTGGTAGTACACACTCAGGTCATTATTACAGGTCAATAAATGTTATATTGCCTTGTTTACAGGTGGTAGAGTGGTATACAGTCTATATGCAGTCAGTAATCACAGTGGTAGTACACACTCAGGTCATTATTACAGGTCAATAAATGTTATAGTGCCTTGTTTACAGGTGGTAGAGTGGTATACAGTCTATATGCAGTCAGTAATCACAGTGGTAGTACACACTCAGGTCATTATACAGCCACTTGTAAACACCCTTACAACAGGGAATGGAACCTGTTTAATGATACAAGGTAAGACTAATTTCAGGCCTTATTTTACAAAAAATGAAAATATCTGTTTCTTATTTATGTACAGAGTTATTTTCCATTTGTGGTGGTAGCTGCCATTAACAAATCGAGACATCATCAAGTTTCTTGGAAAGTAACATACAGTGAAACCTGTCTAAACCGATACCTGTCTAATCCGATAACCTGTCTATTCCGATAGAATATTTTGGTCCCAAAGAATCCTCTATCTTTTCCTATATAAAATAACCTGTGTAAACCGAACACTGCCTACTCCGAATACCGATATACATTTTTGGTCCCAGTGACATTTTGTACATGTATTTTACTCTGTCTAAACCGATATGTTAAAACAACACCTACCTTGACCAACCCATGTTTTGATTAATTATCACCCCAAGCTGATCAATTAAAACTATGGCAGAATGGACTCTCTTATTAGTAACCTGCCTGTTTGACCAGTGTCTTAACTGAATTGTTTGTACTATAATAAGTACAGTGTGCATGAAAACTTAATTATCACTAAGTACAAATATAAAAATTCTATAACCAATTCCATTGGTTTGAAATCTTTTTTCATGGAGTATGTATTTCCAGATTTAACTCATTATCATAGAGAGGAGGATTTTTATGTCAGGAAAAAAAAAGAGTTTAAACAGCTCATGACGTCATGGTAAACAATAATGCATAATTGTTTCACAGTTTTATGATGAGTATTTCTTTAAGAATAAAGAAAGATACATCACTTGGAAGAAATGATCAGGAAGCCTTAGTTTTATTAAACCTGTGTAATCCGATAACCTGTCTATACCGATATTTTTTCTTGGTCCGAGTCGATATCGGTTTAGACAGGTTTCACTGTATTAAATAACACGATGTTTTTATAGAAATTTAAAAATGTAACACCGCTTCACATATGGCCATACTTGAAACTTGAGTTATTCAACAACTGATACAGGGATGATTTTGAGGTGTGAATTTGAGAGAATCTCTCATAATTTTTAGCTCGCCGGGACGAAAAAGTTAGGAGAGTTAATGCCATACCCTCATCACTGTCATTGTCGTTGTTGTCATCCGTAGACAAAACTTTAACCTGGGCTATATCTCTTGAACTATAAGGGGCAGGGCTTTGATTTTTCACATGTAGATACCTTGTGACGAGACATTTCATTTGAGCCCATGACCTTTGACCTAGTGACCTTGACCTTGGACTTTGACCTACTTTTCAAAAACTTTAACCTGGTTTCTGACAAAAAGCTGTATAGGCGAGCTATGTAATCTTTGAATACACTATGTTTACAATTCCCTCATTGAATTTCTTGATTTTGACTGATTCTCTTAGGAGTGTAACGATATACCGCGGTTCGGTATATCGCGGTATAAAGTTCACGGTTCGGTACATGGTACAGCCAGGTCGCGTATCACGGTATTTTTCAAACCCGTTTTTTGTTTAAAATCAACTCGTTAATTTCCGAATCTTTAGTCCGAATTTGTTTACATTAACTATGATGGCGGCGCCCGAGTACATCGATCCTTCGTCAAACTTGAATGAAACAGATAGAGAGCTGTTTAGGCTTTCCTTTTGCACAGAGAATAAGCTAGCATGAATGAAAACCGATAACTAGCACTGCTTTAAATTTGAATTTTGATGACACGTCTTACGAGGCGGAAAACATGCATCATGACCCACCAAAAGCAATGTACGTTGTGCAGTTGTAATATTGGATCAAAATTTTTTTATGCTCATGAGCTAATACATGTATATTGAAAAGTAAAGTGCTGACATTTTTAAGTTCATTTCTATGTTCTTATTCTGTTTCTGAGTTTTACTAAAAGATTAATTTTCCATTATAGTAATTGCAGGATAACTGATAATTAATATTCTCTCTGCATAATCACAAGCAAAATGGCATTGTCTAAATGAATTTAAGCATTTTCTGTACATACAGCAAAGTACTGATAGCGTATTTGCCAACGCAATTTGTTATTTTTATTAATTCTGAAACTTAATTGTTCACTTGAGTCTGTATCGCGATACGTATCGTATCGTGAGGCTGTATCGCGATATGTATCGTATCGTGAGGTGAGCGTATCGTTACATCCCTAGATTCTCTCATGAAAAATGGCTACAAATGTACAATTCTATCATAACAGGTAACAGCCAATAATACATTTTCAATGAAAAACAACAGTGAGGGATCTAAAAAAACATCTTTATAAAGCAGGCCACAAGTATACTAGTACATACTTCTCCAGCCAAAATAAATAACTCTCCGTATATGATGTCTAAATCTATTTCTTCCAGAGAAACCCAATTATTTTGACACTGATATTTGTCAGTAAAATTAGAAAATTTGTAAAATGTATAACTGGTAAGCTATCTACATGAGTGCAGAATCCTTAAAAATGAACAATTGACCCTTCTGATTGCGGGAAAAAATGCAAATTTCGTGACATCACAATGCTTTTACCTCGGACAAACAAGCGTCCAACCTCAGTCAAACATCGAAATTGCATTGTGACGTCATGGAATTTCTCAAATTTTTCCCACGTTCGGAGGGGTCAATTTGAACTGTAACATGAACCATCGACTGTGTTACCTACATGTGTAATGATCCACTGTTGTATACGAGGGAATGTGCATGTTGAGTTATTTATGTACTCATTTCAGGGCCAGTACCAGTAGCGCAGACCATGCTGTGTCCGCTGAAGCATATCTACTTTTTTATGAGCTCAAATCAGGGTCGTCACGGTTATAAGCCCCACCCATCACCTCGTCCTAGCCAATCAGATTTGCCGTGTAGTGTGTAAGCTGAAAATATCTTCACAGATACATGTATGTGGGCAAAATGTTGACCAGTAGGTATATGATAGATGTGAAGGAAAGAACACATGTGTAATGATTTATGTGTAAGTGTGTGTTATACATACATTTGTGTGTACATGTGTGTTTTTCGGGAATGATTAGTGCTAGTCCATCTACAGTACCGTAGAAAGAAGGAATGTTGAAAGCTTTTATATACGGCTTATTTGTACGTCATTTTCACACGTTTTCTTATCATGTTAAAGTTGTGTTAATTTATCAGGTTTCTACTGAATCTAATAGTTATTTATTTCAACAAAGCCCGAACATTGTGTATTTTTATATATTTGAATAAGAGAGGGATATATATTTCATGTTGAATGAATAACATGTGGATCGTTAACCTGAAGTCCTATATTTAGACGACATTAACATTGTCTTGGAAATCGTTAACAAATCTTGAACTTTTAAGGTTCTACTAAATGATGCCCATTGATGAAAACAGATGAATAGTTAAGATAGAATACATACATGTACAATGGATAAAAAAATTGCCATTGAAGACCTGGGAAATTGTTAAAGCCGTGAAGTTTATATTTTGTCTTTAAGTATCTCAGAGGCTCATCGTCTCCTCCACCTTAAAATGATAATTTTAGAGACTTTAATGGTATCTTAATTAATGGGCTAAATGCCCAACTTGTTTTCTAGTATACATGTATAATATGTAGAATTGGTAATTAGGTCTACGAAAGTAGAGAATTTCCTGACTTATGAGCATACTAAATAGTCATAATTATTAAATGGATACCTTAAATGAAATTTTTGAATGTACTTACAACCACAAGAACGGAGAGTCAAATAATTTTAATACTGAAATGGATACCTTAAAAGAAATTATTAAATGTACTTAGAGCCGCAAGAATGATGAGTCAAATAATTTTAATAATGAAATGGATACCTTGAAAGAAATTATTAAATGTACTTAGAGCTGCAAGAATGAAGTCACATATTATTTACGTGTTTGTTTACTACTTTAAGGTATCAGGGATATAATAATAATGATATTTTCGAAAAGCTAGTAATTATGTGCTCCGATATCTCTTATTTTTGGATATTTGATATTTTTTCAACGTTTCATTCAACTCACCATGAAAATGTATGGTCCCGAACAATGCAGAAGTCATGCGTCTTCGGCCAACTTCGTGGTATTAAATTTTTCTGTTATCAAAACAACCGGAAGTAGAGTATATTAATACCCCTAATGCTTAAACGGGAAGAATAAAGAGTCGCATATTTTTTACGTGTTTGTTTAAGAGGATTCTGTTCTGTTATCGGAATTTTTAATGCAGATCAGTCTTACAAGACGTTATCAATGTTACTGTTAAATAAGCTGTGATTGACGGAGGTTTTGTACAGTAAATGTTTTTTCGTACACAAACGGCTAAATGCACAAATTGTTGGAAAACTGTGATATTATGTACATAAGAAATTGTTAATTTATTGTTTTGTAAAGTTTGAAAGTTAAATTATATCGATCTTAAAGATGTACATGTATGTAAATAGATTTAGATTTTTTATTTTGCTTTCTTCAAGACTAAACTGGGTAATTCAGTCGCATTGCTGGTTGATTCTGATTGGTCACCTTTGCAGAAACTGACGTTTAGTTTTGTATATAATGCACTAACTTAAAATATAAACATGGAAGATTCAGATTGGGTTTTTTTTTGCATAGATTAGCTTCAATTGTTGTGCGCAAAAAAGTATGCTTATACCACCAAATCATTGAAGCCTCTATCTTCATGGAAATTTAGGTCTTGTTTAATTATAGTTTGGTAGTTTGTTAGTCCCCCCGGCAGACCAAAAAAATAATAGATTTGATGTCATCCAAACTGATATTCAATTTGTATGACCGAGTTTCATTTTGAAATCTTAATTGTCCCTCAAGAAAACATTTTGATGAGTTCGGTTCATTAAATCCAGCTATTCCGAATTCCTTAACTATTCATCCTAGTTATAATATAGGAAATTTGTACCATAAGCAGACTACAATGTGCAGTAATGCCAAATAGCTTCAGGTTCTGTTCGGCTTCAGATTAAATCAGGACCATTCAGCCAGGACTCCATAACTCAGTTTTGAATATGATTTTGATGGCAGTCAACATAAACAAAGATGAAAATAGAAACAGCATTATGAATGTTTTGATGTACTTGTAATTTTGTGAAAATTTGTGTTTCGTGAAAAAAAATTTTTTTCCTGTACATGTATGTCTCCTTTAGCTTTGTCAATGTGCATTTTAAAATTTTTCTCCTCTGAATTAGATGGCAGTAACTTATGTCAAGATTTCTAAAAACATATTGGTACATTAACGTAACATACAGTGATAAAAGCCATGTTATACCTCATGTTCATAATATTGAGTACATATTTATTATATTCAGATTTTTAAATGTTTCAGGAGTTTTTATTTTGTTTTAATAAATACTATACGCCAAAGAGAAAATGAACATCTAGAAGTTAGAAATTTTAGAATTTTCTTTTAGTGGACTGAGAAATTTTCTGAATTATTTCTTTTGTGTCTAATACATGTAGATGAAAAGTCTAGTAAAGTATAATTCATTGAAATCATTAATTACGTGCATGTATTTAACTTTAAAAATGTCAGTCTGATGGTCATATTTTTACATACATATATCGGGCAATTATGAAATGATTTACTTACATAACACCCTCACCAAATTTTAGGATGATTTTTCCGTCTTTTCATTGGTGTATGCTTGTTTTCGATTTGGCACTGTAGCTTTGGTAAAAGCATTATGACGTAATAAAATTTCTTCAGAAGCATCGATTTTGTAATGTAATTTCCCTGAACGATGGTTTCCATAGAATTTTATGACGTCACAATAGATTTACGTCATATACCGTCCTGAACGGGAAGTAACTCTGTATAGCGAAAATCCGGCATACACCGTAAGATTTACACCCAATGGAGATCAAGGTCACAAATCCAGGGTCAAGGTCACATATCCAGGATCAAGGTCACATATCAAGGTCACATATTCAGGATCAAGGTCACATATCCAGGGTCAAACATACAGCAGGTGACATACCTGTTCATAAACAATCCAGAATTTATTTATTGCATTTTTATTTTGTAGTTTTAGCTTAATTATTGAGTGTCATTTATAAATCATAGTGTTTATTTTACTTTTTATTTGTTATGGCATTTTGAAGACAACTGTACATTAAAAATTTCATCACATGACTTTTTCAGAGTCATGTGATGATCATGTGACTTGCTTTACCTCACAAGATGGCCGTCCATGCTGACTATTTATTAGTTTTATTCATACTTGTAGCTTAATTATGTTTAGAAGAACACTTTTCTCCTCATTTATAGATTAAAAATATTTAAAGAGATTTAAAACGCTCTTAAGAATAATTATTGTATCTAGTTTATCCTTCATAGAACAGTGTGATGTTACATTCATTTTTCGTTAATTTAAGACAATAGTCATGCCTGCTTGTATATGAAGATGAAATTCTTTCAAGAATTGTTATTTTATTATTGAATAGGTTTGATTGGTTGTATGATAATTTCATTCAGTTATTTCAAACTAGAGTTGAGGGACTGGAGGACATCATAACAAAGGTACATAACTCTTGAAAAAAATTTTACATACGAAATCATACTATTAGAATATTGGAATCGCATGAATTTATGTTAATGCAGGTCTTTTTACTGACTGTATTTCATCATACATGTATATTATGAAATAGGAGTTGTGATGGAAAATATCAAGTCTTTAAATTCCAACTTTAAGATTTATTATTTTTGGGTTTTTTTGGGTTTTTTTTTTTTTTTTTTTTTGAGACATAGAAAATTCATTGAATATAAGAATATAGCCTTCATGTGCTTGCATTCTATTTCTGTATGCATTATTATTTCAAATCAAATTCACATGCCATTTTACAAAATACAACTTAGATTTTTTTTTAGTTAAGATTATTTTTCCAATTAAAGGGAACATACTCATACTTACTTACCTGTACAAGAGCAAAAAAAAAAAAAATCGACGACAAGAGGAAGTAAGGGTAGATAGGTCTGTATTAAGGACTCTTTTTCATTATACCTGCATATTTTTTTATTCTTTCTTGATATATCAATGGAATATTTTCTTTTTAATCATTGTTATCATCTTTCCTTTTATCATCTTATTTTCATCATCTTACCTAAGTTTGCCAAGTTGCATACGTGTCTTTTTTATTCCCGTCGTATCGTGGTATGTTTCCTATCCAGTAAAATAAATCAGTACCTCAATTTCTTTCATTGTAATGTCATGGAACTTAATAGGGTTATCAACAAAAGTGCATACAAATGTAGGTCAAGGTCACATTATTACAACACGTTTAAGCACAATTATACATTACTTACATTAAAGGGATGCCTTTTTATTAAGCAAAATACATTTCTTTTACAGAAAACGTATACATTTTGTGAAAATTCTGGCTGGGGACCCTCATAGACTATATTAACTGTATTATGTTACAGTATCATATATTTTCAGTTCAGAATTTATTTCTATGTGTAAATTATATGATTCCATGGATAATATATTGTACGATTGTTCATATATAATAAGTGCCCTAGGATTCCGTTACCCGAGGTAAGTGAAAATTGAATTTGAGGTCACTTAACTGGAAAACTGAGTGCTACTTACCCGTTGGTAAGTGAAAATTGAGGTCGCGTAACTGGAAAATTGAGTGCTACTTACCCGTTGGTAAGTGAAAATTGAGGTCACGTAACTGGAAAATTGAGTGCTACTTACCCGTTGGTAAGTGAATTTTGAAATACCATCCCTTTTCAACTCTCCTTGTATATCGAGTCTTTGCGGAATACAGAGTTATTTCCCATTTGAGGCAGTATCTGACTTAAAACCATTATGACATCATGAAAATGGTATGGAAACATCGAATATTTACCGTCATTTCCCAGAGTTTACGGACCGTTTCCATAGATTTTGATGAATTACTCTACGTCAGATACCGTCCAAAATGGGAAATAACTCTGGTTATCGAAAATAGGGAATGATAAAAGCTGAAGTAAATAGTCATATCAAAGTACATAATAATATTTATGTAGCACATCCTGTATTTTCAGTTTGAAATAGAATTCAAAAAATTCTTTTTGATGGTAATCGCTAGGATGCGCAATAGAGTATTAACACCCCTTTTTAGCTCACCTGAGCCAAAGGCTCAAGTGAGCTATTGTCATAGTGTGGCGTCCGTCGTCCGTCGTCCGTCGTCCGTCCGTCGTAAACTTTTAACATTTTCAACTTCTTCTCAAGAACGGCTGAAGGGATTTTGATGAAACTTGGTATGCATGAAGTACTAAAGGTCCTCTACCAAGTTTGTTCATTTCGGCTCGATCCCTTCAGGGGTGGATCCAGGGCGGGGTCAAATAGGCCCCGGAGGGTACCCCTCTTCAAAAATCTTCTTCTCCAGTTCCACTGAATGGATTGAAAAACTAATTGTATCTATGTGATCTAGAAGGATGTATGATTCAAGTTTGTTCATTTCGTTAAAATCCGACAACTAATTTTTGACGCGTTTTTGACGTCTTTTCGGACTTAGTCAGAAATGCACATTTTTGCACTTTTTCTTTAAATAACTCAATAAGTGTATGATTTTACACACTCATTTACTACATATTTATCATATTTAACTTACTTAATGCTTTGATATGTATTTTATGCTTAAATTTTATTTTTTTGATTTTTTATGAATTTTTTTCTTATGTAAAAAGGAAGGGGGGGGGGGGTGATTTTCATACATTTTCTGCTTCTTTTCTATAACCACTCTTCAGATTGTCATGACAATTTGTAGGTATGAGGTACTCATGCATGGTACCCTACAAGTGAAAGAATTTTGTCCAGATATCCACTTTTGGATTTTTAAGGAATATTTTTTAAGATTGTACATAGGTATAATGTATGTTTTCCATGCCCAATGGACCCATGGGGAGTGGCTTCAAACCCCGGCGGGACCCCAACAAAATTTTTTTCCCTTTTTATTAGCTCACCTGAGCCAAAGGCTCAAGTGAGCTATTGTCATAGTGTGGCGTCCGTCGTCCGTCGTCCGTCGTCCGTCCGTCGTAAACTTTTAACATTTTCAACTTCTTCTCAAGAACGGCTGAAGGGATTTTGATGAAACTTGGTATGCATGAAGTACTAAAGGTCCTCTACCAAGTTTGTTCATTTCGGCTCGATCCCTTCAGGGGTGGATCCAGGGCGGGGTCAAATAGGCCCCGGAGGGTACCCCTCTTCAAAAATCTTCTTCTCCAGTTCCACTGAATGGATTGAAAAACTAATTGTATCTATGTGATCTAGAAGGATGTATGATTCAAGTTTGTTCATTTCGTTAAAATCCGACAACTAATTTTTGACGCGTTTTTGACGTCTTTTCGGACTTAGTCAGAAATGCACATTTTTGCACTTTTTCTTTAAATAACTCAATAAGTGTATGATTTTACACACTCATTTACTACATATTTATCATATTTAACTTACTTAATGCTTTGATATGTATTTTATGCTTAAATTTTATTTTTTTGATTTTTTATGAATTTTTTTCTTATGTAAAAAGGAAGGGGGGGGGGTGATTTTCATACATTTTCTGCTTCTTTTCTATAACCACTCTTCAGATTGTCATGACAATTTGTAGGTATGAGGTACTCATGCATGGTACCCTACAAGTGAAAGAATTTTGTCCAGATATCCACTTTTGGATTTTTAAGGAATATTTTTTAAGATTGTACATAGGTATAATGTATGTTTTCTTACCAAAAAGAAAAGAAATTCTCAAATCGCACCGGGTTATACACATTGATACTACTTTTAAATGAAGAAATTTTATTTGAATCACAAAAAAAAAAAAATGCCGTAATGATTAAAAGTACACAACTTTTTAAATATTTTTCAAAGCCATGCACCTGGTTCCGGACCGGAATTATTCGAATTTTATGATCTGAGGACCCATTTTCACACGTATTCTTCCACACATGTAGATGTCTCACACACTTTAAAACTATATTCAAAATTTTATTTCATCTGTCTAGTAAACAATCACGGAGAAGACAATTCAAGATAAACATTGTGTGTATTTTCCACCAATTGTTGAAAATAATAAGAAAATAATCGGAACTATTTGACAGGACAATGACCTAGATACGCATTCATTCATCTTCGTCCCCAAGGCGCATCGTATTCCGCTAGGCGCTTCATTGCAATACAAACCGCAAAGCAGTACTGCGATATATTTCAGGAGATACAGTGCAAACGGAATAGATTTTTATAATTGGAACACTTTCATAATCTGTATCTGTATGGGTACGTTGAATTACCAATACTGGCTTGTGATCAACGGAATGAGAGAGCGCATAAACTTACTTAATCGCGCTTCAGGCTGAATCTAAAGCCTTCCACAGTCCTTGACAGCACTTGATGGTTATCCAGTTCGTTCCACTCTGTGACTGTACGTATGAAGAATGAGTTCTTCCTGATGACGGAATTACATGTAGGTATGTTAAAGGAGCGAGTATGGTTTGAGCTATGAACAACGTTCATAATGGTTATCATTCATGTACTTGGAACACTTGCATATACTTGTTATTATGTATAAAGTTTGCTCGAATTTCCTCTGTCTTAGACTCTCTTAGATGAAGTAATTTACGGACTGATTTCTTGAAGAAACGTCTAATGAGTAATCTCTTCCTCTGGATTTTGAGAATGCATAGGACATTTAATATCTGAAATTCTTGAAAATAAATAATTCCGTTCAGAGTTCCTGAAATCTTCCAATGAAATGTTGGACCACAGAAGCTGTTGTTTTTTAATAGAGAAAATAAATTATTATTCACAACCTTAAGCCACTGTGTTCGTCATCTTGTATGTATAATATTTCTAAGAGGAATACAGAGGCCTGAGGTTTTGAATAATAAAACATTTTCTCTCATAAAGCGACAGGATCCTGTGTTAAGACATTTGGGAATTTTTATCTGTTCAAATAATAGATACATAATGAGTTTTTATCAGACCAAATAACTTCTTGTCGGAAAATCCAATGCAACCGATACATTTCATGAACTCTCTCCGCTAACAACTTGCCCGTGTAACAGACCTATGATGAGGTAAAACAATTAGTTAACAGTAAATAACGATGTCGTAGGTCTGCTAGTTGGACAAGCTTAACAATTTCATGGGCCTTTTAATTTGTTTCAAACTGCGAAACCTTAGAGAAACCACTTGAGTTGTTGAACAGCATATGCTGAAATGCGACGCTCCTTCTCGCCTGTTGAAATATGCATAGGCAAGAAGCGTCGCATTTCAGCATATTTACTGAAAATTATTTGTTCAAGTGGCTTCACTGGGTCATGAGGTTTGATACAACATACACTGCTTTTTTGGAAAACAAACTGGCACAATTTCTGCACAACTCACTTGAATTGTTGAATATTGGATCAAAACGATTTTAGCTGTACGTTTCATGTATTTGAGATGAAATCAATACTATTCAAAAGCATAATTCATAGATTTTAGTGAATAAAGGCAAAACCGAAAAATCTTTGTTTTTTATGCCCCTGGAATAAAAGATTCGGGAGCATAAAGTTTTTGGCCTGTCCGTCTGTCTGTTTGTCTGTCTGTTTTCCAAAAAACTTTAACATTGGGCATAACTTTTGAATGGAAGCTGGTGATAGAGGTTTCATATTTCACATGTGTATTTACCAAAATTTTTGACCTCATGACCATAACCTTGACGTTTCACGTACTTCTCAGAAACTTTAACATTGGGCATAACTATTGAATGGTTATAGCGATAGGGCTTTCATATTGTACATGTGTATTCCTTGTGACAAGATCTTTCCATTGATACCAATATTACGCTGACCCTGACCTCTCACATACTTAACAGAAAATGGTGTTTATACTAACAAAGATGCCGCCGGGGGCATTCTCGTTTCACAAACACAGGCTTTATAATTTCTGGCATGCTAGCTATCAATAATGAAAGGTTTTGTGTTCAATTTTAAATAAACTTAATTTGTGAAATCATTTCATTGTTTTATTCTTTTTCTGCTGCACATTTATGTGGAATTTTACAATATGATTTTATTTTTGATGTTGCATAATTGAACTATACTAGCTGGGCATATGACGTTGGACCACTTTATCCGTTTTTTTTTCAAATCAGTAAAAAAGTTATTGTTTTGAAATTTTTTTCTTTTTTTTCTTTTTTGTACCTTTAAAGGTTGTCTGAAAAAAAAACACTTCTCTGCATCCGGCAAAAATCTTTTTAGAAAGGTTGTGGGCTAAAATCCTGGTACTGGCACTATCAGTATTCAATGTCAGTATGTCAGTTAGAGCGTGCATGGGTATCAGGTGAGCGTTGTGCCCCCTGGGGCTCTTGTTTATTCTAACTTTTTTGTTTAGGTAGGTGAGTTTCTTTGCTGGGTTAAGTACATTTTTGATGAGCTTTTACCTGGTTTTCGAATAAAATCCTAGAACACTGATAATGCCATTGAAGTTTTTATTGGGCAGGCATGATTTACTGTATCGATTTTTATCAATTTGTACATGTAGATTAATTTTATATGTTCTTAATTTCGACTTGAAGGCTTTAAAAGGTCTTGTACAGACAAAATATGAGATTGCTATCAGTGAAGTTGTGTTATAGTTTGATAACAATGATTTTCCATCTTGAGTTGCATTTTAAAAATAATGATAATTTCATTTCTTTGTGATTTTACAGCTTTTACATGTATGTTATGTACAGATATGTTTTATATCTGGCTTTCTTTAAACATGTACTTTGACCTGAAGTAATCTGTCATTCTGCTACAGATTAAACATTCAAATTTACAAACTGAATTTCTTATATCTCATTTTCAAACAATTGAAACATTGTATTGTGCAGTATGTCTGTCTTTGTGTCTGTCAATATGTTTGTCAGTATATCTGTGAGTATGTCTGTCAGTATGTCCATCAGTATGTCTCAGTATGTCTGTCAGTATGAATGTCGGTACTTCTGACTGTATGTTTGTCAGTATGTCTGTCAGAATGTTATGTTTGTCAGTGTCTGTCAGTATGTCTGTCCGTGTGTCTGTCCTGTGCCATTGGCGTTAAACACTTTAAGCTAATAGCTGACAACAGTAACTTCTTTTAAGGATTCCAAGAGGAAGAATCCTTTCGTTTAAAGGCCAAAGTTCTAGATTCCAACCAATCTGTGCCCAGTTTCACAAAAGTTCTTACGAAAAAGTTCAGGAATTTCCTGACTTTCGTCATTTAATGAAATGTTAAAAAAATGTACCATTTAGATTGTACTATCTTTTGTACATACTTCATCTAAATTCAGAGACAAAATATTGATATTTTCATTCTGAAAGAAGAACTAAACGATGAAAATTTACGAAAATTCCAGAAATTGCTCGTAAGTATTTTTAGCTCGCTGGGACGAATGTCTGGAGAGCTATTGTCATACCCCCGGTGTTGCTGTTGGCGTTGGCGTCTGCGTCTGCGTGCGCGTGCACAAAAACTTTAACCTTGCTTATAACTTTTAAACCAATACAGATTGGGCTTTCATATTTCACATGTGCATTCCTTGTGACAAGACCTTTCCATGGATACCAAAATTTTTGACCTTGTGACCTTGACCTTGGAGATTGACCTACTTTTGAAAAACTTTAACCTTGGCCATATTTTTTGAATGGTAAGTGATAGGGCTTTGATATTTCACATGTGTATTCCTTGTGACAAGACCTTTCCATGGATACCAAAATTTTTGACCTTGTGACCTTGACCTTGGAGATTGACCTACTTTTGAAAAACTTTAACCTTGGCCATATTTTTTGAATGGTAAGTGATAGGGCTTTGATATTTCACATGTGTATTCCTTGTGACAAGACGTTTCCATGGATACCAAAATTTTTGACCTTGTGACCTTGACCTTGGAGATGATTGACCTACTCTTGAAAAACTTTAACCTTGGCCATATTTTTTGAATGGTAAGTGATAGGGCTTTGATATTTAACATGTGTATTCCTTGTGACAAGACGTTTCCATGGATACCAAAATTTTTGACCTTGTGACCTTGACCTTGGAGATGATTGACCTACTTTTGAAAAACTTTAACCTTGGCCTATAGTTATAAAAGTAGGGTCAAGGTTACCCATAGGTAAAAAAAATTGGTATCAACAGAAAGGACTTGTCACGGTAGCCCTATCACTTAGCGTTAAAGAAGTAGGTCAAACTTTAAGGTCAAGGTCAAGTCTCAACAGAAACACCAAAAATACAAGAAATAACTATCCCTATCACTTACCATTCAAAAGTTATGCTAAAGGATTTTCAACATTCTCAAAAGTAAGTCGCACTCCATTGTCACAAAATTTTGGCACCAATAGAAAGGTTTTGTTAAAATGAATACACATGTGAAACATGAAAGCCCTATCACTTACCATTTAAATATTGTGCTAAAGATTAATATTTTTGTCACAGATGAGCCGGATTTACTATCCCTACTTTTGCAAAAGCAGGGGATAACAAGTTCTTTATAATCAATGAGATAAAGAATATCCTTACGATAATCACAAAAGAACACCAAATTGAGCATTGACGGACCCCTAGCAAGCCAGAGGTGGGACCAGGTGCGCGGGAGGAGTAAGCATCCCCTGTTGGCTAGCCGCACCCACCATCGATGTTCATGCATGAAAATGAAAACAATATACAAAACATATGAATTGTCCGAGGCCATGTCTATATAGACAATGATATGGCGACCATGTAAGGGAACAATATTCAAAACACTGTCAAACCCCTCGTGGGGAACTTTTTTACGAGCTCCACACAGCAAAGGGCATAAGTGTGGCACAAATGAGTTAAAGAAGATCCTGACGATTATCTCAACAGCACTCACAATAGAGCACCAAATTGAGCATCGACAGATCCCTAGCAAGCCAGAGGTGGGACCAGGTGCCCGGGAGGAGTAAGCATCCCCTGTTGGCGATGAATGATCCCTCCAAGCCCTGCCGCTTTATCTACAAGGCTTCAATCAAAACTAAACATATCTAGACATGGTTTAAATTAATGAGAAACCCAATGTAGATGTTGAAAAGAAGCGTAGCCCGAGAGTTGCTGAAGCATCACATGTCCCTACCGGTCAGCAAAAAACTTCTTTTGCAGTTTTTTTTAGAGTTGTCCATGCAGAGGTTGAGAAATTATGGTCTGGTTAAGATTCTTCAACCAATATGTACTGTGATCTTGACCTTTGGTCTTGGCAAACAATATTTAGGTCCATGCAGGCAGTGAAAATATTATGGCCTGATTCTTCAACCAGTATGTTATGTGACCTTGACCTTCACCAAGGTCAGACCCACCCTTGGGTTCTGGCCAACTTCACCAAGGTCACACACATCCTTGGGTTCTGGCCAACAATACTGTGAAGTATTATTCCATGCAGGCAGTAAAAAAATTATGGGCCGGTAAAGATTTTTTAACCAGTATGTAATGTGATCTTGACCTTTACCAAGGTCACACCAATCCTTGGGTTCTGGCCAACTTCACCAAGGTCACACCTATCCTTGGGTCCTGGCCAACAATACTGTGAAGTATTATTCAGGTTCATGCAGGCAGTAAAAAATTATGGCCCTTGACAAGATTTTTCAACTCGCATGTACTGGGACTTTGACCTTGAATCAAGGTCACGACACATCCTTGGGCCCTGACCAACAGTTCTGAGAAGTGTTACTGTAAACATGGTAATTTTCTAGTGGGGGTAAATTTTGCTCATTTCAGAAAATTTCCCCCTGAAAATAAACCTGCTTTTATTTCACAATGGATGATACGTTTATATCACAAATATTCCCCCAAAGCGTAACGTCTTGCTGTGAAAATGACGAAATTTTCCCCCCCCCCCAACAAAAATAATCATGTTTACAGTATTCAGATTCATGCAGGCTGTAAAAGTTTATGGTCCCGGACAAGATTGTCAATGGGTATGCACTGTGACCTTGACCTCTGATCGAGGTTATGATCCATCCTTCAGTCCTGGCCAACAATTCTGTGAAGTATTATTCAGATCCATGTAAGCAGTAAATAATTACGGCCCTTGACAAAATTTTCTAACTCTTATGTACTGTGACTTTGACCTTTGAACTTGGATCTAGGTCATGACACCTCTTTGGATCTTTTCTAATAAGTATTATTCAAATCCACACAAGCAGTGAATAAGTATGGACCGGACAAGCACATTCAGAAAGACAGACAGACAGATAGGAAACCAAGTCCCCTCTCGTTCCACTTGCAGGGGACTAACATGCCTTAATCAAAAAGCACCCCCTACACGAGGCATGGTGTGTTGTCAAGTGATGTAGTACAACAAAGAAAGATTGTTTCGGATTTTATTCCAGAGTGATGAAATCAGATCTATACATATAGTATGATAAATAACTCTCTGGCATTATTATGTCTACAAGCAATTTTTTACATCACATTTACATTAACAACAAGTTGGAGGAAGATAAAGCACCAATCTCTGCCATTTACATCTGAAAACATTTCATTCACATGTAAAAATATCATTCACATGTAAAAATGTCATTCACTTTTCATTCACATGTAAAATTGTCATTTTCATTCACATGAAAAAGTGCCATTAACATTTCATTCACATGTAAAATGTCATTAACACTACATTCACATGTAAAAATGTCATTCATTGCATGTAAAAATGTCGTTATCATTTCACTCATATGTAAAAATGTTTCAAATAATATAGTTTTATAAACTTTTCATTAACATGCTAAAAATGTCATTTTTTCACATGTAAAAATGTCATTAACATTTCATTCACATGTAAAAATGTCATTAAACTAAACAAGCCATAATGTCTTATCACATCAATATAAATAAGATAACTTAGCAAACAATTTGCATATGCATAATTTTGTGTTCCTCTTAACTACTTCATTAAATAGATCCAAGAAACAGAACATGTGGTCAATCACTCATACTTTTTTCCTTTAAAACATTTTTTGACCACTAATTATAGATTCAAGAAATCGAAAAAAATTTTTCCTACTTTCACTTGAAATATGAAAATAAAATCAACAGTATCACTGACCAGTCCCATGTACCTTGTCCTACCAGTATCCATACATGCAATAGGGGATTTGACAAAATTCAATTTTGCAGTAGCTAGGGAATGACAGATATTCAAATTTTTCAAAATGACTGGTTTTCCTATATTGTGTGATCAAAATTGTCCCCAATTCCACAGGACATAGACAAAAATAGTACGAAAAATCTCCAGTAATCCCACACAATTTGTAAACGCTTTAATCTATCTGCTTATACTTAAAGGAAGTTGGAGACTATATTTATGTATTTACATAAAATAGACCATTTTCCTATCTTGTTAGAAACTACAAAATTTCCGAGTCAACATCTTTTGGCGTTGTTTTACATTATGACGTCACTGTTAAATGACAATTCCATTATGACGTAACAATGAACGATAATGGCGGTGATAGAATCATGATTAGTTCTATAACACTTTTATCCGTACTGTGCTACACAGCCTTATGGACTCCAAGAAATAAATGAATATGCCTGTTTGACCTTCGAAAACGTACATCAACATACTCCACATGTTAAGGACAAAAGTAAAGAATCATTGGTATACTAATTTGCAAGAAAGATTTGACCATGTTAGCATGACTAGTTTATGATTGACATATTGTTTACGCTTACAACGTTGGGTGTCTGGAAATGCACGAACGTTCGCCTTTCAAGTCATTGATTTAAATGACGTTTATATAATGGAACCATTTTTAGATCTTTAAATAAGATTTTGAGCGCAAAATTGAAGTAGAAAAATGAAAATCATAAGGAATCTTGATGTAATGAAATATTGCAATATATTACGATATTTTTCCAAATATCGCAATATATCGCAATACAAATTTGACCCGCGATACTCAGCCCTATTAATCCACCCCTAATTATCATAACTCGGCTTAAAAGATGTCAATTTTTCCTGAATCTGTAATTATTTATAATGAAGCATATATCAAGTTTCAATTCAATAGCTGTAAAAGCTGTGAAAAAAAGTCCGGAAAACAGTAAAATTGTTGAAAATTTCCATGTTCAAGGGACATAACTCTGCTAAAAATAGGTCAATTTCTTAGAAACTTGCACTGGATCTTACCCTAATTGATATCAAGTCATTTGCCAAGTTTCAATCCAATATCTTGAAAGGCTTTAGAAAAAAGTCTGGAAAACATTACCTCGAACGGATGAACAGACACACGGACAGTGCCATAACACGATACTTATGATGAGTGTATGAAAAGGACACACCAAGTCTTGGCTACCATAAAATGCACCTTATGTGGATATGACATACAGATATTCTCATGATAAATTATACACTGCCATCCATAAATTAGTAGTATACACTATTTCTGTTCATGTCGCTGTTAAAAAGTGAACAGTTTCGAATCCATCGCTGTATAACTCTGAAGATGAACCTTACAGAAATCATTTGCAACAAACTTGACCCAAATATTTACATTTATTGAATTTTTATTATTTTTTGTATGAAAATGACAATTTTAGAAAAAAAAATTGTGCGGTGAAAAAAGTTTCTTTTTTTACATTTTCTTTATCACAAGTCATAATTTAGAATTATGTGAAGCAAATAATTACGATTTGTTTAGAACAGCAAAAACAAGGATAAACTTATAAAGAAGTTAGAATAATTTCCTTGTTTGTATAGTTATTTATGGATGGCAGTGTATGATAATGAACATTTAGTCTAATTTTTTTCATGATTTATACAAAATTTCAGATTCAGATTCTATTGAAGTCAGACAAAATTATTCCTTCATGTCTATATTAAGGAATTAACCTATATGACAAACACTTCGGATTCACCTTTGTAGAAGATACATGTATTTGAGCAAATGCAATCATGTCAATGATAATGATTCTCAAGTTTGAATCGAAGAGACAATTTTGGAATTAAAAACATAATTCAAGGAGACATGGTACTTACATCTAACTGGGAATAACTTAAAGACGTACAGTATATTTCATTGAAAGTTAAGAATTTACATATCCTAATTGATAGCTAGTAGTCGGTACATTTTGTACTATACTGTCACCACCAGGTGGCGCCTGCGAACAAGCAATATCAAGCGAAATAATTTCACATGAATCTCCATGCCCCTGACTTCCTGCACGTGAAAATGAAGAAAATTCTTGCGATGAGCAAGAGTTATCAGCCCCTTCAAACTTCTCAGATGGAGTTACATGTATATATTCTTGTGATGAGCTAGAGTTATCTGCCCCTTCAAACTTCACAGATGGAGTTATATATTTTTGTGATGAACTAGAGTTATCTCCACTTAATATTTCAGATGGAGAAGCACATTCTGAAATTACGCTTGTGTTATTTCCCGCTTCAATTTTTGTCGAAGGAGAAACAGATTCTTGAAATAAGCTAGAGTTATCTACCCCTTCAAATATTGCAGGAGTAGTTAATTCCTGAAATGTGCTTGGGTTACCTGCCCCTGGAGTCATCATAGAGGGAGCTAATAAATGACAGATATTTTGTGAAGATCTAGACAAATCTCCACCTTCTGATTCCTTGGAGGAAGCTATAAATTCGGAACATCCTTGTAATTCCATTTGCGTATTTTCGTGCTGTACTTTAGAGGCAGATAGCAAAATTTGTTTTTCGTCATTTATGCAATTTTCGTCATTTTTGTAATTTTTCTCATTTTTGCAATTTTCAGCATCACAGTCATCTATTGGGATATCACAGTTTCCATTTAATTCTGATTTCTCAAGATCGTCTTTGGTTGATCCTAAAGTTCCGTCAGTATTAATATCACAGTCTTTAAGGACAGCTCCTGCAGAATCAAAAATCGACAAAGCTTCCATCATTGGTTTCTTCTCATTAACTACTGCATTTGTATTCCATTTATCACCCGTCTGGCTTTTCTCTTCTCCAGAATTGTGCTCAGTAGAGATTTCTTCGTCAATTCTAACTTTGTCCACCTTATCTTTGCTCTTATCAAACTCCGTTGAACAATTTACTTTGGATCCTGAATCGGTAAAATTTTCAGAATCTCCCAACATGCTATCATCACAATCAAAATTTGTTTTCGTGTTGTCTTTTGTGATGACATCACATACATGTAGATGGACATCCCTATCTGCCTGTTGTGTTCCAGCGACGTCAATTTTTCTCGAAGGAAATTTACCCGTACACATATTTTCAACCTTATCCATTGTTTCTATACTTTTTTCTGTACTGACATTTGCCATACTCGTTTCTTTTCTGTCATAACACTGCATATTATTTTCTGCTTCCGAACCATCTGTTTTGACTCCAAATCTGATTTGCGTCGGCTCTTTTCTCAAATGTTCTTGAGCTGCATTTCCCCCCACTTCATTACTCAATTTAACCTGTTTTACAGATGAAATTGCCTCAGTCTGTGGTACTGTTGTACATTTTGTCGTAGTATTGTCTGTAACGGGTGTGAGACGAGTAATGGAGTGTTTCCGAGCCTTACGTTTACGACTCCCCGTGACAGGCCCAGTCGGTTTTTCCATGTTCTTCAAGTGAGGTGGCATCGTCAATATCACTTCTGTCTTCATTTCTGAAATTATAAATTAAATGATGAAAATGTTTCCATGTCCCTCATAATATCTGGTAATTATTTTTCTTTAAGGATCTAAAAGAGCTCAAAAATGAGTTTTTATGTATTCTTTTTCATATTTTGATCGGCTAACACAGCACTCATGATGTATGACGTCACAATGACGTTACATTTAAAAGCAGGGATTTTTCAGGGTATTTTACTTTGGGTCCAGGGTCCGTTAAAATTGGGAAAAATCGCGGCGTTTCAATGAAATTGGGAATTTCCAACAGTTTAATTGATTCTTAATGGAATAAATCATTACACAGAGATATAACTCCTTCTTATTCAAAGTGTCTTCAATAAAAGAAACACTACTAGCAAAGCCATCTATACTTTAGATTGTGCTTCAAAGGACATCAACTTCTAGGATCTGGAACAGGCATCTGTTCAGAGTCAGAGGGGCTACTTTTGATCATGATGTCTTTTGTAATTGGTCGATTTCATGAAATCGACCATTTCTAGATTTGTAGACCGGATGCTGTCAATAGGAGAAAGTTCCTAATTGAGTCCGTCAGATTCCACAATGCAACATTGAATTATCCTTATGAAAGAAACATTTTCGTGACTAGTGAAAAACACGTGACCAGAGACAGGCATTCCCATGACCTCGCACTAAAATAGGACATACGCTTTGGTATCGCAATTATGAATTTAGATATTGCAGATGAAAGTAATATCTGCACGATATTTTTTCTTTAACAATATTTACTTCCGACCAATTAGTGAGTGATACAGTGAACCCTATGCCTTCAAAATTCCTAATGGTCGACATTTCTGGATCGCAACAAAGAAATACGCGATCACAACGTATGCCAGGGGTGCCAGTGGGCTAAAAGTTTCTAACCGTCCATCCAACTAAGCTTTTTCTCGTTAAGGATATACCACTTTGTTTGTTTGTTTATTTTCTTACCAAAGACAAATTAATAAAAGAAACAAGGAAATTAATGAGCGATAAAAAATCAACAAGACTGTACGAGTCACAAAATTTGTTTGAACTTTTTATAAGTTTCCCCTTATTTCCCTCCAAATTCTTATCCATGTAATCGGAACTCTCCACTTTTCCCGCGAATACACCCAGAAAGGCTTTTGATTGGTCAATATGTGTTATAATGGAATTTCTGAATGGATATGAAGAGTGTTGCATCTTCAGTTGTCCAGTGTAAGTGTATCTATTTTCTAACTTGTCAGAATGATAAAGACATACGTTTCTACAAGTACTACTCTTTAGTCTTTATTTTAAGAGTAAAAAATGTTAACCTATGTCGACAAAATTTTTTTTATTAATGTTGATATCGACCAAGCTTTTTTGGAAAGCTAATACTTGTTTTTGGTATCAGATTTGCTGTTGTGAAACGACATGGTCCTGGGGTTCCCAATACTGGAGATACAATTTGATGACTAAAACGTAAACCTATACCGGATGTAAGATTTATGACCAGTTTACATATCGATCGTTAATATCGTATTTCTGCTAGGTATTTCAGTCGTCATTATTTTGCTCTTTATTGAAGAGCACTTTTACAAAAAATAGCAATCCAAGGAATGCTTGTGTCGCCTGCGAAGCGGTTTGATTATTATTCTAGAAAGTGGATCAGAATTATTAGTATCAGTAGAAAAGTCTTGTCAAATGAAATTCATTTGAAATATCAAACCTCTTAATTACAAATTAAAAGATATGGTCATTCTCAAATTTTCAGAAAAGAGTGTCAATCATCTGGGTTAAGGTCACTACGCAGCACATTTAAGGCCTTCCATAGAAATGACGTAGAAGTTTTTTCCGCCAAATAACGTAACGTCATATGACGTCATGGACCCCGTGTCGTCAGGTTAGGTAGCAACACATTTATTAGCTTTCGTTATCGTTGATACCTTTATTTACTAGATAAAATTGCATTTATACAAAAAACAAAACATTTTGCTTCATCACTGACACATCGCCGGGTCAATATACTTTTGAGAAAACCCCTAATCTATATCTGTACTCTGTGACCCCGTACACCGAAGAATGCGATCTGCGTTACTTAGAAGCTTGAGGTGACGAACAGGTGCGAATCAACAGTTTACAGAGCGGGTAAAACGAATAAAAAGGCAGATTTTGGTAAGTATAAGCGATATCAAACTTCAATAACTGGTGCTGTATGAAGGAAATATCTTAGAATTAGTACAATTACATCATGGAATCAATTTATTCATAGAGATAAAAGGAAACTCCTTGGATTACCAAGAGACATGTGTGAAATGTATGTGTAAATGACAGAATTTCAACGCGTTTTACTTAAGTTACACTGTTACTGCAAAGCTGAGTAGTAGCTAAACTTTATGTGAATAGTTTAGACACTTGTAGATTATGATATCAGTTCGTACGAAAGTTGAATGATGAGGAAAAAAGGGTGAATGTGATATTATACTAATGTGCCCATGCCCATGTATATGTTGTTTTCATAACATGTACCTATAAAAATGTTTACATCTGAGTACACTTGTAGTTGTACAGTAAGTTATACTTGCAGTAGTATGTGCACCGAAATATCGAAATATTCAAATACCAATTATTATTTTTTTTTTCTTCAGAATGTTAACTAAATTTAAAATGGATTTCACACCAGCTGCTGCATGAAAAGAAATATTGTCACACACTGTAAAAGTTTCAGAAACACATGCATGTATCTTAGCCACACAGTACTGTTCATTTTGGATATTTTTGCAGGTACAGAATTTTTAAATTTATGTGTAGAGTAACATTTGTTTTGCCTATTAAGAATATTATAATGATTTAAAAAAGAAGTCAAATAAAATAAATGCATTTACTATCTATAGTGAATAATCTAAAACTATAGCCATACCAGGCTTATTTAGCTATTCATGAAATAATAACATATCACTGCGAATTCTTTGTAATTTTTGTCGCTAGGACATACATGTATATTACATAACTATTAAACTTGTAAAATTATGAATTTTGAGTCCAAGCTGTACCATACACTTTGGATTTTAAAAGCTAGATTTATATAGTCAATATTTTTTTTCTATTTCAGATCCTTGCCTTGAAGAGTGAATGCTTGAATAATAACTTTGAACAACCACACACATTACAGATGAAGAAATGTTACTTTGAATATATAATAAAGAAAATTAATATCTCCTAAAATTGATCTGTACTAGACTTCATGCTCAAATCTCCAAGAGCGGGGAGAGGGGGGGGGGGGGGGGGTAAATTGCTTTTGTTTTGATAGTTTGTCTGCCTGAAGCATTTAGCCGAGCATGAGAGGGCTTTCAAGGTCAACATGTACACAAATCTCTATGTGCATGGCAAGAGCAGATACGAAGATTTGAAATTTAAGCTTGACTTGTAGCTACTGACACCTGCATGGTATGTAACAAAGACACGTAAATAAATTATTGTTGTACTTGCAGATTATCTCGTACAAGGTGGCTGTTAAGGAGAAGTCCCATAATACCAGTTATTAAAATGTCGATCACTCTTATGGTGTTAGGAAAAAAAATGACATATAATCTCAAGTTCCTGGCAAGAGTTATTCACGCACCATTAATTTGTTCAAGCTTTACAATTATTTTATTTGATATCTGCAATGCAGAAAAAAATAAGATTGGGTCATCGGTCAAATAACAAATTTGAAATACTGAAAATATTCAACAAATTTGCTTAATGCTTACATCAAATTTGTCATAGGAAAGTCGTTTATCTAAATTTTGGTGGATCACTTTGTCTGTTGTCCCTCCCCCCCCCCCCCACATCATGTTGTCACGAAAATATCGGGAGTTATGAAACATGGTAGGATTGCTACTCGACCATTCCGAGGCACATTTATTGATCATATACGTACAAATGTTTGTAACGACAAGGATCTGATATTATAATAAAGGAGTGACCTTTCAAATATTTTGAAAGGCGAATTAAGGGAAACATGATTGCTGCATGAAATCCGGCTATAGATTTGATCCCAAAAAATCTCTGAATTTTGCATCTGCTGTAAATAATAATCCTGTCTGGACGACTATCAAATAAATTCATGATCTGAAAATGCAAAAAAAAAAAAAGGAGAGAAAACAAAACCACCCAAAACAAAGCCGTTACACATACACTGAAAAGTCCTCCAGCCCGACCCACCCCCTTTCCTGGCCCCATATATCAATGACCGCTCTTTAAATTTCTGTCAAACACGCTACCATGTATTTCGTCGATCTCATGAAGAATTTATAAGTACAAATTCACTTTCAGGGGACATGGAATTCAAATAAAACATATGAAATCTAATTAAATAAAATCGAGCAGAAGATTCCCAATGTCAGTGCAGTGTGGGCGATGAATAGAAACTCGAGGTCACGCTTTACTTTCAATTTTCATCAACTTTTGCATGCAATATTGCAAGTTGTCAATTATAGGTGCTTTTCAATGTCAATGTCAGCTACGCTTTTACATGGGTTGTGTTTTTATTTATTTATTTTTCTTATAGAAAATATACACTGAAAATGTTTAAAAAAAAGAAAAAGAAAAGAAACAGTGCCTTTGCGTCTTCTGACACATTGAAATTAAATTTAAAATCAGTATGAAAGTATACCTAAATTTTAATATTAATATGACAATGGACAACATCCACGGAATTTGCCGATTCCTCTATTTGCAATCTAGATCAAATGTTTTTTTTTGTTCTGCTGGGAAACAAACATCAGTTTTATTATTTTTTTACCCTTATTTTTTCCCCGATGTCTAGAAAAAATAATATTGGATCTAGAACTACCCGGTGTTGTCCAGAGACCATAGGACTATAAGGTCTCGTTTCTTAAAATAAGAAACCAGAGAATCCATAAAATAAAGAAATTTTGGTATAAACAGTGAAGAATTTATGTATGTTATCGATCCCATTGCGGTCAAAGGCGTCATAAGTCGAACAAAGTTTTTTTTCTGTCACGGTAATGATTATTAAAGGGACGTATAATGTATGTAAGTAAATATTACAAGTTAATATAATCAATCCATGCAATTCTAATGCATGTCCGATATTATACAGCATCATGTTAATCTCATGTATATTGGGTTCATGGGTTAGTACGGTAACCGGCAAGACCGACACCCCGGCGTGGCGCCCTCTCTCCCCCCCCCCCCCCCCTTTTTTTTTCCGCGATTCACCCCTAAATATACAAAAAGTGAAATGAAACTTTAACAGAATTAAATAAATATTGCATTTTTTCATAAGTTGAAATGAAAATTTTATTCAAATTAACATTTATTTAAAAAATTAAAACGGAATTTACAGAGAGCGCGATTACGTCCCTTGAATAAATCTGATTCCACAGAACGTTTATTTGGTAAACGAACGAACTACCGATTAGCACCTGTCAGAAAAACTGCAACGGCGCAAGATGTTACCGTACATAAATTTAAGTGAAATTTGGCACACATTTTAAGAGATAGGTGTTCTTCAATAATTCAACTGGGGGAAACGTTTACATTCTATATTTTCTTTTAAATTTTCTGCCATTCGTGCCAGTGTCGATAATATTTTATGAAATGGGTATATTTTTCTCGATTTTTCAAGTAGTCGTTCTTTATCAAAGATTTCCCCAGCAAGAAATAAGTAAATGAAACCCCCCTTTGTAGTATGGTATCAATATTTTCTTTGAATGATAAGGTTTCACCTTGCGCCATCTGATTTTGTATGACCATATGTTGATCTACGAAAATATACATGTCACGTGACAACCCGGCGTTCGGGGAGCATATATCAGTAATTAACAGATAAATTATGATATGGCATCCATACTGATACATAAACTATTTCATTCCATCTTATTTGGACAATTTAATAATTCCTTGAAAATAGCTATCAAAACTGACATCAAATTTTGTCAATGACGTCATGGAAGGCCTTAAATGTGCTGCGTACGTAAAAATTGGAAACAAAAAGGTCTCATCATAAGAAAAATAAAAAACCTATAACCTACCAATTAAAAGATATATACAACCTTAGAAAAGAAGGTCAAATAGCTAGGTCAAGGTCAAAAGGTAAAAAATTATGGTATGTGTAGAATGTCATTGTTACAAGGAAAATACATGTGAAATATCAAAGCCCTATCACCTACCAATCAAAAGATATATCAAATATTACTTATCTTGAAAAGTAGGTCAAACATCAAGATAAAGGTCAAAAGGTCAAATATTATGGTCTGTGTAGAAAGGTCTTGTCACAAGGAATACACCTATCACTTACATGTACCAATCAAAAGATATATCCATTCTTAATTTTTTTTTGAAAAGTAGGTCAAATATGTAGGTCAAGGTCAATAGGTCAGAATTATGGTATGTGTAGGAAGGTCTTGTCACAAGGAATACACCTGTGAAATATCAAAGCCCTATCACTGACCAATCAAAAGATATAGCGAATCTTAGCTTTTTTTTTCAAAAGTAGGTCAAAAATCTAGGTCAAGGTCACAAGGTCAAAAATTATGGTATGTGTAGAAAGGTCTTGCCACAAGGATTGCACATGTGAAATATCAAAGTCCTAACACTTACCAATCAAAAGATATATCCATTCTTAATTTTTTTGAAAAGTAGGTCAAATATGTAGGTCAAGGTCACTAGGTCAAAAATTATGGTATGTGTAGGAAGGTCTTGTCACAAGGAATACACATGTGAAATATCAAAGCCCTATCACTTACCAATCAAAAGTTATGGGCTGGGACACCCAATGTGTGACTGACAGACAGACGGACGGACGGACAGACGGACAACAGACAAACTGATCCCTAAGTGTCGCTATGCTTCGCAGGCGACACAAAAATTAAGAGGTTCAAATTGGGAAATTTCAATCGTAAATTAGGAAAATACAGGTCATTTTGGCGTTGGGAATGGGTCCGATAATCGGACCCAAAAACAGACTTGAAAAATCCCTGAAAAGACACTACTGGAATGAGCTTGTCCGAAAATACGTAATTCTATAGTTTCAACTTATCGTTTTCATGTAAATTCCTTTATTTTAAAATTATTCTATTATAAAGTTTTAGTGATATGAATTGAGAATGTGCAATACCACTACTGACTTGTCAAGTTGTCTACACTAAATTAAATCCTGTGATCAAGTTTTCAATCAATTTACAGTCCAGAGAACTCCTAAAATATTTTTTCAGGACTTCTACCATTTATCTCCCTTTCCTTACCGTCTTTGCTGCCGGTGCTGCCATCTGCCGACCTACAGCTACTCTCACTTGGGTTACGCACCCTTGCCAAGATTTTCTTCGATCTCATCTTTTCAAGGGAACAAGCTGGAAGTGTGGCAATGTGGGCCTCAAGGTCAAAGTCACTGACGACAAAATAAAATAGCCCCATCAAAACATAATCTAGAGCATGTATGTACAATGTGAAAAACTAAATTCCATGTATCACTGAAAGATCTATTCTCATTCAGGGATTTGTCAACACTGTTTTTAAAGTTGTTTAAAGGACTTCTTCCCAAAATCCTATATTAAATCCCACTGAGCACTAAGGGTTCTGACAATGATAAAATAGAGAGGTATACATGTATTAGTAAAAACATGGATTAAATGGAAGTTTCTGAATTGATTGCACTTCTTTTCATTCTTACATTTCTAAAGGAAAGAGAGGCTCAAATATATGTATATGTACGAGTAACACATAAGAAATCTCAACCTCTTAAATGATGCATGAACATGTAGATTTAGGAACATCTATTATTTAGTTTCTATTTTCAACAGAAATTACCCTGTTTTATATCTACAGGAGTCGTCCATAATTCGGCCTCTTTCTGATTCTGAAACAGTCCTCTTCCTAATCTGACGAGGGTAAACTGACAGGACATCTGGTGTCAAGTCATCATCAGGGGTAGATAACTCTGTCATTTCCTGAAATCTGAAAATAAAAGTGCAAATACACATATATATTATTTATGCTTGATTTCTTTTTAATTTATAATGACTAAAATGAAAAACTCAATATAAGTAATATTTTGAAAGTTTCCTGTTTACTTATTTTTTTTTTCTATAAAAGCTTGCCATGGAGGACTTAACCTCGTTCTGAATATTTATAGTTTGTACTTGTTTAGAATTTAAATAGTCAAGGGTTCTAACTAGACTTAGAAAAATTAGATACATTTAGTAGAAGCCTGGTATTTTTGGATTCTGTTGTTTGAATCATTTTCTTTTCTAAGGTAATACTAATTCGGTCTTTTTTTTGTAATACAGAGTTACTTCCCATTTGTGCAGGTATATGACGTCAACGCATTGTGACGTCATCAAATTCTATGTAAACAAGCATGAAATTCAGGGAAACAGGGTTACATAATGACGTATTTAAAGGAATTCAATGACGTCACAATGCTTTTACGTCAGATACCTGCACAAATCCAACGTAGGCCTGTAAAATCGAAAAGACGGAATTTCCTATTACTAACAGAACAAGCAACCAAAAAGTAAAAAAATATTCAATAATAGAGTGGATGAAAAAATTCACATGGTTTCAGTTTTGGAAAAAGTTTTGTTTTGAATCCATTAACTGACATACTTGTCTTCTTTACAGGGTTGATCAGGTTTCCTGCCGGACATTCTGTCCCTTGATGGCTGTATGATACCCTCGTTGATCAGCTCCTGGTACCGTTGCCCTCGGTTACGCCGCCTTGACTTCCTTACCGGGAGTTGGTCATCCTCGTCATTCTCCATGTGATCCTCGCTGGCCAAATCCCGAGAGGTCTTGTGAAATGCATCCTGGTCTACTAAACTCTTACACTCTTCTAACTTTATCTCCTTTTGTTCCAAATTTTTCAGACTATCACTTTTGGACATTACAACACTCTCAGAGTAGCAACGTTTTCTTCCTTTGTTTTTACCATATTTGCCTGCTGCAATTATTTCATCCATTTTTTCAACAATCGGTGCTGAATATACGGATGTATAAGGTGCGGAACTCGCTTGAAGTAACTTTCTTTCTAACTGGTCCCTTGAGCAGACTAGATTTTCGAAGACCGATGGCCTGTCCTTAAAATTCCCACTTGCTGAATTTCTCAAGACTCCGTCATTCATAGTGGGTAAAGAACCTGCTTGTGTTTGCAGGCTGCTTCGTTTAGGACTACCAAATTTGGACGTGTGATAAAGTTGGTCTATGATGTGATCCATAACTACCTTACCACATGTTATAGGGTTTGCCTTTACAGTTTTACTTTCATCTTTGCTGCCACTACTTGTTTCCATGGCTATTTTACTGTCATCTTTGCTCCAATTATTTGTTTCCATGGTAATTTTACTGTTGTCTTTACTACCATTGTTTGTTTCCATGGCGATGACCAATGGTTTTTCTTCATCATCATCGTCATATTTTTCACTTTTTATTTTTGTAGAATGGCAAAATGTTCTTAAGTGCATGTTTTCCTTTGAAAAAAATGATGATACTTGTAACTCTCCAACGCTTTGCATGTTGGGGCATTTTCCGACAGTACGAGGCTCTTCGGAATCAAAATCACAGTCTGTCAGCTTTTCTTCGCATTTCAAAGAAACTTCTTCTTCTTCCTCCATTTCTGTTTTGATAACCTTAAATTACATATATACATAGCAATTAATTTAAACAACTTAAAAAAAGGATTATGACATTGCATGGCTCATATGGCAGATTATGAAATTGATAAGCTAAGTTACAATTGTTAAGCTAAAAAGACATAATACTAAATTTTTTGCTTCAATATTGTAAACATGCGTCTTGGAAAACCTTTGAACTCTTGATGTTAACTTTCGGAAATAATTCCTCAAATAAGCAAAAACTGCCTAAAACTGCTTTAAATTCTTATCAAGTTTATGTTAATTTTGGGCCTATAATATAACCAGCATATTGATCGTCTTTTGATAGGTCTAAATTCATAAATAAAACATGTAAGGTGCATGCAGATTTAGGCAGTTAGGCACTACTCATTTTGTTATGGTTGAACAGTTGCCTATCATGAGTTATGCTACCATCTGATAAAGGCTACACTTCCAGGCTCGTTCATTTCCTGGCACAATAGATGATTTTCCAATAAACTCTTGAGACGGTCAAACACCAGACAGGCTTTCTACTCTACCTTGATGAAAAAGTAGGAAAAAAGTAGGAGTAGTCAATGAAAAAAAGTAGGAGAAAAATAGGAAAAAGTAGGAATTAATAGGGGAAAAGTAGGAAATTTTCCATCACTTTTAGCAACAATTTTCAGTAAGTACGACACAAAAATCACAGTAAGCAATGATTGTAGACTGGAAATGTTCATCTTTAAGGACATCACATAGAGAAATAAGGACAGATTGATTTTTCATGTAAAATATACAGAATGGGCGAGCGAAGCGAGCCCGAAATTTTTTAATAACTTTGAATCAGATGAACATGAAAAGTGAAGCAAGTAATTTTTTACTTTTGAGATGAAAAAGTAGGAACAGTAGGAGGTTTTGAAGAAAAAGTAGGAAAAAATAGGATCAAAATAAAAAAGTAGGAAAAGTAGGAAATAGTAGGAAAAAGTAGGAACAGTAGAAAGCCTGACCAGACATCACAAAATTTCGCAATATTTTCATTGTGACGTCAAAATAAAAGGCATGACAACACATCAAGGTGCTTCAAGACGGTGCGATCAGATGTGACGTCATAATGGAAAATTTAGCCAAAGGTAAAGAATGGTCATTTCTCCCACTGTGGACTGGGGTATCCATGGAAACGCTGGGAAAAGATATCCCTATGGGGTAAAATAACATTTTCACGTGCCTTTTGACTGCAACGTCCATTGTGACGTCATACTTGATTGATGCGTTTGCCAATTAAAATATGAAAAAAGAATTCATAAAATCTCATTTTTGAGCGCTTTTAGACAGCCTCGTCCTGGTGCAAGCAAATCCTGGACATTCGAGTTGGATTTCCCTGTCCCTGATCACATCTGGGGATAGATTATATTAATCTTTTATCTGGAAAATGAACTATGGAATAAAAGTCATATCCATGAACAATATACAGCGACTTTTCTTCACGATTACCAAAATACAACTTATTTTTAATAACGTGTTTAAATCTACCTTTCCGTCATCAGCTTTGGAAGATTTGTCAATAGGTACGCTGCTACAACTGGCAGGTGTCACATGACTGCTGGATTTGCTAGAAGACGTCTGTTGGCCGGCCATAAGTAGAAGACTCAGTCCCCCCATATTGCTCGGATCTGAATACATAAAAGAACATTTAATAACAATTCTCTTGAACTTCATTTGAGATCCTCTCTATTCAGTCCTTTCCGAAAACAAGAGTTATTTCCCATTCGAGATGGTATCTGGCATAAACGATAAAGCCATTATGACTTCATTAAATTGCTATGGTAACGCTAATTTTGTACCATCATTCCCCTGACTTTATGTAATGTTTCCATAGAATTTAATGTTGTCACAATCAGTCTACTTCATATATCATCCTAAATGGGACATAACTCTGGTTTACAATAAAGCCTGTGTTTGTGAAACACGAATGCCCCCGGTGGCACCTTTGATATTATAAACACTATTTTCTGTTTAGTGCATGTATGTGAAAGGTCAAGGTCAGGGTCACTTGGTTACAAATTTTTGGTATCGATGGAAAAATCTTGTGACAAGAAATATCAAAGCCCTATCACTTACCATTCAAAAGTTATTCCCAATGTTACAGTTTTTGTAAAGTAGGTCAAAGGTCAAGGTCACGAGGTCAAAAATTTTGGTATCATTGGAAAGGTCTTGTTACAAGGAATACACATGTGAAATATGAAAGTCCAATCACTTGCCATTCAAAAGTTATGCCCAATGTTAAAGTTTTTGAAAAGTAGGTCAAGGTCATGGTCATGAGGTCAAAAATTTTGGTATCATTGGAAAGGTCTTGTCACAAGGAATACATATGTGAGATAACAAAGCCCTATCACTTACCATTCGAAAGTTATGCCCAATGTTAAAGTTTTTGAAAAGTAAGTCAAAGGTCAATGTCAAGGTCACGAGGTCAAAAATTTTGGTATCAATGGAAAGGTCTTATTACAAGAAATACACATGTGAAATATGAAAGCCCTATCAATTACCATTCAAAAGTTATTCCCAATATTAAAGTTTTTGAAAAGAAGGTCAAAGGTCAAGGTCACGAGGTCAAAAATTTTGGTATCAATGGAAAGGTCTTGTCACAAGGAATACACATGTGAAATATGAAAGCCCTATCACCTCCCATTCAAAAGTTATGTCCAATGTTAAAGTTTTTTGGACAAACAGACAGACAAATAGACAAACAGACGGACAGGCCAAAAACTATATGCCCCCGAATCTTTGATTCTGGGGGCATAAAAATACTTAAAAATACTGAATATTACTGGTATCCAATTAACATGTACCTGCCAGTTTCCCTGGAGTAAGTAATTGTTCTGGTGAGTCATCCCTTTCTCCCTTCATTTTGATTGGTCTGGTCTGCGGTTTGGCAAATATGATTGGTCCATTCAACTTTTCTGGGTTGTGCCATTTGTAGTCTGGATTTGCCTTCATAAATGCATCTTTATACTGAAATCAAGAAGAAGAGTTAGTAAGTAAACTACAAATTTCTTATCTTGTGGATATCATTTGACTGAGACACCCAAGAATGGTGGTGTAACGATATATATATTGTTTGTACTGGTTGCTCGCGATACAGTAGCTTGACGATACGTATCACGATACATCTTCCATTCAAATGATACACAACGATACAGTATTTTTTAACAAAATCAAACACAGTCACGCAGGTTTTTTTTTACCCTTTGATTCCAGGGGCCTGGGCCTTCAAAATTGGGAAAAATAGCGACATTTGGTAGAAATTGGGAAAAATATTATACAAATAAATTGAAAACATAGTGTAATCAAAGATTACGAAGCTCACCTCGCGGCGGCAAAGTTCAATTAAAACATATCTCTAAGTATATGTATAATAAGAAAATCACTAAAGTGGGAAAAAGTAGGTCAAGGTCATTTTATGAAAGTTTGATCAAAGATACATCCAATATGCAAGTTTGGTACATGTAGCACTTATACTTTGCTCAATATTGGCCTTTAAAGGCAGAATCGCTCAAGCGGAAAAAGTAGGTCAAAGTCATTTTATGAAAGTTTGATCAAAGATACATCCAATATGCAAGTTTGGTACATGTAGCACTTATACTTTGCTCAATATTGGCCTATAAAGGCAAAATCACTCAATCGGAAAAAGTAGGTCAAGGTCATTTTATGAAAGTTTGATCAAAGATACATCCAATATGCAAGTTTGGTACATGTAGCACTTATACTTTGCTCAATATTGGCCTTTAAAGGCAAAATCACTCAAGTGGAAAAAGTAGGTCAAGGTCATTTTATGAAAGTTTGATCAAAGATACATCCAATATGCAAGTTTGGTACATGTAGCACTTATACTTTGCTCAATATTGGCCTTATAAGGTAAAATCACTCAAGTGGAAAAAGTAGGTCAAGGTCATTTTATGAAAGTTTGATCAAAGATACATCCAATATGCAAGTTTGGTACATGTAGCACTTATACTTTGCTCAATATTGGCCTTTAAAGGCAAAATCACTCAAGTGGAAAAAGTAGGTCAAGGTCATTTTATGAAAGTTTGATCAAAGATATATCCAATATGCAAGTTTGGTACATGTAGCACTTATACTTTGCTCAATATTGGCCTTATAAGGCAAAATCACTCAAGCGGAAAAAGTAGGTCAGATGCTGCATCCGATGCATGGGTTCACCTCAGCATCTCAAGATGAATCATTTGTGCAAGTTTGGTTACTGTAGCATCAGTACTTTGTCAGATACTGAATTACCCCAAAAACTTTAACCAGACATTGACAAAGTCATTCAACCGGAAAATGTAGGTCAGATGCTGCATCCGATGCATGGGTTCACCTCAGCATCCCAAGATGAATCACTTGTGCAAGTTTGGTTACTGTAGCATCAGTACTTTGTCAGATACTGAGTTGCCCAAAAACTTTAACCGGACGCGGACGGGGACGCGGACGCCGGGGTTATAGCATAAGCTCATCTCAACTTCGTCGAGGTGAGCTAAAAACAAGCAAAAATTTCCTTCTAATGAAAACGAATCAGTGGCGGATCAAGCTCCCCCTTTGCTGGAGGGTCAAGGGGCGAATTTTGCCGATTTTTTCTACTGAAAATGGGCCAAAATATACCTGCTTATTTGGGTCAGTGCCGGGAGGGGGGGGGGGAATGCCCCCTCCACACCCCCCTAAATCCGCCACTGCGAATAAATGCATATAGAGACACCTGTAGTATCAAGAATATTATATTTCAGATATTGTGCATAATGTAAAACAGATAAATTATAAATGTATTTTCAGTAATTTCAAAGGGTTTTTATTCTTTTTTAATTGGAATTTAATTTATTTTCAAATTGGGAATTTTAAGTTCAGAAATTGGGAAAAGTGCCTGTTTTTCAGCATTGCCAATTTGGGAATGGGGCCGAATTTCGGCCCTGGAGAACCCCTAAAAAAATCCCTGCAGTGAAACAAATAGAGACAATATTTTTTCTGTATCATTTACTTTTAATACACATTGTATAAAGCCAAATCATCATGTAACATGTGACAACCCTCTTTACGCTGTTAAAAGACTAAATTGATGCAAGTATGTTCAGTTTTTTGGATTCTAGGAATATGCGAGTGTTGGATTTGATAGAAAAGTGTTTCATGACAAGTATCATATCATGAGCCTTGTATCATGATACGAATTATATCGTGATCTAGTGTATCATTACATCCCTACCCAAGAAGGGTAAGAAGTATTTTGGTGGACCACATAGAAATCATAAATCTGAAGGTAAACTTAAAACGTACCTTTTCACGAGGAAATTCACAATTCTAAAAGTACCCATAATTGAACACAATGTATGTTCGTCTGACTTTCTACATAAGATATATGAAATCACCATATATTTTCATCCCCACATACCCATAGGTCAGAGAAAAATGTATCCCAGGTAAATTTAATATGTTGTGGAAAACAGGGTAAGATATTACTCGGAGCTCTTATCATTCCATACCTGTTTAGCTAGATCTGTGTACTTGGTTTTCTCCACTTCATCGAGATGTGCCCACAAGTCTCCCAGAATGCGGGTCACGCTGCGATTATCCATGTTCGGATTGCGTTCCCGGACCATCGCACGATGCCGCTTACAAAATATCAGAAAGGCATTCATGGGACGTCTTATATCCTTCTTCTCTGCCTCCGAGGCATCCATGGCTGGAGCTCAGATCGACACAAACTGCCTAAAAAATATGGTTAACATGATAGATGGAAAAACTTTCCTTTTCCAAAATGGCATGATTCTTCATGCAGTAAAGGATCCTGGACCTTAATGCACCTCTTTTTTTAATGTCCCTTATCAATTGATCTTTTATCACTTATAAATTGCCTTGATAAACATGATAAAGTCAAGGCAATTCATCTAACTTTTTACATGAAATTGGGGCTCTCACACCAAAGTTTGGAACTTGGACCAGGAACTTTGAAACTGGGAAAAATAGCAGTGTTTTCTCAGAAATTGGGAAAATTTTTAATTGATTTGGATGCCATTTCATTGAAAATTTTAGCATTTTTTACCTCTTTTTTTATTAATTTCCTATAGCCTTTTAAATCGGGAAAAAATGGTCAACGAATTGGGAAAAGAAGATACTACAATATTTTGCATTAGGAATGGGGCTGAATATCAGCCTAAAATCAGGTCGATCAAGAGCCCTGGAATTGGAAAAATCTTTTGTGTCATGTTGAAGTTGTATTCAAAGATTTTACTGCATGCGATGTCCGTTTTTTGAAAGGGCTATATGACAAAATGCAGTCTTGAATATATTAATTGGTGTTTTTTTTTTGCAATACATATGCATTAAAGAGATCAAACAAAGGAGCTGTTAAGATAAGGCGTAAAATCAGCCCTGAAAAGTGGAATTTTGAAAATTGAAATTTCAAGAACCTTTTTTGGTAAAATATATACCTATACGGCATCCCATCAGAATATGAAGTTATTTTTTATCTGTTTCGCATAATATTGCTAATTTTGGGGTCAAAACTTATCTTTTTCTCATAGAAATCAATAGAAAACGGAAAAGTTTTATTGAACATTTTTCCCGCTGGATATACAGAAAGCCACTTTTACTGGAGATGTGTATCCATGATACAAATTTTTTTGCAAAGTGGGGTTCTGTATCTCCAGGGGAACACTACCCCAGAGACGAAAAACTAAAAATGGAAAGGGGGGTGCATTTTTTAAGAATCGATCTTTTTTGACCATTAAATATAGCACATTTGACTATTTTTCCTCTTTAATCCATCGAACATTGTGTACGCAATATGATTGAATGAAAGTACAAGAATTATGAACGAAATAAGCAAGAGTGATGTTCATTTCTCCGTCAATGTGTATTTCGCGCTAAAAGGCTTACATTGTAGCCATTGAATGAAGAATAAGACCGTATTTTAAGTTCCGGATTTCATTATTTACCGATTAAAGGAGGTAAAACGTTCGAAATTTATTTCTGATACACAATGTATACATATTTGGTGTCTTTAAGCTTTTATTTATCCATTTTAGACAAAATATTCAAAAATGTATACGTTTTTTGTCGATATTATCGGATTTTCTATCCGAGCACCCCCACCTCTTTCGACCATAATTTTACAACCTTAAGAGTTCCTTAACATAATGTAAAACATGTAAAAGTTCTGCAAATACATGATATTTCAATAATGATTCATGTTTTTTCTGTATACGATTCGCCATGCGCAAGAAATAAGTCACGAGATTCAGGGCTAAATACGGCCCTTATCTTAACAGCTCCTTATCATGCACATGATCATATATTTCAGCTAAAAATCCCTGAAAATTTGTCTTATTCCAAAAAAAAAAATTAATGATAACAATTAAAATATTTTTTCTGCACTAAAATGTACATGATGTACGGTAACATTAAAACGAAACTTCAGAATTTTTTTTTTTTTTCTATCTTGTAGTTAAAAAATTGATAGTGTCATGTAATGTTTATTTTCTGCACAACTAAAAGCAATAATTTTTTTAAAATATGACAACAAAAACATGGTGTCCTGGATTTTGTGAGCAATTTATATTTGTCAGTCAGATCATACAATCAAACTGCATATTTTATTAAACATGATTCCATTCATTGCCTCTTACTGACAAATATTGAAATGAAAACATATTCGTCATAAAATGCTCAGTCATCAGCTGTTAAGCGTCACGTGACGCAACCACTTCACCTCAAAGCGAGGCCAAGTTCACCGACAAAATCTTGCAACGTAAACAATATGCCATTTCAAAAAAATTCAATAAATGTCATCTAGTTTCAACAGCAATTTATTTTCATACATAGAAATATGGATCTTCAACGGATTATTACCGAGTGACAAAGACGCATTTGGTTGCATTTAGCTGAACATTCCTGCACCATGTCGCACCAAAATGGATGACGACAAAATCCAAAACAAACACGTGGATCACATCATGTTTTACATATTACCGTTCTTAGAGTACAAAAACATAACAAATGAATGAACCGATTTCGTGTTTATAAAATCTGTGACATAAATTCACTGACATGAAGCCGTTAGCGATGACAAAATCGTTGAAAATCACATCTTCGTATTTATTACAATTTTGCAATGGCCGAAACTGCATGCCGCATTGACCGACAAAAAAGTCGGTTGAACTGACTTTTTATGAATACATCTCATGAAATGATCAATGTAATTTCAATTACCACAACCTTGGACACTATCATTACTCACCTTAATGGATAATTCTTCCTAGAAGTCCTGTTTTTCGTGAAAATGTGTGCCAGATGAGAGCCGCTTTGCCGGGAGGGTGCGCGAGACTTTCCAAACTAGGTCAAGGTTTTTAGCTGACTTGTCCAGGAGATCCGAGATGCCGATCATACTCTGAGTTCTAAACTTGGAAAATGCTCACTTTCTGAATAAAAAAAAAAAATACTACGTGCACATAAAAAAAATAGCAAAGGAGTTTCTGTTTTGCGTGGCCGTGGGCGGTGCCCGCCGCGTGCTACTTTGAGATGGGCGGCGGATCTAGATTTTTTTTTTCGAAGAGTGACGATTCCAGCCTGTCAAGAGGGAGAACATAGGTGGGAGGAATTGGTTACTTTCCGTCTTTAGATCTAACTTGTGGGTCCGAGAGAAGTTGTATTTGGATTTTCGACAAATTCTATAAAGGGGTTGGGGGTTACATTGAGCCTATAGATAGAACCAGATTTTTAAAAATTTGTATTGAATAAATATATTGCATTCTATTGAATATGATCGGCAATCTATATATATGTATATTGATAAGCAAATATGAAAAATCACTGTTCTGAGGTAGCTCAGGAAACTTGAACTTGAAAAATACATACACGTATATACATACCCCCCCCCCCCCCCCCCCCCCTCGGCAGTCTTCCGCAGCACTTAAAAAAATAGCAACGCCATATTATACGTCCGTCTGTGTATTAATTTCTCATAAATAATATTGTGAATGGAATCATGTCAGTTTTAGTCTGAAAGTGACTTGATTTACTACTGAGACAAAAAAAAAGAAAAAAAAAAGAAGGAAAAAAGAAGGAGAAGAAATGAAAGAACATGACTTGTGTTGCTCTGTAGGTGTACAAAGTTTCAATAAAAAATAAAATTCAAGTAAGTTGTCAAAATAAAAATTTCCATAAAAAACCCTGTTAATTTCAGCCACAAATGACAATGACCCCCTAACATTACAAAACAAGGCTCTTTGACTTCCTAAAGCCAACCCACAATGACATGATAAATTTTAAAGTTCTAGGACTGAGAGCCATTCTAAGTTCAAGGTCAATAACTGCAAAAAAAAGTCCGTTGAACACATACTAAAACTGGATCTGTAAATTCATTATTATGAAGTATACCAAGTTTCGATTCAATAGCTGCAAAGGCTGCCAAAAGTTTAAAGTTTTGCTACAATTAAAATTCTTTCTTCGGACTGGCAACATTTTCAAACTGACTGGCATGCCTTAAAATTTTTCAACATCTCTGAGATAGACATCTTGAAACACCAAACACAAAATAAACCAAAGCGCAAATGGAGCCGACTAAGGACGGCCATCTGTCGCGTTAGTAGCTAGTGGTGTGTTTACTAGTATCCGGATAACTTGTGGACAAACCTCCAATTGTCCGGTTATCCCATGCTATCAAATAACACACATTAGTTGAACAATATTTTTTTTTTATTTCTGCAAGTTTTATTTGGCGAAAACAACTCCGCCCCAAACGCGACACAAAGAAGACCAATCATACCATAAAATATCTCAGGTTGAACTGAATAAATAACCACCTTTATTTTTCCCTATCTTACCTGACAGGTAAGATAATTACCTTGAAAGGTAACACAATCCCAAGAGAAATCAAATATTTCATGAGATTTATTGTTTTCACATTGGAATTTAATTTTCCCATGGGAAAATTATTATTCCCGTGGTAATATTTTTTTTCCAAATGAAAAGTTGCATTTTTGTTAAAAATCCAATGGGAGAAAAATATTCCCATCTGAAACACAGGGATTTATCACGCTAATACCGGTTGCTCTATTTACTATATATATGTGTTAAGGGGATCTAACGAAAAATCGACAAGTCATCGTTAAGTCTTCAGAAATAGACTAATCAATGTCAATACCTATTTTCTGGGATATATTTCGATAGATTAATTCATACTGAATCTTCATTCGAAATTTGAAATCAGTACCTCCCTTACAAACCGAGATATGCCCAATACCGCTCTCTTATGGGCGCCACATTTCTAGGTCGGACAAAAAGGTGTCCGATGATAATCAGGCATCAGTGATCAACTTGAGGCACCTCATGACCATTCATTGATGCGAACATCTCAAATACATAACATTGCATGAAATAGTCCCATATATGCTTAGTACAATTTCAAATAAAGTCTTTTTTAACGACTTTGAAATAAGAAAAGCGTCGGATTTAAGTGAGATTAAATTCAACATGTGTAGAGTTATGAATGACATATATGCGCATGCAAAGAGGTAGCTGTATGAGGGGTTTTCATATACCAGCAATGTTTGAGATGGTACAAAGCATGTGAAGAGGAGATATCATGCCGTTGTATGTCTTTGAAGTGTTCGGACCTATAAACGATCAAGCAGTAACCAAATTTTGACTTAACTGCTTGATTATCACCGGACACCTTTTTGTCCGACCTAGAAATGCGGCGCTCATAAGAGAGCGGTATTGGGCATATCTCGGCTCGTAAGGGAGGTACTGATTTCAAATTTCGTATGAAGATTCGGTATGAATTAATCTATAGAAATATACCACAGAAAATAGGTTTTGACGTTGATTAGCCTATTTCTGAAGACTTAACGATGACTTGTCCACTTTTCGTTAAACGCCGAGTTAGATCCCTTTAACACATATATATAGTAAATAGAGCAACCGGTATTAGCGTGATAAATCCCTGTGATGAATTTCACATGAATTTTTCTAAGTGGCCTTCACAGGAAACTGAATTCACATAACATCCATGTAAAAATCTTCACATGAATTTCATCCGAAAAATTTCATGTATAGATTTCATGTTCGTGCTCATTTCACATAAATTTCATGTGAACTTTCATGTAAAGTTCATGTAAATTTCACATGAATTTCATATGAGGCACAATTGGCTGTGTAATGTTAACTCTGGTGGATAAATTTGATTTTTGTAACAGTCAAAATGTGGGTTATCAATATTCAAAATATTATCAAGATACCTAGAGGTGCAGATTTTACATGAATTCTTTTTCGTGTGTGTATAAAAACAAATCTGCAAACACAGGCGCACAATTAGTACCAATAGGAATTCCAATAACTTACTACGAGAGAGTAACAAAACTACATATCAGGGGTTTTTTTATTATTATTTTCGGGAAGGTGCCTGTGCCTGTCCCATTTGGGAAAATTGCGACATTTAGCTGAAATTGGGGAAAAATTTTTATATTAATTGTGTCACCACAGTATAACCCTGAAATACCATTTATTATCACTGCTAATCCATTGATTTGCTAGAACTGATCAAGGTGATGAATGAAAAACTTAAAGATGCACTTAGAAACAGGACATTTTGTGACTTCCAGGTTTTGAGTATATAGTTGTCTCAAGTGATTTTTTCGTAATTCCTCTTTGGGAATTTAAGAGTGATTTTTTTTTTAAATTAAAGGAAATTTGGCATTGGAAAGGGGCCGAAATTCGGCTCTAAAACAAAGAAAAAAAAACCCTGCATATAGGTATATATAGGGATCAACTCTATAAGCGTTAAGTTTGGACGTTATAATCGCGAAATCCCCACCCCTAGAAAATAACCACGTTTACAGTAGTGATTTAATAATCTCCATTTAAGAAATGACTGTCGTACTTTTGGTGTTCATGGGTGTATAATTCTGGTCGGTCACGTGCAAATTCCATGAATCGCGAAGCGCTTCTCGGAAAATTTGCACGTGTCCAACCAGACTTATATACCCATGAACACCAAAAGTAAGACAGTCATCACTTATATTTATATTTATCCTAATTATCGGTCATTTTTATTTGCATGCACATCGAACATTTTGTCTGTAACAACATCAAATGTGTTTTAAATAACGTTGGTAAATTCTCCCTACATGCAAAACTTGAACGAGACGTCACAATAGCAACCCAAGTTATTGGAATATAATTCTAGTGGGCGTTTAAGATGGGGAATCTACTATAGTAATGTAAATATTAAAAAGTATGGTAAGCTTTATGCCTGGTAAGGTACCATAATGTTAAACGTCTTCAAATTCAATAGCATCATTTAAGAACAGATGAATTTGCAGCATGGACTAGACATGCACGTTTCGGGTACTTAGTTAACCCTCGTCAGTGATCCTTAAACTAAACAATGTAATATGGCCAAAGAGTATGAAAATTATGATGTCCAAAAATGTACCGAAAGACGTAGCAGGATGGGTGGGATATGATGCTACAGGACCCACGTTTTAGAAATTTCAAGACATTTGGTAACAGAAATGTTCGAATGCGTTGAAGAGACAGACGAACAACTGTTCAAGTTGACCGAAATTGGCTACATGTGGCCTCGGGGACTCCTGGTCCATCAGCAGTGACACTCACCAAGTGGTAAAAATGTTGAACTATATATTTTCTGAAAGGTAATGATGCCCTGATTATATAGACTTCCGGGAGAGGTTTTGAAAATCAAAGGGGAAGTCTTGTATTTGTACATATGTTATAAAGAGAAAATAAACAATTTTGAAAATGCTTCACAAGTTATTCCCCTTTGTTTTTCGAGTCCCAAAGTTATTATTTCTGAGCTGTGGGCATTATTACCTTTCAGAAAATATATAGTTCATAGCAATTAACTGATACCCTATAGTACATCTGATACCATATGATAAACCTTTAAAATGTCGGGATAATGAGGAAAACTCTAACATAACGACGTCACAGTGATCACAGCGGAACACACACATTCATATGTAGCGAAAAGAAGGTAGACAATTTGTATTATATAGTTCAAGATTCAAGTATTTCTCATAAACCAAGTATTGGTATAGAGACAAAACATACATATAATTACCAAAACAATAAAAACATGTGACATGACAAGATAAGCAGAACTTCAACAAAAGCAGAGCAATATTTCAAAGTTACAATTTTCTAAGAATCATGTAAGAGTAGAATCTGTCTGTAAAGTTTTACAAGGAAATGTTCATGAATATGGCAGGTACGATGTTACAGTGCAGGTACGATGTTACAGTGCAGGTACGATGTTATAGTGCAGGTACGATGTTACAGTGCAGGTACGATGGTACACTGCATACAAGTTCAACAGAGGACACAAAAATTGTTTTATATATACAAAAGTGGATTGATATAATTTTGCAAGGATAGAGCAGTTTTAACATGATTGTAAGAGCATATACATGTTAGTACAGTGCATGATCAAATTTGTTAAAACACTGTTACATGACATTATACAGTTACTAGTACCATTGAAGGAGTAGTTGGCACGATTCTGGCTGCTGATGTAAATGGGAGTTGCCTTCTTATAAGACGTTACTGCTTGTAATACGCATGCATGCGGTTCACTTAAATTGTTACATAAAAACAAACATTTCAATTTTGATAATTTCAAAGACTGGCTTCCTGCAGTATCTCTGCCGGTTGACTAGCTACCATTACCCGAGGATGTACCTCCAATATACACATGTATTACACAATGTCTCCATAATGACATTGATCTGCCCTTAGGGTAAGTTTTGGGTCATATTAGACTTTTTGACCGTGACGAACTTCGCACTTCGCACTTCGCACTTTAATTTCACAAGTTGGTTGCCGAAAAAAGCGCGCCAGTTGTACAGGAAGTCCAATATAATCATTCCATTGAGCATACTAATCAAAATGTAGATGACTTCGCTTATGAGTTTATACGCGAACGACAGCTACGACACTTTTTCTTCAATGTTCGAAGTGCGAAGTACGAATTAAGATGCGAAGTTCGTCACGACGAAAAATGTCTAGTAGAATTTCACTCTTCATGTATTCGTTTTTGGATTTTCTCTTCTTTTTGGCCTCGACCATCACTGATGAGACATTACTTGCTGAAATGCACATATGGTGCACTGAAAATGTTGCAAAAGAACCTATATAAATTTCAATATTGATAATTTCAACCACTAAGTTAGGTATTTTTCTGATAGACTGTCAGACTCCAAGGGGAATATATATGTGTAAATTATCCGTCACCAAATGTTAATTTATTCCTAAAACAATGGACTATCTCCCTGGAGAAATAACTCTTTCCTGAACTGTGTCCAGTTTTACAAAAAAAATCTTACGAAAAAGTTCAGGAATTTTCTTAACTTTCATCATCAAATAAAACCTTCATTCTTTTTTTCCAATTTAGATTATATTGTACTTTCTGGTATTATTTCTACATACTAAATATAAACTCAGATATAAAACATCGCGATTTTTTAGTTAAGAAGAAGAACTAAGCGATAGAAAGCTACGGAGATTCCCAAAAAATTGTTCGTAAGTATTTTTGTGAAATAGGCTGCAGGTTCTTTGACTTAAACAGACCGTATTCATATTACTGTTTTGGATTTAATCTATGTCGGCTTTGAGCATCACTGTTAACACATGACTTATTGAAATGCTCATATAGTGCACTGGAATTGTTACAATGGTACATATACTAGTATTTCAATATTGAAAATTCTAACAACTAGGTTGGTATCTCTGTTAGTTGACTGTAGAACCCCGATATGTGTAACACAATTCATATGATACTTGAATATGTTAACCTTTAGTAATGAATTAACACAGCTCGTTATTTTTTTCAGCGTCACTTTCTTGCACTGGTCAGCCCAGCACTAGTGTAAAGCAGATGCACGTATGTACCAACGGGTACCCATATCCCGTCATGGCGACAGGCGATGCCGAATCGTATGCTTACATCCTTCATTATCATTATTTATAATAATAGTGCTGTCTATCGTATGTCTTCCGCAATGTATCTTTGTCCTAATTTTCTTTTCTCTTAAAGTTTTGTTATATATTTCACGAAGAATTTGTTTTAAAAAGCCCTATTGATTTACATTCTTTGGATTCAGATTTTGTATTCGACTTGTTATGTTACACAACGGCTGAAATCACCATTGAAGAAGTTCTTTGGTCGCTACGGGGATATAATAAAAGCATGTCAGATCGTCTATCCAGAATGATCAATGACATTGTGATTGAATGACTGTCATCATCACCAAACAGGAAATATTTAGCTGATATGTACATCAATGTGTACATCGAGACAATCACCGAATTTGACAAGTTTTCAGAGAGCTTTTGCTACGAGTGTTGCATGCAATCTAGGAGACGCTTCTAATGATTTGGCCTTGCCTTCTCGACTTTGAGACTGAATAATTGATAGGTACTTCTTTGATGTTAATTAGTAATTAACGCAGCTCATTATTTAACAGCGTCACCTTCAAAACATTACCCCTCAGTGCTGTAAGACGAATAAACGTGGTCATTTTCGCTGAAAATGGGGAAATTTGCGCGATTATAACATCACGACGTTACAAGTGGGGGAAATGTTCGCGATAAAGATGGTTTTTCTATTCTAAGAATGCAGCGGGGATATTTTCGCATGGAGACTTGATCGATGTATCAATAAAATTTCTTAGCCAATCAGAATCTTCGTTTCTTGAAAATGACAATGGAAATTGAATGATTGACTTTTCGGTGTTGTTGTGTGTCTCGTTGTTCCCTGTTGTTTGTTTTGTCAGATGTTCGTTGTTTGCTGGATCCTGCGGGTGTACTCCGCTGTGGTTAGTGAAGGGAAATCTGGCTGCTCCAAGATCTCTGTCATATACCTATGACGTTTTTGTTAGATGCGGAACGCCAGGGCATGTACAAAATATGGGGATTTCATCGTTGGAGCCAGAAGGCTTGTAAGTGGGCTACAGCTCAGACGTATATACTAGTAACACAACGACTGAAATCATCATTCAGGAAGCTCTTCGGTCGCTGCGGGAATATGATAAAAACATATCAGATCCTCTTTTCCAGAGTGATCAGTGGCATTCTGAATTGCGATTGAATGGCTGTCATCATCACTAAACAAGACATACTTATGTGATATGTCATCAATATGTACATTGAGACAATCGCCGGGCTGTTTCGACGGGTGATGCATGCAATCAGGAGACGCTTATTCCCCCCAGGAATCTGGTCCCACTTCGGAATGTTATTCATACCGATGCTCGCAACCGTTCTAATGGGAATTCTAATGATTTTGCATTGCCCTCTTGTATTGATACTGAATAATTGATACATCATGAAATACAGTTCATGTGTTCAATTTCAAATTCTGCTACAAATGGAGATATTGATTTTCAGAAAAAGTTTGAAAAAGAAGTAGTGTTGATAAACATTAGAGATCGAAGTAACAATCAGTTATTCACTCTCAAAGTCGAGAAGGCAAGGCAAAATAATTAGATTTTCCATAGGAACGATTGCAAACCTCGGAATGAATAAAATTCCGAAGTGAGACCAGGTGCTCGGGGAGAGTCAGCGTCTCCTGATTGCATGCAACACCCGTCGCAACAGCTCCATCGAAACTCCTTGGAGTTATTATTGGTAAATCTCCGCAACAGCTCCATGGAAACTCCGTGGAGTAATTATCGCACACCTGAACAGAGTCGTTTCATACTAAAACATCACCACTCAAGAGTATTACTCTAAACAATGATGAACAGAAATACTTTTGTCGTATATTTTGCACATAGAAAGAAAAAAAAATTGTGAGGAAAATGAAAATGTGTGAAACTGATATAAAGAACTAGTTATACGTATAATATAACTTATACGATCAATTGGTACTAATTTAAAATAATACCCTTTAAGGAGAAATTCGGTCTTTTCGAAATACAGAGTTACTTCCCATTTGTGCAGGATTCTGACGTCAACGCATTGTGACGTCATCAAATTCTATGGAAACCAGCACATTTTCTGCCCAAGTAAATTGATGACGTCATAACAATGGAGAACAATCGCAGAGTGCGCGAGAACATTCGTATAGTCTTGGTTAGAAATATTTGCGATCTTCCATATTCCTACGAATGCGGTATAAAGAGTCAAACAAGAAATATCATTAGCACCTTGAATAAATTTATTCATGAAAATTAGCATGGCATATAATACAAATATGATATGAATTATGGCAAAGCCCTTGAAGCGAAGCGAAGACGGTGCATGAAACTGCATGGACCGACGCAAGTTGCAGTGTTTATATATATGATACGAAACTAAGGATTAAAAAATCCTTATAGCATACGAAACTAAGGATTAAAACATTTTCTTACAGGATACGAAACTAAGGATTCAAAATTTTTTAGTCCCCTGTTGCAGACATCATAAGCTAACACTTTTCAACTATTTCTTCACTTTTAGTCCTAGCTTTTATACCACTTGGTGAGTGTCACTGCTGGTGGATCAGGAGTCCCCGAGGGCACATATAGCCAAGTTCGATCAATTTCGGTTGATCGTTTCTTCAGCGCATTCTAAAATTCCTGTAATCAAAATTTCTTGAAATTTCTAAAACGTGGGTCTTGTAGCATCATATCCCATCCATTCTGCTACGTTTTTCGGTACGCTTATTCGACATAGTAACTCTCATACTTTTTTGGCATATTACATTGTTTAGATTTGAGGATCACTGACGAGGGTTAAGTACCCGAAACGTGCATGTCTGGTCCATGTTGCCAATTTATCTGTTCTTAAATGATGCTATTCAATATGAAGACATTTACATTTATATTACACACTGTAAAAACCAAATCTACACCATATAGCTACAAATATAGAGATTCATCTAGAAATATTTTCGTATAAAAACTGACTAAAATGGAGGCGCCCATCTTGCCAATTCTTGGTTGAAGAAAAATAAATTGGTCAGTATGTATCTTTTCTTCCTTATTTTCGTTCATTTTTATTACTTGTTTCGTATGTATGTGTTACCTGTTTCGTATGTATGTGTTACCATTAAAGCTTAATTGCCCGAAGGGCCCGCTTGCTCGCTTCGCTTCGCTATAAATACAGGATTGGAGAGAAAGCTTTTAAAAGCATATTTAAAAAATTCCTCAAAGTTGTATTCCGTAGCAGCCTAACCTGAATATGATTGTTGGTGATATGAATTATTATAACCCAAAAATGAATAGAAAAGTAGGAAAAGCGCAAGGAAAAAGAAAGTTAACGTGGAATGATGGAAGGAAACAACAAAAGGAAACATAGATGATTGTGATGAGAATTTGATAAGAAGGTTGTCGGCGAGCAACATGAACATGTGTATGAAAAGAATGAAAAATATAATATTATAAAGTAAAATATATTATTACAAAGTAAAATATATATTACAAAATAAAATATAATATTACAAAGTAAAATATATATTACAAAGTAAAATATATATTACAAAGTAAAAAAAATATATTATTACAAAATAAAATATATCTTACAAAGTAAAATATATATTACAAAGTAAAATATATATTACAAAGTAAAATATATATTACAAAGTAAAATATATATTACAAAGTAAAATATATATTACAAAGTAAAATATATATTACAAAATAAGATATGAATTACAAAGTAAAATATATATTACAAAATAAAATATATATCACAAAGTAAAATATATATTACAAAATAAAATATGAATTACAAAGTAAAATATATATTACAAAATAAAATATGAATTGCAAAGTAAGATATATTATTACAAAGTGCATTATTACAAGAAATTATACACATCATTAATACCATTATCATGTTAATAGCAGAAAATGTTTATACTCATGCATAGAAATGCAACTATAAAATATAGTTTAGTTGAATTATATTTACAATATATACTATCTAATAATGAAAAAAAAGATAAATTTCAAAAATAGATACGGAAAATTGTGAGCATACTATGCAGTGTTACTCCAAGAATCATAACAAGAATGACGTCATGTGTTGACCTCTTGGTTGCCATGGACGTATCGAGGTCTAGCATGTCCTTGACATTTGACCAAGTACCGTTATGTGGCTGGGCTGTTATGTCCAGAATTTTACACATCATCTGGTACAGCTCAATGTTGTAGATGGGGTGAGCTACTTTGTTCTTCTTGAAGGCTATAAATAGGAACAAAGTTAAGAATAAATAACTTAAGATATAATTCAGACATACAATACTTTGTTGAAAAAAATGCAATAGAATAACAAGGGACTTACTGTAAACGCGGTTATTTTCGAGGGGGGAAATTTCGCGATTCCAACATCAACGCAATACGCGTGGGGGGAAATATTCGCGATAAAAATGTCTTTCCCATTGTAAGAATGCAGCGGGGATTTATTCGCGTGGGGGAATGTTTTGCGACGTCTATCGATTCGCAAAAAAACGCGAAAATTACCCACACGGGAAAATTTCTACGTTTACAGTATATTGGTTTATACTGATTGGTCTGTTTATATTTTTAGTCTTTGCTGATTGGTCTGTTTATATTTTTAGTCTTTGCTGATTGGTCTGTTTATATTTTTAGTCTTTTATGTTTTTAGATGGATGTCGATCGCCATTGGTGTTAATTCGTTTTGAGTCTTGTTAGAGACTCCCCCTTTTCTTTCTTTTACCACAGCTCAGGACATCCACAGCATGTAACTCACAAAGAACATTAGAAGAAAAACAGAACTGAACAAACAACAGGGAATAATTAAAAAAAAACACGCACACACAACGACATCTGATAAAATTAAGTAGACACAGCAAACAACGGAGAATGATCAAAACTTCAAGACATGTTTTATTTTTTTCGTTGAGAGAACATGAACCCTATTCAAGGGTCAAAGGTCAAAGGTTAGTTTGGATTAAAGGCATGTGAAAATCAGAGAAGAAAAAATGATGTTGCTAATATATGCTAGGTAATTGTACATGGCACCGGTTGCCCATTGGTCTCGTTGGTTTATGTGTAGTCTTTTGTGTTTCATGTTTATATGTCGTATGTCTCTTTTTCGTCTCTTGGTATGCTAGTCTTTAGTGTTTTCGCATCGGGTGTTTCCGTGTCTTGCTGTTTGTGCTGCTGCAGGATCTTGTTGAAGATCCCCTCCCTTCATATATGGAATGGCTAGACTCTCCAGTTCTAAACCAACTTTTCAAATATTACACGTCTTCAAATGCATCTGCAGCATGGGCCAGACATAAACGTCGGCTATTTGACCCTTGTAAGTGATTTTAAAACTTTGTTTGAGTTTGAATGATATTTTACAGAATTTTTAACAGGATTCCAATTTTGCCGCAATTCATCACAACACAAAAGAGCACTGGGCATGGCACTGGACCAATCTACAGTTTTGCACCAATGTCTTATCCAACGTTGCACACTGGTCAATCGTGACGACGGGACTCCATGACGGGCCTTGTTTAAATCTCGTCAAAGATGACTGGGTCCTGATTCTCTGTCCTATCTGAAGGTTGGTCAGACTTTTTGGATGATTGATCTTGAGCTCGCTTCAGCCAGCAGTGCACAGACTGTTATTCGGATGCCATAGAATTTTTTTAGATTCATTTACATAGAATACCGTATAACCAGAAATTTTCGCGAGTATCAAATTTCGCGATTTAATGGCAAAATAGGGTGTCTTTATTTTCGCGAGTACAATTTTTCGTGATTCCTAAATAAGTACCAAATATGTACATATGATGTTACTGTTTTGTACCTTTAAATTATTAAATTATTAGTTATTTCTATCATGAGAACACACTGAATTCACTTCTCTTTACGTCTAATCAGGAAAAATGAACGATGGCACATGTACAATATGAACAAATGAAAAGAATAGATCAACCTTATGAAACACAATCATTCGCGAGACTAATTTTTCGCGATTCCAAATCACTCGCGAATATAGCGAAAATTAGTATCTCGCGAAAATTTCTGGTTATACGGTATGTTTTACAAGAGGCCGCTGCGTTTAACTGTCTTGTTTGTGATGTCACCTTACAGTGTACAGTGAGAACCTTTATGTTTATACAACTATTGTGCATCTATGGAGACTTCTGCCTATTCGGATAAGTGGGAGGGTTGTGCGCACGTAATCCGGATAACTACACCATTTGCTAATAGCAGATGACCGTCCAAAGTCGGCGCCGGGTGCACATTGGTCTCCTGCCTTTTATGTGTTGTCATTAATGGTTGATGTTTCTATGCGTCTTGTATGATATTCTACTAGTAGTGAATATCGTCGTGTCTTGTTTGTGGTTTGTAGTTTTGTCTGATGTCATTTATGTATCACTTTCTTGTGGGTTTGTTTCGCTGGGTGAATGCAGGGTGGTCATGCTGGAGATCATCCCCTTTTCTACAATCATATCACAAGTATTAGCTTTTGCAAAAAGCTTGATGTCAATTAGCTGACTTAAAATGTAAATTCTAGTAAGAAAAATCGGATAACACTATCCGAATAATGCACTTTTACTCTTGCAAGACCAATGGTACATTTCTGGGCTTTTCCGTTTTTGAATTTATTCCGATTAAAGCGACGGAAATTTCCGAGGACGTGCGATTGTTATAGGACGTATCGCTGCAAGGACTTTACGATGCATCTTTCGGAAGATATGACTCACCAGTAGACTATTGAGGTGAACTGATGAAAGAATCTTATGCCCTGTTCACACGAATGCGCATTAAATCTAATTCGCATTAGATTTGATGCGCTTTATTCTAATGCGAATTAGATTCGCATTGCGTTCACACGACAGATTCTAATGCGCATTAGATTTTTGTACATTTGCACTGAGAGTCGTATACTTTAGATTGTAAAAAAGTCGAATGCATGCCTATATATTATTTTTCTCAAAATAATTTACCTCTTTGTAAGTTAAGCTAATGCATGCATAGCATGATGTCATTATGATATAAGATGACGTCATAATACAATGTTACTCTACGTCAGTCAATAAGAGACGTAGTACAGTGTCCATTGTGACTGAAATCAAGTATCTTTACCTCTTATTCTACGTTTCGAGGTCCAAGGGTGATTAAAAGTGCCCAGTTATGATGTAAACGTATTGTAGAATAGACCATTTTCGAGTTACCGATCACGTTCGGATATTATACTCCGCTTCGACGTTTTGTCAAGATGCCCTACTTCCGGTTTACATTTGAGTCTAAAAATAACGTGATCACGATTAAGAAATAACTATTTACGCAACCAAATGGCATTGTAGCGTCATAAATGTGCACCATTTACATGATTTGGGGTTGGAAAAATTCAAGCAAAAGGAATCAGTCAAAGGGGATGCTCTATGTAGAAGTTGAATGGGCAGAAAGGGAGGGGAGGGGTTTACGAGGAGACATAAGTTCATAACAAGAGACTCTGGACACGTGTCCAGGTGTATGTGACAGAATTTATCGTTTGTGACAGTTAGATTGGGATAGGCATTTGACACGACAGGTGTTTAAATGTTTGATTTTGACCTGTACATCTACCCAGTACCCCGGCAGCCGGCCAACGACGTGATGCCGGGTAAAGCTTATGAAGGTGAGGGGGTGGACAGGGTGAAAGGGAGGGGGCGGGAGAGAGGGGGAGGGAGGAAAGGGGCGGGAGGAGGGAGAAAGGGGGCGGGAGGGGAGGTAAGGGAAGGGTGAAAAGGAGGGGAGGTAAGAGATGGGAGGGGGGGAGAGAGGTACCCTCTCCCCCGAAGGTTTACCCTGCTGACGATCAAATATCATGATAGTATTGATATACACAGTGACATTGTATCTGTGACTCTGTAATCGGAAAAAGATCATGCAGAATCTAAAAGAATGAAGAATGAAAAAAAATGTCTGAAATAATTATCTTCTCGGACTCAGGACTGATATATTTTCCTTACCTGGCTGACCCCCCCCCCCCCCCCCCCCCCCAACCTTTCCTTCTATCGGCTTTCCATTCCTCGTTTGTAAAATATTGATCAGGCCTTGGGCGTGACTGGAGTGAACTCCGTCCCCTAGAGATTCACGAGAACAATTTTCATTTTAAAGTTTGCAGGGCAGATGTATGTTGAAATGTATGTTCAAGGATCATGACTAAATAGATACAAGAAGGTCTATCTGTGAATACGGCAAATAAAACGTTTACTCGAACTTTGAGTCTCATAGGATTAACATTTTATTTTGCGTGAAGTTTACACCCGCGCGGGTGTTGAGGCTCAAAACTCCCCTCCTCCTCAAGATGTCAGTCATTATTCTATTTCTACGCTCCCAATTTCTCAACTTCAGAGCCAGGATGAACCCCATCCTTGGAAAAATGTTTTAGATCCACGCATTATTTTTTATCTATATACAATTTGTTTTTTCATTATTCCAAGGTACCGTTTTTCAGATTTTTTTTTTTTTGCAATTTTGAACATCTTTTTTTTAATGCCTTCGTCAGGTGTACAGGGACATATCTTTCGTATCTTTCTTATTTTCTCAAGTTACCAATAGCACACGCTGCCATTTATCAAAATAGTTTTAACACCCCCCCCCCCCCCCCAAAAAAAAAACCCCTGTTAGTACCGATTTTCATACTGAATTGATGCATTCAGAAGAGAAAGCAGCTTATATTACTTCAGAAATACTAAATGTCATTTAAATTTTAGAACCTTTTATTTACTGACAATTTCTTAGGGATATATTTGCATAAAAAGGCAATGGCGTTAAAGGGGGGGGGGGGGGGTAAATCACAATTATTGTTATGTTTTAAAAAAGAAATTCAGTTGGGTTACCATTTTCTAATTTTTTTATGTAAGACTTTTAAATTTTCCGTTCAAAGAATTTCCTGTTTTTCACTTTTTCAATATTTATTAGAATAATTATCTCTATACAATACAATACAATACAATACAACATATGACATATGTTGAAAAAAAGTAAAGTCCGATGACTTATAATTTACATTTTCATTGATGACGTAAACAAATTAATGGTCAATACAAACAAAAGCAGCGATTATAATAATTTCCATATTCAAAGAAAAGTAATTTTTCAATTTTGAGTAGATTAGATCGATTTTACACCGTTGATGTCACAATATGTGACGTTGCTAAGGTAGACCGGAAGTAACCCTACTTGACGTAACTAAGCAGGTGCGTCATAGCAGTGACTAAACTGAAGGTTTATAACGGTCATTAGTTGTAACTCGAAAATGGTCTATTCTTGCAAATCATATACGCATGCGCCAGATTTAATGCGAATTAGATTCGCTTTGCGTTCACACGGCAAAATCTAATGCGCATTAAATCTAATGCGAATTAAACTAATGCGCATTAGATTCGCCGTGTGAACGCAGCTAAAATCTAATGCGCATTAAATTTGATTTAATGCGCATTAAACCCGTCGTGTAAACAGGGCATTATGAACAGGGTTTGACTAACCGACGAATATTTGCATTTTTTGCAATTGTCAACCAATCATATATTGCCAAGATGTATTCTATCCCTGCAAGTAGGTCTGCCGGTAATGAACTCAATTAACGAATAAATTTATAAAATAGGCTTCTTGAAAGCGATGCACAAGACATGCATGTTTCTGATTTCTGATCCTCAGCAGTGGAACTTTAAGCTTGAACGACGCATATGGATAACGACCATATCCCAACACACAACATAAGACCGACAACTCAGAAAATCATAAACAAAAGGCACACAAAATCAGGACAAAACAGGAACCAAAGCAAACAAAAAAAATCCTCCACCACATGAAAAGAAGCGAACTTCCGAAATGGGAGTGAGACCAGGTGCCCAGGAAGAGTCAGCATCTCCTGTCCGCATGCAACACCAATGACACATGGACAATATGCCTTGTTCTAGTAGCTTATGAAACGTGACTAACCTGGTCCAGTAGCTATAAACATGGCCCTCATGTCTGTATCAGTATTATCAAAACCATGCATTCCTACCATTGGTCCCGTCGGATACTCGTGAACTTTCGGTCTTGTCGACTGAAAACACGTTATAATATATATTCATTAATTAATTAACGATTCTACTATTTCCCCTATTTCTCCCCCTCTCTCTCTTCATTCAGAATTTAGATTAAGAATATGTAAATCTTTGAATTATTAAGGTATTTCACGCCTAGACATTGCTGTCCAAAGGAAATATTTGTTTATAGGAAAAGGACTTATACATGTATAAGTATTGTACTTGTTTCCTAATCCTGCATGATCTTACTTGTATTTATATATTATATGTAAATCTAAATAAATGCCAGTTTAAACTAATGCACATCTAGTTCCTGTTAGTCATAGGCTTATATTGAATTTTACGTAGCCCAAGTACCGGACGACATCCGTTCATGGGTTCGGTTTGCAAACATGTACTTCTCCGTACTTGTTCTGTTTATACAGAATGTGTTACAGAATCAAAGAATACTTCACAACATAGACCTCAAGGTCCTCTACAAATTTTGCCAGTGGATCAGATTGGCTGATGCATTTGCAACTTCTCCGCAACCACTACTGTAGTGTCTCATATGAAATCCATGTGAAATTTACATTAACTTTACATGAAAGTTCACATGAAATTTATGTGAAACGAGCACGAACATGAAGTTTACGTGAAATCTTTCACATGAAACTCATATGAAGATTTTTACATGGTTGTTACGTGGATTCAGTTTCCAGTGAAGGTCTCTTAGAAAAATGCATGTGAAATTCATGTGAAGGAAATTTATGTGAAATTCATGTGAAATATTTTTCACATAAATCTTATGTGAAATTTATATGAATTTTACATGAACTTTCATGTGAAATTTACATGATGCTCATTTCATATGAATATCATGTGAGGCACAATTGGCTGTGTAGAGCAGTATTTTCTGGGACAGCATATTCTGCTTGTATGAGCATCCCGTTAGGTTGGCACTATTACATAACTCTAATTATTAGGAATCAATGGTATATAAACTTAATTCTTTATTATTCTTTATTTTAGCTTTTCGTGTTAAAATACACACGGGAAGTATGCAATTATGTTTTGTGTGTCATGTTACATTATACATGTGAAACAATATTTCTTTTTATACTGGCTATCAAAGCCAATTCTGCATAATAACCGTAATCAATTCTGAAATAAATGGCCCTTCCGAACGCGGGAAAAATTTGAAAAAATCCATGACGTCACAATGCAAATTCATTGTTTGACCGAGGTTCGAAGCTTGTTTGTCCGAGGTAAACTCATGGTAAAAGCATTGTGACGTCACGAATTTTTGCATGTTTTTCCCGCAATCGGAAGGGTAAATTATTTTCCATTTCAAATATTCAGTGTCCATTGTATTCGTACTTAGACACAAGGGTTACAATTCCGATGTACCACATATAATTCATGTCTTATCAATGAGGCTCAGATTCAAATCAGAAAAATCAGTAAATATATGAAAGTGAAATTCCAAGCATGACCGAAGGTTTATGCTTAATAGATAGATAAGTTTGGAAAAAATGAAACTGGTGGTGATCGGATTCCGAGTAAAACTCACAAAAGCTTACGAATTCTTGTATCCTCGGATGTCAAAGTCGCGACGGTAAAGCTAGCAATAAATGCTATTATTAAATATGCACGTGCCCAACCAGAATTATACACCTATGAACACCAAAAGTCAAAGTCATTACTTATATTTACATTTTGTCTAATTATCTGTCATTTTTATGTGCATACAAATCGCACATTTTGCCTGTGACAGCGTCAAATGTATTTTAACGTTGGTGTATTCTCCCTACATGTAAAACATGAACGTGACGTCACAATAGCAACCCAAGTTATTGGAATAAAATTCTAGTTGTGTAATTGGCGTTTAACATGGGGAATCTACGAATAATAAAAATATATCTGTATGAAATTGCTTCAAAGATGCTCTTATTGGTTATGAATGAAGAATATTTATAATTGACTCAATAACATATCCTAGCTACGTGCAATGAATGTAAGACAAATTAAAACTACAGTATCTTAAAACATAGCAAAAGAGAAGCATATGTAAGGGGACACCCATTTGATTCTGAAAGGTGGGGGGAGGCTGGCAAATTTATTCGGGTCAAATTATTCATTTTCAAAAAGCTTACGAATTCTTGTATTCTTCGGATGTCAAAGTTGCGACGGAAAAGCTAGCAATAAATGTTATTTCAATTTCTTTTCAAAACTAAATAACTTTTTTGCAGTGCCTTGTACATCTTAAGTACCCGTAAACTATATTGTGTTTCAGATCAGGTATAATGTCAAATGTATTGGCCTCCTTTCATAATTTAAAGTACGTTGTCATTCAATCTGATTAAAACCAGATCTCTACATGCTCCCGATTTTGTTTTGTCGTGTAACATAGCAAAATCGGGAGCATGTAGAGATCTGGTTTTAATCAGATTGGTTGTCATTGTCCATATCCTTGACATATTTAAAACAGACATACTGGATGCATTATCCAAAGAAGGGGAAGGATGAGGAGGTCTTCATTTCAATTACGAAATGACTGTCTTACTTTTGATGTTCATGGGTGAAGCGATTCCCGGAAAATATGCATGTTCTTAACCAGAATTATACACCCATGAACACCAAAAGTCACTACTTATATTTACATTTTTTGAAGAATATTTATAATTGACTCAATAACATATCCTAGCTACATGCAATGAATGTAAGACAAATTAAAACTACAGTATCTCAAAACATAGCAAAAGAGAAGCATATGTAAGAGGTTACCCATTTGATTCTAAAAGGGGGGCTGGCAAATTTATTCGGGTCAGATTATTCATTTTCACAAAGCTTACGAATTCTTGTATCCTTCGAATGTCAAAGTCGCGACGGAAAAGCTAGCAATAAATGTTATTTCAAAATTTTCTTTTCAAAACTAAATAACTTTTTGCAGTGCTTTGTACATCTTTAGTACCCGTAAACTATATTGAGTTTCAGATCAGGTATAATGTCAAATGTATTGGCCTCCTTTCATAATTTAAAGTACGTTGCCATTGTCCATATCCTTGACATATTTAAAACAGACATACTGAATGCACTACCCAAAGAAGGGGAAGGATAAGGAGGTCTTCATTTCAATTACGAAATGACTGTCTTACTTTTGGTGTTCATGGTTGAAGCGATTTTCGAAAAATATACACGTGCCCAACCAGAACTATACACCCATGAACACCAAAAGTAAGACAGACATTACTTATATTTACATTTTTTCTAATTATCTGTCATTTTTTCAGTGCATACACATCACACATTTTGCCTGTGACAGCGTCAAATGTATTTTAACGTTGGTAAATTCTCCCTACGTGTAAATCTTGAACGTGACGTCACAATAGCAACCCGAGTTATAGGAGTATATTTCTAGTTGCCTAATGGGCGTTTAACATTGGGAATCTGCTAGCTAGTAATGTAAATATATTTGTATGAAATTGCCTCAAAGATGTTCTTATTGGTTATGAATGAAGAATTTTTATAATTGACTCAATAATTAACATATCCTAGCTACATACAATGGATGTAAGACAAATCAAAACTACATTAACTTAAAACATAGCAAAAGAGAAGTATATGTAAGGGGACACCCAATTGATTCTGAAGGGGGGGGGGGGGGGCTGGCAATTTCTTTCGGGTAAGATTATTTATTTTTAAAGCACAGCTGACCGGATTATTTATTTTCCAGTAATTCCAGTAACACGAGGTCAGAAAATTTATTTTCAACCTTTAACAAATCCTGAAAAAAAAACAGCAAAGCACAGTCTCAAACAGAATTTCATATTTTGACTTCAACTAAATTGAATTGATTATCAATATTTACATCACTAGTATATTCCCCTAGTTAAACGCCCATTAGGCAACTAGAATTATATTCCAATAACTTGGGTAGCTATAGTGACGTCACGTTCAAGTTTTGAATATAGGGAGAATTTACCAACGTTGAAATACATTTGACGCTATTACGGGTAAAACCTGCGATGTGCATGCAAATAAAATGACCGATATTTAGGATGAATGTAAATATAAGTAATGAATGTTTTACTTTTGGTGTTCATGGATGTATAATTCTGGTAGGACACGTGCAATTTTTCCCAGAATCGCTTGGCGATTCACGGAATTTGGACGTGTCCTACCAGAATTACACACCCATGAACACCAAAAGTAAGAAATGACAAATATGGATAATGACCATATCCCTGTATACAGCACAAAATCGATAATTCAAAAATCAGAAACCGAAGGCATACAAAATCAGGACAAAACAGGAACCAAAGCAAACAAACAAAAACCTCCACCATATGAAAAGAAGCGAACTCCCGATATGGGAGTGAGACCAGGTGCCCAGGAAGAGTCAGCATCTCCTGCTTGCATGCAACACCCGCCGCTTCAATTCGGTAGAACTGTCACATCCGGTAACTTCCATTTCGGAAGACATATGTACAATCTTTGGTTGGATGGTTCAAATGGTCTATGACAGAATATCACCCACCAGTCATTTCTTAAAGAGACTGCAACGCTTTTTGGGCATTGCAATTTATATGCATATGATATGTACATGTATCATCTGCATATTCTAAATTGAGTTCCAAAGCACATCGGGAGAGGGGTATGCCCAAGAAAGATTTGTTAAGTCATCAGGACAAGAACAGGTAGTTAGTGCCTAATGTATTATTCCTAGACGATCAGGATGTTTGGTTAAATGAAAATGCATATTTCTTTTATCCTTTTTATAATGAAAATGCATTTACAGAATAAACCATTTTTAAATGAAATATCAGTGAAGGGCGAGCGGAACCAGCCCCCCAAAAATTGTGAGTGTAAGGCGAGCGAAGCGAGCCAATAATTTTTGTCCTTGTGGGCACTAGCGAAGCAAAATGAAAATTGTTTTATTGTGTGGCAAGCGAAGCGAGCCAAACTTTTTGAACTGTAGGAAATGTACGTGGGCCAGAAAATTTATTTTCTGCTACCTTGAGGGTCATATTACCAGTCCCCTACCGGAGGGGACTTATATTTTTCACCCCTGTCCGTCTGTCTGTCACACTTAAGTTTTTTTCGGACTTTTTTTCGCTGTTGTTGCATATGATAAACTCATTTTTGGTATGTGGATATATCTCAATGTAATACAGATCATGTTCGAGTTTTAATTCGATTGACTTATTTTTACAAGAGTTTTGTACATTGCACTTTTATGAAATTTTCAGTTTTCTGGACTTTTCTTTAGTTCCATTGCAGATATCGAACTGAATTTTGATATATAAATACATCTGAGTGTGATACAGATCAAGTTCGGGTGAAGTTTTGATTGATCTAATCTTATAAGAGTTATGGCCCTTGCTATTTGGAAATTTAATGTAATTTTCAGTTTTTCGGATTTTTCTTGGCTGTTACTTCTGTTAATAAATAATTATTTTGGTATGTGGATGTATCTTAAAATATCAGAAAAACTTTAAACTAGAAACAAAATTGTAACAACAAATGTGGAGGAAAGTATCAGCTCAGTTAGCAACCGCCTTAGGCAGTGTCCGTGTCAGAAAAAGACTTTTAGAGGGGGATAATATTCCTACCATAGTCCCATTTCTATATCCAACTGTTAGTCCCATTTCTATATCCAACTGTCTTGCTTCGCAGACCCTCCGAAAAGAGGGGAGGGATGGCTTTCATATAATAGGAAAAATATGGGTTGTACAACTCAAGGGAAACATGTCGCCATTTTGTTTTGAATTTGACCGTAATTTGGCGCGAAGATATTGACGTCACAATGGGTTTTACGTCACATAAACGTCCGTTTCTACGGGAAATCAGTGCAACTTCAACTACCACATGATGGTATTTTTCGGTCGAAAGTTGTTTCGGCAAGCATTTCCGGAAGTTGGCGTGTCCATTTAAGCAAACCAATTTATTGAGGTATAATATGCTTCTAACGACCAATCAAAATCCTTGATACGAGAAAAATTAAATTATTTTGATATAAACCCTAAGTGAAGAATAAAGGGCGAAGTTTTGGCCCTTTATCGATTTTACATCATAGATGTTAAACGTCTCCAAATTCAATAGCATCATTTAAGTACAGATTAATTTGTTTAGTTTGCTATTTCGAAAACTTGTCATTCAATTCAAAACTTTTACCGAAATTAAAGGAGGTTAACACTTCGCGCCATCCCTCCTATGCTATTTTGAACATATATTTTATTTGGATATGCTTCTGAATCGACACTGCTGCAGGAAATTTTGAGCCGCGCTCTCACTGTAAAGTAAATGTACAAATCTAAATTCAAAACATTGAAGAGGGCGCTACTGAAATGAATTTTGGTGGCTCCGCTGGAAGCATCACTGATGAGTACTTAATTGATATTCGAAACACGTGTCTGGTGCAGGAAAAACTTGTCTGGAATTTTCTTCATGAAGGTATAGAGTTGGAACACTTCAGTAATATTGATTTCATTTTCACAGATTTCATTTAACAATAATACTGAATCGAACCTACACAAAAGATGGAGACGCGCAATTTCCGCAAAGGATATACATAAGTTCAAATTCTAAAAGAAAACCAGAGGGCGCTACTGTAATACATTTGGCTGTGTCAGAAATTCACTTTGTCATTAATCTGTAATAACACGTTCCCAACTCTATGCCTTCTATAAGAAAATTTCATGCGCCAGATACCTGTTTCGAATATCAAATTCTCATCAGTGATGCTTCCAGCCAAAATGATTTAACAGGAGCCGCCTAAATTCATTTCTGTAGCGCCCTGTTGTATTAGTTTTTTAAATTAAATTGAGGTATTTACTTTAAGGAGAGTGCACGGCTTCAAATTTCCTGTAGGATCGATTCAGCAGCATAACCAAAAAAAAAAAAAATCAATGTTCAAAATTGCATTGGAGGGATGCTTTAAGATATTAACCTCCTTTAATTTCGATGATATTTTTGGATGAAATGACAAGTTTCCGAAATAGCAGAATGATATATAAGATGTCAAATTGATGAAGGGCCAAACAAAGCTTCTTTCAGGCGACAGAGTTTGAAAGAAGTAATTATTACACTTCTTAACATCAAGTCACAGGGGAAGATCTTAACTGCTCCACACTGCAACAAGAAATAAGTGTTCATAATTATAATACGGAAGATGAAATGGATGAAATTACAAGTTTCCGAAATAGCAGAATGATATATAAGATGTCAAATTGATAAAAGGCCAAACAAAGCTTCCTTCAGGCGACAGAGTTTGAAAGAAGTAATTAATACACTTCTTAACATCAAGTCACGGGGGAAGATCTTAATTGCTCCACACTGCAACAAGAAATAAGTGTTCATAATTATAATACGTAAGTGTTCCATTTTCATGCCTTCTTAAAGCAAATTTAAAACCAATTTTCATGCACTAGACACTTGTTTCGAATATTGAATACTCTCATCAGTGATGCTTCCAGCCAAAGTGATTTTGCAGGAGCCGCCTAAATTCATTCCTGTAGCGCCCTCTTGTATTATGTTTTTAATTTAGATTTGTGTATTTACTTTACAGAGAGTGTGCGGCTCCAAAGTACCACTGATGAGGATTCACTTACCGAAACACGTGTCTGTTGCACTGAAATTGGTTTGAAATTTTCTCCAAGAAGGTAACGAGTTGCAACTACTACTAGTATTGAAAAATGTCTATTGTGTTCTTACAACCAAAATTATAGTGTCTGCATTACCGTAATAAGATATTGTGCCTTGTTGCCTATAACCATAAGGGGCGGCGTTCTTTGATGATCCTTCAGATGCCAGCGCTCGGGCAGATCCTCTTTCCTATAGACCTGCACTCCGGAAAAATTTGCCCTTTGTATATCCTGTACTATCTGTAAATAATTTCAATTTCCTTAAGACAACAAATTCGAAAGAATCATATTCCTTGAAATCCTATTTATTTTCGGAGATGTTGCGACGGATGTTGCATGCAATCAGGAGACGCTTACTCTCCCCGTCTCACTTAGGGATGTTTTTTCATTTCGGGCTTCGCGACGATTTGGCCTTGCCTTCTCGATTTGGAGACTGAATAACTGATCAAACATTCCTAAACATGCAATCAAAAATTAATTCGAAGAAGTATGCATTTTTAAAGAATTGTTCTTAAAGTAGTAGAAAACAAATTCCATACTCCTTGCCAAACGATACTAATACTAACATACTAAACATTCTTTGAATATTCACTTTATATATGTTTATACCAATATATACTTGTATTTATTAGGAAAATTTGTGAATAAGATTGAATTAAAGTCAAATAATTAAAGAAAGAGAGGGGGAAAAGGTGCGATGATGAAATAGCTCAAAGAGAAATTTGATAATCTAATATAATGTTAAACGTCTTCAAATCAATAACATCATTTACGATCAGACAAATTTGCAGCGTGGACCAAACAAGCACGTTTCGGGTACTCAACTTCAGTAATCCTCAATCTAAACAAAGTAATATGGCCAGCCAAAGAGTGTGGAAGTCATTATGTCGAAAAATGTTTCAAATGACGGAGCAGGATGGGTGGGATATGATTCTACAGGACCAAGGTTTAAGAAATTTCAAGAAATTTTGATCACAGAAATATTGGAGTGCATTGAAGAAACGATCATCTAAGTTGATCGAACTTGGCTACATGTGCCCTCGGGGACTCCTGGTCCACCACCAGTGACACTCACCAAGTGGTACAAATGTTAAATGTCTTCAAATCATACCGCTCAGACAAATTTGCAGCATGGACCAGACATGTACGTTTTGGGTTCTCAACCCTCGTCAGTGATCCTCAATCTAAACAAAGTAATATAGTCAAAGAGTGTAAAAGTCATTATAACTTAATTGCACAGTAAGCACAACAGAAAGAACTTTAATAAATAGAGCCAAAATAATGAGTACTGAAAGAAAAAAAAGAGACTAAATAACTTATGGGTTGATACAGCACTTTGAAAGGACTGCTGACCATTCTTTATAGATCATAGATAATACACTAATACTATGTCAAATTGTCTCTGATAGGCTGTTTTGCCAAGATATGGTTGCGCAAACATAAGAATTCGCATCTTTTTGTGAGAGAAGGCTATGGTAGGATCAAGACACCGTTAATTATAACAGTAACACACTACATATTTGTTATAAGGATAAGAGTTTATTATTCTAAACTTTTGTCTCGAAAATTCTTCAAGTAAACCCCAAAATGAACATTCCAGATGACGGAATACTTGAGAGACAGAAAAGATATAAGGACCCTCAAAGTGCAGAGAAGATCTTAAGATTGTTTTCTTTCTAAATATTTAATGAAACAAAATGGATCCAGAATACCTAGCTCTCCCTTAATTCATACCTACAAAATCGAATTAAATTATGTCAATTTGTATCACAAAAAGAAAACAAAACAGAAAATGTACTGAATGTCATTGAAAAATATATTACCTCAACTTTTTTATTATCTTATAATATTTTTAAAATGTGTATATGCCCATGACGAGAAAGGTGAGAAAGAATCGGATGCAGCAACAGCAAAGCACCAAAACACCTAATGAGAAAGCACGGAGTGGACAAGCACAGCAAGAGACGTAAAAGAGACAAGGAACGTCAACGCACAACACAGAAACATCAAACACAAAAGACTACACAAACACCAACGAGACCACTGGGCAACTGGTGCCGACTTAGGACGGCCTACTGCCACGAAAATAGCAGAAGGTGTGGTTATCCTGGATAACGTGCGCACAACCCTTCCACTTTTCCGATTACCAAGAGGTCTCGAAGAACGTACAATTGTATAGAAACATGAAACGCGTCGACACCGCGGTCTAGTGGTCATTGTCGGGTCAGTAACCGAAATGATGCTGGTTCGTACCGCACTTTTAGAGTGGTACCGCCGACATGCATACACTTACATGTTACATGTTATGTATGATGAAACGTCATTGTCTGTATTGTATCTATATGTCTTCGATGTCCCTTTTCAATAAGATAAAGAAGATCGTGACGTAACAATAGAGCACTAAATTGAGAATTAAATAGAAACAAGAAAGACAAAAACTTACACAAACAAGCAAAACACACAGAAAAAGACACAAACCTACAGTAAATCCAACGAGACCAATGGGTAATCAGTGCCGACTTTGGACGGTCATCTTACACGCAAAACAAAGGTGGGGATCTCCAACAACACCAGGCTGCAGCACTCACAGCAAAACCCCAAAACACCCAATGCAAAAACACAGAGCAGACAAGCACAAGAAGAGACACAAAAGGGACAAGGAACGTCAACGCACAACACAGAAACATTTGGAAGTAGCAAATGGGGTGGTTATCTGGATAAGATAACATAATAACACTTCAAACATCGAGAATTCCGTAATCAACTCAATACTGCAACTCGAGTTAAATATGTAGATATAAAAGAAAGGAGGGGTCTCAAACCATTAGCAGTACCCCCAGAAAAGCACCAAAAGTAAAGAACGGTGAATTTTGGAATTAAATATATTTTCAGCTTACTTTCTCTAATTTGTCTTCTTTTGGCCAAATTCTCACAATGTTCATAGATGCCAGTAGCTCGATCCAGTCATCAGGGTCGATAACTGTTGTCAGATTTACCACGCTTGTTCTGTCCGCCATACCGTGGTCTGAAAACATCATTACGTTGACTTTTTCCTTCAGTCCCATCGACGTGAGATTTGACATCATTGCCTGCATGACGTCATCGATGTCACGAAGCCCTTGTTTCAAGTTTTCAGAAACAACACCGAATCTATGACCATAAGCGTCCGGGGACTCCAAATATAGACCTATTCAAAAATTGAGAATACTTTTCAAACGAAAATAATATGTTCTCAGATTTTTTTTTAAAAAGAATTGATGGTTTGTGTCACAAATTATGTAATCTCAATTTTCAAAGGGGCATAGGACAATTATGGCTTCATGCTTATTGTTCCAATTGTCAATACTGAACTAAATGTTCTATTGTAAAATTTCAGTGCATCTTATGCGCATTTAAAAAAGTTTTGTCTCATCACTGATGCCCGAGGCCGAAAACGAGGTATTCCAAAGAATTTGAAGTTATGAAGAGCAATAGTCTAATCTTGACCTAAGATGTCTGTTATCTAATATTCTATTGCCTCAGATAGTGCATGTGTTTTACATATCAATTTCAATTTCATTTCCGTGCGTGAACATCGACGGCAGGTGCGACTAGCCAACAGTGGATGCTTACTCCTCCCGGGCACCTGTCCCACTTCTTGCTTGCTAGGGGTCCGTCTTTACTCAATTTGTGCTCTATTGTGAGTGCTGTTGAGGTTGTCGTCAGGATCTTCTTTTACTTATTTATCTTAATGTGAAATGTGCACAAACAAGCAACAAAATGGATGGAGGAAAAACAAAACAAAAGGGAAATCCGTATATTAAAATTTGTCCTTGTTTCTTTTTTAATTATTTTAATAAGGATAATGATCGCCGAGGAAAGTTGAAGTGCACTGTGCACTGGTGTCGTGTCGTGTTGAAAACAGCGTATCATAAATAGAAATAATAAGCATGAGAAAAAAGAATTCACACAAAATCTTTAACAATATATGATATTTGAAAAGAATTCTGCACGACACATTAGGTTCGGATACAATGATAAAAAATAGATAATGAGTTAAAGAAGATCCTGACGATAATCTCAACAGCACTCACAATAGAGCACCAAATTGAGTATAGAGGACCCCTAGCAAGCTAGAGGTGGGACCAGGTGCCCGGGAGGAGTAAGCATCCCTTGTTGGCTAGCCGCACCCGCCGTCGATGTTCACGCACGAAAATAAAAACAATATATAAAGAATACATGCACTGTCTGTGATAATTATAAATGAACAACCAACACAAAGATACTTAAAAGGGGTTTAACAATAAATCGATAAATTGATATATTGCGATATTTGATAAATTCGTATCGTATCGCGATACAAAATGAATATCGCAATATATTGCGCTCCTATTGAGTCTTTGCGGAATACAGAGATTTTTCCCCTTACAGACGGTATCTGACGTAAAACCATTGTGACGTCATGGTATGGTAACGTCGATTTTATACCGTCGTTTCCCAGACTTTTAGGACTGTTTCCATAGAATTTGTTAACGTCATAATCAGTCTACTTCAGATACCATCTTAAGTGGGTAGTAACTCTGGTTTTGAAAATAGCGAATAGATTATACGAATAAATCATTTAATCACTTTTTAATTAATTTAACCAGAAAGCTCACAATCGAAATGGATAATGCAATTAGCAATCAAAGGATTCAACTACTTATATTGTGTTTCTTTCCAGCAAATGACATTGACAATGTAAAATTCAATCAGAAAATACAAATAGTATGCACAAACACTCAAAGAGGACCTGGTTTTACATAAGAAATGATGAGAATGAATAGAAACGATATATCGCAATATATCGTAATACAGCAAATGAAATATCGCAATACATCGTAATACACTTTTGACATATCGTTTAACCCCTACTGTCCTGTTCACTAAATCCAGAGCACCCTGTTTGGGCGACTTTCTCCGAAATATACAGTTGTTACTTATAAAGTGATATCCAGTCTATAGAACTCTTGTAGTCGTAACAGAAAATGCTCCCCCTATTCTTTGTGTCAAGCTTAGTTAAAAAATACGACGCATAATAATATGTCTACGGGGATTTTCCTTAGTAAAAATGACTAAAATGCGTGACGTCGGACACCATAACGTCGCTGTTTACCATTGTTGATACGGAGAATAAGATGGCGGCGGGCTGAAATTAACATGAGAAATGCCGTAGACATTTTATTTTTCCTATGGCAGGTCAAATACAGTTGAGAATGTGAGTTCGAGCACATTTCCCGTTACGACTAAAGGAGGTCAATCTACGGATACAATGAATATTTGGCAATTTCCTAAGACGGCGGAGAAAATCGCAAATACAGGGTGCTCTGGGTTAAGTGTTCAGGACAGTAATTAATAAAATAAAAACGCTTTGATCTTACCTACAAGATCAGCTGAGTTATTTGCGAACAGATGAAGTCCTTCATTCAAGGTTATGGCTAGGTCTCCAGGATAGGTAACTTTTGTGTAAGGCTTACAGAATGTTATGTTTGTACCTCTTATGGTAACTTGACAGCCAAGCCAATCATAGAAGTAGGCCCTTTTGTTCTAGATTATGCAAAGAAACAAATCAAATGAAAATGAAAATTCTATTTATTGAGTGAAAATAAACCCACACATAATATGCTAAAGGTAGAAATTACAATGAACATGTTTGCTCAATAGTCCATTTCCAGATAAAAGATATGATCGTTCTTAACATTGATTTTATACACACAGACATCCGACATCACATCATTTGGCAAAATTTTATATTGTGACGTCACATCTGAACGCACCGTCTCAAAGCACCTTGATGTGTTGTCATGCCTTTTATTTTGACGTCACAATGAAAAATATCGCGACATTTTGTGATGTCTGGTGTCTGACAGTCTCACAAGTTTATTGGAAAATCATCTATGGAATATCAGAGTTCACCAATAGACCTTCTTCACATTGCCGTTAGACTTGCATTTAAGTTTTGACGTTATTTCGATTTGTGAGACGTCATAAATCTGCTATGGCGTCACAGTTAAAGTTACGTCGAATCTTGTTATGTCGTGTCTTAGGATGTGTAAGATACAAGTCGCGGTAATGTGAAAATAATCTATTGCAATCTTCGTCAAATCGCAAATTCATCTCTGTTCGTTTATTGTTTCGTTATATTTCGCTTTGTTTTGTTTATATGAGACAAGAGGAGTGTACCGGTCGAATGCAAGTGGCTGCCCAGTACCAGTTACCACCTACTTCATATTAAAGGGACTTGGGTTGAAATAATGTCATGAAAATTTGTAAGAATTCTTTTACACATACGTTTTCCTGATTATGAAAAAAAAAACAATCTTCTCCGATTGCTATATTGGTAAATATAACAACAAGTGAATTCCAGTGTTGGAGAAAGGGTAAGTGCAGTCAGTCTAAAGTCATTTGCTTTCGGGATTTTTTCTTCAAAAAGGCACCAAATTATCAGATAAAGATAACTTTCATTGCTGTGAAAGCACTGGAGCAAATTATTTCAACTTACATAGATAGGAGCTAAAAACGCGGTAATTGGTTCAGCAGCCTTGCAAAAAGTGTCCAATTTCAATCACACTTTAAGACACTATATAAACAAAATAATTGAATTTTTAGAGAAAATTGTTCATAATCCAATGTGATATGGGTAAAACATTGTCCATTCAAAGTTTCAACCAAATATTTTAATAATTACAAATTTTATTAGCAAAAACCCAGAAAAATAAGCGGCCACAGGATATCTACCAGTAACATTTCTCACGTCAGACTTTTTTTACAAAGCACCCATGATGTCTCATAAGTTATTACTTTTTTTCAAAGCACCCATGATGTCTCAGAAGTTATTACTTTTTTTCAAAGCACCCATGATGTCTCATAAGTTATTACTTTTTTCAAAGCACCCATGATGTCTCATAAGTTATTACTTTTTTTCAAAGCACCCATGATGTCTCAAAAGTTATTACTTTTTTTCAAAACACCCATGATGTCTCATAAGTTATTACATTTTTTCAAAGCACCCATGATGTCTCATAAGTTATTACTTTTTTTTCAAAGCACCCATGATGTCTCAGAAGTTATTACTTTTTTTCAAAGCACCCATGATGTCTCATAAGTTATTACTTTTTTTCAAAGCACCCATGATGTCTCATAAGTTATTACTTTTTTTCAAAGCACCCATGATGTCTCATAAGTTATTACTTTTTTTCAAAGCACCCATGATGTCTCATAAGTTATTACTTTTTTTCAAAGCACCCATGATGTCTCATAAGTTATTACTTTTTTTCAAAGCACCCATGATGTCTCATAAGTTACTGAGGTCCAAAGTACAGGAAACCCAAATAAAGCTTATGAAAAAGCTCACCAGGCAAATGTATTACGAAGGGATTCAAAAGGAGTTTTATTTCTTTAAAGAAATTGCTAAATTGAATATCTAAATTACAAAAACTCTCTTTGTATACCTTACAATGCCCTTCGTTGAGCGATTTAACTGAACAAACAAGAAGAAGAAAGGAGGGGATTTCCAACAACACCAAGTAACAAAGAAGAATGATACTGGAAGAGAGCTTCTGCTCCTGAGAGGGACAAGAACTGCGCAAGATGCAGTTTGATCTTGTACTAACTAATCACCCACTCTTCAAGGTCAGACCTGTCCCTAAGGATGTCATGTAGCCAAGTTCGATCAATTTCGGTTGATCATTTCTTCAACGCATTCTAAAAGTTCTTGTATCAAAAGCGGGTCCTGTAGCATCATATCCCACCCATCCTGCTACGTCTTTCGGTACGTTTTTTCGACATAGTAACTTTCATACTTTTTCGGAATATTGCATTGTTTAGATTTGAAGATCACTGACGAGGGTTAAGTAACCGAAACGTGCATGTCTGGTCCATGCTGCCAATTTATCTGCTCTTAAATGAAGCTATTCAATTTGAAGACGTTTAACATTACAGAACCTTGTTTTTGTACAATAACGTCAAGGTAACCAAATAGGCAAGGCTAGAGGGCCAATCAAAAGACGTCGATTCCAAATGAACGGGCAGTTTGAATGGAAAGTGAGCGTCTCGTCAAACGGGAAAATATAAAATACTAATTTTGAGGATTTATGTACTTATATATGCAAAACAAATGTAATTCCCTGAGATGTTACTATTGAAAGGAACGTGCTGCAATTCGTGTATTAACACTCGTGACGTCACAATGTATAAGATCTAAAGAAACATGCCGCGACGGCTGTTCTAACCTGCAAACTGAACCCGCGGTGAGATGAATTTTGACGTCACTCTTTTACCTAGAAAAGGCAATTTCAGAAAACAAGAATGAAATAGACAACTACAGTGCATATATATAGAATAAATGTCATAATTTGTGTTTTGTTACGGGTATACAACACACAGCAAGTCATTTATCGCATAAAAGGTGCTTACGTGCATTACATGTACGATAAATGCACTTGCTGTGAGTTGTATACCCGTAACAAAACACAAATTAAGACACTTATTCTCTATATTCAATTTCGACGTTTTTAGAACATTTCTCATAAATAAGTTAAAAAATGTTGAATATTCTAATATCATAGTTTTGTTTTCTATAAATTTATAATCCGTAACCAACGGGATCTGTCTCCTTTTTTTGAGTGGACATTATTTAGAAATATTCTTTATTTGCACATGTTGAATTGACACAGTTTATTGTTTGTGCGGTCCTTTCTATAGTTATGTGACTTCATCTTTTTACATCCATAAACATATTCAAATATATGCTATTTAGACCCCTGTGTTCGTGAGTAATCGGAAAAGAGGGAGGATTATGCGCATGTTATCCGGATAGCCGTTCTTATACGCAAGATTGAAACTACAGCGCGTGCAGCATGTCCGTTCTGATTTGCATTTAGTCACCTACCTAGACCACTGTTCAAAACAAATATTTGCGATCTTCCGTATTCTGCATTGGTTGACCAGTTCCCTTGATGGTTTATGTGTTGTCTTTGCATTTAGTGCTTTGATGTCGTGCTTTGGTGCTCCTTGTCCCTTTAGCGTCTCTTGCTATGTATACCTGCCTTATGTTTTTACTTGGAGTTTTTGAATGTTTGTTGTGGATGCTGCAACTTATTCTTGTTTAGGCATTGTTTTCATTTCCGTGCATGAACATCGACAGTGGCTAGTCAAACAGGGGATGCTTACTCCTCCCGGGTACCTGATCCCACCTCTATCTTGCTATGGGTCCGTCGATGCTCAATTTGGTGCTCTATATTGAGTGCTTTTGAGATTGCCGTCAGGATATTCTTTCTCTCATTGATCATGAAGATCATGTTTTGACTTGCCTGTTTTTCAGCAGTTATCCACAAGGGTTCCGCTTCCTCCCACCATAATGGCAGCATGGCGTCATCATTACTCCCTAGAAGGAACTTCTTGCCGGTGGGTACGTCATACATATAATTACTCACTTGCCCATGACTCTCAGGATATAACCCTAGATGAAATAAACATTACAGAAGTACCTGTCAGTTATTCAGTCTCACAGTCGAGAAGGCAGGACAAAATCATTAGATTTTCCACAGGAATGGTTGCGAACCTCGGAATGAACAAAATGAAAGGCAGATGAAATGAAATCAGGAAAGTGGAACTTGATATATCTATAGGTTGCTTCCATCGCTTGGTGGCCAGAGGGAACAAATGTGCATGCAAATATGATGATTTTGACTAAATATTTCATGATTTTTATAAAAAAATTGTACAGAAACATTTGTGTTCTCAATGATAGACATGTTGAATTCTTCATAGGCTACACAGCCAATTGTGCCTCGTATGAAATTTTCAGATTGATCAGTAACATTCTGGATTGAGATTGAACTTCATCATCAAGACATATTTACCTGATATATACATCAAAATGTTATTGAGACAATCACTATTTTTGACAGGTTTTCATGAAGCTGTTGCGGTGGTGTTGCATGCAGTCAGGAGACGCTTACTCTTCCCGGGCACCTGGTCTCATTTCGGAATATTGTTCATTCCGGGGTTCGCAATTGTTCCAATGGAAATTCTAATGATTTTTCCTTCTCGACTCTGAGTATTAAATATCTGTTAGGTACTTCTTTGATGTTTATTCATGTGAAATTTAAATGGACTTTACACAAAAGTTCACACGAAATTTCTGTGAAAGAAGGAGGAACATGAAATTTACATGAATTTTTTTTTTACATGAAATTCATGTGAAATTTCTGGCATGAATTTTATGTGAATTCAATTTCACATTTAGGTCACAACGAAAAAAAAACTTGTATGAAATTCATGCGAAGTAACTTTTTGTGTAATTCACGTGAAATATTTTCCACATACATCTCATGTGAAATTTATATGAATTTCACATGAACTTTCATGTGAAATTTACATGATGCTAATTTCATATGAATTTCATGTCAGGCACAATTGGCTGTGTAGATGTAAAAGTCACGAGACAAGACGATAATAAAAGGAAAGCCAACACAATGCACTTTCTTTGTGTTGACATAATTCTTTTATACAGTCATGGAGTAATCTTTATCAGATTTGGAAACTGCAGAATTTCTGTTTTTGTAAGAAATCCGTTCAAACTCGTTATTACCTTGATAAAATTTCAAACAAATTTTAATGCACCAGAAACGTATTTCGGATATTATATCCTCATCATCGATGCTGTAAGCCAAAATGATTTTCAGACACGGCAAAATCAACTTGAGTAGCGTAATGTGCACAACACGAATAATTTGTTCCCTTTTTCACATTTTTAGAATTTTTTAAACTCAATTCATTAGATATATATTTAATTTCGAGCACTTTCAATTTGAAGAAAGAATTCCGCTTTTGAACACCTACAATATTTTAAAGGTTCCAATATAGAGTATTAGTTTCTTATTCGAAAAAAATGGCCAGGGACGATTTTTTTTGTATTTCAAAGTGTTGAGACTTAAATCTTTGACAGTAAGCACAGTTAACGAAAAAAACTTTTTGGGGGGTTTATATGAGTTTTGACGGATGTGAATAAGAGAACTGGACATCAGTTTTAGCCATTTGTTCATATAGTCAACAGTGATAGGAGATGAAGGTGAAGCGAGTACACCATTCTTTATCCCCCTTATTTTTTTGATTGTAAGAAATGTTGGGATGTTGTGCCCCTCCACGCTACGCCGTTGTGGTATATTGATACTGGAACACTTTGCTCATCGTAGCTCAATTCGGTAGATAGAGCATTACTTAAGAAATAAAAAATGACAAGCCGGGCTCTATTGTCTCATAATGCACGAGCGTCCTCAGCCAATCACATTTATTACCGAGCCGCGTCAGCGGCGAGGTGATAAATGTGATTGGCTGAGGACGCGAGGGCATTATGAGACAATAGAGCCCGGCTTGTCATTTTTATTTCTATTCTAATGATGACCAAACTTAGTCCTGTAAAAAACAGTTCCTGTCGGTTTATCTGCTTTCAGAAAATGGGTAGGCGTGGCTTATCGCTATAGGGCCTATATTGGAGAATAGAGCCCGGCTCGCGTCTGTTGTCTTAATAGGGAAAAAGAATCAAGTCATATTAGAATTTCTGATACATCCTGATTGTATGGAATCAATCTAGATGCCGTGTTCTGACTTTAAGATACAATAACAAATGTGGATAGTTTTTTTCCTGTTTTTAATTTGAAAATACTTAAAACTATCTTACCTGTCATAATTGAGTAAAAGTTTGGATAAGAATTCGTGGGAAACTCTGAAATCAGATATTGGGCCCGAACTCCTTCCTGAAAAATTTGCTGAAATCCTGGTAAAGATACATCGGGGAAATCAAAGTAATCCCATCTAAATCCGTCCATTAAAATCAACAATAGCTTTGACGCTTGGACAAAGCCATGGAAGTTGATAATAGAAAACAAGAGACATCTCAATATCACGAGCTCCATTGCGCTGTGTTTGATTGGCTTAACATGCCAAATACACCAGAATCCTTGATCTAATTTCTTTTAAAGTTTGAAAAGCTGTACGCTTGTCCTCAAGGTTCACCCGATTCAGATGACTGCATGGAAACAGTAGAAGACAAAATAGAAATGGCACCTTAAACGATTTCTATATGATGTAAATAGAGCTTAAGTAAATTAACATTTGAAAGATGTCATTTTCTGGCAAGACCTACTTTTTCTTCAGGTGTCAAGAAATGTTAACGCCCAAATTTTCACAGTGAATGACACAACGTCATCTTAATGCAACTATACTAATATTCTGTGACGCCGGATGTTACTTTTCAACATAGAAAATCTGGAATTATTTTCTATTTATTAATACGGTTATTATGAAACGAGTCATACATCTGCGAAGAGAATGATATTTCGCAATGAATCTCGGGAATTTCGTTATTCTTTATCGCTTAAAGGCCGACGGGGGACTATATAAGGGGACAGGTAAACTTTCTGTCATTTCCTCCCTAACCGCTATAGGACTAGCATCTCTTATTGGTATCTGATCCCTTTACCCCTATTGATTTTTGATTGACAGCTTAAAACAGATGAGACTCAGGTATCTCTATAGCATAATAAAGGATTACCTATCGGTATGTCTTTGATGTAATACCCCGCTCGCAGACGGCGTTATCTTCAAATACGTTATACCACGCCTACCAAGCCTACGTCACTCAGGTATGCATATAAATGGTGGTTGCAACGTCGGCCTTTAATTCTTCTTATGAATTTAAACGAGTTAAAGAAGATACTGACGATAATCTCAACAGCACTCACAATAGAGCACCAAACTGAGCATCGACGGACTCCTAGCAAGCTAGAGGTGGGACCAGGTGCCCAGGAGGAGTAAGCATCCCCTGTTGGCTAGCCGCACCCACAATATAAAGTCGCAATATTTTGTCCCTTCATTCATATTTAGTTAAGTTGGAATGAAGAAAGTTACGAACAGTGAGAACCAAAAGTTCATTCCGGTGTGTATACATGACAAAGAGATGATACACAGCCAATTGTGCCTAACGTTAGGTTCAGTTAACGTTAACTTAACGTTAGATTTACGTTACTTTAACGTTAGATTAACAAGTTTTTAACGTTAAATCAATTAACGTTAAATGAACATGAAATTTTAACGTTAATCTTGCTATTGGATTCAACATAGTAAATTTCTCTGGCTTGACGGTGATTGTCCTAGAATACCATCATACGGAATCTAAATACCTCAACTCATCAGGTACGCTATAGCATGAATTAATGTTTCGTGTTTTGGATTTTCACAGTAGTAGACATGTTCAGATTACCAAAAACAAAAACAAAAATAAAAAACTTCAAGGTTTCCGCTTTCATAAAGCAGTTAAGACTACCTGCAAAGTTTACAAAAAAAAACCTCTCAACTTCTTTTGAAAGTTTTATCTATACCTGAAGCTGAATATAAATTTCAACTTGCCTTTTAATTTGAATTAATAAACAAAACAAGGAAGACCAAAGTTACATTGAATTTCTATCGCAAATGCATCAGAATCATCAATCACCGTACATACCTTTGTTCCACAAAACTTCTTTCCATTTTACTTACGAAAATATTTACTCGCATCAAGCAAGGTCTTCAAACATGTCGCGAGACAACATACTCCAGAAATGGAATCAATCAAATGTGGTTCCTAAAGAATTCTAAGGAACTTTTGGAAAATTTAAAAGCCATCAATTTCAATTATATTACCAGCATGAAATATTTCGACTTCTCGCGCTTCTACACTTCCATTCCACACATAAAGATCAAAAACAGAGTGGCCAATATCATTCGCAATACCTTTCTTTCAAAAAATGGGAACAGGAAGTACAAAAAGTATACCGAAGACGATATTATCCTGATGCTTGAGGTTTTGATTGACAACATTTTTGTGGTGTTTGGAGTAACTGTATCCAGCAAATAGTTTGCATCCCCATGGGTACCAATTGCGGCTCACTGCTTGCGGACTTATTTTTATATTCATACGAAGCTGACTTCATCCAGATCTTGCTCTCGAATGGGCGAGAGCACCTCGCATCTCAGTTCAATTTTACCTTCAGATACATAGATGAAGTGTTATCCATCAATAATCCGAACTTTAAGGACCATCTACATGAAATCTATTCTCATGAACTAGAAATCAAGGAAACAATCGATAGCGATAGATCCGCTTCGTACTTGGATATACTTCAAACTTTCGACACAAACGACCATTTGAACACCTCACTGTATGACAAGCGTGATGAAATCATCACGCTTGTCATACAGTGAGGTGTTCAAATAACGCTTGTCATACAGTGAGGTGTTCAAATCACGCTTGTCTTACAGTGAGGTGTTCAAATACCTTTCACATAACTAACTTCCCTTTCATGAGTTGCAACATTCCATCTTCCCCTGCTCATGGCGTTTTTGTTTCCCAGCTCAGGTACGCCAAGGCATGTTCTACATATGAAGATTTAATCGTTAGAGCCAGACGACTTGCAAGTAAGCTACTCGTTCAGGGTTATATTGCACAACGACTGAAATCATCTTTGAGGAGGTTCTTCGGTCGCTACGGGGATATAATAAAAGCATATAAGATCTCACTTTCCAAAAGGATAAGTGACATCGCTTTCAATCATAGCGGTTCCATGGAGCTGTTGCCATGGGAGTCGCATGCAATCAGGAGACGCTGACTCTCCCCGGGCGCCTGGTCTCACTTCGGAATTTTATTCATTCCGAGGTTAGCAACCGTTCCTTTGGAAAATCTAATGATTTTGCATGGCCTTCTCGACTTTGAGACTGAATCACTTATTGGTACTTCTTTAATGTTTATTTGACCTATTGTCACAAGAATAACCCTCCGCATAAAACATAGCCAATCTTTTGTCTTGTACCAGCTCATTTAAATTTAAAGTTGCATACTGACTGACTCTGCTGATTGGACATCATAACAGGCTTTGTCCAAACCTCATTAGAGGAGAAATGAGCTCCTCTGATGATTGAATCGTTAGCGGACATTCCAGACGGTAGAACACGGAAGTCTTTCGTACGCCCTTGAAATTTAAATTTCCATTGACATATTCATCTATTTCTTTCTTTGGTACTTTGTTTTGCTCTTTGTGTCGTCACCCTACAGTGAAGATGTTATTACATACCAGAATTATGCAAGCTTTGAGTTTATTGGATAACCTGATAAGTGTGAGGGATGTGCGAATGTAATAATTATGGTTCTACAATAATTAAGGCCTTAGATTTAAACAGCACTGTTTCAACCACAAGGAAATGGAAGAAAATCTTAGACGGACCACTTTGTATTGACTTATTGTTTGATGCGACCCTGTGGATGTGTACAGCTGTAATCATTTGACATAAGGATACACAAAATTATGAAATAACTCCTCTGTAATATACGGTGTTCAGTAGGGGACATGGCTTCTTCAAAGCTTCGCCCTACAAAATATAACCAGGCGAAGAATTCAAGTAATGATGCGAAGAATTGAAGTAATGATGCGACGAATTGAAGAAATGATGCATCATTTCTTCAATTCTTCGCATCATTTCTTCAATCTTCAAATCTTTGCATCAATCTTCAAATCTTTGCATCATTATTTCATTTCTTCAAATCTTCGCATGATTACTTCAATTTTTCAATTCTTCAATTCTTCACATCATTTCTTAAATTCTTCAATTCTTCGCATCATTACTTCAATTCTTCAAATCTTCGCATCATTACTTCATTTCTTCGCATCATTACTTCAATTCTTCAATTTTTGGCATTTTGACTTTGTCAGAAATACTCATTTTGCACATTATGTTTCCATAACTCAACGTCTCAATGGAATTGCGTCTTTTAACAGTGACGTCATAATGATAAACAACGCCAAAAAATGTTAACTCGGAGAACTTGAGCTTTAAAATAAGATTGCAAAATAGTCTGTGGCATAATACGGAAGATCGCAAATACTTCTAACTAAGACTATACGAATGTTCTCGCGCACTCTTCGATTGTTCTCCATTGTTATGACGTCATCAATTTACTTGGGCAGAAAAGGTGCCCAAGTTTTGAACAATGGTTTAGGTAGAGCTGCAACGAGTCGGGAACTTCTCGATTCGGTTCGATTTCGATTTTTATGTCTCGATTCGGTTTTTTTGCAATATAATTTTCCAAGGATATTTTATCTTTTTTCCTTTTATTTGAAAAATTTTATCTCAATCTTAAACAAAACCATGTGCATCACTATATACCCCCACCATTTTATGGCGGGGTATAAAAATGCATAAAATACCCAGTTCATGTGATAGCACTGTATGATATATATATGTTTATGTATCATGTGGAAATATTATTCAAGCCATCCCCCCCCTTTCCACAGAATGACCTTTTGGGGATATAAATTCAATACGGTGTACAAAAGATAAATGATAACTAGCCAGTTTGCACAAAGAAGTGCATAGGTAAAATACTCTAAAAGAGGCAATTTTCAATTTGGGGTAGCACTAGCGCGCTCGTTGAAATGCGGTAAAAGTCGCCGTTTCGAATTTCCTCTGAACCTGTATTTTCTTACGAATTGCTAGGTAAATGCACTTGAAAGGTTCACTTTTTATTCTATATCATCACCTTAAATTATTCTTATTGGGAATCCTGCGATTTGTGGGAATTGTGAATACTTTAAAGTTGAAATTAGAACGTTTTTCTCAATTATTTAGACTATTCGACTCGAATCGTTTCTGACCACTACGACTCGCGATTCGAGTCAGAGCTAAGAATCGCGATTCTCGGTGCACCGCGGTGAATCGTTGCAGCTCTAGGTTTAGGTCGGTGACTAAATAAAAATCAGAACGGACACGCTGCATGCGCTGTATTTGCGATCTTGCGTATTAACTTCCTTTGAAAACGTCAGATGCGAACCGTACATATAACATCATTTTCCAGAATTATATGCTTAATTGTTTCCATAGAATTTGAAGACGTCAAAATACGTTGACGTCAAATACCTGCACAAATGGGAAGTAACTCTGTATTTAAGACCGAATCTTTTTATTATTGTATTATTCCCTATGTTTTTGTGTTTGTCTTTCACTCAGTGATTCATATGTAATTTTACACAATTATTTAAGAATGTATCGGATTTTTTAGGTTATTTTCCCATAACCAAAAAGAGTTTTAGAAACATTCCTTATAATTCAATAACTTAAATTATTTAGAACATTTTGTGCATTTTATTAGATCTCGGAAACCAATATACAATACAGAGTTCTTGCGTATGGATTATCTCCCTCGTTGCTAATAACAACAGCCAACAGTACAAGAATGGAGGTTGGTAGTTAACCGGCGCCGGCGTTTCTTTTCATACATTTTAGCCCGAGTCATTTATATATGAAAAGCACATGGAAGAAATAACAATGTAAAGTATTCAGAAAATGTCGGATCGGCCCAAGGGCTAATGCATGTCTCTCGCAGAAAAAAGATATGGAAAGCACATAAATGGTGCGATAGCTCACGACACCAAAATAAATATGAATATATTCTAATATATATGAATATAGAGTGACTCTGGATGGGATTGCAATCATCTGACAGCCAGGTAAATGCTTGATAATGGTAGATTTGGATTAAAATGCAATCTTGCAACAGTGGTAGATTTGGATTAAAATTTAATCTTGCAACAGCGTGAACTACCATCGCACCGACGATATATGTTTACCAACAATCTTGTGTTAATCGTTTAAGAGTTGCTACACTTGATAGTTCTTGTATATCTAGAGATGAAAATGGCATAAATGACGATGTATTTTGTATTTAGTCCTCGTTTTCGAGGTAAAATTCAGAGTGCTTTTAGATTAAGGGATCCCCCATTTTGCTTAATTTGAAAAGTAGTTCCAGAAAAGGGTGCGTGTCCTAATATTTCTTAGGTTATGGAAAATAACCTCAACTTTTAAGCCAATGAAAAGCCTTGTTACATTCAAAATTAAACAATATACTTTAACAGATGTAAATAAGTTTTTCAGCTTCCAAAAGGAACAATATTCAGCAAGTCCGATAGGCAAGGTAAATATTGCTTCTCTAGGGGAGCTCATGCAACCATCATTTTACCGTTGTAAAAGTAATCATTTTGGTCTCGTCGGTTTATGTGTAGTCTTTTGTGTTTGATGACAAATATGGATAATAACCATATCCCTGAAAACAGCACAAAATCGATACTTCAGAAAATCAGAAACCGAAGGCATACCAAATCAGAATAAAACAGGAACCAAAGCAAATAAACAAAAACCTCCACCACATGAAAAGAAGCGAACTCCCGATATGGGAGTGAGACCAGGTGCCCAGGAAGAGTAAGCATCTCCTGCTTGCATGTAACACCCGCCGCTTCAATTCGGTAGAACTGTCACATCCGGTTACTTCAATTTCGGAAGACATAGAGTACAATCTTTGGTTGGATGTTTCAAATGGTCTATGACAGAATATCATCCACCATTCTGGAGAGTGGGACATCATAGTGTATGACGAGTTCCCCATATAGACCGTAGAACTTCCTCAGTGACGATGTTAGTCGGTCACAAACATATCCCTGACTGAGAAGCTTAACTGAAAGACGCCTAGCTCTCAGAACAAAATCCGTATATTTGGTACTTGCTCTGGCATAGCGTATCAACTGAGATATGAACACGCTTCTCAGAAAAGGAAAGTTTGTAATGCTGAAATTGAAGTCGTCACGTTTGTCATAGAGTAAGGTGTTCATGTGACCATCAGTGTCATAGGACAACATTATGTCCAAATAGGATGCTGAATTATTTGTCTCTGTAGTTTCTTTGACTTCAAGCTCCGAAGGATAGATACTGCTCAGGTAATCCGCGAATTTTGGATTATTGATGGACCACACATCGTCTATGTATCTGTAAGTGAAGTTGAAGTCAGAAGCTAAGTATCTTTTCCCTTCAGAGACCAAAGATTGAATGAATTCAGCTTCGTACGAGTAAAGGAAAATGTCGGCAAGGAGTGGGGCACAATTGGTCCCAATTGGAATTCCGACAATTTGCTGGAAGACCTTTCCTCCAAACACCACAAAAATGTTGTCGATCAGAAGGTTTAACATCTGAATAATATCTGTTTCAGTGTACTTATTTTCAGAATCGGACTTTTCTTTTACAAAGTAGGTTTTGTCATAATTAACAATAATAAATTTGTATTTGCGATTACCGTTCTTACTTGTGAACGCATTACTTATGATTTATGCGAGTCTCTCTTTCAATTTAGAATGTGGAATTGTAGTGTAAAGTGTCGAAAAATCAAAGGCTTTGATCGAATGGACTCTACTAAAGTGAGTGGATTTCAGATGTTCTAAAAGTTCCTTCGAATTCTTTAAAATCCACATCTGGATGATTCCACTACGAGAATATACTGTCGAACAATATTTTTGAAGCCCAGATTTGATTTCAGATAAAACTTTGGTGAGTAAGATCGATACAGATTTGGTAGAACATTTTGAGGAACCAGCAATGAAACGTTGTTTGTACGGATTCTTATGCATTTTAGGTATGCATTATAAGTATGGTAAATCTAAATCTAATTTGTTAGTGTTGAAGCCAAAGGAAGGAAGAGCTGATTTGTGGTTATCTATTATTTCAGAGGCAGAAAGGTTTGTTGGGGTGTAAGTGGGATTTCCAGGTGTCGAATTTAAACCCAACCTTTTAACTAGACTGTCGAAATAGTACTTTTTGCAAGTAAATGTGTAATTATTTGAGGCTTTGTCCGCTGGTGTGATTACATAATGTTCTTGGAGGTAGGTAAGCTCCGTGATAACATCAGGGTCTTTAAATATAGACTCGAATCTGGTGTTCACAGTTAATTTTAATCGGTTTATTCTAGATAAAAGAAACCCTCTGATGGATGGATTTTATCCATTCGGAAAGGGTATCGAGTTGTACATCCTCTTTCTTTGCCCAACGTCTTGCATATTCCTCACAAGAGTCCATGGTAATTTTGACATTTTGATTCCATGTAAAGGACATACTTTCTCTGTATTTTGGACCCTTTTTTAACAATTCTCTCAACTTGTCATTCTTGACTATACTAAGGTCACCAGTAATGACGTGTCCACAAGGAGAATAGTTGAAATCCGATGAAGAACATTCGCAAGGAAGTGATGTTTACATGCCGTGTGTCTCTTTTCCGTCTCGTGCTGTACTCGTCTTTTGTGTTTTTGCATCGGGTGTTTTGGTGTTTTGCTGTTGATGCTGCAACGGGGTCTTGTTGGAGATCTCCTCCCTTCTTTTTTTAAAAAAAGCTTGTCCGGCGTTAGCAATCATTTTAAAAGTTGCAAGGAACCAATCGTTTTCACGGAAGAGGGAGAGGGAGCACTATGCTCATCTTCAGTTATTTCAGTTACACATGTAATTGAACCATATGAAATCATAGATGTTTGCTTAGATACTTTACTAATATAGGCAATAATTTGTTTCAAGAAAAACAACAATTTTCAAGTGTGTAGCTCACAATATTATTGATCGGCGCTACTTTGCATGTGAACGCGACATTTTCTATATATAGATCGCTGTATGGGTGAACTGGCTGTATTTATGGAACATTCCTGCATATTGATTAGCGTGCCAAAGGAACCCCGATCAAGATCTTCCAACTAGAATTTAATATTACGTTATCTTCGTATGCAGTCGATCGTTTCCGTCGACAGCTAAGTATCATGTGCATGCTTGCTGCCATTGGAAACGGAAGAAACTGTGTGATTGTCAGTATCCTACCTCTTAGGAGTATGTGCATGCGGAAGTAAAACCATTCCTAAATGGTCCGGCTCTGGCGCCGGACCAATTACATAAAACTTAACAGTCATCGATTAAAATATTACTTTCTGACTACACGCACATCGAGAACTGTTTGGATATTATCGGTTGCATGGAGGTGCAGCAGAAGCCAATGAGACAAGATAAAGTAATTAACATCCTAATATTCAAATTTTACATTTTTAGGAAAAAATAATCATTCTTTAGCGTAAAGATGATGAAAAGTTTTATTTCTATTCTATTTCTAAAGTACTGTCTTTTTGTTACATAATCATTACAATGTATGTTCATTCAGCTCAAGTATGTAGAGACCAGCACATTCTTTTCCTGTCCAATCCACAACCGATCTTTACCATCTATATCCAATGATCGCGGGTCACAGATTCCATCCTCTCTCGTCAGGACCGCCCAGATCCGTTGTCCGTCATTATTAAGTATCACAATCTCATCATTGTCTCTATCTCCTACTAAAATATTGTTATGTCTATCACAGCACAGAGCAAAGACGTCTTGTCTAGGCCCAAACTCATACGTCCACTTTACCTTCCACTTTTCAGTCAAACAAACGACCTTCTTGCCATCCGCCACCACGTGCTCCCCGCTTACTGTCTGTCTCACTCGGTAGATTCTCCCAGTGAATAACTGATTCCCAGAAGACCTTTCTTTCTCTATCACCTTCAGTACAGACGATCCATCAGGGGCGAGCACCTGCATTCTCCATGGGAAACGCCTGATCAGCAGCCCTAGTCCCACAAACACTCCTCCAACAACGATCTGTTGTCTGTTGTTTATACATATCCCACGTACCTTCACGGAGGCCGTACTACACAGTTCGTTAATGCTACCGGAAGTGGACACCTTTACTATACGATAGCGATGTGTGACAAGAACTTCATCTGTATCGTATATTGTCATATCTTCACAGGGGAAACCAAGGTTGATTTCTTTTATAAGCTTGAAATTCTCGTCATATAGGTTCAGCGAGTTGTCATTGCCGTTGCAGATCCATGTATGACCCTCCTGGGTGTGAATGATTGAGCCGGCCCATATTCCACTGAGAGTTTTGAGTATTTTACCATCAATTGAGGTACTGTCCACATCTGTTCCATGACTTTTATCGTGATGATTGGTCATTGATGCGCTCAAGCATATCTTCTCGATGCTATTGCTGATTCTTCCTATTATATCACATGCTGGAGGTAATTGGAAACTTGACTCACTGAATGATAGTTTACCTGGACATGCTATTTCTTTTGGCATCAAAGAGCATCCGTTAGTAAGCTCGTCTTTCACAAATAAAAGTGACGCATCAACGGGTGCTGACTTGCCTTTTATAGTCACTGACTTGACTTGCTGAAGATTTTTCTCGAGTTCATTTTTCTGTTTTTCCATAGATAGTAAGTCTTCTTTCCCATACTCATCCACCTCATTTATGAACTCTTCCTCACTTTTTTGTAGCTGTTGAATAAGACTATCTATTTTAATCCTAGCTGACTGTTTGATGTTATCCATGGCCTCTTTATAAGAAATAATCTCTTCTTCCAACTTCGACAAAGCCTTTTCTGAAAGTGGTATCATATCTGTCTCAAAATCATGAACAAGCTTATCCATCTCGGATTCTGTTTGTGAAATCATGCTTTCTAGATCTGCAAACTCGTGTCCTTTGTGGTCCTCTATAATGCACGTGGTACAGCATGGCTGATTACATCTCACACAGTAAGTTACGTACTCTTTTACGGTGTGTTGAGGGCAGAAGATCTTCTTCGATCGCCTGGATTTCACAACTTCCGGGTGTGTTCGATCAAGGATAATGTGTTCACGTGTTAACCTTGTATTGCAGTGAGTAGATTTACATTCACCACAGATGTTGGCATTACATTGAAGGCAGTAGTTAATGACGTCATCTTCCCCACCACATCCATCACACACAACTGGTGTCAGTAGATCACAGTACTGCTTTTCCCCTGCTGTAGCCATATCCTAGAGAATGAAAAAGAAGCTTCAGAAATATTTAGGGGAATAGTATGATTATTCTTAGTATTCAAATGAGACAAAGTTCTAAGATCCTGACAACGATCTTAACAGCACTCACAATAGAGCACAAAATTGAGCATCGACGGATCCCTAGCAAACTAGAGGTGGGAACAGGTGCCCGGGAGGAGTAAGCATCCCCTCGGGGACTCACAATCCACAAGCAGAGATACCAAACTAGTGGTTGAAATTATCAATATTGGAATATGTACGTTTTATATATAATTTCAATGCAACATACATGCATTTGAATGAGTAATGTCTGATCAGTAATCCTCGAGATAGAAAAAAATCCCAATACTAGCAATGGAGAGCATTATTTTTGTTTTGTGTAACAGCTAACATAAAAACATAATGTACATGAAATGAATAGAATTTTCAATTTACTTCTTTTTATGGTACACGGTTGATTTATATAATCTTACACCACCGTGAGGGAGGGATGGGGATTTCTCAATCCGAGTGTACAAATTTGCTTGTCCATGACTAGGCTTGCTAAGTTATGGACAAGCAAAATTTTTACACGAGGGTTAACAAGAATTAGCCATTCCTTTCTCACTGTGGTGTTTGATTGTTTTTCTCCCACGTCGTCTACTAGGAAAAGGAACTTATCGTTTATGTTATAATTAGCTATTTGTTGTCTTACTTCAATAACGTCGCTGTTGTAGCGATGACGTCAGAGCGTGAGATCAATGACGTCAGAGGGTGGGTCGATTTATCTCAACCCAGAAAAAAATGAAAGTTCTCAGTCTCAATTTGGAGAGAGTTTAATGAGCATGATGAGAGGAGTACGTTAAACACACCAGCAGCCTGCTTCACAAATTTACTTACGAACAATTTCAGGAATTTCCGTAACTTTCGATTACTAAGTTATTCTTATAAACTAAAAATCGAGATGTTTTATTTCTGAAATCATATTAAGTGTGTAGAAATGATACCAGAAAACATGATTCAATCTGAAAGGAAAAACTTTTGAACTTTTTATTTAATGACGAAAGTTACGAAAATTCCTGAAATTTTTCATAACATTTTTTGAGAAACTGGGTGCTAGAGCATTATAGGTTGCACAGATGAAGAAACGTGCAAATTTTGACTGAATCCACAAATAAACTACATAAGTCAGAGCCTCTGACATCTAGATTTGGTTTTTTGGTGTCTGACATAAAATCAATGATGTCATATGATAATGTCATTAATTACTAGTATCACTTTCAATTTAAGGATGTAAGTAACTTAGATTGAAGATCACTGACGAGGGTTGAGTACCCGAAACGTGCATTTCTTGTCCATGCTGCGCAAATTTACCTGTTCTTAATGGTGGACAAGGAGTCCCCAAGTGCACATGTAGCCAAGTTCGATCAACTTCGGTTGGTCGTTTCTTCAAAGGAGGGGATCTCCAACAACACCAGGTCGCAGCACCCACAGCAAAACCCCAAAACACCCAATGCAAAAACAAGCACAAGCACAAGCACAGAAAGAGACGCAAAACGGACAAGGAACGTCAATGCACAACACAGAAAAATCAAACACAAAGGACTACACATAAACCAACAAGACCAATGGGCAACCGGTGTCGATTTAGGACTGCCATCTACCATGGAAATAGCAGAAGGTGTGGTTATCCTGGATTACGTGCGCTCAACCCTCCCACTTTTCCGATTACCCAGAGGTCTCGAAGAACGTGCAAATGTGGTGTAAAACAACCTCCTCACTGTCAGATGACCACACACAAACAAGACAGCAAAACGCAAGGGCCCAAGCAACACAGATGAATATGTAAATACAATCCGTGCTCTGCTGCCGCGAGCTCATATATGTTATCTCAACGGATTCGAAAATTTCTGTTTTCAAAATTTCTTGAAATTTCGAAAACGTGGGTCCTGAAGCATAATATCCATCCTGCTACGTTTTCGGTACATTTATTTATTTTGGGCCATATTATATTGCTAAGATTGAGGATCACTAACGAATTGATTACCCGAAACGTGCATGTCTAAACTCTATAGTCCATACTGCAAATTAATATGTTCTTAAATGATGCTATTGAATTTGAAAACGTTTAAAATGATGCTATTGAATTTGAAGTGTTAAACATTTGTACCACTTGGTGAGTGTCATTGCTAGTGGACCAGGAGTCCCCGAGGGCACATGTAGCCAAGTTTGCACAACCACAGTTGAAAGTTTCTTCAACGCATCGAAATTTCTTGACATTTCTCAAACTTTGGTCCTGTAGCATCATATCCCATATCGATATGTGCACAACACTGACTACATCTACCCGTACACCATCATATTTTGGACATAACTTTCACACTCTTTGGTCATATTACATTGTTTAGATTGAGGATCACTGACGAGGGTTAAGTACCCGAAACGCGCATGTCTGGTCCATGCTGAAATTTTATCTGTTCTTAAATGATGCTACTTAATTAAAAGACGTTTAACAGATAAATACCAATGACTTTTAATATTAATATTTGTCACATGTTATATTATATAAACCATGACATGCTTATTTTAAAAAAAGACAAATTATATGTTTAATTTGTCCATTCTTACCTTCTACTATGATCAAGGCGGCTGCTATTAATACACATTACACATAGCTATTTACAAATCGAAAAATCTATATGTGCACAACACTGACTACACATACCCGTACATACTGTACATTTAAATCAACTGACTTCGAACTATGGAAGCCAGTCAGTGCCTTAATTGGCAAAGTTGTTCTAACATTAAGAAATGAAATGAAGAAATTCATTTTCTAATATGAGAATTCAATTTTTTAATATTTATATAGATATTATTTGAAACTCACTTGTTTTTTCATATGAGAACTTCATTTTCAAATCATTTTCTAATATTTGAAATTAATTTCTTAATATAAGAAATTGATCTTTCTACATCAGAAAAAAAATCAATTTCTAAAATCAGAAAGGCAATTCTTTTCTTATATTAGAAAATGAATTTCGAATATTAGAAAATGTATTTCTAAAAATAGAAAATGAATTTCTAGTAAATGAAAATGAATTTCTAGTATGAAAATGAATTTTGAATATAAGAAATTCATTTTCTTGTAATAGAAAATAAATACACTCTCTAATATAAGAAACTCATTATCTAATGTAAAAATTTGATTTTTCTAATTTCACAAATTCATTTTCTTATATTAGAAATTTGTTTTTGTTTTTTATAATGATCCCAAGTCTTGTTCAAAACTTGCTGCTCTGGTTAAAAAGTGGTGTGAATTTCTAATATTAGAACAATGTTCTTAAATAGAAATCTGTTCTTATAAATGGTGAGTGTCACTGCTGGTGGACCAGGAGTCCTCGAGGGCACATGTAGCCAAGTTCGATCGTTTCTTCAATGCATTCGAAAATTTCTGTTATCAAAATTTCTTGAAATTTCTCAAACGTGGTTCCTGTAGCATCATATCCCTCCCATTCTGCTTCGTCTTTCGGTATACATTTTTGGACATAGTAACTTTCAAGCTTTTTGGTCATATTACATGTAATTACATTGTTTTAATTGAGGATCACTGACGACGAATAAGTACCCGAAACGTACATGTCTGGTCCATGTTGCAAATTAATATGCTATTCGATTTGAAGACGTTTAATATTAGAAAATCAATGTCTTATTTTATATAGTTCTTATATTTAAAAACCAATTTCTAATATTAGATAATCAATATCTTATATATAAGAAATTACCAAGGATTTCATAGTATTAGAATTTTTTCTTTTTGATTAGAAATAAATTATAAACATTAGAAAATTTCTAATATAAGAAAACTATTTTCAAATATAAGAAAATGAATTTCTAATATAAGAAAAGGACCTTCTAATACTTTTTCGTGTGTGAACATCGATGGCGGGTGTGGTTATAGCCAAACAGGGGGTGCTCACTCCTCCCGGGGACCTGGTCCCACCTCTAGGTTGCTAAGAATCCGTCGATGCTCAGTTTGGTGCTCTATCGTGAGTGCTGTTGAGATCGTTGTCAGGATCTTCTTTATCTCATTTGAAATCTCTGGTAATTTCTTACATATTAGAAATTGATTTCTCAGTAATATTAGAAAATCATTATCTTATGTTAGAAAATCATTTCAATTGAACATTTCCACTATATTGTTCGATGACATGCTTTAAAAAAAACAATGACCAACGTATCAGACGAAATTTCCATTGTTCTGTTTAGTTTTATAATATGATTTCTTGGACTTTGAAACGAAATGATTTTACTGTTTTGCTTTACTTTGAGTCACTTGGAACAACCATTACATGTATGTTATAATTATGGAACGCCAAAGGGGTCAAAATTCTAAGTTTTAAATTCATAATTTGCCTTCATACATTTGTAAATCATATTATTATGCATATTCTTTAAGTTATTTTCTTTCTTGAAATTCGACTTGTGAATTTTGTACCCTTTGGTGTTCCATAAACAATAAGGTTTCTGAATGGGGAAATATGATTTTCATGCCTCACAAAAATATGTTCTTTTATTTAGAAATGAAGATAGTATTGGTGTTGATTCTGAATAATCATGCGAAGCGAATGGCTTTAGCTAGTTTCCTGAAAAATACGGTATGCAATGAAACCAAATTGATATTAGAATTGAAAATAACAACAAATTCAAAATATCGTCTAGGTTAGAAATCCGCACCAAAGGCTCCTATATCATCCTTCATATTCAAATAGATTATACAGATATGCACTAGATTGAAATATTTCTTTCAGAGGGAAGGGATGATACATATAAAAACACAAACACTCAAATACAGAAATTTTCGGTCACTTGGCCTTTATTTAGTCTTAAAAACGTCAAGATATATGAAAACTAAGTAAGTCCATCGTTTGCTTCTCTGGCGTTTATTCCTGTTGAATATTACTTTTGAAATTAATATTCTGCTTTTGCAAAATTTATTAAAATGATCAGGAATTATTGCCGATTTTTGCTTATTTCTGATTGGCGGAGACGCTGTTTGATAGAGTGTACCTCAGAGTGAGTTAACCGCTAACGCTCCAAAACGGTCTATTCGGGATTAGCGCGTGCGGGACCAGCACGTGCGTTGATTTTTGTAGTGTTAGATCTTTGACTTAGCGTATCATTACAATGCAAATTTTAATGAAATCCTGATGATTTAATAAAGCAGTTATTGACTTTTGATTTCGGTCTACTCGTGACTATACAGACCTTGTCAGGCATTGGTTAACCTCGGCCTTCGTCCTCAGTCAACCAATACCTGACCAGGTCTGTATAGTCACGAGTATACCTCATCAAAAGTCAATAATTGTATAGAATACAATACTGAACAGCTGATTTGCATTCAACGAACGCCAGAGAAGCAAAGAAGGGATTTTACTTAGTTTTCATATACATTAATTGTCGTTAAAAACCAAGGGGCCGAAATTTTTTGTATTTGTGTGTTTCTGGAGTGTCAATGAGCTATTTCTGAGCAGTTTAAAAATACCATTTCATATATCCCCTCCCCCTTCCCTTTGGCCGCTGTCGGCCGCGTGTTGGGGGGGGGGGCACTCTCTCATTTTTTTAAATACTTAATTAAAGCTGGAATAATTAGATATTTAGAGAGAAAATAATCCAGATCATTACATAATATTTTGAACCCATAACTATGCTAAAGAACGACAATTAATAAAAATAATATCGGGAAGATAATGAAAAAATGGCTATGACCAAGTTATAATTTGGCATGTAATACTAAATTTTCATAAATTGTCGTAAAGTCATAATCATGTCTGCTTGAAATAGAAAAAACCTTGCATCGATTCATCCTGATTGATTGATTGATTATCTTCAACAATTTCAGTACCTAATGCTATGCATGCGCGGATCCAGCATTTTTGGTCAGAGGGGGTCCAAAATTGTAGGAAGTCTACCTATGATGTAGGCATATTTCGGCGCACATCATAGGGAGGGGTAACGTGTGCACTAAGGATTGATTTTTGAGGGCGGATATTGTTAGCTTTCCTTTCACGTTTTATGAAGAATTGGCGAGCGAACCGAGCCTGAAAGTTTTTTAGATATGAAATATTAACTTGTTTCGATTCCATCGAGATGATTATTTATAACATTGAATGTTTTACTCCTTATATCGGCGAGCGGAGCGAGCCGCGAAAATTTTGATTAATTCACATTTTGTCTATATTTCATGTATGATGAGAATAAATAGATATAAGTCATTTTCCCAAATAATATTCTGACATCTTAAAATGACAAAACCTTGGAAAAGACTGATGGAGGTTACATCCTATGAAGGGACTGTTGAAAATACGAGTTCATGAGACCAAAGACAGTTATATAAAATTACTTAGTATAAAAAATTGATAATGATTAAGGAATTATGCAGAAAAAATATTGTGTATTTGTAAATGACGAGAGAAGCGAGCCGAAATTTTAGGTTTCAAAGCCTTTTTATGCATTTTTAGACCCCTTTCAATTAGAAATTGGCCAAAGCTGGACCCCATTTCCGAAAATCTCAGGGGGTCCAGACGGGTCTAACCCCCGGTCCCCCCCTCTGGATCCGCGCATGTTATGACGATTGAGTTAGATAACAACTTTTAATATTAACCGTTAACGATTCCAAGCCTTTTCAGAATGTGCAGTAAATTTCATTGAATAAATAATGTGGATGAAAACAGGGTCCACTGCATCTGACCCATTAGTTAAACTACATTCTAGAAATGATTTTATTTGTTTGTTGTGTGAGATAATTTGTGCAAGTACATGTATGTGGTTGCTACCGTTGATTTCGGACTCCGGATTTTTACACCCGTTACAGGTTTCTTTACTTATTAAAATGGCTGCCACTGGAAGGTTGAAAAACAAAGAAGCTGTCAAAATTTGTTAAAATGTCAAAACTAAGGTAAATCAAAACATATTTGTTTGTTAAGAAATAGAGACATTTATCTTCTACAGCAACCTTATTCGAAAAGAGATGTTTGAAGAGGATAAAGACATGTAGACTTGTAGTGTCGCATGCACTTCACACAAGCACCACAGGAACCTGTCGTTTTATTCGAGAAAATAAAATATTGTTCACTACCACACGACTCTGTTATTCTTATAGAAAATACTCAAGGAAAGAAACAAAATCGATGTTGATTTTTTTTCGATTTTCCCATCACACATGTAAATCCACCAATATATCGTCTACATATTTCTCCAAAATGATCTATACAGTTTGGCTTCTTGGGAAAAAAACTGGGGGATGCAATTTCACCCTGAAAAATGTAATTCTATGTCAATCACCAGATCTCATTCTCCTTTTAAATCTACCTATACCCTTAAAGGCCACCAATAAGGGTGAAACGTTTACCAAATTTCCTAAACGTGTACACGGGAGGCTGTAAACGAAACGTAAACGTTTAAACGCTTCTTTGTATTTCTAATGTGAAAAGTGATATCCACTAGCATTTATTTGCAGACATGGTCATAAATTGACATAAATACGACTTAGTTATGCTTGACTAGATCAAATTCGCAATTTTAATACGAAATGCTGATGTTTCGTACAGCAATAAAACTTTCAAAGATTCAAATATCAAACTGTTATTTTCAAATGCGTTTGAACAATTCCAACAATTCAAAAGTGCAAGTAAGTTACAAAAACAGTAACTCATGGAAGGTTGGACCATCAAGAGAAAGCATAGGCGGAGAAATAGACGAAGAAATAGACGGCAATGACGGAGAAAGAGACGGTTGCGGCGGTGTCAATTTTGAGATATCGGCTCTTTCTATAACAGGATTAGAATTGATTCTCAGACAGATTTTCTTCCTGTTTTAAGCGTTTTTTTAAAGTTTGTCCAGTGTGTTTGAATCAAGGATGCATACATAACTCCGACAGCACATACATGTACATTTCGTACGTACGTTAAATGAAGAATCAATTGACTAATTTCGCGACTTCAGGAAATCAATACAAGTATTGAAGTTTTAGAGTAATATTAACGATATAAAAGAATATCTTTTTATTGTATGTACAGTAGTCCGTGTACACGTTTAGAAATTATGTAAACGTTTACAGTCAAAAAACGAAACGGCTCCGTGTACACGTGTAAACGTTTCACCCTTAGCCACCAACTTGAACCTGTAAATACTGCGAAATATCTAGGAATAACACTCTCAAGTAATATGTCATGGGATTGCCATATCAACAACATATCTTCAAAAGCAAATAAAATTCTTGGATTTTTGAAAAGAAACTTAAAAATTAAACAGGAACACACTAAAAGTCTCGCATATAAATCTCTTGTTCGGTCAAATCTTGAATACTGCTCTTCTGTCTGGTCCCCACATACTAAAACCAACATTAAAAGGCTTGAAGATGTCCAAAGACGGTAGTAGGAATTACCGAAAAGACAGCATTTACCGAAAAGACAGTGATATTTACCGAAAAGACAGATATATTTACCGAAAAGACCATTGAAATTAAGAACAAATTATTCTTTTATTCATTTTATGTCAATAAAATATGATATTCAATCAAAATTCATAACTTAACTGCAACCAAGGACTTATAAACAGATCTGTTTATAAGTCCTTGCTGCAACTTAAAAAAAATTACCAAATACATATATTTCGTATTTGTTGTTATGAAATATATATGCACTTTATGTAATTAATCAGTTATTCACACTCTACTTCATGATAATTATGACTTATGCATTCATATCAATTCATCATTATTGAAGTAAGTTTTACATTCTCTATCAGAGGAAACTATGACTAAGTCAAACCTTCAATCAAATAGCTTTTTTGGTTTTGATGATGCATTTAATTGTATAAACACATTTCCAATCATAAAATGTGTTTAGTTTTAAAGTTTAAGTGTCTTTTCGGTACAAATTTGGGTCTTTTCGGTAAATATCACCGTCTTTTCGGTAAATGCTGTCTTTTCGGTAATTCCTACTACCCGTCCAAAGACGTGCTGCACGATATGTGACAAACAGATATCATAATAAATCCAGTGTCTCCTCTATGAAAGATCATCTTAATTGGCAATCCCTAGAAACTAGGAGAAATATATCCCGAGTAACAATGTTTTATAAACTGACTCATAACCTGGTAGCAATAAATCCCACCATTTACCTCACCCAAAATACATTCTCACGTACCCGCAGCACCAACTCTCAGCAGTACCAAATCTTCAGTACCAGAACAGACTACTATAAATACAGTTTTTTCCCCTTCACTGTTGTTCTGTGGAATTCACTTCCAAATTCAATCATTCACGCACCATCTCTGGACCAGTTTAAATCTCTGGTTCAGAACCATAATTTTTGTTAAGTATCCATATATAGAAGCTGTAAATAGTTTGTTCTTTTTTATCTTTTAACTTTTCTATTTTTGTAATTTCATTTACTAAGAATTCTTGTAAATATAGTAGCGATCTGTTCACGCCGTTGAATAGTCATCAATTGTTGATGGTTCAACGTACCATGTAGATGTAGACATGGGACACGACGGACGAATCCTGACTTCCAACACTTAAAAGGATATATCATCTTCTAAAAACAACCATAATTACTTACCATAACAGCGGCAGATAGATGCTACAGCTCCTTTTTCGTAAACACAAGGAAGAGCGCATTCAAGGGCAGATCACTCACTTTTTTTCCCGCCATATTTCCTTGGCGGATCTGCCCTTGAATGCGCTCTTCCTTGTGTTTACCGAGTAAAGGTGGAAAAAGGACGATGCCATGATTGAAATTTAGTGAATAGAAAGATAGGTTTATTTAGTTTATGAATTATCATTGATCATTTATAAGTTGAAAAAGTAAATTACTTTCTTGACCAATGGCAAATAGGCTATGCATTCAGCTCTGAATCATGTAATTTGCATATTCGGATACAGGAGTCCCATGGCGTTGACGAAAATTTTGTTTACAAGAGAAAACGTTGTGTTGTCTACGAAAAAGGAGCTGTAGCATCTATCTGCCGCTGTTATGGTAAGTAATTATGGTTGTTTTTAGAAGATGATATATCCTTTTAAGTGTTAGAAGTCAGGATTCGTCCGTCGTGTCCCATGTAGACGATATATTGGTGGATTTACATGTGTGATGGGAAAATCGAAAAAAAATCAATATCGATTTTGTTTCTTTCCTTGAGTATTTTCTATAAGAATAACAGAGTCATGTGGTAGTGAACAATATTTTATTTTCTCGAATAAAACGACAGGTTCCTGTGCAAGCACAGGCAGCAGATTCCTGGCAAAGCCAAAACGTTTAAATCCAAATTTCCTCTTGTTCTTTCCTTTCTATAAGTCTAAGGCATAATAGCTCTCACATTGAAAATACGAAACCCCCCCCCACTACTACACTCATTCATTCCGGTAGAAAAAAGGAGGGGATCAAGGATCAATCAGTTCAGTTGGGTACCGGTTCAGTTCAGTTATAGATTCCGCCTCTGCTAGGAGTACCGTCCGAAGACGTAAGATTTATGTTGGAATTTTGACCTATGTAACGGACCCACCCAAACTAGTGAGTGTTCTTTTACGTGCCTACGCCTATCGGAGACACGGGACCCCCGTTTATAGTCCCTTCCAAAAGACTAGGCTGGGTTACTTGGCTATATACAAAGAGTTAGCCCACAACACCTGGCGAGGCTCTGAGTTGGTAATCATCCCTCCACCTGGTGCTCGTCGGATTCGATGCTGGTCAGTCGCATGCTTCACTGACTACGAGTCAACGTACTAAGCACTCTACCAACTGAGCTACGCCACCCCCAACACCCACAGCAAAACTCTGAAACACCCCAATTCTAAATTACGGAGTAGACATACACAGCAAGAGATATACAATGTAAACATGACAAAGAACATGTACAAAATTGAATGATATAAAAATGGGCGATCAGTGCCGACTAGCAGTATACATTGTAGTTTACTACCTGAACTGCAGAAGCTGCTAAAGTAATCACAGGTTCCAAGCCGTTATTAAACTATGGCTATCGCTTACTAATCCAGTGCTTATTGAAGAAGCTAAAGGGTCAACTACAGGTATTGTACTGTGGAGCCACTACATAATATATAATGTACATCCTCAGTACAGTGTTCTCACGCACCTAGACCCGTCCCGGACGCATCAAAATTGATTTGGGATGCAGTAATTTAAAACATGGCGTGTCCCAGGACGCGTCCACAGACTCGTTTATTTTTCTCTTTCAAGCCCAAGATTTCAGCCTCCAGCATTATTTTTCACACCTTTCCGACCGTATGTAAAATTAAACACCTGTGTGTCGCTACCCGAGTTGACATAAGCAGACAATAGGGAGATATTTATATCAGCTCTTAAATTTAAACATTCCAGTAAGGTAGGAAGAGTGGACATGGTGTATGAAAATGAGAGTTTTATTCGATTGTTTTTTTGTTAATATTTATTATCTTCAAGGGAAAGGATTTTTTTATATACTGGTATCATGAAATAATTTATGTGGCTAAAATTTAAAGTTTATTCTTCTTATGAGGGACATTTTTATGTTTTAATTGATTTATTAAGTATTGATTTGTTTATCCCGTTCTACCAAAAATTACGGAACGTCATAAATTGATTTTTAAAATGAGGACATAGATAACGTACATTGCCGACTTAATTGATTCTAACAATCGCAACTTTGCAACGTGCCATTCAAACGTAAATTTAAATGGTCAATTATTATTTTTTGGGGCTAAGGCTTTGTTCAATTTCCTTATCATCGAAAATTCGCAGGCTTTTTTTCGGCAAAAGACTATCAGATGAAAGTGATGAATGGTCAACACTACTAGTGAGTACTACATGTAGTAGTCTAGATTGCGATGTTTATAACCATTGACGTATTTCACTTATCATTCAGGGGTGCTACTTCAGCAAGTAATTAAAAAAAAATACCTTTTCAAGTAACTTTTTTATTTTGCCTTCTAAAATGATTACCTCTAAAAGTAACTGTTTTATTTGCTACGTCCATGCAACATATTACTTCTACTAGTAATATACATAAAAAGTAAAGGAGTGGATGGTTTGTAATGATGGTAGCATACACATTTAAAGTTCTCAATCTTTTATTCTTATAAGGGCTACTCATATCAGTAATAATTGCTTCAGTAACAGAAATATCAGGTTAAAACCATTCCCTTAAAATTACTTGTTTAAGTCATATTTATCGAATGGGGCTTATCTTTAAAGGAAAGGAGTAAAGCTTTAAGCAATTATCATAATTCAAATTTGAATTTTATTTTGAAAAGGAAAGTTTGAATTTACAGGAAAAATTATTGCTCTTGTGATGAAAATTCTATTTAAAAATCTACAAGGTTACGAACTTGCGCAAATTTGCATCTTTTTAAGTGAAATTCAGCTACAATTTCGACTGTCTTTCTTGACTGAAACAGTTTCTTCTGAGAAAGTTATATCCTTTTGAAAATAATGGAAAAGCTCTTGCCTTCTACTGCTGTATTTTCTTACTTGCTGTAGGAAATAAAACATTATTTAACTTTTTATGTGAAATCATGGGTACATTTGATATCAGTCAGATAATTACATGTAAAAGTAAATTTTAAATCACTTGTTGAAGTAGCACCCCTGACTGCTTATATATATACGTCCATATCACTCGCATCATTAAAGGCCTCTTTGTCAGTAAAACAATTTAAATGAATTTTACATAGGAAATTCAGCCATCATTTTTTTAGCACCGAGGAATAAACACCAGTTGAATAACAAAGGAGCAGGTTCGGGAACATGGAAAATCGGCCCTAATTTTAGAATGTTTTATTATAACTTTTAAATTTCGATTGTATTTCGTATTAAGGAAGCTAAATGTGTGGTTGTTTGAAATACCAAATAAATATTTTAATTTACGTGCAATACACCGATAGATATGGCTTCAAAATCGGCTGAAAGTCGTAAAATACTGAAAAATCGTAAGAAATAGGCATATAAATTCTGGTCAAAATTTATGAAAATAAGTAGGGCGCCAGCCCTCATCCAAAATAATTTTTATATAAAAAGCTAGATTTGCAATCTATCTTTCGATCAACGTAAAATTCATGTTGGGTGAGGGTTGGCGCCTATACTGATTTTAAAGATTTATGCAAAAAATATGGCGATTTTCCTTCATTTTCCGTCCTGCAGAGCAAATGACGTCAAAATGTGACGTCATAACTAACACACGTGACGTTTTGACAATGAGAAATATTAACTTTCTATATCGGCAGGTATTTGGGATAAATATAAGAGATACTGAATCATAATTTTCATAAAATTATTTTTCGCAAAAATTTAGGGCCGATTTTGGCAGTTAGTGAACCTACCCCTTTACCATCATATAACAAATACTAATTGTACACACATTATTGATGCATTCATCAACCAGCACTACATTTCAATATCAGTGTGTTTTTTTGTCCCCCCGCTTTCGCAAAAGCGCGGGGACATTAAAACCGGTTTGTCCGTCTGTCCGTCCGTCCGTCCGTCTGTCCGTCAGTCACAAAAACTTTAACCTTGTGCATAACTTTTGAATGGAAAGTGATAGGGCTTTGATATTTCACATGTGTATTCCTTGTAACAAGACCTTTCCATGGATACCAAAATTTTTGACCTTGTGACCTTGACCTTGGATTTTGACCTACTTATTAAAAACTTTAACCTTGACCATAACTTTTGAATGGAAAGTGATAGGGCTTTGATATTTCACATGTGTATTCCGTGTGACAAGACCTTTCCATGGATACCAAAATTTTTGACCTTGTGACCTTGACCTTGGACTTTGACCTACTTATTAAAAACTTTAACCTTGACCATAACTTTTGAATGGAAAGTGATAGGGCTTTGATATTTCACATGTGTAATCCGTGTGACAAGACCTTTCCATGGTTACCAAAATTTTTGACCTTGTGACCTTGACCTTGGACTTTGACCCACTTAATGACTTATTAAAAACTTTAACCTTGACCATAACTTTTGAATGGAAAGTGATAGGGCTTTGATATTTCACATGTGTAATCCGTGTGACAAGACCTTTCTATGGATACCAAAATTTTTGACCTTGTGACCTTGACCTTGGACTTTGACCTACTTATTAAAAACTTTAACCTTGACCATAACTTTTGAATGGAAAGTGATAGGGCTTTGATATTTCACATGTGTATTCCTTGTGACAAGACCTTTCCATGGATACCAAAATTTTTGACCTTGTGACCTTGACCTTGTACTTTGACCTACTTATTAAAAACTTTAACCTTGACCATAACTTTTGAAGAGAAAGTGATAGGGCTTTGATATTTCACATGTGTATTCCATGTGACAAGACCTTTCCATGGATACCAAAATTTTTGACCTTGTGACCTTGACCTTGGACTTTGACCTACTTATTAAAAACTTTAACCTTGACCATAACTTTTGAATGGAAAGTGATAAGGCTTTGATATTTCACATGTGTATTCCTTGTGACAAGACCTTTCCATGGATACCGAAATTTTTGACCTTGTGACCTTGACCTTGGACTTTGACCTACTTATTAAAAACTTTAACCTTGACCATAACTTTTGAATGGAAAGTGATAGGGCTTTGATATTTCACATGTGTATTCCTTGTGACAAGACCTTTCCATGGATACCAAAATTTTTGACCTTGTGACCTTGACCTTGGACTTTGACCTACTTATTAAAAACTTTAACCTTGACCATAACTTTTGAATGGAAAGTGATAGGGCTTTGATATTTCACATGTGTATTCCTTGTGACAAGACCTTTCCATGGATACCAAAATTTTTGACCTTGTGACCTTGACCTTTGAGTTCGACCTACTTTTCAAAAAACTATAACCTTGTCCATAACTTTTTAATGGAAAATGATAGGGCTTTGATATTTCACATGTGTATTCCTTGTGACAAGACCTTTCCATGAATACCAAAATTTTTGACCTTGTGACCTTGACCTTTGAGTTCGACCTACTTTTCAAAAAACTATAACCTTGTCCATAACTTTTTAATGGAAAATGATAGGTCTTTCACATTTCACATGTGTATTCCTTGTGATGAGACCTTTCTGTTGGTTACAACATTCTTACCTTGTTACCTTGTCCATGGAGGTTGACCCACATTTAAAAACTTCAACCTCGACCATAAGTTTTTGATGGTAATTTAAATCATAGGTCTTATATATTTCACATGTGCATACCTTTTCATAAGCCCTGTCCCTTGGAAACAAAACAAAAGTTTGGACCTTTTGACCTTTTCTTGGAGTTAATCTTTCATATTTAGAATGTTGATAATATATGAGATATATTATTAAAACTTCAGAATGGGGGGATGTATGTAAGCATTTCTTTAAAGACAAACACCCAAAAGCGGGGGACCACAATTCTTTGAATTTGATTTTTTTCCTTGTTTTGGGGTCGAATTTCGGCCCCTTCCCAATGCCAAATTTCCTCTATATTTCCCCCTAAAAATCACTCTAAAATTCCCATAGAGGAATAATGAATAATGAAAAAATCACATGAGAAAATAAGAATCAAAACCTGGAAGTCAGCACAAAATGTCCTGTTTCTAAATGCATTTTAAAGCTTTTTATTTATCCCTTGTTCAGTTCAAGCAAATCAGTTGATTAGCAGTGTTAAATCAATTTTAATAAATGATACTTTAGGGTTAGATCTTGGTGAGAATTTGTATAAAAATTTTCCCAATTTCAGCAAAATGTCGCAAATTTTCCCAAATGGGACAGGCACAGGCACCATCTCAAAAATTAAAAAGAAAACCTTGATATTGTGGGACTCATTAAAATTTCAATGGGACTCACCAAAATTTCAATGGGACTCACTAAAAATTCAATGGGACTCACCAATAAGTCAATGGGACTCACCAAAAATTCAATGGGACTCACCAAAATTTCAATGGGACTCACCAAAAATTCAATGGGACTCACCAAAATTTCAATGGGACTCACCAAAAATTCAATGGGACTCACCAAAAATTCAATGGGACTCAACAACAATTCAATGGGACTCACCAAAATTTCAATAGGACTCACCAAAATTTCAATGGGACTCACCAAAATTTCAATGGGACACACCAAAAATTCAATGGGACTCACCAAAAATTCAATGGACTCGCTGCGACTCACCAAAAATTCAATGGGACTCACCAAAATTTCAATGGGACTCACCAAAATTTCCTTTGACTTGAAAATGATGAGTCCAGAGTGAGAACCCTGATCCTTCCGTCCTTTGCTTGAGCCTGTTGAGGCACTTTGGTGTACATTTATCCCGGTCGTGTGGTTTTGCCATTACTGTATCAGTTTTTGCAGATCGAGTTGGGTCACAAACACCAATTCTTTACCTCATTAACAGTAAAGTAATCACAGGTTCCAAGCCGCTTTCGAATTGTTTTACCGAATGAGCTAAAGTGTCGACCTGATATCTCAGTCTTTTAACACACCGAACTATCATACCCATCATCTGCGAAACTTTATGGCGAGCCACTAGACAACTGGCCCTATGTAGATACACTTTTCATCAGACCAAAGTACATTTTGTCTGTCTGACCAGAAGTTAAGATGATAGAGAAATCAACCCAGAATTGGCCCCTCTAATAATAATACCGGTACCTTTTAAAAAAGTTTAATGTATAATTCATTACAGAATAAAATAATATCAGATTTTCGTGTTATTTTTGCAAGAAAGTAAAATTATCGATCATGTTGATAAGAAAAACTGAAAAAAACCTACAATGGGACATTTCGGTCTGGCTAGAAATGAAGCACATCGAACCAATCAAAAATTTCGGTCTGTGGCTAAAAATGAGGCACATCAGATCGATCAAAAATTGTCTGGCTAGTCCGAGAGTAAGATGAATTTGGCGGACACTGATACCTCCGGAACCACAACATGCTCATCTGTATATCATTATCTTCTTACTATGTTTTAACCAGCAGGTACTTAGCCTTTACACATGTAATGCATGCATTTAGCTGCAATTAATCTTAAAAAGTGTGACAGACTGATGGACAAACAGACAAACGGGGTGGAAACGATATGTCCCCTGCAGCGAACCTGTAGGGGACTAATAACCATGAAATCTACACATTGTTGTAAGCTGAAAGGATTACAACTCTCACCAACCTTCCTGCATTCAACGAAGAAAGAATGTAGCGTTACATTTCCACTAGTTTTGAAATATTTGGATTTTTTGCAGCTATTTTATGCATACAGTAATCATGCATAAGTCAGATACTGGTGAGGAAGTACATATGTAGCTACATATCTGTCAACTCGCCCACTTTTGGAAATCAAAGGAAATAAAGCAAAAATTGCTTTAAAAGGAAGGAAAGGGGAACTTTAGGCATTCTGATTGCAGAATTATTTTAAGTAAATAAGAAAAATCTTTAAACAGTGACCCTGTGAAGAAGATAATGAAATTCTTGAAAAATTTTGGCTGGAAAACATTTCAATCTGCTCTGTTCAATAAACAGACATGCAAAATGTTTTACTGTATTGCTATTTTAAGTGAGATTTTTCCAAAAATGCAAAAATATTGCAATATTGGGGCCAAAAGTTAACCCCTGTGTCCACCATATTTCTGACGGCTAGAATTATACCATCAGATTCCTTTATTCTTATTCTAAAAAGAAATAAATCATTTCTAATAAAACTACATGTATCAAATTCAAAAATTTAGTTTAAAATTGCTTCAATGATTAAGAAAGAGGACAGCAAGGTGCAGAATTATCGCCCACAAGAAATTAGGAGAAAGACCCAAATTTTAATGAAATTTAGGTGCTAAAATCTTAGCCCATATCACATGGATTAGTCTGAAATTTGATAAACATTTTAAAAAAGTAAATACAAGTGATGAAAGAACCGAATCTGCATGTAAACGTCATTTTTCTTAGTTAAAAAGTCGACACGATATCTTTATCAATAGAAACGGGAAGTACGAGCAAAGTCAAAAGCAACAGTATTTAAAGCTGAAAATTAACGTTTTAATGTACATGTAGTGAAAGAAATATTCTACTTACAGTGTGTGTTGCCACAGACCAGCTAGGATGAGGGGGACACAGTCTGACTGCGACATATAGTGACCCGATATGGCAGCTTGTACAAGGTATGTCACGACTGTGTATTCTGCAACACAAGGGCAACATAATCAGGTAGGGATCACTCTTTCTGGTGTCTGACCGACTGTCTGTCCATCTAGTTATCACGCTTTCTCATAAATGGCTAAAAGTTGATTGATATTAAACATTAGACTTGTAACTAACCTGCAGGGATAGGCAAGTATGACGAGATTCAACACCTAATGAGGCCAAGGTTACATTCAAAGGTCAAGGTCAAATACCGTGTATATAGGGTTAACATATGAACACATTTACTTGCTCATACTTCATAAACAGTCAATTTTTTTTTAAATAGAAAATTGTTTGATGTGAAATATTTCCTGTAATTTTCAAATTAAATACTGGATACCTACATACATGTATAAGGGCCGCTGTAAAGAAAATTGTTTGATGTGAAATATTTCCTGTAATTTTCAAATTAAATACTGGATACCTACATACATGTATAAGGGCCGCTGTAAGCTCTTACAGCTCTAAACGTTGGTTCTAAGACGGCTTTTGGCAAAGCTTGGGGTTCGAGACTTGGACTACAGATTATTACTGTGTTTAGTTTGATTTGGACAATGAGATTTCTCTGACATTTCTTTGTTGTCTTTGATAATTGTTTAGATTGAACTAGTCATAAAACTTGTGTCACGATGTATGTACATACATGTATTAGCCAAATATTCATTCTTGATTTAAGTCTATAATGACCTTGACCTAGGCTGAAGCCCAGTGAAGGTCGAGGTCAACAAATATCAGACGATGTTCATGTAGTCACAATAACATGTATTACAGTTAAACATGATTCAAGGGAATGTCAAATCAAGGTCACATAAGACAGGTGGTCTCTTCATACAGGTATATTTATATGAAAATTGTTGACTTGGGAATTGAAAATTTGGTCACTTAAAACAGAAAATCTCTTAATTGATAAAGATATTCATCATGTTCATTGAGGCAGGTTTAATTGTATAATGATTAATCTATTAGATTGAGATTACAAAGTCTGTAATTGACTGAAAGAAGTGTCTCAGCCAATCAGAAGCCACAAAAATTGGCAAAAATACCACTAAATTAATCTGATTCTTTCAAGATGTAATATTGTTCATTCTTGGTTTGACTTATATGTATCTTTGGTCAAACTTTCATAAAATGACCTTGACCTACTTTTTTCTGACCGATTGATTTTGCTTTTAAAAGCCAATGAACATATACATAGAATTGTGTTTAAATTGAATTTTACTGCCATGATTATTGACAACATGCTGCCGCTGTGATTACCTTTGTTTTGAATCTCTAGCCCCCAGGGTCTCAATAAATAGGTGTTGCAATATTTTCTTAGCAACTCGGTAATCTTGGGCACAAATCTACATGAAAGTCCCATTACATTTTGAACATTATAAGGACATAGATGTACTTGTAGCTTTCACATGCAAATTGCAAAATGTGACATTTGCGAAGCCCAACGCGAGCCCTGGTGCTAATGAAGATTTTCAAGATTCCCCTCTAACAAAGTTAGTTATTTGTACCGCTTTTGACCAGGTCACCTTGACCTTTTACTTTTTTACAGGTCACCTTGACCTTTTACTTTGACCTTTTACTTTTTTACAGGTCACCTTGACCTTTTACTTTTGACCAGGTCACCTTGACCTGCTGCTTAATATTTGGCTAGTCTGTTGTTTCAAGTCGCATCTGAGTTGGAAAAATTCTGTGTAGGACTAAAATAGCATGATGTGGGGTAAGGTTTCATCAGTTTGCTATGTATCTTATATAGGTTCACTTACCTAAAAATAATCTTCAGATCTTGAACTTTGACCTGTTCTTCAAAATTCCTGTTTGAACTACTTTGAACTAGATTGAACAGTAATAGACATGGCTTTATTTGGTACCATGACTTCTGACCTTGCAAACTTGACCTTGAACTTTTATTAGGTACCAAGACTTCTGACCTTGCAAACTTGACCTAGAACTTTGATTTGGTACCATGACTTCTGACCTTGCAAACTTGACATTTATTTCGCCGATAATTTATCGATTCTTTCTTTTACCGCGAAAAGTTTTCTCCGATGTCCATAATATAAGTGATTTCAATTTTAATAATTGATTTTTGGTCGCGAAAAGTTTAATTTCTCTGATCTGCTGATGTCGGATTGCCCATTATCGATTTCAATTTTGACAAATCGATTTTAATTGCTGTAAAGTAGATACAATAGCCACTCTTCAATCATATAGTAACAAATCTCCACTATTTTTCCGACTAGGGGAAGTCTCCACTTTTTTCTCATAATTAGTATCTTCTTCCGTTAATTCTAAATTATTGCAAATTGCAATTTGGTTTCCTAATTCCTACTGGGACAAATTGCCTTTCCCAAAATATCACAAACTCAATGCGGGTCTCTCCCTCCCTCTCCCGCCGAGGAAGTCCCTGGTAGCCATGCTCCAATCCTACACAGATGTGAAAAAAGAAACCGTGCTGCAAAGATTACATGTTATCAAAAGAAATATTGTGCGCTGAAGAGATAGAATGAATTCTACAACGATATGAAAATATTTTTCTGAAAGAATTTGCGCTTAGGTGAGAAAACTTCGTGATGTTGCGTTTAAGTGGAAACAATGAGCTTTTTGAGATTGATGGACTTAGAAGTTGAAGGGGAACCACGGCTGGAATGGTGGGGATAGAGGTAAGAGAAATTAACGATCAGCTATTATTATCTTTCTTCAAAGGAAAAAGAGTCACTCGAGTAATTAGTACGAGGGCGCCGTAATAAGTACAATGAGAGTTTGAAATCAAAGTGTAGATGTCTACAATTAAGCTTCTTTTTCAAGATTTCTAACTGTGGTATGGTACTTGATGGGTGCGAGGAGGGGATGTGGGTGGGGATGTGTGTGGGGGATGGGCGTTATGATATGCTTAGTAGGAGATAGGGAGAATTTAGCATATACATTTGTTTATATTAGAATTTTATAGTATTTTTCCTAAAGCTGGCATGGTTTTCTAGCCTGGCTCCACCCAGGGAATGTTCAAGTCTTGTGCGAATAAAATGGAAGAATCGGTTTATTTGACATGTGGGGATGGGGATGGGGGGTTGTTCCTGAATATCCCTACCCTCTTTCCAGTTCATTAAGATAGAGAATAGTACAGCAAATCTTTTAAGACGATTGATAGAAGTTTCTGTTTATTGTTGTGCAATCGTATGTGCTCAACTGATAAGCCAAGACGTCATTAAACATTGTCTGATTCCCATGAAGAAATTCCAAGAAACCATCTGTTCTTCGCGTAAAAACAATTCCTACACGACCGGATCCAGACAGGGTTTTCCAAAGGAGGGGCTCGAATAAAGATGTGTCGGGGTTCGTCGGGTGGGAGGGTGTGTGCTGTGTGTGTTATCTGACTTTGGTGGTACTAGCTTCGTGTCATAATGTCGTTAAAATACAAAAAGAAATATAAAAGTATAATCATATAAGGCTTTGATGTTTCCTAGAGGACCCCCCCCTTTTCCTCCCTACTACATCCGCCTATGCCTTGCCGATAATAAAGCTACTTTAGGGCGTGGCTCCAAGAATAAATAGGATGATGTATTATATAGATCCAGTCGTATTTGTTTATGCATCTCTCATGGATTACTCAGACTGTAAACAAACTCACTCCACTTTCTTTTTTACATGGCGCAGATTGCCTCTGATACCCGTTTATGAGACAAATGATGATGATATTCCACTTAAGATCACGATGCTACCTCGAAAATAGGCGGAAATATATGTGGAACTTGGCTTTTTTGGTAGTGATATGACGATAGTCGCCGACTTTCGATAGTCGATCGATGAAACCCTTTCGATTTTCGATAATTGATATTAAAATTGATAATTGATTGTCGCTCAGAGATAAAAGGTAACTATAACCAAAATTGTTACCATGAAAGTCATCAAAATGACATCAAGCTAAGTGTACAAAATAACAATAGTCAAGAATTGTTGATTTTAGTTTGAAATTGTATTTCTATGCATTTGCAGTGTTTGTGTATGTTAAAAGGCCGCATCCTCAGTGGTATTTCACAAGTTTTGAACTTGATTTTTTCAAAATTCGATAGTTCCGATAATCAATCGATAGTTAGTTTCCGAAAATGCCCCGATAATCGATAGTAAAATTTGTCCGATTGCTCATCACTACTTTTTGGAGAGCTTTCTATTGGTTCCTAATACCGCGATCCACCGTAAACCGTATCTGATTCAATTTTGAATCCTATGAATAAAGGGCTCCACGATGGATGTTTGAAAGTTTGGTGTTCTTATGAAAGAACAGGGGGTAGGGGAGTTGTCTTTTAGGTCAGGCGATGAAAGGAACTAGGAAGGAAACACGAAGAGAAGGGCAAAACATTAACTGATGGAAACTTTTCAAAGTAGAATGGACGGACTGACGGACGGACAAACAAACCAGAGAGCGAATAGATTGACCAACTTTTATGTATGTTGACTTCGTCGTATGACGTATTGATTTGTATCATTTACGGATATATCATACAGAGGACGGGGGAGGGGGGGGGGTGCTGCCTGGTACTCGGGATCACTACACAGCCAATTGTGCCTCATATGAAATTCATGTGAAATCATATTAACTTTACATAAAAGTTCACACGAAATTTATGCGAAATGAGCACGGACATGAAATTTACTTAAACTTTTTTACATGAAATTCTCCTCTCTCCATTTTCCCGATTTTGCTTATACCGGTACTGTTTCTCAAAATTACCTGGTTGGGCTTGACTCATTTGAAACCCCCCCCCCCCCCTTTCCGTGCACATACCATGAATTGACCAATGAACTCTTGTGTACTATGTCAGCGGAAGGTATCCCTGGATCAGCGACTGGATCGTGTGGCAGGTGAATTAGCTGTGTTTATTTCCATTAATAATATTTACATGAGCTATATGGCAGGATGTATAGTTTAGTCGGTCACCCAAATTTATAGATTTGCTTTATAACTTTCAATCTTTAAAATATATTCTGTTTATAACATCAAACACTTGAAACTAGGTCAAAGTTTACTTTCACTGTCAACTTGACAGGTTAATAATTTTGAGAGACAATCTGCTGTAAATCGATTTTTGTCCAAGGGAGGAGGGGGGGGGGAGGGGGGTTCATTCCTTCATGGAGTGGATGTGAGGGTGGATACGTACCCAAGATTTCAAAAAGTTCATTCCCTATATCTTTATGACCTGTATCCGAGGTCATCTTGTTTTCGTCACGTCTGTTTGTCCGTCCGTCCGTCCGAAACTTTAACTTTGTGCATAACTTTTGAGGGTCTGTACACTCCTCGGGTGAAGATCTCTCCTGTTTACCAAGGTTTGACCTTATAACCTTGACCTTGGCAAGGCTTGAACTTGCCCCAGACTAGCTGTCGATGAGCACATTGTTTTCAGAAACATGTTGTCAGTATCCGGGGGTTTCATCCCTTTACTTTGTTGCAACGCAAGGACGCAGATGATCAAGTGTCAGTTTTGAACCTTTCAAAGTGGCGACACACGACATGACCTCATACATTTATATTAAATGGCTGCTGTCTGAGTATTAGGAATGTGTACCAATAGTAGCCGCTGGTCATTTATTACAACATGTCTAACACGAGTGGTCAAAATGGACGATTGAAGGAGCAAAAAGATAAATAATGCTGGATAACCACGAACGGATCGCTGCATTGTTCAATATCATTTATAGGTAAGAAAAAAGTTCTGGAACGGGGATTTGGAGAAAAATGGGGGGGGGGGGTGTCTATTTAACATTTATATTGGATTCGGTCGATGTTTGTTTGAGCAATAGTCGCCGCTTTATTGTTGCATTTATCATATTCAGCATTTTGGAGAAATCGTCAATTATCATGATGGAAGGAGTTGCTGATGAATGCTCCATATTGAAGCCTATGTATGAATGAATTTGTCAGTATTATTCCTTTCCTGTCAGGAAAGGGATGCTATTCCCAGACGTGCTCGAGTTTGATTTATTTTATGAATGAGTTGTCATCGAATTACCATAATATTGATTAGAGACGAACATGCTTGGGACCGAATTGACCTCGGTCTGAATTACATTGCACTTTCCGCGGATTAGTCACATAAAATCAATGAATTCGTTAAAAAGATTTTCATGAGAGGTATTTTTTTGCTCTATATATGATACATTATGGAGGGGAAAATACCGACATGATTTTATCGATGAAAAACCTTTGACCATAATCTGGTCAATCATGCGCAACTCTTTCACTACACTTTCAAAATTTTAATTTTTTCAGAATTGGAAAGTGCTTTAGAAAGCATACAATAATGTAGATTTTTTTTGGGGGGGGGGGGGATGGGTCCAACTTTGTGGGAAAAGATTCTTCCGTTGTTTCTCGCCCCCATCCCTTGCTCGTGCTTCTCAGTGGCGGATTCAAAGGGGGGCACACTCCCCCCTAAACTTTACAAATCATAGGTAACATGCACATTTTCAAACTACATAAGACTCTAAGAGTGAATATTTATATAATTGTCAAATTCATCATTCTCTAATCAATCTCACTCTGAGACTTCGAGGTACATTTGTAACTTCGGTCCCCATACCCCTCGCCAATTATACCCCCCCCCCTCCTCACTCAAAAGCTGGATCCGCCACTGGTGATCATTAAAATATTAGGAATCTTCTCCCTTTATTTCATACATATACAGATCCAAGATCACGTCAGATGCCATTGTTTATTAATAGCTCAATAATAGAATGGGCCTCAATTTTAAAACGGTTCTTTTTTGGTCTAATAATTTGTCTAAAAACATGTATATTATAGCAACACCCTCAGCTCTTGACCCCCCCCCCCCCCCCCTTAACTGCTGCCTTTAAAAGGATACTAGTTTGTCATTTCCGCACGTTCTTGATCTCGTGACTTTTCTATATGGACAGATATTATTATAATTGTCTTTTTCTAACTTTTCAATTCTGAATCATTACAAGTGAGTTGTCATGTGTTAATGATTCAGAATTTAAAGATAGAAAAAGACATATTGTCTCTTGCATAATTCTTTGGATCAAATCATCAGATCATCCGCGGATTTATAATTTTTTGAAAGAAAAACAACATTTTGGTGGAGGGGTCATGTCTGTAATTTGAGGTTCCCAGGATAACATGCATTTTCGATACTAGGGTTCATACTATAGCCCGATTTCCGCTTCTGTTATCGACTTAATTTCCATGAAGTCTCTCCCCCCCCCCCCCATATCCCACTCATGTCTCCGAGTCTTTCCTTATTTTTTCCCCATTGATCAGCATCAGTTATCAATATCTGGCATTCTTTGAGTAATACTGATTGATAAGACTGCGTTGAAAGGTCAGAGGTCACCTGTTAGTCATCTTGGATGTCAGACAATTCAATCGAATCGATCTCGTCTATGCATGCGACATCATCGGTAAAACGGATACTGCTTCCCGTGAAATACCAGATCATAATACATGTAGTATGGTTTATACCGATTTATTGAAATGATATGAGATTTATCAGAGATATTGAAGGAAATGTCACATTGCTCTTGTCAGTACCGACGATTCTGAGCAAGAGAAAAACATTTTAAGGAAGGACACTGCCCCATCTGATGTCACCGTCTGATAATAAGGAATTCCGTGCTTATTTTTCACATTTCTTCCTTGAACTGGATTTTTCAAAACGATGTTTGTTTTACTAGGATAGGAATAGTGCTGAAGTTTGAGCCATATTAGTAACAATAACGACCACGTGGAATAGTTTTGAACATTAACGAAGTTTTAGAATAGTCGTGACTACAAGTTACGTTTTCTTTGACTTGGAGTTATTGTTACCAAAATAAGGAGTACTTTAAGTCATCATCGTGTCTGCTGAGATCAATGTGAGGCTGGTCTCCTTGAGCTTGTAGGTTGGAAATGATGTTTCTCAATGACATATTAGAACAGGCGATAATAATACTAGATTATTTGTGACTAGAGATTTACATTAAATATGTGCTGACGTATCAGTGGAACCTCTGATTTAGATATAAGTTACATCATTACCTGTAGGTATACAGGATATTGTGCTGCTCATTACAGGATATTGTGCTGTATATTACAGGATATTGTGCTGTACATTACAGGATAAGTTTTTTGACTAAATATGTACAGGCCACGAGGTCTACCATATCGCTTATCGGTTACATGTAAACAAGTTTGAATGATATTTGTGCTACCGGTTTACAGGATTATTTTTTACCAGTTGCATGAAAGAGGATTTTTTTCAGCAATTTAAGACATTTGTGACTACAGAATTACAGGATGTGTTTGCAACCATATTATTGCTGGATGAATTGTGACTTCAGGTTTACAGCCATGTGTGCTGCCATATTACGGGATCAGTTTTAGGCAGTTTGTGCTACCGTATTACTGGATTAGTTTTGACTACCGGTTTATAGGCTATGTGTGCTTTCGTATCACTGGATTTATTATAAGTTGACTACAGGCTTACAGGCCATATGTGCTGTCGTATCACATTATCTATTGTGACTACAGGTTTACAGGCTATGTGTGCTATCAAATTACAGGATTAATTTTGACTACAGGCTTACAGGATATATTTGTTGCCGTATTAACTATTACTGGATCGGTTTTGACTACAGGGGTATAGGCCATTTGTGCTTTCGTATCACTGGATCTATTATAAGTCAACTACAGCCTTGTGCTACCAAATTACAGGATTAACTTTGACTACAGGTTTACAGGATATGTGTGCTGCCGTATTACTGGATCAGTTTCTACTACTTTTGATGTGTAGGTCTCAGGGTGATACTGCAATCACCAAGTGTCAATCGAAGAAATATTACAGGTACAAATTGTTGAGCTAGGAGAATTTCTCCTCATCTGATTTTATTCGCAAAGACAATTAGCGATGCTGATAATGTCTTTGCTTATAAAGTTTGGTATAAACATGGTGTACATAGCAAATGTATGTTTAAAAAAGAGTTAAATTTCCACGAAAGAAAAGTTAAACAAGAGTACATGTATTTTTAAAAGAGTTAAATTTCCATGAAAGAAAAGTTAAACAAGAATAAAAGTATAAGAACCATACTGCAATCGAGCAGATTTTTAAAGTGTTTTTAGCGACGTGAATAGTAAATGAAGGAAGTCATGAAATCAAATTAATTCCTATTTGTTGCCGAGCAGGAAACGTTCATTATAAATTTGTAATGTAGAGTACTTCCTGTCATACATGAATCCAGTCTCTACATTGATTATTTGGACGATGATTCATAATTATGTCTATAGACGCTCGTCTTTTAACAGACAGTCGGACAGACAGAATGCGTACATCTGGGTATGGATGTGGGTAGGACTTGTTATTGGACCATCTTTTCCCCATTTTTGATTGTCAAAACTTCTAGTTTACGTATAGTTTTATCAAAACATCGCGTTCACCAACGGTTGTTGTTATATAGAAGAAGCTTTGGACATTTCTTCTCCCAAAAACATAATTTGATAACTTTTTGTATATTTCATCACATAGATTGTTTGTGTATATGATGACCATACGTGTGCAAGGAAACAAAATCCAAAATCGAAAAGCTCCTCCCCAGCAAGTAAACAGAAAGTACACAATTCCCAAGAAACACTTTCAGAATTTCGGTTTAGAATTTGAATCATACGTTCCAGTTTGGTTTCCATGGTTTCTCTGTTTGAATACAAAGATAGACAGAGAAACAGACAGACAGACAGTCAGTCAGAGAGAGATTTCAATTAACAAAAGAAATTAAAAGAAACATCTGTAAAGAGTATCTCCCCATGCTTCACTTATCTGTATAGTATAGTATTAGTTATAACCCCCCCCTCCCCTACACCCGCTCCTGTTACTATGTGAGACATGTGGCTCGCCGGCGAGGAATAATTGTTGTGTATTGTACGTTCACCAGATGGATGGAGAGTCTGGGGGCAATGACCTTTGACCTCAACCCCTCTTACTGCTCTGCACAGGAAAAGGAGGTTTTTTCTCTATCACTCGGTCTATATATTCTGATCTAATCACGGCGTAGATGATTTGTACACTCGGTACGAAAAAACAACAAAGCAGGATGTGAAATGTACATATTATTGGTGAAATGTACATTGATGTTAAGGAAATGAAACATTTTGTGGGATTTAATTCGGATGTTGTGCTGACGGATTAACACACAGGGGAAAGCTAATTAGCAGCTGGTGTGAACGGGGGATTAGCAGGTCTGTGAAATCTACAGAGTGTATGAAGCATCTCACCGGATGTATATATATATTCTGATGTTTATAACGTTATTTTACCGCGTCAAATCTTCAAAGAGGAGGGGATTATTTTCAGGATTCGAGTAATTTACACGTGTAAGTGACGAAATGTACATCGTATGAGGAATTTCATTTTGAAGCTCGGAAATTTACCACCGACCTTTCAGGAGCGATATGAGGTAATACTGTTTACTAATGGTCTTAGGTTGAGATTCAGATGGTTGCATGGGGTTAAAGAGCGGGGAGGGGGGGGGGGGGGGGCGGTGGGTTATTGAAAAATGAAACTAGACTGAAGGGTTGCTTTAAAATATAAACCTACAAATCAAAGATTCATATTGCTGTGTCTGTCTGTAACAGAAATAACAGACTGAAAGATTTCTAATACAAATTCATGATATATTTTTCAAATATTATGACAACAAAAGGGGAATTTGGACTTAATCTTGTGAAATATGTATATTAATAAAAAAAGAAAAAAGAAATTAGCTATGCTTCGAAAATTCACCGTGGGGGGGGGGGGGTCGGAACACAACACCCCCCTGGATTCGCGCTTGCTGCTAAGTAAACAAGAGTTACTGCAAGCGAGGGCATATTGTTTCTCACAAGCACGTCTTGGTTTTCAAGTAAATGAGTCATAATAAAAATGATAATATTGTATTCAATGATAGTAGGTTTGGAGCTGGGTTGATCATCAGTGTTTTCATCACGCCTCGTACTAATTTCAGCCAATGACGTCAAAGTATGACGGTCTCATGGTGTCCTGCTTTGACGCCGGGGTAGGTCACTTAATTTTCAAACGTCAAAATTTGCAAAGAAAGCGTTACAAAATGGTTCTTGGCATGATGAAATTGTTATAGGTTTATTCCTGTCATACTTTTTACTCAAAGTAGGTATGTAAAATTTGTAAATATGTAGGGGGGTTCGTTCTATTGGATCACCCACCGCAAATTAACAAGGCCTCAACCCCCTCTCCCCCTTACACACACGCAAATTTTAGAATTGATCTAAAATGCTCATTTGAAATCATTTCTTGGATTTTACGTTATATTTTCTCAACATGCTAAATGTGTAATCGTGTATAATTTTAATTGTCCCTTTCCTTTTGAAATTTTGGAATTGGTTAGGAAAAGTATTGTATTTTTAAATTTTTGAAATATGAAATGAATAGTAAAATAGAAAAGAGGTACATGTAAAAGTCCTGCCTTTAGCCTGGATCGGTACCTGTCACAAATCACCTATTAGGTCTGGTTTAGTCATCCAGTAGCTTTCAATGTTTGTAATAAAGGCTTAATAATGGGTAAATTGTCAAGTTAGGGACATTTAAGAGTCTACTACCTCCAACATTTAGTATTATCATATATTGTATATTACAAATGGACTAGAATAGGGAGGATAAACACGTAGAGTAGTTGGTTGTATGATGTCCATGACTTTACACTGTCACTGCTGTTAAAAAATGAACAATTTTGAATCCATTGCTTTATAACTCTGAAGATGAACCTTATAGAAATCATTTGTAACAAACTAGACCCAAATATTTACATTTAATAAATTATTGAATTTTTATTACTTTTTATATGAAAATGACAATTTTGGAAAAAAAATTATGCGGTGAAAAAAAGTATCTTTTTACATTTTTGTTATCACAATTCATAATTTAGAATTATGTGAAGCCAATTATTATGATTCTTTCAAGTTCAGAACGGCTAAACTAAGGATAAACTTATAAAGAAGTTAGAATGATTTCCTTGTTTGTATCTTGTGTATAGTTATTTATGGATGATGGCCATGATGGACCTAAATCTGATACAAATTATAAGCAATATCCGATACATATACCAAACCTGTTTTAGTTGTCAGAATGTTAAAAAACTAGTAATTGTTAAAAAAAATCAAACACAAAAAATCTGAAGGACAATTTCCAGCCCCCCCCCCCCCTCTCGTTGCTCATATTATAATATGTTTGTCGCTGTCCAGAAACTTAGGGATCTTGGTCATATCATGTTAGGTCACATCATATTAGGTCATATCATGTTAGGTCACATCATATTAGGTCATATCATGTTAGGTCACATCATGTTAGGTCATATCATGTTAGGTCACATCATATTAGGTCATACCATGTTAGGTCACGTCAGAATTAGATCATATCATGTTAGGTCACATCATGTTAGGTCATATCATGTTAGGTCATATCATATTAGGTCATATCACGTTAGGTCATATCACATTAGGTCACATCATGATAGGTCATATCTGCAAGGTTAACACCATTTTGAAAACAAAAGGTTGTCATTCTTCAGATCTGAACGAAAATTATAACTTGTGTTCATGTTAATTATATGATAAATATTGTTGATGATGACCCAGGGAGTCTGTCATACTTTGAACTTAGGCCATATCTGCGAGGTCAAGGTTATTGTGAAAGCTGCTAGGTCAAGGTTATTGTGAATGCTGCTAGGTCAAGGTTATTGTGAAAGCTACTAGGTCAAGGTTATTGTGAAGTCTGCTAGGTCAAGGTTATTGTGAAAGCTGCTAGGTCAAGGTTATTGTGAAATCTGCTAGGTCAAGGTTATTGTGAAATCTGCTAGGTCAAGGTTATTGTGAAATCTGCTAGGTCAAGGTTATTGTGAAAGCTACTAGGTCAAGGTTATTGTGAAGTCTGCTAGGTCAAGGTTATTGTGAAAGCTGCTAGGTCAAGGTTATTGTGAAATCTGCTAGGTCAAGGTTATTGTGAAATCTATGAGGTTATTGTGAGTATTTTATACGGACCTTAAAATTTGAAATTTATTGAAGACTTTTCTTAGGCTTGCTATGCATGATGTCGACTTCAAGCGCTTCTTTCTTCATTTTAAGGCAACTTCTTCGCACTAATCTTTTTCATTTGATATGCAAAATCATGGTCAGTAAAACCGGAAAGTGCTTATATACATGTACATGTACCATCTCTATGGATCATTTATCTTTTTGTCGATCACATTAGGTTGTGATTTGCAGGGTGGCCACGGACTCTAGAAAACGTGGAAATGCTGAATAAAAAATCCCTGCAGGGAAAAATCAGGGAATTTGAAAATTTCTTGAAAATCATGGAATTTTATTCAATGAATGTCTAAAAAAATAACAATTACATATTGAAGTTGACAATATACATTCGAACAAAGAAATAAGACATTTTATTGCTGGTGTAACGTCTGAAAAATTTTTCTGGCTTCCTTCCTTCGCCAATGGACACTTTGAATGCAAAGTTATAGAAATGAATAAGTACAGTAAAGGAAGTTTGATTACATATTTGACATAAACAGTGTCAAATAGACTAGTATTTGTGTGCATTTTGTCAAGGAAAGTCTTGAACGAGTCAGGGAAAAAGCATGGAAATTTCAGGGAATTTCGTTTATGAAAATGTATGACCACCCTGGACTTCAAGTTGATCGACATTAAATTGCTTGATATTCTCAAATAAATGCTTCTAAAATAGTTCTGTAGCAATATTACCTACATCAAATTGCTTAAGGAAGTTTAATATTAGTTTGCGTCATATTTGATCATTATCATGATTATGTACAAAAAATGATGTACACAATAGAAAAAAAATGACACATGTTGTAATGCTTTGCTAACTAAGTCTCATTGTATACTCACACACATACAATTTGCTTTATTTTTTTTTCACGCAGAATGATCGGTAGACACTATTAACTTTCAAAGACGGAAAGAGAGAGAGATCGCTAACGTTCAATGGGTCACTTTTTACCACATGACCATCACGTGACTTAGTGAAGAGTGTCACTATGGCATTTGACATTCAGAATATTTACGGGACGCCACAGGTTCCCCGGAAACGCCCCTGTCTCCGACCACGCCGTATGACCTTGATTGACCTCAGGTAGTAACTCAGTTGTCTCCCTCTTGATCGGCATGATGACGTCATTTCCGCTCGGTATGACGTCCAGTTGGCATGTTCATCACATAACGTCCGCCTAGAATAAAATGTAGAACTGTTTTGGTTTTACGAGTTGTATCTTTGATATCGTTGCATGGCTTTTTTTCAGTGCATTTTGTTGTAAAGCTCGATTTTCGATCTTCCTTTGGACATGACAAATGGACGTCATGATGACGTAATCTTCTGTTGTCTCTATTTTTCCACTCTTTGTACTTGCATCCACTCTCTTTGCACTTATGCATGCTTTCATTGCTTTGGTTATGATTTATTTGGATTCATGATTTTCCTCAGCATGCGATATGAATGATGATGACGTCATTTGTGAGATCAAGTTCTATCTCGTACTCGATCTCACTCTGCTGCATTGTGCTTTTGTGTTGTACACTATAATGCATAGATAGTGATATACATGAGGGGGTGAACCGGGTGAAAGGGAGGGGGAGGAGGGAGAGAGGTGGAGCAATGGTGAAAGGGAGGAGGGAGAGGGGAGGTAAGGGGATGGGAGGGGGAGGAAGGGATGGGAGATAGGGGTACCCTCCTGTTCGCCCCCATCCATGTGTATCTGTTTGCTACCTCCAGCTGACCCGAGAGTGAGTAATGCTACAGTGTGATGGTTTGATTGGTGACTTTAGTGGCCAGTGCCAGATTACTCAGGGAAATCGCTGTCATTGTATAACTAAGTCACACACGGCATGCTTCTGCACTGATTTCTTGCTGTTAACCAGAGATTTCGATCACATGCATATGATACTGGCAACTACATGTGTTTCAAGACCCCCCCCCCCTTAAAAAATGAAAAAAGTTGGGGTCGCGTTCGGATGTACAAAATTAGGATATAAGATAAATTGAACAATGTTTCGCTCAGAATTTTGAACTTCTGTTCTTTTTCTTCTTTTGGAACTCCACAATGATCATCACTTCTAGCCCTCATACGGACAGTGGGATGAGGGTGGGGGTGGGGGGGGGGGGACATTTAATGTCAAATACAAATATGAGATCATTATATAATTTCATTGCCGTCATGACAAGATTTAATTTGACCTTGGTTCGATTGGCCTTGACCCCGATAAGAAAGTCCGGACGTCTGAAAACATTAGTACAAAAAGAAAAGTAGAAATAACCACCAAAAAAAATGTTCCCGTTAAAATTCTCTCCGCCATGGCTCATTAGCTTCCTTCTTTTAAGAAGCTGTTGATGAAGTGAGTTTACAGTAGTTAAGAACCTACTACAGGCAGAAATAAGAGGGGGAAATTGCGAGTGTGCCAATTTCATTAATTCAAGCAAACATTCATTTACCATACACTACATTGAACCTTTCATATTACGATAGCATAACAGACTTCCTGGATAGTGAGCGGAACCAGGAATCTTAATTGACGATTGAGACGGGACTCGTGTTTTCAAGAATTTTGATATGAAGGAAAAAAAAATATGAAACCATTTCTTGAGAGCAGAGATGACGAAAAGTGTAGATCGGAGAGAAATGTCCCGACAAAAAATCTTTCGAACTGACAAACGTTTTGAGTCCCTTTTAAATGTCTGAAAAGATTGAAACAGATTTCGACATGTCTGCAAGAGAAAAGAATTTGGATTTGCGAAGGATTGGTTTTGCAAAAAAAATTCATATTCCCGTAAATAACAAGTTCTCTAAATATGAATTAATAGTAGAGAAGGTAGAAAGGGGGGGGGGGGGGGAGATATTGCATGCGCAGTGTTTTCTTGAAGATTGTCAAATCTTACTGTCATTACGAAGATCATACTAGAAATGAAACTTGTTCTTTCGTACCTAAAACTACGCTTCTTTTACTTGATTTAATATTTCATTTGTCAACTGATAATATTGATACACTTGCTTATAATATTTCAAAGCTTTCCATCCGTCCATGCAACCCCCCTCCCCCCTCAGTTACCCCCTCTCCAACATTTCCCACTGTGTGAATTTTGGTTGATATTATTGTCTGTTTCCTATTTTCCATCCTACATCAGCCCCTGATTTTACAGCTAATTACACTACAAGTTGTTATATTTCAAAGCTTTCCATCCGTCCATGCCCCCCCCCCCTCAGTTACCCCCTCTCCAACATTTCCCAATGTGTGAATCTTGGTTGATATTGTTGTCGGTTTCCTATTTTCCATCCCGCATCAGCCCCTGATTTTACACTACAAGTTGTTATATTTCAAAGCTTTCCATCCGTTCATGCACCCCAGTTTCTTCCTTTCTAACATTTCCCACTGTGTGAATCTCGGTTACTATGACTGCCCTTTTCCAATTTTCCATCCCGCATCAGCCCCTGATTTTACAGCTAATTACACTACAAGTTGTTATATTTCTCTTCGGCTTCCTCTCTGTGCATTAATCAGTGGCAGGTTTGAAGAATTCACAAGTGCTTAGTGACCTCCTTGAAAATAAGATATGAAAATGGTTTGACATACTCAGGAGCTCATCTTACTATGGCTGTTTAATATACTTATAAGGTAAAGATGTAAAATTCTCTTTCTCTCTCTCTCTCTCTCTCCTCTGACAGTCAGGGGGGCGGACAGGGGGATACCTCTCCCCCCATCCACCCCTTACTTCTCCCCTCCCGCCCCCTTCTTTCCCTCCTCCAACCCCTTCCTCCCCCTCCTTCCCCCTTTTCCCTCTTCCCTCCCTCTTCCTTCCCTCCTCCCGCCCCCTCCCTTTCACCCTGTCCACCCCTCAGTCAGTATTTACACAGCCATAACAATGGATGATGATACATGTTTATCGCCACATTTGTATACTTTTTGACTGCTTATACTGAATCAACCCTACATCTAACTAGCATTTTAACACTCTTTTAGGACTCCACCCCCTCCCCCCCCCCCCACCCCCATAAAAAAAGAAAAGAAACACAACAATTTCCATTCGTTAGTTCATGATATTACTTTATCAGAATGCCCTGTATGCCCTATGGATAGAGCACTCGAAGACCGATCTCTCCACCCAATGTAGTCACTATGATGTGAGAGGTCGATTGTCCAAGGTCAAGGTCATATCTGTTTACTTCAAATGTATAGATTTAACACTGTCACCGATCAAGTTCCCAATAACCATGATAACTTTTAAAAATAGTGTTGCAGACTTTCATGTGAGACTACCGGTCTTAGGTCAGAAGGTCAAGGTTCAACTGAAGGTCATTCTTTTGGAATGATTGGAATAATTTTGAAGAATTGTTAGATTTTAGACACCTATAAATTTTAATAATGTCATACGGTATGTGAGGAATCCGATGCTACTTATAGATTTCGAGGTCAGATGATCAAAAGTCAAGGTCATTCCCCTAAGGCTTAAAGTTTATATGACCAGATCCGGATATTTTCACAGATATTTTCCCATGGATAAATCTACATATTGAACCGTAACATTTGGACACAAAGTTTTCTGAGCGGCTGTAAGAAATGATGTATTATACTTTTGCTCTCCTCCTCGGGTCTCCTTTTCTGGCATATTTTGATGAAATGATAAATGCAATTTTAGTTTTCAACAATTTGAAGTGCATGTAGTAGTTACACGGAAGTGCTTTCATTACTACCGGAAGTGGTTACTTATATCTGATTAAAGTCGTACTTTTGAACCCTTTGTACTCATGCACGGACCTAGGGGGCGGGGGGGGGGGTCTTCTTTGTCGCATCAGTCGAAGTATGTAAATCTGCTTAGCATTATTGCAACTTTTGAAAGACGTCTTCTCCAAAATTCTGTATCTTACACTCAGTAATTCTATTCATGTAAAAGAAATACGACCGAGGAAGAAGAAGAAGAAAAAAAGACCTCGCATATAGGCTCTTAGAAACAGGGTGGAAGTTTCAAATTCACAAACACTGTCCATGAAGATATTGAAAAAGACGGGCGGATAGACAGACGGACATACATCTTTACAGAATGAGCTGTCGTTGGTCATGTTAGTGGAGAAATTCCACTATTTGTTACTAGTATCTGGATTAGGACAAGACAGATTGAAAGATTCTGAATTCGTCATCTTGAAAATGAATGTCGTGGTGACATTAACATACGAATGCAGCAAACTTAACCCCCCCCCCTTTACCCATTCATCCCAAGTTCGATATACTTATTGAATAATGTTGAAAATTTTAATATAGTTTAATTATAATAACATTAAATTGTATTTCATTTACAGAAATGTACGGGTAGACGAAGATGAAGAACCCTACAGAAAGTCCAGTACAGCTACCATTAGGTCCGAGGGGACGGGCACACAATACTACAGTAAGGTATGTATAACAGAGGTGGGGGGGGGGGGGGGGGGGGTAGTACAGCTACCATTAGGTCCGAGGGGACGGGCACACAATACCACAGTAAGGTATGTATAACAGAGGTGGGCGGGGGTAGAACAGCTACGATTAGGTCCGAGGGGACGGACATACAATACTACAGTAAGGTATGTATAACAGAGGTGGGGGGGGGGGGGGTTAGTTCAGCTACCATTAGGTCCGAGGGGACGGGCACACAATACTACAGTAAGCTATGTATAACAGAGGTGGGGGGGGGGGTTTTAGTACAGTTACCATTTGGTCCGAGGGGTCGGGCACACAATACTACAGTAAGGTATGTATAACAGAGGTGGGGGGTGTTAGTTCAGCTACCATAAGGTCCGAGGGGACGGGCACACAAAACTACAGTAAGGTATATATAGCAGAAAGGGGGCTGGGGTAGTTCAGTTACCATTAGGTCCAAGAGGACGAGCTCACAATACTACAGTAAGGTATGTAAAGCAGAAAGGGGATCTTGGGATTGTACAGTTATCATTTAGTCCGAGGGGATGGGTTCACTATACTTCAGTAAGGTATGTAAAAGAAAGGGGAGAAGGTACGGGGAAGTGCAGCTACCATTAGGTCGGAGGGGACGGGCACTCAATACTACAGTAAGGTAAATATGTAGCAATAAAGATGTAAAGAGAGAGAGAGAAGGAGGGGGGGGGGGGGGCACGTATCATTAGGTCCGAGGGGATGGGTACACAATACTACAGTAAGGTATGTAAAGCAGAAAAGGGAGAAGGTATGGGGTAGTGCAGCTGCCATTAGGTCGGAGGGGACGGGCACTCAATACTACAGTAAGATAGATATGTAGCAATAAAGATGTAAAGAGAGAGAGTTAGAGAGGGGGGTGTCCACGTATCATTATGTCCGAGGGGACGGGTACACAATACTACAGTAAGGTATGTATGTATAGAGATGTAAAGAGAGAGGGAAAGAGAGGGGGGGGGGGTTCCACGTATCATTAGGTCCGAGTTGGGCAGTACTTGATATTACAGTAAAGCAAGTACCGGTATTAAGCTGAAAGGAGAGAGGGTGGGTCCATTTATCATGAGGTATGATGGTATAGGTATCCAGTACCGTGATGTTCATATCCTAGGAAAATAGAATATCATTGTCTAGGTAATCCTGTTCAGCAATGGGTGCGGGTTCACAATATTATTAGTAATTATACTTGACAAAGTTGATATATAATCAGGAAAGGGGGAGGGGGTACAAGTACGGGTACCATAAGATTTTAGGGAATGAATATCCACACAGTGAAGTATTTATACATGTTAAAAAATTTATGCAGGACATTTTAAGAGTAGAGGGGTTACATGCGCAGACCTAGAGGGTATGAGGGGGTCAGTTCATACTGTCCAAGGGAAGGGATCGAGGCTATGATTGATGATTGTGCTAGAGTAATGAAAATAATTGTATTTTTTTACGTAGTCTAGGGAAGGGGGGGGGGCATGGGGGGGGGGGGGGGTTTACTGTAGATAGATATAAAGACAGCTTAAAGTGGGTTGATTTAAGTTATAATTGCTAAGAAGATGTGAAATCTGTTTCCTCAACTCTGTCAGCCAGACAAGTGAAGTATAGGATGAGACAGGGTAAGGAGGAAGGGATGGGAAGGAAGCTAAGTGGTGGTTATAGAAAACTACTGTATGGTTAGACACTTGTTATTAATATCATAGGACAAGGCATGAAGGGAAGAAGGTTTCCTAGAAACCTTGAATTGTTTGCTTCTTTTAGCATTTTAAGATGTTTCGAGAAAAAAAAAAATGAATTAACAAATACATGTATATTATTTTTCTATTTTGACTGTTACCATGGTTACTGCAATACTTTACAGTTAAGATTGGTATCAACTGTATGTTGGTTTGTCTTTCAGTGCCGCTTGTCCATCTGTCTGTCTAATTTCAAGTCTGTCTGTCTCCCTCTGAAAAAAAAAATTCAGGAGGTTACTGTTATAATAGCAAAGAAAAAAAAAAGGGGGGGGGGGTGAGCCAAGAAGATGACACTTGCTTGTGTTTTAGGTCAGAGGTTATAGTTCAAGGTCAATGATAAATAGCAATGATAGAAGAAAGAAAAAAAAACATTGTTTGCTCTCTGAAGGCCACTGATACAGTGTCAGTTAACTTTGGATACTGAAACTTTATATGCTTGTTTTTCATGACAACTCCTATTGATTATCAATGTCAGGGTTGTTGGGTCAAAGGTCACATTCACAAATGACAAGAATAAAAAAAAAAACCTACGTGGACACTTTAGAAGTCACAATCATTGAATGTCCTTTTGATTTTCATCAAGCTTTACATATGGTGACAGGACTGAACCTTTTGATTTTCTAGATTAGAGGTCAAAGGTCAAGGTCACAAATTGGCGATAAAAGAGACCAAGTTACAATTTGTTGGATTCTCATCAAAGCTTGCATGTGAGTTGCCCGTAGTGAGATTAGAACGCCTATTGCTTTTCAAGGTCAAAAGGCTAAGATCATAGTTACATAATACAGAATATATTTTTGAGAAGATGATTGGATTAATAATTATTTTAGGTTTTGTAATTTGTATTTGCAGCATGGTGGTATCCAGCCTATGTATGACAGTTCAGATAACAGTAGTCTGGACTCATATCGCAGTAGCACAGCATCACAAATGAGGATACGTAGAGTGTCAAGGTATGTATACAGTCTGTAGTGTTTGTGTGTTGGAGGGGGGGGGGGGGTGAGGGAGGGGGGTGTCCAAACTAAGTATGATAGTTGAGATAACAGTAGTCTGGACTCCTATTGCAGTAGTACAGCATCACAAATGAGGATACGTAGAGTGTCAAGGTATGTATACAGTCTGTAGTGTTTGTGTGTTGGAGGGGGGGGGGGGGGGGGGGGTCCAACCTATGTATGATAGTTGAGATAACAGTAGTCTGGACTCCTATCGCAGTAGTACAGCATCACAAATAAGGATACGTAGAGTGTCAAGGTATGTATACAGTCTGTTGTGTTTGTGTGTGTGTGTGTGTGGGGGGGGGGGGGGGGGGGAGGGAGAGGGGGGGATGCTATGTATGATAGTTGAGATAACAGTAGCCTGGACTCGTATCGCAGTATTACAGCATCACAATTGAGGATACGTAGAGTGTCAAGGTATGTATACAGTCTGTAGTGTTTGTGTGTTGGGGGGGGGGGAGGTGAGGGAGGGGGGGTGTCTAACCTATGTATGATAGTTGAGATAACAGTAGTCTGGACTCCTATCGCAGTAGTACAGCATCACAAATAAGGATACGTAGAGTGTTAAGGTATGTATACAGTCTGTAGTGTTTGCGTGTTGGGGGGGGGGGGAGGTGAGGGAGGGGGGGTGTCTAACCTATGTATGATAGTTGAGATAAAAGTAGTCTGGACTCCTATCGCAGTATTACAGCATCACAAATGAGGATACGTAGAGTGTCAAGGTATGTATACAGTCTGTTGTGTTTGTGTGTGTGTGGGGGGGGGGAGGGAGAGGGGGGGATGCTATGTATGATAGTTGAGATAACAGTAGCCTGGACTCGTATCGCAGTATTACAGCATCACAATTGAGGATACGTAGAGTGTCAAGGTATGTATACAGTCTGTAGTGTTTGTGTGTTGGAGGGAGGTTGTCCAGCCTATGTACGACAGTTCAGATAACAGTAGTCTGGACTCCTATCGCAGTAGTACAGCATCACATACGAGGATACGTAGAGTGTCAAGGTATGTATGTATACCATGAATTTTGTGTGCATGTGGAGGGAAGGGGGGGGGGGTTAAGTGAGGGGGAAAAGTGGGATATACATTGAGGATTAGTATAGTGTCAAGGTACGGATACAGTCTGAACTTTGGGGAGGAGGATTAGGAGGTGACGGAAGGGGAAGGGGGGGGGGGGCATATCCAGCGTTTGTATTTGTGACTTCAGCACATTAATACTTCATATCAAATATGTTCTATTGATTTTTGTGTCGCCTGGGAAGCATAGCGACACTTAGGGATCACTTTGTCTGTTGTCCGTCTGTCCGTCCGTCTGTCAGTCAGTCCGTCCGTCTGTCTGTCTGTCACACTTTGGGTGTCACAGCCCATAACTTTTGATTGGTAAGTGTTAGGGCTTTGATATTTCACATGTGTATTTCTTGTGACAAGACCTTTCTACACATACCATAATTTTTATGCCCCCCTTCGAAGAAGAGGGGACATCTAGGTTTGCCGCTGTCGGTCGGTCTGTCGGTCGGTCCGCGACATCAGTTTCCGTTCAATATCTCTGGAATGGATTCACATATTGAAATGAAATTTTGTATACAGACACATCAAACAAAAATCTAGGTCAAGTTCATATTTGGGTCCGATCAAAAAAAGTTTGACAGAGTTATGCCCCTTGCATTTCGAAAAATACCAAAATTTCAGGGTTTCCGTCCAATATCTCTTGAATGGAGTTACATATTGAAATGAAATTTTGTATACAGACACATCAAATGAAAATCTAGGTCAAGTGTATATTTGGGTCCAATCAACAAAATTTTGACAGAGTTATGCCCCTTGCACTTCGAAAAAAACCAAAATTTCAGGGTTTCCGTCCAATATCTCTTGAGTGGAGTTACATATTGAAATGAAATTTTGTATACGGATACATCAAATGACAATCTAGGTCAAGTTCTTATTTGGGTCCAATCAACAAAATTTTGACAGAGTAATGCCCCTTGCACTTCGAAAAATACCAAAATTTCAGGGTTTCTGTTCAATATCTCTTGAGTGGAGTTACATATAGAAATGAAATTTTGTATACAGACACATCAAATGAAAATCTAGGTCAAGTTCATATTTAGGTCCGATCAAAAGAATTTGGACAGAGTTATGCCCCTTGCACTTCGAAAAATACCAAAACTTCAGGGTTTCTTTTCAATATCTCTTGAGTGGAGTTACATATTGAAATGAAGCTGTTACTTTATACCCCCATAGGTTGTATCAATGCAAGTATAAAGTAGTGATGGACTTTAATCACAGAAGGGGTAGGGGGGCATTAATGTTTTACAAACATGACTTTTAACTTGTTGACCTAGTGACCTTGACCTACATATTTGACCTACTTTTCACAAAAATTAAGAATGGATATATCTTTTGATTGGTAAGTGTTAGGATATTTCACATGTGCAATCCATGTGGCAAGACCTTTCTACACATACCATAATTTTTGACCTAGTGACCTTGACCTAGATATTTGAACTACTTTTAGAAAAAAGATAAGATTCGCTATATCGTTTGATTGGTAAGTGATAGGACTTTGTTATTTCACATGTGTATTCCTTGTGACAAGACCTTTCTACACATACCATAATATTTGACCTTTTGGCCTTGACCTAGATATTTGACCTACTTTTCAAGAAAAGTAATATTGGCTATATCTTTTGATTGGTAGGTGATAGGGCTTTGATATTTCACATGTATTTTCCTTACAATGCCATTCTACACATACCATAATTTTTTACCTTTTGACCTTGACCTAGCTATTTGACCTTCTTTTCTAAGGTTGTATATATCTTTTAATTGGTAGGTGATAGGTCTTTAATATTTCTTATGATGACGAGACATTTTTGTTACCAATTTTTACGTAGTGACCTTGACCTAGATGATTGACACTCTTTTTTCTGAAAATTTGAGAATGACCATATCTTTTTATTTGTAATTAAGAGGTCTGATATTTCAAATGAATTTCATTTGACAAGACTTTTCTACTGATACCAATAATTTTGATCCACTTTCTAGAATAATAATCAAACCGCTTCACAGGCGACACAAGCATTCCTTGGATTGCTATTTTATAAAAATATTATAGCTAAAGCTCTGTTAATTTTAACAAAAATCATTCAGCAAACAAAGTTATTTTAGATGATATTGAATGTACATGTATTTACAGTTCCTTTGATGGGTCGAGTCGGTTCCCCAAGCTACAGGAGTGTGCCCATTTTCACTATGACATCGTGGAGCTACCCGAACTACAGGTAAAAACGCTATAAGAATTAAACAACAAAATTATGATTCTTGATTTCAAGTTGCTTTGAGATGTTATAGTAATTAAACTGGAATTTGAAAAATTAACCGCTGAAGATTTATTTTGAAATTTTAGAGTGTCATAGATACAAATTCTATGCATATGAAATATAAGAAGAAAAGCCATGATAATGGTATGTCATGAAACTTCCGATGAAAGATGATGATAATATACAAGAGGGGGCAGACAGGGGGGTACATCTCTCCCCCTCCCACCCCCTTAACTCTCCCCTCCCACCCCTCCTCCTTTCCTCTCCTTTTTACCCTTCCCTTACCTACCCCCTCCTGCCCCTTTCTTTCCTCCTCCCACCCCCTTCCTCTCCCTCCTTCCCCTTTCTTGTCCTTCCTTCCGCCTCTCTCCCTTCTCCCTCCTCCCGCCCCCTTCCCCCCCTCCCTTTCACCCTGTCCACCCCCTCATACAAGTAATAATAAATATCCATGTTGTTTCAGTTCTCTATGTGTGATGAGGAACAGGAGAACTATCATCACAACGGGGAGGAGGTCATGGACAGGTCATTCCTGGTCAAGGTCACGTGTAATAATAAATCCTGGAACGTTAAGCGCACGTTTAAAAACTTCAGAATGCTGGATCGGCAGCTCCACCGATGTATATTTGATCGCAGATTTAGTCGCCTGCCTGATTTGCTCAGAGAAGAGAACGGAGACACTACGTATCAGGTCAGTATATGAAGTTATAAGACAGGTTGACAAAACCAACTTTTACTAGTGTTTAATTTTTCAAACCTACTGCAGACCTGCCTACTACTGTAAATTGGTTTGTATTCGTCAGGTACCAATTTTCGTCATTTTTGCCAAAGCCTCCCATGACGAAATTACGTATCGACGAATATAAATACTTCTGACAAAATATAGTGCAGAAAGGAAAAATTGAATCTTAAGAGTTAATACGACAGGTAAATGATAAATCATTGAAAAATGAATACGCACACAAAGTCACACATAATATACTGCTAATTACCAAATGATATGTTTTTACAACAAGCTAGGTGGTATACATGTCTCTAATTGTTTGTTTACCAATAATTGTTAAATAAACAATGAAAACAAACCCATACAGCCTATACCTGAATATTAAGTTGGCATTTGAGCAGACGAATTTATATTAAAGGGACCCTTGGATGACAAATTTACATACTGACGAAATTGTCATTTTGAATGAATTGACGAAAATTGATACTGAAGAAAATAAAGCAATTTACAGTATTACGAATTTGGAGTATTTTTTTACGATTTTTGACTTTCAATTACGCCCTACGCTCTGGCCTTCCAATTTTATGCCTAAACCTCAATTTAACAGTAAAATTAATTTTCTGGTTTTTAGAGGGCTTGATCATTGTTAAGGCAAGCACATGAATGGTAAAGACTTACAACAATTGTTGAAGCAGATAAAAAAGACAATGTTTTTTCTCAAAATTTCAATAAGTGGTTTATAATACGCTTTAGTTCCCAAAATCACACCTTTTTAAGCAAAATATTACACTTTTGGAAAGAAACAGGTAGGCAGGTCTGCAACTGGTCTAAATGCAGAAAAGAAATGAATTGAGGCTCAATTTTGTAACGAGTGTTCAACATTTCTCTGTTATAATACAGGAGATGGAGGAGGTGCTGGCGTTGTACATGGAGAAGCTGTCAGAACTGGCCGGTAGTAACATTAATTGTGGCTCTATACTCAACTGGTTTGAGGTAAGAACAAACGAATGTAATGATTTTTATTTTATTATCCCCTTGCAACTCTTTTGCAGAGGAGATATTGCTTTGTTTATTTTTTACAAATGTTCCCCATTGGGAGAGAATGAACCCTGTTGATTTTCAAGGTCAAAGGTCAAGGTCATTGTTGACTTAGGCTTGAAATCCTTGTGAACAGCATAGACAACAACATGGTAATTATAGAAGCATTAAACTTTCTACAAATATTTTCCTTGCAGAGGATGAACCTGTTTGATTTTGAGGGTCAAGGATCAAAGGTCAAGGTCACTGTGGACTTAGGCTTGAAATCCTCATGAACAGCATCAAAGGCAATGCAATCATCATATGATCACCAAACCTTCCACAAATATTGTCTATTAGGAGAGAATGAGACCTATTTATTTTCTGGGTCAAAGGTCAAGGTCATCTTTCTGTGATAAGTCCTCTACCAGCAAATCTTACATGAATATTGCTCGATGATCAAACACTTTTGAGAACGGGATAAATTTCGAAAGAACACTGTAGATTCACGTGACTTAAGTTGATGAAACCAAGAATGAATAAAAAGTTCAGTTGGACGAAAGAAAACAGGAATTCACCCTTCCACAAAACTCTGTCAAATACTCCGTCAAGTTGCGTTATTTCATTGTTTACTTATCATGTAAGAATGGTGAGGTACTTAAAGTTAGCGCTTTTTTGGAGCAAGAACAATAACATGGCGGGAATTGTGGAAGGGTTAATTGCAATAGTTGCTTTGATTAAATTTTATCTTTTCATAGCCTATATCCTTGCCTGAACTGCTACTTTTACAATCATGGTCTCGTTAGTAAGTAAACCGCCGTTGTTTTACAAACATTGTGGCATAAGATATTTGCTTGGAAACCACCATAACATTGTGTTAACATATTCCGACTACGACGTTCCTTTTGTCAGAATGTTTGTAAAAAATCCTCAATGGTTTCTTGATTGACAAACAAAGAAACATCAAAATATACTTTTTTACAAGGATATCGGCTATGAAAAAATAAAATTGAAAATCAAAACAATCATCACTGTACCTGTTTTCTTTCCTCCAAACGAGTGATATGCCTCCATTTTGTGTTCGTGGTTTCACCAACTCAAGTCACGTGATGCTTCACATTGAAGAAGGCTACATAAAATTCCAGTGTTATGCCTGCTAAAGTAAGTAAATTTGTACCTTTGTCATTTATGTCAGGTATTTTTGCCTGTAATGAATTTGTCACCCCTGAAAAAATGCATATGTAAAAATCTTTCTTTTATTAATAGTTAGATAACCGTGGTAACCGACTGTTGGTGCTAGATGACTCCGGTATTAACACTCCGGCTATAGCGGCTGCTCACGCCGTTAAAACGATACACAGCACAGGCCGTGGATGAAATATCACTCGAGGTACGCACATTTCTTATGAATGTACATTTACTTCAAAATGAAATATTTAAATCTCATTGTCACTCCATTAATGTAGTTGTACTTCTCTTGTGACAGAATTCTAAAAAAAATGTTGAGTTATTACACCTGTCTCAAAGCATAAGAACTTTGTCCTCTTTCAAATTCATTCTTTTCTTTTCAGTCGTTTATTGTTTTCAAGTCTAACTGCATGAATTTGAAAAAGAATTACTGGAGGCATTATATATGTATTAATAATGAAATACTTCCGGTTTGTTTTGATGGTGAAAAATATATATTTCCGATGTCAGCAAAAGTTAGCCGACATTGGATGGAGTTTAGGCCACAAATCTTTTATACTGATTTGAAAGAGGATAGATGAAAATGTCATTAAGCTAGGAATACTTCTACTTGATCACAGTTTGAGCACAGTATGAGGATATGTTGTGAGCCTCGTATTGATGGATTTGAATTTTATTACACATTTTGCATTATTTTTCTACATAATCCCCTTCAGTATCTATACACTTTATTAGTTTGATATTTTTCCGTAACTGTGTCAGAATTGAAGCATAGTATGTGCCATTGATTGTTTGTCCTTTTTGGAGATAATTAATCAGTAGAATACCTTCTGCATCCCAGAAAACTGATGCTTACAACATTTTAATCAGCCCTCGTAATTTATATTATACAACTTACACCTTAAGAATCATGATATTCCAATGAGTGACTCTATGTTGATATTTTAGGTCGGTGATATAGTATCGGTAATTGACATGCCGCTCTATGTTGATATTTCAGGTCGGTGATATGGTATCGGTGATTGACATGCCAATCTCTAAGTTGATATTTCAGGTCGGTGATATAGTATCGGTAATTGACATGCAACTCTATGTTGATATTTCAGGTCGGTGATATAGTATCGGTGATTGACATGCCAATCTCTTTGTTGATATTTCAGGTCGGTGATATAGTATCAGTGATTGACATGGCCACTCTATGTTGATATTTCAAGTCGGTGATATAGTGTCGGTGATTGACATGTTGCTCTATGTTGATATTTCAGGTCGGTGATATAGTATCGGTGATTGACATGGCGCTCTTTGTTGATATTTCAGGTCGGTGATATAGTATCGGTGATTGACATGCCGCTCTATGTTGATATTTCAGGTCGGTGATATAGTATCGGTGATTGACATGCCACTCTCTATATTGATATTTCAGGTCGGTGATATAGTATCGGTGATTGACATGCCACTCTCTATGTTGATATTTCAGGTTTGTGATATAGTATCGGTGATTGACATGGCACTCTATGTTGATATTTCAGGTTGGTGATATAGTATCGGTGATTGACATGCCGCTCTATGTTGATATTTCAGGTCGGTGATATAGTATCAGTGATTGACATGGCGCTCTATGTTGATATTTCAGGTCGGTGATATAGTATCGGTGATTGACATGCCACTCTCTATGTTGATATTTCAGGTCGGTGATATATAGGGCTGTAACGATTAACCGAAAAGTCGGTTAACCGCGGTTCAAAATTTCACGGTTCGATTCGGTTCGGAATTTCAAGATTTCGGTTCGGTTTTTTCTTCTTTTTGTGCGAATAGCACATAGCGATTGCCTGATTTCTTCACTCATGGGTGCCCCGTCTGCTGAGTATGTATAAACGATGTTACTCTGTTTACATGTACCTTGGGACTGCTTCAGCGTCGTGATCGGCATAAAGTCTGATCACTGTCTGAATCAATGAATTATCTATATGAATCGAGCTGCCGTGTTATGTACATGCATGATCTAATGAAAAATTGCATCTTTATGTACTTAGATGAACACAGTCTGTGTGTTGGAAACCGCTTTCCATTACCCGTTTTAGTGGACAATATATAAATGAAACGAATGAAACGGTGCTATCGATAAAGATATTAAGTTGAATCATTGAAACGTAAAACTAAGTTCAAATAGGCTTATTGTGCCCTGTTTCACAAAATAAAATCTATATACGGGAAAATTAGGAACTTCAATTATGAAATATGATATTACTAATTATGAAAAATATAAGATCAAAACATTCCCGTGTAGGATGTATCATGTTTTTACATGTATATGCTAAAAAAGAAGTGAATTTTCCTTCAAATTCTTAGCATACACCGAACATTGAACATAAAAGGTTAAAGAGAGAGTGCGTATCAAATTAGAAAATAAGATTCTTCTTCTATCCTTATATATGGTATCATCAGTCGATAGTCATATTGGATTGTTGTAGTTCTTTAGGGGGGGGGTAGATTTAATATGAAAAATGATTTTCTGATGTTATTTAATTTTCATGTTCAATGTCGGATATCATCTTTCAATTCATTATGACAACATTATGGATTTTAGTATTGTCTTTATACATCCATAAACTGGCCTACAAAGGTGTTCAGGAACAAATATAACTTTAAAAACACAATATTTTGTCATACATTATAAGCAATACATATTCTGGCTATTCGCACTCAGTACCTTCAGTGCTTTGATTTATCCCTTGATTTTCTCTGAAATAACGAACGTTTTGATTGGTCACCTTTGACGACACGACCAATTGTAGGCCGCCTTCTTCTGTAGACTCTTTAGATCTTAGTAATGGCGCCCAGACATCAAAACAGAGGTCCCAGGCGATCATTTTGTTTGTTTGAAAGTCGAAAGGTGGTCTATTACCGTTTGCAGGATTTTCAAAACTAAATTTAAATACTCGACTTATTCTACTTCGGCAATGTCGGCAAAAATTAACTGAAAACGTGCAAGGCATCGTCCTGAAAAGAAGCAGGCCGAGTATGACCTGATCTACTTAGCTTCGCAAAATAAAACAAGTTAGCCAACAGGCGACTCAGATTACAGAACAGGTACACGATTGAAAATTTCGTTATATGATTCGTGAAATCTTACCAGTACATGTATATCACTAAATAAACAGTTTTAAACTTGCCTCATATTTTGAGTGTATCTGTGTATTTGTGAAATTTATAGAGCAATTAATGTAATTTTGAAAGCAATTCCAGTGCACTTTATTTGATCACGAAAATTCTAATTGAGTTAGAATATGATTTTGTATAATTTTGATATCAAGATTACTTTGCCACATGAACACAATAGTGGAAAACTCCTAACAAACTGGTAATAATACCTTGAAAATGTACTCTGCTTTTAACCGTATCGAAAACCGAAGAACCGAGGTTCATTATTCAAATCGAACCGAACCGAAAAATTTCTGAACCGTTACAGCCCTAGTGATATAGTATCGGTGATTTACATGCCACTCTATGTTGATATTTCAGGTCGGTGATATAGTATCAGTGATTGACATGTCGCTCTATGTTGATATTTCAGGTCGGTGATATAGTATCGATGATTGACATGTCGCTCTGTTATGATATTTCAGGTTGGTGATATAGTATCGGTGATTGACATGCCGCTCTATGTTGATATTTCAGGTCGGTGATATAGTATCGGTGATTGACATGCCGCTCTTTGTTGATATTTCAGGTCGGTGATATAGTATCGGTGATTGACATGCCACTTTCTATGTTGATATTTCAGGTTGGTGATATAGTATCGGTGATTGACATGGCACTCTATGTTGATATTTCAGGTTTGTGATATAGTATTGGTGATTGACATGGCGCTCTTTGTTGATATTTCAGGTCGGTGATATAGTATCGGTGATTGACATGCCACTTTCTATGTTGATATTTCAGGTTTGTGATATAGTATCGGTGATTGACATGGCACTCTATGTTGATATTTCAGGTTTGTGATATAGTATTGGTGATTGACATGGCGCTCTATGTTGATATTTCAGGTCGGTGATATAGTATCGGTGATTGACATGCCACTCTCTATGCTGATATTTCAGGTCGGTGATATAGTATCGGTGATTGACATGCCGCTCTATGTTGATATTTCATGTCGGTGATATAGTATCGGTGATTGACATGCCACTCTATGTTGATATTTCAGGTTGGTGATATAGTATCGGTGATTGACATGCCGCTCTATGTTGATATTTCAGGTCGGTGATATAGTATCGGTGATTGACATGCCGCTCTATGTTGATATTTCAGGTCGGTGATATAGTATCGGTGATTGACATGCCGCTCTATGTTGATATTTCAGGTTGGTGATATAGTATCGGTGATTGACATGCCCCTCTATGTTGATATTTCAGGTTGGTGATATAGTATCGGTGATTGACATGCCACCTCCTGAGGATTCCCTATGGTGGAGAGGAAAACGAGGCTTTGAGGTAACTGTCTTAAATATTCTAAGGTGGTAAAGGCTTTAGTCAGACAAGATTCAAAGCTTAAAGCCATTGGTTACAATGTAATTATAGAATGAGTGAAATTTAGTTTGTGCTCTGCGAAAGAAAAAGAGGAAAGTTATTAATTTTCATCTACAGCTTTACGTCTTACCTTGTAATAAAAATAATCTCAAACAATGTCAACTTCTTGTGAGATACGTTGTATATTCAATTCTTCCAATTTAAATTCCCTCATGGAATCATGGGGATTTATAAATCAAAAATTACACTCAATAAATAGCTTTTAAAAAAATTAGATCCTATGTACACAAGTGAGGTTGTTGGTTAATTTACTGATTGTTTTGTCGACGCAGTGGTCTGGTGGTAAAGGTGTTGGGCCAGTAACTTAAAGGTTGCTGGTTTTAGCCTCGCTAGTACCGTGGTTCTACCAACCATTTAATACACTGTCGGCATGTGAATTGTAAAGAATTCTTACTGAATAAATCTCACCATATCTACTGAATAATGGTCTTAACTTTTCATTCTTTGAGAACGGCCACACCAAGGAAATATATTTAGCAGTCAGGGGTCCAACTTATTTGAGTAATGACTTCTTGAAGTTAATTAACTTGCATCAGTAATAACTTATACAAGTTTTGTTCATGAGTTTATAACTTGAATGAGTTATAAATAAAAGAGCAGATTTTCCTCAGAATTTCTTCAATAACTTAAACAAGTTATAACAGTGTTTTTGATTTAAACATGTTTTATATTCAAAGCATTGTGATTTATTGTTAATATTCACATTCAGAAGATGCATCTAGGTCTTTACTATGTTTCTGACCTAATTTTCGTGGGAGTTAGCTTGTCTGTTGATGGTAAATAGGATTTAATGATATAAATATTCCCCAAAGAACCCTAATTTTGAGAGCTTTGCGCTAGACCCACAAAGCATGCGCTGGATAGTGAGATATACCAGGAGGTTGTCCAATTTAATATCTATTAAGTTACAAATGCTCAGTTCATAAGAAAAATGCTCAGAGGAGATATTAAGGTTCAAAATTTGCTGTTATAACTTGTTTAAGTTATAAATACTAAAACCCAGTTACTTGGGCAAGTAATAACTTTTTTAAGTTGGACCCCTGACTGTTTAGCATCAAAATGCATGTAATGAAATATGACTTTAATGAATTTGGACCAATTGTCCCCTGGGCTTCGTTATATACGAAGTTTACTGTATACTTTGATAGTATTTGTGGTATACAAAAAACCTGTCTTTGTTGTGTTTGAAAAATACAATGTATTTGCTGTTTTGCAGGTCGGGTTTTTCCCCAGTGAGTGTGTGGAGGTGATAGGTGACAAAGTACCTGTATCCATGCAGACTAATATTCCACTCGGCTCCAGCAGTAAGAAGCCTTGTAAGCATGAGTATATACCTGTCCTAACTAATGACTAACAGTCGACGCTAGGTTAACATTAACGACTAACATTCGGCGCTAGGTTAACACTAACGACTAACAGTTGGCGCAAGGATAACACTAACGACTAACAGTCGGCGCTAGGTTAACACTAACGGCTAACAGTCGGCGCTAGGTCAACACTAACGACTAACAGTCGGCACTAGGTGAACACTATCGACTAATAGTCGACGCTAGGTTAATACTTACGACTAACAGTCCTCGCAAGGTTAACACTAACAACTTACAGTCGGCGATAGGTTAACACTTACGACTAACAGTCGGCGCTAGGTTAACACTATCGACTAACAGTAGGCGCTAGGTTAACACTAACGACTAACAGTCGGTGCTAGGTTAACACTAACAAATAACTGTAGGCACTAGGTTAACACTAAAGACTAACAGTAGGCGCTAGGTTAACACTAACGACTAACAGTCCTTGCTAGGTTAACACTAACGACTAAGAGTCGGCGATAGGTTAACACTTACGACTAACAGTGGGCATTAGGTTAACACTTACCACTAACAGTCGACGCTAGGTTAAAACTTACGACTAACAGTCGGTGCTATGTAAACACTAACGACTAACAGTCGGCGATAGGTTAACACTTACGACTTACAGTCGGCTCTAGGTTAACACTATCAACTAACAGTTGGTGTTAGGTTAACACTAACAACTAACAGTAGGCGCTAGGTTAACACTAACAACTAACAGTCGGCAATAGGTTAACACTTACGACTAACAGTTGGTGCTATGTTAACATTAACGACTAACAGTCTGCTCTAGGTTAACATTTACGACTAACAGTCGGCGCTAGGTTAAAATTAACGACTAAAAGTCGGCACTAGGTAAACACTAACGACTAATAGTCGGCGCTCAGTTAACACTAACATCTAATAGTCGATGCTAGGTTAACACTAACGACTAAAAGTTGGCGCTAGGTTAACACTAACAGCTAACAGTCGGCGCTAGGTTAACACTAACGACTAATGGTCGGCGCTAGGTTAACACTATCGACTAATAGTCGACGCTAGGTTAACACTAACGACTAACAGTCCGCGCTAGGTTAACACAAATGGCTAATAGTCGACGCTAGGTTAACACTTACGACTAATAGTCGACGCTAGGTTAACACTAAGGACTAACTTTCATCGCTTGGTTAACACTAACGACTAACAGTCGACGCTAGGTTAACACTAACGACCAACAGTCGGCGCTAGGTTAACACTAACGACTAACAGTCAACGCTAGGTTAACACTGTAGGGATTATAACTGCTGTCTTATACAAAGAAAAAACCTTTACGTAATTACTGTTGTATGTTTACTTATTTTAGCGCAACCACATTAGCAGAAAAGGGCAATTATTAGGCAGGATGACATACTGTACTTACATGTACATATGTATGTCATTATCCCATTAATTCACAACTAATACAGATATTTAGCAGTCTTTACGTAAACTCACTAGCCTGATGCCTTAGGCTACTATAAGTTTTGTCATGCTAGTAAAAAGTGCCTCACAAACTATACAGTTGTCTAGTAGGATTTTTAAGTTGGCTAGTGGTTTCAAAAAGTTTTCATGAAGATTATTATAAGCATTGTTTTAAATTAGTGTGATAGTGACAGCACTTACTCTGCCAAAATATTTAATACTGCTGAAATAAGTATACAAACAATAGTACGGTAAATAATGAGGAAATAATTCTAGTATAGTATGTGCCATCCTCAACTGTTCATCATGCAGTTTTCTTGGAATGGTCAATTCGGTCTTTTCGAAATACAGAGTTACTTCCCTTCTATGCAGGTATCTGACGTCAGGTAATTGTGATGTCATCAAATTAAGTAAAAACAAGCGTAAAATTCAGGGAAATAGGGTTACAAATATGATGTTCTTTGAGGAAGTTAATGACGTCACAATGCTTCAACATCGGATACCTGCAGTAAGGGGAAAAAAGTCTCTATTACGAAAAGACGGAATACTGCATTGATTTCCTCCCCTTTAGAATTTTTGTTCTATTTTTGTCAAAGAAAGTATAGAATGATATGGCTAGAAGCAGTTTGCGTGCATTTTTCAGATTTGTTAATCTTCATTTTTTGTCCTTTTGATGGGACAAATGTCTGATGATGTCACTGTGTTTGTGTGTGTCCGTATGTCCTATTTTAGAAATGGATTTCATTGCATGAACTTCAAAATTAGCATGTTAGATTCAAAGGTCAGAGGTCAAGGAAATTAAAGTACAGTAAATGTGCTTATTTTCGCTGCGGAAAAATTTCACAATTATTATATATCAAGACGTTTTGTGTGGGGGAAATATATGAGATAAAAATGTCTTTACCATTGTAAGAATGCAGCGGGGATATTTTTGCATTGGGAAAATTTAAAAAAAATTATGTAAAATTCATGTGAAGTAATTCATGTGAAATTCATGTGAAATATTTTTCACATAAATCTGATGTGAAATTTATATGAATTTCATACAAACTTTCATGTGAAATTAACATGACTCTCATTTCATATGAATTTCATGCGAGGCACAATTGGCTGTGTAATCTTTTTAATAATTAAAAAAAAAAATTTCCGTTTTATTTCATAACAGTAGTGAGGAAGCATGGGAAGTTCTTATCATTCCTGAGGATGTTTTTCTCGACCCGACCGGCCAGGATAGAACTTAAACAATCTGGTATTGTGAAGGAGAGAGTGTTCGGCTGTGACCTCGGAGAACATCTTCTCAACTCAGGACATGATGGTAAGCTCTTTATTCTAATGCACTCGTTTGTAATATGTGTTTTGATTGGTTGAACGATTAAGAAACTGATAGGGGATTTATGTTTCACTGCAGTTTTTGATATGATGTCATGCATTCCCATGACAATGTCGTTAAAAACGGGTTTTCTAGCTCATTACCGAACATAGCTTTTGCTGGGCTAACGCCTCATGGTAAAACTGAATTTCTGACAGGGGATTCCCTGATACCCTGTCAGTTTTTGTAAAACATACGTATGATAATCCCTAGGTAAGGGATAATAAAGGGGGGGGGGGAATGTGATGGGAAGGAATTAGAGTGAATATTCTGTATGACAATTAAAACCTTTAATCTGCTCAACATAAGGCAAGATTGCACAATTCCTCAATACTTCAAAAAAGTGAAGGATAGTAAATATCAACTTTATTTATTTTACAATGTTTACTGAGCAACATGAGCAAGTTATACAATTAATCATGGCATTTCTAGTTGGCTAAAATGTAAGAATATGGTTGGAAGGGGTTGTTCCTGGATGCAGGAGGAGATGGAATAGATAAACCTCTTAAAACCTCCTTTGCCACATTACGATTTTTTAAGCTATTGTGATACTTAATGTAAGTCTTTACATGACAGCACATGATTATTCTTCACTTCTATATTTCAATGTGAAAAAACGACAACAAGTTGGGTATGGGTATATCCATATTAAGTCGTCTACTTCTGTAGTGTAATCCAGTATACATGTACATGGTGTACAAATTTTCATTGTTTTTCAGTACCCCTGGTTTTGAAGAGTTGTTCCGAGATCATAGAGGAATACGGGATCGTAGATGGTATATATAGACTGTCAGGCATCACGTCCAATATACAAAAAATCAGGTAGGCTTGCAGAATCAGTCAACAGAGATTTTCCTCCGATATTTATCAGATTTCCGTTATTTTTACTCCAGATTATATCATTATAGGTTCTTTATTTTATGTTGGTTTGGCCTCCTTTTAAGCTTTTCTGATATTTTTGCTTACTGATAAAATGATCTATGCACAGTAAAATAAAGTTAAATGATGGAACTATTTTCAACTATTTGTAGAAATGTTTTTCATGTGTTTTAAACATATTGCATTGATATACATGTATATTTATAAAACTTACTCAAACTGCTAGAAATTTAAATAAGCGAAGGACTTAGTGTGCTAACCCCTCTTATCGGCCCTATGATTTTGACGAAAAATGCTTTTGATAAATGAATGATTATTTATCACTTTTTTGCAATGTTGAATGTTTAAGAAAATACCGTGTCATAAATTTGAGCCCTCGTAGCATCACGTGCATGATGTATGACATCATGTTCTGACGTCATTTATCCTAAATGACGCAAAACAAAGGAAAATCATCGAATTTTACACACAAATCTTTAAAATTCATCTTCACTCCAGGCCTCGCCCACAATATTTTTTATGCAAATTAAAAGGGCGATCAGAAATCCATTGTTTGATACAAAAATATTCATGGCAAGGCCTGAAGCACTACTTGATTTCATAATTTTGTATCATGATTTCGCTCATTTATTGATATTTTCAATGATTTCAATGTTTTTAGACGTTTTGAGCGACATATTCAGTATATGACTGTGAAATCAAAACAGGTTTTACTGATTTGGATTCACCATAAATTTGACGTTTTATAAAGTAGAATATTATGGATATTCATGTATGAACAACTTTGAAAATAAGGTCGAAATGGCAGGTTACCGCACCTACTCCTTTATTTTATGATACCCCCTATATTCCATAACAATTCAGTTTTGTAATTTTTGGCCAGATTGCAAAGCAATTCCGGTCTATAGATTGACGATGTCCTTCTGTCTGTCCTTCCGTCTGTCCGTCTGCCGTCAACATTTTGGTTAAAGTTTCTGGTTGAGGCAAAATCTAAGGAACTGTATGCAGTGAAAACTTTTTATATTATACATGAAGCTTGCCCATCACAAGACCTTTCAATTTATGCCGTAACATTTGACCTAGTGACCTTGACCTTGAACTTTGACCTAGTTATAGATTTTGGTTAAAGTTTCTGGTTTAAGCAAAATCTATGGAACTGTATGCAGTAGAAACTTTATATTATACATGTAGGTTGCCTCTGACAAGACCTCTCAATGTATGCTGTAATATTTGACCTTGTGACCTTGACCCAGTTGGTGACAAAAACTTACTTTGCAATCCGGCCATTCCGTCTTTAGCGATGTTTTATTGTGTAATGAAATGAGTTAATATTGTCGCTGGATGCAAATGCTGAGGATTCACTATAGGGTCACAGTAGAAACAGGGACAGTGACATGGTATTTGCAAATTACATGTTATTTGCAAATTTGACATCAAAATTTCAATATTTGGATGTTATTCTAACAATTGCAATGTAAATCATTTATCAAAGATAAGTCCCATAATCATAATTGATAATTAAAAAGGATAAAAAGAGATCGCATTGTACAGGTTTTCATATTAACCACTTGTGTATGTCATGGACATGGGTGAAGGCATTAACCTTTAAATGGTTAAAAATTATGACATACTTTACTTTCGTTGCAATATACGTATATAAGTAACAATCATCAAACTTTTGAATATTTATTACTTATATTACATAACTTTTGGAGGTTTTTGGCCGCGGTTGTGCTAAGCGGGAGCCAAGACACCAATTGAGCCTTTGAAGGGCATCCCGATGAAAATATGCAAATGAAGCTGTATTAGAACTCTGAGATCAGCCGTTCTAATTATGCTTAATAAAATGATAAAGAAATAGAGCGAATATCTGTTAAAACAAATTAAAATCGTGGGGAAAATACGCCAACTTATATACAAATGTCAGTTGCACTTCATCACCGAAACGTCTTTAATCATCTTTGCGCAGCCGCGACGAATTCCTGTTTTGCTTTCCATTGAGCCATTACATTGTCTTCGAACAGTCTGAAAATATACAACTCAAAGGCAGAATCATATTCATAAATAATTAATTGTAATGGGTGGGAGGGTGGGTTGAAATTCACAAAGCAACTGAAGAAAGTGTCAAATTCACGTGGTTTTAAGCATGACGGGCATAACTAATAAAGGTAGAGGAAATCCGAAAGTACATAAGAACCGTGTGCATAAAGGTTATGACCTCGGTCATGGTAATGGACATCTAACCATCCATGGCCCTAACTTTGATAAATTGATTGAATAACAAGTATTAAATCGCGGTAATTTTAAGATTTTCAAGTGATGTTTCCATTTCATATAGTATTTATAAAACTTATGGTGTGAGTTTGATTCCCCTGCCAAGGCTTGGGGATGTAAAAATCACACAACTTGTTTCATGAATAATGTATTAAACAGAAACATTATTTTATGATCCTCTTTGTTCTTGTACGCATTAATTAAGTAATGGCTGTCATACTTTTGATATTCATGGGTGTATAATTCTGGTTGGTACAAGTGGAAATTTTCTGATAATTGCTTCTTGATTCACGTAGTTTGCACGTGACCAACCAGAATTATACATCCATGAACACTAAAAGTAAGACAGTAATTACTTACATTTACATTTTTGCTAAATATTAGACACCCTTTTTTTCACGAACATCGCTTATACAGGGAATAACAGCATCAAAAGTATTTTAACGTTGGTAAATTCTCCCTAAGACAAGTAAAGTTCAAAACTTTGGCGTGACATCACAATAGGCAAATTGATTTATTGGAATATAATTTTAGTTGCCTAATGGGAGTTCAACTTGGGAAATCTACTAGTAATGTAAATATTGCCAATTATTCTTTTCCACTAGAATGATTTACATTTTCCACTATTTTTTCCAGGCATGCGTTTGACGAGGACAGAGTTCCTGACTTAACGGAAGAAATCTACCTCCAGGACATACACAGTATAAGTTCACTTCTGAAGATGTACTTCAGGGAATTACCCAATCCTCTACTTACCTACCAACTCTACGATAAATTTGCCGTTAGTATTCCTTTTCATACTTATACTTAACGATTTACCAGTATTTGTACAATTGACCCTTCCGATTGCGGGAAAAACATGCAAAATTTCGTGACGTCACAATGCTTTTACCATGTGTTTACCTCGGACAAACGAGCTTCGAACCTTGGTCAAACATTGAAATTGCATTGTGACGTCATGGAATTTCTTAAATTTTTCCAGCATTCGGAAGGTACAATTAACATGGTAAAGTTGTAATTGATTTAACATGGGGAGTTAAGTTCAACAGTTCTCCCAACTCTACTATAAATTTGCCGTTAGTATTGCTTTAATACATGTACTTAACCATTTACCAGTATTTGTACATTTTACATGGTAAAGTTGTAATTCCTTTAACAGGGGAGTTAAGTTCAACAGTTCTCCCAAAATTTTACGGAAATTCAGTAAAGGTTATGCTATAGTGTTTACATAGAATCATTCGCTGTGAATTAACCTTCACTACTTTCGTGGTCAGCCTCGTACCGTGAAAGTTTGACTCCGTGAATACAATACCTAATGCATAATTCAATAGTATCAGGAATGGATCTGCAAATAATTGTCCAAGTGAAACGATTTAGTTTTATAAAGGTAAAGTTAAGGTAGGGTTTATAGTCTCGTTTGCCTGAGCCTTACGCGACTTCTACAATCACCTCCCTGGCAAGACCTGTACAATCTAGTGCATTCTCAACTCCCTTGGGAGTATACAAGCAGAGCTGCCGTTTAGGCGCTAATGTTTTTCATTCACATTACAAGCTCATCTCGTGTGCCAGGTACCCGAATTACTCCTGGGTGGAGAGAGTGCAATGTAGTGTAAAGTAACTTGCCCAAGGTTGCAATTGTTTTGCAATGATCAGCAACAGTAAGAATCGGACCCACAACCTATGGTTTCACAGTCCACCACGCTTACCACTACGCTACCAGCACAAAACAGCAAAAGATCGTACTAGAGAATGATTCTACATGTACTTATACAGTATATCTTAAAGTGTAAAAATACGGTCATTTACAAAAAAAAGAAATTTCATCACTTGAACGTTTTGAAGATTCTGATTTTGTATATTGAGTCTGCGGAATACAGAGTTTTTTCCCTTACAGACGGTATCTGACGTAAAAGCATTGTGACGTCATGAAAATTGTATGGTAATGTTGATTTTATACCGTCATTTCCCAGTCGTTTAGGATTGTTTCCATAGAATTCGATGACGTCATATTCAGTCTATGTCAGATACCGTTTCAAATGGGAAGTAACTCTGGTTTTCGAAAAATAGCGAATAGGTGATAGTAACTACTTCCTTTTCAAGAGATTGCACAAAAGTACATGTACATGCAAATGTTCTGATTTAAGCAAATATTTTCCAAAATTTACAAGGAAATTTTGCATTCTGAATGAAGACCAGCTGCCTGTTTCACAAAAGTTCTTACGAAAAATTTCAGGAAATTTTCGCAACTTTCGATTGCTTAGTTCTACTTTCTAACTAGATTTAGCAATTTCAGGAAATTTTCGCAACTTTCAATTGCTTAGTTCTACTTTCTAACTAGATTTAGCAATTTCAGGAAATTTTCGCAACTTTCGATTGCTTAGTTCTACTTTCTAACTAGATTTAGCAATTTCTGGAAATTTTCGCAACTTTCAATTGCTTAGTTCTACTTTCTAACTAGATTTAGCAATTTCTGGAAATTTTCGCAACTTTCGATTGCTTAGTTCTACTTTCTAACTAGATTTAGCAATTTCAGGAAATTTTCGCAACTTTCAATTGCTTAGTTCTACTTTCTAACTAGATTTAGCAATTTCAGGAAATTTTCGCAACTTTCAATTGCTTAGTTCTACTTTCTAACTAGATTTAGCAATTTCAGGAAATTTTCGCAACTTTCAATTGCTTACTTCTACTTTCTAACTAGATTTAGTAAAGTTTTGTTTCTAATTTTGTATTTAATATATAGAAATGACATTAAAAATCATAGTACAGTCTAAATATAACAACAACATTCAAACGTTTTATTCAATGATGAAAGTTACGAAATTCTGGAATTTTTTCATAAGAATTTTCATGAAAATAGGCACTGTTTGGGGTTTTTTTTGTTTTTCATTTCTTACCTAATCATGAAGATTTTGACATGTAAGTCTACCTAACAGTCATTTATGTAGATTTTTGTAATGTTATTTCAGGATGCAGTAAGAGATGAAGATAATAAGTTATGGAAGATACATGATGTGGTGCAGCAGCTCCCCCCTCCCCATTACAGGTATTACGACACATCCCGTTGTGAAATATGAAAGTAATGTGAAACTTACATGTACATAAATTTTACATAAAAGGTCACATGAAATTGATGTGAAATGAGCACAGACATAAATTGACATGGACATTTTTTACATGAAATTCATAGAAAGTTCTGACATGAATTTCATGTAAGTTCAATTTTGCTTGAAGGTCACATAGAAAAATTCATGTGAATTGAAATTTATATGAAATTAATGTGAAGTATTTTTCACATAAATCTGATGTGAAATTTATATGAATTTCACATGAACTTTCACGTGAAATTTACATGATGCTCATTTCATATGAATTTCATGTGAGGCTCAATTGACTTTGTAAAGTTTATGGGATAGCTAAACAGTCCTACAGTGTAGCTTACCTGAACATAAATTCTAAATCAGCTTTTAATGATGATACTTAACTAATTTAAAGATGTTTAATGACACCTAGAATCCTTGGAATTCCATGGGTTGAGCATGCGGGGACTATGAAAGAATAGTGTCGGTCGACCGGGCTGTATTGATTTTTGCTTTGCAGAGTTACATCCCTTGGAGAGTAATGTGCTAAAGGCGTCGCCATTTCCTTGTAAAGAATCTGAATAGCTTTGGTCTGTCCTTTTAAAAATGCTATCAAGGTCATGTGATGCACTAAACCTATAAATGCCATTTTGCGTAGGTACTATTTAAGAAATGACTGTCTTACTTTGGGTGTTCATGGTAGTGTAATTCTGGTTGGTCACGTGCAAATTCCGTGAATCATGAAGTGATTCTTGGAAAATTTGAACATGTCAAACCAGTATTATACTACCATGAACACCCAAAGTAAGACAGTCATTACTGAATTTTCCTTTCTCACTAAATATCAGACACCCCGTTTAGCATTGATAAAGAGCGTTTTGAGCATTATACTGTCAAAAGTATCTGAACGTTGGTAAATTCTCCGTACTCTCTAAACTAAAGCGTGACGTCATAATAGGCAACCAGATTTATAATTTATAAATCCCTTTGCCTAACGAGCGCTAAACATGGGTATATCCCTGCAATGGAAATATTTTGTCATAGTGTTGCTTTTGGAAGGTAAATAGTCACCCTCACTGACACTCGGGCACTATTTCCTCCAAAAGCAACACTATGAGAGAATAGTACCCACAAAAACGGTCATTGATAGGTAGGTAGCACATCCATTAATCATCGCTGTATTCATTGAACATGTCATAACATAATGAAATGGAAGTAGCGTTTGCATGATTAAAAATGGACCATTTTCCGATCTTGTTAGAAAGCACAAAATGTCCGAGTCAACATCTTTTTGCGTTGTTTTTCATTATGACTTCACTGTTTAAAGACGCGATTCCATAGTGACATAACAATGGAAAAGTGCGCAAAAATTGCTGACTTCGGACATTTTTTCGTCATTTTGTCAGCCAATATGAATTTCGGCAAGTGGCCTATTCTAGGATCCTTTTCTATAATTTGCGAAAATGTAAAACGTTGCTTGTGAAACCTTTTTAGACTTTGTTTCAGATAATTTTCATGTAAAAATACCTTTTATATTTCTATTTGACATTTAAGGACGACAGAGTTTCTGATGCGTCACCTGGCAAAAGTAGCAGCATTCGGTACTGAGACTGGAATGCACTCCAAAAACCTGGCTATAGTATGGGCACCCAACTTACTCAGGTACATATACATGTATTTAATTAATACTGTATAGAAAATGTACAATATAGGAAGTTTATTAAGTTTCAACTGGTACCTGTTTTAATTTTGATTTCACACACACATACATGTTTATGTGTAGTATCAGTACTTAATCTTGGATCATTAACCATAGGGAAACAAGTTTTAATACAAGTCTACATCAGTGATGCTGAAAAGTGCCAGTCCGAAGATTTGACAGGCAAACTTTCATTTGAACTGGCAAAAAGTTTCAAGTTTTGCTACAAAATTCTTTATTCGGACTGGCAACATTTTCAAAATGACTGGCTCTGCTACATGCATGTTCATTTTACTGTTTTAGTTAATGAAATTTACTGCTAATAAGTGTTTACATGTACATGATGCACATGTGTATGATTTAAAACACAGACACTAAAATACACAAATATTTGGTCCTTGGCCTTTAAGTAGTCTTTATGGAATTTTTGAGTAATTGTGTTTTTACATGTATTTGTTTCATTCCTTCCCTATTGAAGAAATATGCATTTACTACATGTATATATAGTTATATACATGTCACAGAAAACTTCAAAATTAAGTAACACTTTTTGTGTCACCTGTAACACAAGAGCTACAAACAGGGATCACTTTGTCTGGCATCCCTCTGTCTGTCCGTCTGGTAGTCACGCTTTTTCACATATTTGGCTATAACTTACTTGATTTACTTCTGACATTTCTCAAACTTGCCAGAATGGTAAAGCATGATGAGACTCCGCACCCAATGTAGGTCAAGGTCACTTGACTTTCAAGGTCAAGGTCACGGTCACGAACCAATGGTCAAACATGTGACAGGGGGACATACATGTATCTTTTCTTGAGCAGTGCTATTTTATTTATGCTCTTCAGTAGAAATATTGTTATGTGCATAACGGCAAACATATTACATGTAAATGAATATTGAGTCTTTGTGTCGGCACCATGGTCTAGTGGATAGGGCGTCGGGCCAGTGACAAAAAGGTTGCTGGTTCGAGCTTCACTAGGACCATGGGTCGGCCGACATATACTTATCTACATGTATGTTATGTGTTTATATGCAAAAAAAATGTCCTTGTCTGCGTATTGTTTACATGTCTGTGGTGTTTTTTTAGAAAAAAAAATAAAAAAATATTGAGTCTTTGCGGAATACAGAGTTCTTTCCCCTTACAGACGGTATCTGACATAAAACCATTGTGACGTCATGAAAATGGTATGGTAACGTCGATTTTATACCTTCATTTCCCAGACTTTTAGGATTTTTTCCAAAGATTTTGATGACGTCACAATCAGTCTACGTCAGATACCGTCTCAAATGGGAAGTAACTCTGGTGTACGAAAATAGCAAATATGCCAGCAAGCAGACAGCACTTAATCGTCCCTGCTTCTAAATGCAAATGTAATATATTTATTCAGGTCCAAGGAGTTGGAATGTGGAGGTGGGGCGGCAGCTCTACAGGGAGTTGGTATACAGGCTGTCGTCACGGAGTGTCTGATACTGTATGCTGATCTAATCTTTAGTGATAAAATGCCAAATTACTCCTCTCCAGAACTCAAACGTAAGTAGTCCAGAACTTAAACGTAAGTTTGTCAGTAGAAAAAATATTGTATACATTTGTACAGGGGTGATTTTTGTCCGATATTTATCAGATTTCATATATTTTGATTTTCTGATTGTATCGTTATAGGTTCTGTATTTAAAGATATTTTAGCCTCCTTTTAAGTCGTTTCATTTGCACTGAGAAAATCATCACTGTGCGAGGGTTGTTTGAAAAGTTCGTAGACAATCGCAATATTTCAGAAATACGTGACAGTACAATTTTCTCACAATATATTCATGATGTTTATTATAATCAATTCATACAATATAAAGGTTACTGAAAAATATGTCATTTAAATAATTATCTTAAATTATGTGTTGTGACGTTTAGCGGCGCAATATGAAAACTGAGATATCGAAAATTGTGTACACGCGCATAATTCCTTTATCATTTCTAAATGCGGACGCCGAGAAAGTCAATGTGTTTACTTATTATTTGACAGTAATTGAAAGTTATCATACTGAAATTTGAACTTTTTACGATGCATTGGTATTTAGATATCCCTATTACAAGAAGCGCCATCAATACGTATGCGTGGAAATAATGACGTATTCCTGCACTTTTTTTAAGAACGTGGAGTCATTGATCTGTTATTCAAGCTGATACAATCTCCACATAAGACATTATATATGAGAAAAATGGCTATGGAACCCAAGAAAATGTTTCGAGCGCACATCAATATGCCTTCAATTTGCAAAAAAGATGATAATTTGATAAAAATCATTCAAAGAGGATGGTTTGGATGACATGAGAAAGCAAAACCAAATTATCCATACGTTCTTAAATGATATTCTTAATGCGTCTTCTGTGAACAGATAGAATGGGACCAGGGAATAATTTTAGCACATGATTGCCTAGTTTATTCTGTATTATTAAAATTTGAGCCGATTGACATACAATAAACGTCTTATGCACCAATATGATTTCAAATTTAGAGACAGAACAAAAGGTGAAAAATGATAAGTACTCTGTAATTTGCGTGACGTTGCTTTGGACGACATTTACTGCGCCACTTTCCAAAGTCACTCCTAAAGAAAAACACCGCATTTCTTTTATTATTGATTGATTGCTTTAGAATTTGCACAATAAGAATATAAAATCTTAAGGAATAAATTAGTATTTGAACAAAATGTTTGACGATAACGAAGTTTTATTAAACTTGTCTACGAATTTATCGAACAGCCCTCGTATACATGTAAATCAAGACACATTCATGGCTTGCTGTGATGTACATTGGGTTTGCACAAGGGTCTCAAATCATGACGAGTTTTGTAAGATTTTGAGACCAAGAGTGAGGAACCTATGTATCTTTCAAAGCAGGATGGAATATTTCTTTCATAGACATACGTGTACATGAATACATGTACTTTATAGAGGTTTATGCTGCCTGAGAAGAGTTCTGTCTTTTGTTGCTGCTTTTTTGTGAAGTTATGCTCCTTGAAAGATATTTATATGATAAGTCAATAAGGAGATGTAAATTTACACGTATAATACATTTACAGCACAACTATTGAGGAAGATATGAATATTTATTCAGCGAAAAATCTTATTTCCTGAAGACAACACATTAAGATCCTTTAAGGAGTCTAGTAAATTTACATATAACATAGAAAAAGTCCAAGTTTAATTTTATCGATATTTTTTCACAGAATCTAGGAAGAAGCCGAGACCTAAATCTCTTGCGATTTCGACTCCGACCAAGCTGATCACGCTAGAGGAGGCAAGGGAGAGGGTTCTATTGTCCGGTCTCCGGCCACCGTCCCAGAATTACATAGATGTAGGAGGAGGGCCCAAAAACCTACCGGACAGATATCACACTGTTATAGATCTACCCGGATACAGGTACCAGTATTGATACTACATATTTTTTTCTGCTAGCCATTTCACCGATAAATTTCATCGAAATTAAAGGAGTTTAACATCTTAGCACAATCCCTCCAATGCTATTTTGAACATAGATTTTATTTGGATATGCTACTGAATCGACCCTACAGGAAATTTGGAGCCACGCACTCTCTTTAATGTAAATGTACAAATCTAAATTCAAAGAATTAAAGAGGGCGCTACTGAAATGATTTTTGGTGGCTCTGCTAGAAGCATCACTGATGAGAACTTAATATTCGAAACACGTGTCTGGTGCATAGAAATTTGTTTGGAATTTTCTTCAAGAAGGTGTAGAGTTGGAACCCTTCGACATTATTTACATGCATGCAGTGGTGATTTTTCTTTGATATTTATCGCAGACCTGCCTACTTTTTTACGATTTTGGCGTATTCTTTACGATTTTCGACCTATAATTACGCCCTGCACTTTTGCTACTCCATTTTACGCCAAAAACTTTCCTTTGAGCAAAGTAACTTTTTTGATTTTTTTTTGCTTGATTGAGCAAATATTACATATCGAATAGGCAAGCACATAAATAGAAAGTATACAACAATTGTAGACGCAGTGAAAAGATTCTTTTTCTGAAAATCACAATCAGTGTAATTACAATGAATATTACTCTGTAGTCCCAAACATAGGTAATCACAGATTACGAAGCTCACCTCGTGACAGCAAAATTCATTTCAAACATATTTCTTAGTACATGGATATTGGCTTTTAAAGGCAAAACCACTCAAGCAGAAAAAGTAGGTCAAGGTCATTTTATGAAAGTTTGATCAAAGATACATCCAATATGCAAGTTTGGTACATGTAGCAGTTATACTTTGCTCAATATTGGCTTTATAGAGCAAAATCACTCTAGCTGAAAAATTAGGTCAAGGTCATTTTATGAAAGATTGATCAAAGATACATCCAATATGCAAGTTTGGTACATGTATCACTTATACTTTGCTCAATATTGGCTTTTAAAGGCAAAATCACTCAAGCGGAAAAAGTAGGTCAAGATCATTTTATGAAAGTTTGATCAAAGATACATCTAATATGCAAGTTTGGTACATGTAGCAGTTATACTTTGCTCAATATTGGCTTTATAGAGCAAAATCACTCAAGCGGAAAAAGTAGGTCAAAGTCATTTTATGAAAGATTGATCAAAGATACATCCAATATGCAAGTTTGGTACATGTATCACTTATACTTTGCTCAATATTGGCTTTTAAAGGCAAAATCACTCAAGCGGAAAAAGTAGGTCGATGTCATTTTATGAAAGTTTGATCAAAGATACATCTAATATGCAAGTTTGGAATATCTAGCACTTATACTTTGCTCAATATTGGCTTTTAAAGGTAAAATCACTCAAGCGGAAAAAGTAGGTCAAGGTCATTTTATGAAAGTTTGATCAAAGATACATCCAATATGCAAGTTTGGTACATGTAGCACTTATACTTTGCTCAATATTGGCTTTTAAAAGCGAAATTACTCAAGTGGAAAAAGTAGGTCAGATGCTGCATCAGATGCATAGGTCCATCTTGGCATCCAAAGATGAATCACTTGTGCAAGTTTGGTTACTGTAGCGTCAGTACTTTGTCAGATACTGAGCTACCCCAAACTTCTTAACCAAGTCACTCAAGCGGAAAATGTAGGTCAGATGCTGCATCCGATGCATGGGTTCACCTCAGCATCCAAAGATGAATCACTTGTGCAAGTTTGGTTACTGTAGCATCAGTACTTTGTCAGATACTGAGCTACCCCAAACTTCTTAACCAAGTCACTCAAGCGGAAAATGTAGGTCAGATGCTGCATACGATGCATGGATTCACCTCAGCATCCAAAGATGAATCACTTGTGCCAGTTTGGTTACTGTAGCATTAGTACTTTGTCAGATACTGAGCTACCCCAAACTTCTTAACCAAGTCACTCAAGCGGAAAATGTAGGTCAGATGCTGCATCTGATGCATGGGCTCACCTCGGCATCCAAAGATGAATCACTTGTGCCAGTTTGGTTACTGTAGCATTAGTACTTTGTCAGATACTGTGCTACCCCAAACTTCTTAACCAAGTCACTCAAGCGGAAAATGTAGGTCAGATGCTGCATACGATGCATGGGTTCACCTCAGCATCCAAAGATGAATCACTTGTGCCAGTTTGGTTACTGTAGCATTAGTACTTTGTCAGATACTGTGCTACCCCAAACTTCTTAACCAAGTCACTCAAGCGGAAAATGTAGGTCAGATGCTGCATCTGATGCATGGGTTCACCTCAGCATCCAAAGATGAATCACTTGTGCAAGTTTGGTTACTGTAGCATTAGTACTTTGTCAGATACTGAGCTACCCCAAACTTCTTAACCGGACGCGGACGCGGACGCGGACGCGTGGGGTTATAGCATAAGCTCACTCAACTTCGTCGAGGTGAGCTAAAAATTACACTTTCTTGAGCAAAATATTACACTTTCGGCAAGAAACTGGTAGGCAGGTTCGTTGTCAGATTTGTATTTGTATCATTAACGGAGCTGTATTTCATGAGAGTTAAGCCCTCTATCGGTTATTTATTCCGATAGTTTTGCTCCCTGAGAAAATCATAACTGCATGTACGTAACAAAGCATTTCAACGTCATTTCAAAGTACAGCAATTCGCTATTTTCAAAAAAAAGAGTTACTTCCCATTTCAGACGGTTTTTGACATAGACTGATTATGACATCATCAAATTCTATGGAAACAGTCCTAAATGTCTGGGAAATAACAGTATAAAATGGACGTTACCATACCATTTTCATGACGGCGCAATGGTTTTATGTCAGATACCGTCTGTAAGGGGAAAGAACTCTGTATTCCGCAAAGACTCAATAGGTCATACTTGTAGTATGACGATAGATAATATTCAAATGCTTAGCCTACTTAACTTATATATACTTGCACTTTGTTTGAAATGAATTATCTTTAAAATACAAAAAGTAATGTTTCCAAAGAAAACTGTTAACATTACTATTGTTTTACAGCTTGTGAACAGAAAGTGTGAACATTTATAGTCAAATATTAATTTCTATGATTGATACCTCCATCTAATAAGCCCTACCTTTTGCTCAGAGTATCATTATAGGTATTTCTTATGGTACTGTAAACATGATAATTTTCGCATGGGGGTAATTTTCGCGTTTTTTGCGAATCGAGGGATTTCGTGAAAATTTCTGTCATGCTAAAATATCGCCGCTGCATTCTAACTATGGGAAAGACATTTTTATCGCGAATATTTTCCCCACGTGAAACGTCTTCATGTTATAATCTCTAAATTTTCCCCCAGCGAAAATAACCACTTTAACAGTAATCCATTGCAGTTTGCGTACTTTCTAAGAAATGGCCCTTGATATTGTAGAAAATCTTGGAAAATGGTCCATTCATATTCATTCTCAGAAAGTAACTAACCAACTATATGTACTGTAGTTCACATTCGTTGTCTTTTCGATATGCAGGACATACATGTAATTACAAAATTACGAAACATCTCTTAGAACCTCAAATGTGGTAACCATTGATTTATTTTGCAGGAAAAAGACTCCGTTGAGAGAAGTTGGTAATATTAAAGGCAAGAAATCCCCAAGTGGCTGGAGGTCCATATTCACAAAGTCCAATCGTCAGGGCAGTGTTAAACAAAAAGCCCTCAAGGGCAGTATGACAGGTAAAGGCATTGATTAAGTGTGAAATGAAAAAAGATCAGGGCATTTAAAAAAGTCATTTTATACATTATCAAGCATGTACATGTATGTTTACAATATAAAATTTAAATAATTACATTGAATGCTCTCAACACAAAAAGAGGAAGGACTCTTATACATGTATATTTGTATTTGGCATAAGAATTCCTTGAAAAAAAAAAAAAACTGTCTGGAATTTGGAAAACTTCAGCATTGGTCAAAACTACTGCAATGTAAGAGGTTCAACTACAATATTTGGCATGTTTGTGTTTCGTTACAAGACATTGAATGCATGGGTCATACCTGTCCTTTAATTCCTATTTTTCCTATAAAAAATATAGGAACCTATAAAGGTCCTATACACATGTATTTGAGAAATTTGTCCTATAAATCCTACGTTTTGGCTTCAAATGTCAGAAAAATTGCTTTGCCAACTCATTTGCTGCTTCATCTTTAACTTAATAATGTACAAAATGCAATTTGCAATGATTTCTGACATTAATATCAAGAGAAAAAATTTTGCGCTCTTCCCTCGCCACCTTTCCTATCTTATATCTTATACTTCATGCTATGATACTGTTTTACAATGACATGTATATAAAAGTGAAAAAGAGATACTTTTTCAACTCCGGCTTTGAACGTTCAAAATGTCCTATAATTATCCTATTTTACTCGGAAGATTCCTATATTTGTCTTATATTTCCATAGACAATATACCTATATTCCTATATTTTGAGAAGAGGCCCATGTGAATGTTACCTGTTAAATTTGCCATTTGCCCTTTCCTCCCCCTCCTTTTCACTCTTTCCTTACCTCCCCCTCCCTCTCTCCCTCCTCCTGCTCCCTTCCTCCCCCCTTTCGTCCCTCCTCTTTCCTCCCCCTCCCTTTCACCTAAGTAAGATGGGCATGATACTTGTTATTATCGCTACCTCAATGTAATTTTCATCATGTTACAGCAACGTTCAGTAACAAGATGTAAAAATCATCTGTCTTTTGAGAAATCCCCTCAGTGTAACATTTGTGTATTTTAACAGACTCCCTGAGTCAACTGGACAGGAAAGCGATTACGGAGGAAGACGTACATAACTGGAAAAGGCGACGATTACGAGGTGCGAAGAGTGCGGAATCTCTCATCAATCTGCCATCGTCCAATCGGGACTCCACCCATCGTATGTCACGCTTGATCGACGAAAACACTCTGATGAAGATTTACTCAGGTATGACATGCTAGGAATTACCCTTAAAAAAAGAAAATGTGTACGCAGTAGATCTTTGCCATATTCTCTCTCTGATCTGAAAGTGAATTGATGTACAATGTAACGATGACCTTTAAAAAAGTTTGAAGCATGTATGAAACCGTCTTATCACATAAAGAAGTCATGTGGTCATTATCCTTTTAAATTAGATAATCGGAATATTTCACCCTGTAGGTAAAGAAAAAAGAAATTTGAGAATTTTTATGTAAAAAGATGACAAAATCATCTTATCCCATATCTGGTCAATATTTAAAACAGAAAACATGTATCTTTATTCTTTTCAATAATTTACCGATAATTCTGACCTGAAGAAGAAAATTCCTAAAGCATTATTAAATATAAGAATTTTTGTCAGTCTTAGTATGAAAAATCTAGTATAACATGTCCTATCTTTTGAATTTTGGGAAGTTAGAATGTCTTCTCCAATTGACCCTTCCGATTGAGGAAAAAAATGTGAAACAGATAAACAAGCTTCAAACCTCAGTCAAACATCGAAATTGCATTGTGACGTCATGGAATTTCTAACTTTTTTCCCGTGTTCGGAAGGGTCAATTATAACATAGAAATTCAAAGTAAGGTGTTAATCTTATTCCTTAATTCTATTTTCCATGCATTCTCTTACAGATGAAAACGCGAGGTCAAGTACACGTCATAAACGGTCCTTATCATCTGAGTCACCTAGAAGTTTGACATCAGGAGATAACTCAGTGTCGTATCCAAGCTTTATAATGGCAGGATCTAGGGAAGTTCCTATAGACGTTGATACTTCAGTCGTACCAGATGGTAGGTCTATCAGATGAACGTGTATGCTTTATGTGTACTTATTTTAGCGCAACCAAATTCTAGTGTAAACCCGCAAAAATGGGCAAGTTGACATTTAAGCGTAATCATGAATTAGGGCACATGACTTATTCTATTTCGTCAAAGTAGTATGCATGTGCAACCTCAGTGTAGTACTGTAAATTGGTTTTTATTCGTCAGGTACCAATTTTCGTCATTTTCGTCAGTGCCTCCCTTGACGAAATTACGTACCGACGAATATAAATACTCCTGACAAAATAGTGATGAAAGGAAAAACTGAATCTTAAACAGTTATTACGACAGACAAATGATAAATCAATGAAAACTGAATACGCACACTAAGTCGCAGATGATGTACCAAATTGCCAATTACCAAATGATATGTTTTCACAGCAAGCTACATGTAAGTGGTATACATGTCTCTAACTGTTTGTTTACCAATAATTGTTATACAAACCATGAAAACAAACGCATACGGCCTATCTGAATGTTAAATTGGCATTTGAACAGACAAATTTACATTTTTGGGACCCTTGGATGACGAATTTACGTACTGACGAAATTGTGATTTTGAACGCATTGACGAAAATTGGTATTGACGAAAATAAAGCAATTTACAGTACTTGATTTTGACTCGGGAGGACGTGGTCTTCCCGAGGAAGCAACTTCAGTCAAATCTAGTTAAGTTTTATTGTGAACTTAACTTTACTTTTAATAATATGATAAATAAAGCAGAACTCGTAGAGTTTTTGCATATTTCCTATATTTACACTGTTTACGACTTTTACGACAACATGGTTTGTTGACACTTATCTCTAAAAAATCTATAAAAGTTCAATAATTCAGTGTAGTCTTGAATTAGCGCAGTCTCTATAGCACTAATTCCGCTAAAATATGAATCCCGTTAAAATAAGTACACATACAGTATCAGATTTCAGTACAAACTCAGATGTTTTAAATGGAATCATTTAATTGACCCTTCCAATTGCGGGGAAAAAATGCAAAATATCGTGACGTCACAATGCTTTTACCTCGAACAAGCTTCGAACCTTTGTCAAACATCGAAATTGCATTGTGACGTCATGGAATTTCTCAAATTTTTCCCGTGTTTGGGTAAGTTGTTCAATCACTGAAGACCCATGCTCAGATCAACTGTTGTACTACGTTTACTTCCCATGGGTCACAACGTCTGAATTTCCACTGGAATGCATTATTGGTACAAGTATAAATCTGAGTGTCTGTCAGAGTATAAGCCACCAATGGCACCAGAATGTGTTTTTTACAATAGTCCATTTTCAAGTTCTTGGAATGGACCCTTAAAAACCTTGATTTTACACATCAGACTACGGACATCAAGCACCTTGGTAAACTTTTGAATTGTTGCATCATAATTAATCGAAGGTTTTATGTTATGTTTCCATTGCTTCATGCTTGACGTCACAATGAAAAATGTCGCCAAACCATGGGATATCCGTAGTCTAATTTTGAGGGGAAAATGATCTTATTTTATGTGCACAATTACATATATGTATGTACAAATCTGACCCATCCTAATGTAACCTGCCAACATGTAATAAAATTTTCATCTTTTACTTTCAGAATCCAGTGCCTCCAACTCAGATTCTCCTGATGTATCTGCAAAGAAAAAACAATTGTTTGTACGCAACGAAACAAAAAGACGTGTCGTCACTCCTCGGAAAGTCCCATCAGCTCCCTCTACCCCACGATCAGACTCTGACAATAGGGAAAAAAGCTGCAGTCCCAAAGCTGCCAAACAAAAAATGAGTTCAAGTGCTATTCATTCTGACTCTAAGGAGATTAAAATTGTGAAACAAGATATTGTGCCAAACGCCGCTGACTCGGACAAATTTGTGTTACGTGTCGAAGACGCAAATTTACTGAAACCAAAGGATTCCGTCACAAAAAGTGCTAGTACCTCCAAAGAGGAAGGACATAAAGGAAAGGGAACAAAAACGCCACCTAGTGGCAGAAAGGATGCACGAACACCTTCACGAGAAAGAAGGAAAAGTGCAGAAGACAAAAAGTCTCATACTCAAGTGAAAGAGGCCAGTCCAACAGTTCAAACGGAAAAAGTTTCTGATAAAGGTAGAGAAATGATGACGATAGATTTACCTGAAAGTCCAGGTGCAAAACGTAAAAAATTGGATCGGAAGTACTGGATCCACCCCAGCTTCTACACCTGACGATCCACCTGTACATAATTATTTCTCACGGCATCATGATTACGCCGTAATTCTCTCCGACTCCGAGGATGTGCAGAAAAAACCTCTTAATCAAGAGCTGACCGTAGCGGACAATATTGATCTGAATCGTTTATCGGATAGTTACGATAATTTGGATCCTATGTTCTTTCTCCCACATTCTCCACCAGACCATGAAATGGTGTCTGAAGTCAACTCTGAACCACGTAAGGAAGAAGTGCAATATGGGAAAATTCTTAGTAAAACCTCTTCGTCATTTGATGATGCTAGATCAAAAGGAAATATACCGTCATCAAAAATATCAAAGTGTCTCAGTGTACCGTCAGACATTCAAAAATCCTTGGAAAATATGACGTCTGGTAGTCAGACTGATATGTTATCGTCCGTGACTATAAGTGAAGTGTCGTCTCTTGAAAGTTTTAATCTTCCCGATGACGGTAAAGTGACCCAGCAACAAAAACGTCGCAGTGCTTCCTTGGACAGTTTGACGGAGAAAGACTCACCTCTTACGCGCACCCTCATTGAGATAAATGCTCAGATTGATAGGGCATTTAAAAGTGAGGTAGAACGTGCTCGACAAATTAAAACCGAGCACAATCAGCAGCTTCTAAATTCTAGTCATGACACAAATACTCTACGTAGTGAATACGATGTGCCGCAGCTTGAATCGCCTGGAACGTATGATAACTGTATGGACGATCAGAACACTGGGGTAGAGGTTTTTGAGGCTCCTCGTTTAATACGTGCTCCACTGAGACCAGCCGGAGCTCAGACACAAAGTCAAAATGCAAAAATTGTGAAACAAAGCTCTTCAGACTCTTCCGTTTCCATGGAAACATCTCACACTTCAAGTAGTGCAATTTCGGAATCTCATACTACACAAGATGTTCATTCAATGCAGTATTTCTCTCAAAGCTCATCTTCACAAATGTATGTTCAAAAAGCATTTCAAGGGACGCAATACTCAGAATCTATCCATAGTTCAGAAACACACTCAAACAGTCAAGTATCTACAAATGTGCAATATGACCGACTAGATGGTATAGAACAGTCAGGGAGAATTATGGGTAGTTCATCTACAAGTAATTCCTCAGAGAAGTTGCCATTCACAAAATTTATTTTCTGAGGAGAAATTTTCATCTTACCCATCCAGTTCACCTCACAGACCTCAGCAGTTCACAGAATCTCCTATTTATTCAAAAATCAGCAAGCCTCCCATTCACAGCCCTCCACTTGGGAGCCCCTCACAGTCTCAGCAATCTACTCATCAGAGTCGTCCTCCTACAAAAGCAAATTCAGTACATGACAGCTCACAAAAATGGTCAGGTATTACCTCCCCTCAGTCAGCGCCGGAATCATCACCCCTCACAAGTCCCGTTAGTGTAACGAGACGACCAAAATCCATTCATCGTGGCTCATTTGGAGCAACCTCCCCTCAAGGCCAAGGCTGGCCTCTTGCCTCGCCAGCCTCTAGTCCTGGTCAGGCAAGGTCAAGTTCTAGTCAAGGAAGCTCTCCGTTTATGAGCCCTACAAGTCCTCAGCAGTCACGAGGATTTGACGTCAGAAGGAGTCAGTCAAGGCACGGACGAGTCACGTTCGATCTCTCAGAGGAAGATCTGAATTTCTTATCACAACAGGGGAAAAAGCAGGAGAAACAAAAAGCGTCTGATTCTTACATTTCTTCTTCATCTTCATCCGTATCATCTAGTCCTGAATCCAGACTCAAAAAGGAAAATGCTGAAGGTTTTCATCCATCACAACCGGCTAAACGAGAATTTCCTCATCTTCTACTGTCGTCTGCAAAGTCATGTGAGACAAGTGGTACGTCGAGTCCACGATCACCACGGCAACAACCTCGCTGGGAGGATTTGGCGGGACTAAATCAGGACTTCCGAGCCATGGCAGGTCTTGATAGGGTTAATTCTGTTGACTCAGTGGAAAGAGAAAAGCAACATCTGACATCAAGCAATTCAAACATTAATTATCCTGCAGACAATTTTGTTCCAAGGAATCGCAGCTCTAGCGACTCCTGTGTAGTAGAGGACACGTCATTTGAGAGAAAATTACAGGATTTGTCCGATTTTAACGAAATTTGGAGAAAGCAGCTAGCACCCACTGGAGATGTCTGCAGGCATGCTAACAAAAGTGATACAAGAGCAAATGCAGGAAACACAACTGAACAAACAAGGATGAAAGCTAGTAAGGAAGAGCAGGTGTCAAATCGTAGACATCAGCTCCGAAAGTCATCTACAATAGCTGCCATGGAAATGGCTGCCGAGTATACTAATACCCGCCGTGAACGAACCCCCGAGTGTGGTATGGAGGAGAGGGTGCTAGTTGTCGAGAAGCCTATGATTAAAAAGTGTTTGACAGAATCAGACATTCCACAGATAAAACATTGTAGCATAATGACTCAGGATAGCGCTAGTACGACATCTTCTAGCGGTACCTCAGACTTACACAGCTTTGGTCACGATAGTTGTACTGGAGGTAATGATAGAGACTTGCATGGTCATCACCAGAAAGCTCTCAATGTTAGAAATAATTCAGAGTTGCAACAAAATTCACAAAATAGCATACCAACGCAAAGTGTAAGCATGTTCAAATATAGACAAGGATTCACAAAGTGTAGGATCAAGTCCAATACCAAGCAAAATTCAGAAAATGGAAACAAAGGATATAAAACTGAATATGCCGATGCTCCCTCCGTTAGAACTGTCGGGGTTTCCTCAGTTTGAAAATTCAGGGTTGATCCCTACAACCGGAGCTTCTATAAATCAGCAAAAGGAAGACGAAGCAAAAAATAAACGGGACTCTGATGTGACTATTTATGAAAACGACCCGTTACCACCTGATTTAGATATAAGAGATTTCGACACTATTGGTGATGCATCTGTAAACAGGAATATAACAACACAGATCGACACGTCTCTGCCAATGACAGATGAGTTCGACATCAATGAGAGTTGTTTTGGAATACCTTCCCATCAGAACTTGTCCAATGAAATGCGAGAAAAAGCTCAGGAAAGACTTCGAGCATCACAGCGACAGCTCTATGATAATTGTATGGATTCCAATCTTCAAGGAGTAGAAACGCTGCCGTTAGATGCGCTTGTATTTCCAACTGCTGTACTAAGAGTGCAGGATGGTACAGTGGTAGTGCAGGAGCATTCTAACCAAGCTATGCATGGGCTGCAGGGAGATATCCAGTTACAGAATCAGATGGATTTTGAGGCGACGTTACAGTATGGGAGCGGTGAAGACGATTACGTGTATCCTAACGAGGATATTCAGATGTTATCACAGGGTCCTATTCTGACAGCAGAACCGTTCATACTGGATCAGCTAGAGCCTCATAACACCGTGTCCAGGCAAGTAGACAATACGGAGGAAGCGGCTCAGAATGAGATCAACGCTGATAGAGAGCTGAGTATGACGCTACAAAACTCACTCAATCAGGACGTCAAAGGATGGGAATATGAGGACGTGTCGTGTCAAAACTCGGCAAACTCAGCTTTGCAAAACCCATCTTGTCCAAACTCAGATTTGCCAAACTCGGCTTTGCACAACTCAAATTTGCAAAATTTATCAACATCTGGACTGTCCCATATGAGACTTGTATCTCCTGCAGAAGCATTTATGGATGTTGATCATCAAATTCAGTCGTGTGTAGCGCTACCTGAGCTTGCTCCGCCTCCCAGAGAGTTCCTAGAGGTCAGCAGACCAAAAATGGTCAGGAAAAATATACACCTAAAAGCACATCAGAATCGTAAACCGCACAGCACGGGCGTCTTAGAGGTATCGTCTGATAAGGGCGAAAATGAAATCCTAGTGGAGCATCGAGCAAGCTTTAAGAAAAAAGCACCTGTTCCTCTACCAAAAACAAAATCTCTCGGCAGTAGACCTAAAGAGGAACTTGTGGATCCTAATGACATCATTGATGACGTATTTGTTGATGATGTCAAATCGACAATCACACAGTCTAGGTTATTAAGGAGACCCTGTGGAAGTCTAGCTACGTTTGTATTTCCGACGGTGATGCCGTGCGAGTCGTCAAATCGTAGTTCATTAGATGAGAGTGTGTTACAAATGGCGTCCGATAGACATGATGACTTTACAGGGGATGAGTCTGAAAATGAAAGGAGGGAGGATATACGATTTACGCGTGCGCATCGCTCAACCAAGCTACAAAGTCTGAAGGAATTGTTTGAGAAGTCATGTGGTGACCAAACCTTGAATGATTCTGAAGAAAAGTTACTGTGCTTATCAAACACTACAAAACAAGAGAACGATTACCACATTGGTGCTACATCTTCAGCTCAGACAATGATATCTCAATCTGAGCGATCTCATCAGGAGGTGTTAAGGACCAGAAGTAGCCCTGTCCACGATGCCGCCAGCCACACTCTACAAACTAGTCTAAATTCACCTCGTTCACGGCGGAGTATTTCAACAGACGTGGGATATGAATTCAGGTCGACTCGAGGTGTGCCCATGACGTCAGCAAAACCTCCAAAACATCGCAGCTCCTCAAGACCAAGAACTCCAAGTGAATCGTCTATGAGTGAAATAGATTCGAAATTTGTCGGAAGCAAAGGTTCGCCGAAATCAAATCGATTAGAAGATTCACAGAGGTCCGCCATTGAAGGTTCATCCAGTACAAAAAGTTCACCGAAATCACAGAGAGATGCTTCTCCTCTTGGTTATATATCCGGGGATGATTCACCACGAAGCGTCAGGAGTAGGACGGACGGTTCTCCAAAAGGGATTCGACATGTCTCCTTCAAAAGAACTGAAAGTTTCGAACAGATGTCTCCAAAAGGACCTCGATCATGGAGCAGTAATCGATCTGTTACCATAGATACAGGAGATGTCCAACCAGAGGAGCGCATGTCTCAATCTTTTGGCGGGAATCTTGCATGGCAGACGTCAGAGTTATGGCGCGCACAGCGGAGCAGACGTGCTATGTCTGTAGAAACGAGTGAACAAAGATCAAATGATTTCATGAGTAAATCACTGACTGATACTCAGAGTAGTGGATCTGTATTAGAACGAAAAGGAAGTATCAAGGAATTGATGAATTTTTTCGAAAGTAAAACAGAAGGTCAAGGGCACGACGATGATGTCATGGCAACGGCAGCCATGACAACAAGCATGCAGAGAAGTCGTCAACGAGTACACAGTGTTTCGCCGACGTCTGGTTTGGGACAGGCACTCTCTCATTCTGCCGAATCTCTTAGTGTCACCAATATCCGTCGTAGTTTAGAACTCCCTGCTAACATCGACATTGACGATGACAGCGTGGGTCGTCCTCAGTCAGTAAGGGTGGGCCCTAAACCGTTCTATGGTTCACAACTATAACCCCTTTTTCTATGTGTCCCGAAGGTACATTTTTATTTTATGGAGGTCTAAATAAAAGTAAAAAAGGCGAGTGATTTTGAACATATTCATTGTCTCCAGTTTTCGGCTATTTAAAAATTTCGTTCGTCTGACCGTCTGTCAGTCACAAAAACGTGAATTTGTTATAAACCATATATATAACTTATTAATAGAAATGTCCTGTTCAAAATCACCCGTCCTTCTTGTTGTCGTATAAAGTAAGTTGACAATAACATATGACCATAGGAATTTGTCGTATAAAGTAAGTTGACAATAACATATGACCATAGGAATTTGTCGTATAAAGTAAGTTGACAATAACATATGACCATAGGAATTTGTCGTATAAAGTAAGTTGACAATAACATATGACCATAGGAATTTGTCGTATAAAGTAAGTTGACAATAACATATGACCATAGGAATTTGTCGTATAAAGTAAGTTGACAATAACATATGACCATAGGAATTTGTCGTATAAAGTAAGTTGACAATAACATATGACCATAGGAATTTGTCGTATAAAGTAAGTTGACAATAACATATGACCATAGGAATTTGTCGTATAAAGTAAGTTGACAATAACATATGACCATAGGAATTTGTCATATAAAGTAAGTTGACAATAACATATGACCATAGGAATTTGTCGTATAAAGTAAGTTGACAATAACATATGACCATAGGAATTTGTCATATAAAGTAAGTTGACAATAACATATGACCACAGGAATTTGTCGTATAAAATAAGTTGACAAAAACATATTACCAATGGAATTCGTTCGTTGTAATAAGATTTCGTAAGTGTCAAAAGATGACTATGTGTTGTTCTAAGTTTTTCGACTATAAGTAACGATTTATACTAAACATGCTAAAACTGTGCTTTTGTCTTATTTTTAAATTGTTAAACTTCTTAAGGAAATTTTTGAGAAAGAGAGTATTTTACAGTGCAACATATTTTAACAACGCTGGCTTGGGTCAATATCAGGGTGTTGTCAATTTTATAAGAAAGTTTGTACTAATAGGGTGCATTTTTCATCAGGAATTGTTTAGATTTTATAAAATAGGAAGACTGGTGCATAAGAATTCATTTTACCCGTGGGAGTCGGTTATGTTACGTATAGCGCCATCTAGTGGTGATTTTTAAGCGAAGTGTTGTATGAATCCAAGTACACCGCGTGGGATCGAAAAGTATGATGTTGTGAATCCTTACGGAGATTTTTGAGATTTTTCTCATCATTTAAGTGATATTGCACAAAATTGATAAGACGTTGCAGTAGGACAATGCCTAATAAGTAAGTCCATATCGTTTATATATCTGAAAAGTCTAGTTTTTGCAAACACTTCAAGAGTTCGCCAAAAGAAAAAATTTCTGTTGTTGCCAATTTATTGAAGTGTTTTCAAAAACTATGAACTCTTCATATGGATTGATTTATCAGGCATTGCCCTACTGCAACGGACTGTCAGTTTTGTTACGTTTAATTTAGAAAAATGAAAAAATACTAAAAACTCTGTAAGGAATCACAACATCATACGTTTTGATCACACGCGGTTAAGAAGAAGAGATTTTTATGGGTTGTAAGGTTGTGTCGTAAGTACGAGTTTTAGTTGTCGAGTGTTGTAAGCAATTTTATTTTTAACACTTCTATATTGTAACGCTAGTAGTAAAGAAATACTAATATGTTCCGAAATACTAGAACTTCTCGTTTTAACTACGCATGCGCATTGTACATTTTAAGAAGGTATGGATCTGATTTAAACCGGAAATCCACGTTTTATCCAGAAGTGACCTAGTTCTACATTAATCTAGGTCACTGCGATATAACATAACGGATTCCTCTTCATATTGTTCAAACCTGACGTCTGTACGTCATTCTTACTTTTTTTTATTTGTATATATTTATTTTACATAAAAGGGTCAGGTGATCTTTTGTATTTATTACATTTACTTAATATACATCGTTACCATTCGTTAATTATCGTGTGTATCCGTTATAACTCGAGTTTTTCCGTCGTACATTGGATGTGTACCCGGAAAGACTTTAATTCCAGAGAGATGGCGGATACAGTTAGGTAGTACCCCAAAGTCATTTATATTGTAGTTTGTTTAACTGTACCTGATGTAACTTATATTTACTTGCATAATACAGTGAGTATATATATATATATATTGTCTAACACTGCATTGAATGTAGAACGTATACAATTTATTGTTGAACATCAAATCATGCCACCAAAAAAGTAAAACATAAAAACATGTACAAGTGATTTTGTATACATTTTATTATCGAAGGTCGGCGGGCATATTACTTTTTACCCGTCTGTCTGTCTTTTGTTAACCTGTCCGATACTTGACTTTGTGCCTTGCGATAAGACCTTTCTTTTGGTATTAAGGTTTGACCTTGTGACCTTGACCAAACTTAGTCTACACGCAAATCTTGAAAAGAAGAGGTGTTTTGTTTGTTTATATTGAACACGTAATGTAATTAATAATACCCGAAAATCGGATAAAACACTATATTGATTACCCTCTCACCCCTCGCATTGGAAGATGACGGGGGTATACTGGTTTCACAACGTCTTTCAGTCTGTCTGTCTGTCTACGGTCACATAAATTTCGATTCCGCATCATAACTCGTACAGATACATTGATGAAACTTCGCAAATGGATTGTCCACGAATATATAGAGGAGGGTTCTATTTATATTAGGGTCAGACTTGTCCACGACTATATAGAGGAGGGCTCTATTTATATTAGGGTCAGACTTGTCCACGAATATATAGAGGAGGGCTCTTTTATATTAGGGTCAGACTTGTCCACGAATATATAGAGGAGGGCTCTTTTATATTAGGGTCAGACTTGTCCACGAATATATAGAGGAGGGCTCTATTTATATTAGGGTCAGACTTGTCCACGACTATATAGAGGAGGGCTCTTTTATATTAGGGTCAGACTTGTCCACGACTATATAGAGGAGGACTCTATTTATATTAGGGTCAGACTTGTCCACGACTATATAGAGGAGGGCTCTATTTATATTAGGGTCAGACTTGTCCACGACTATATAGAGGAGGGCTCTATTTATATTAGGGTCAGACTTGTCCACGACTATATAGAGGAGGGCTCTTTTATATTAGGGTCAGACTTGTCCACGACTATATAGAGGAGGGCTCTATTTATATTAGGGTCAGACTTGTCCACGACTATATAGAGGAGGGCTCTATTTATATTAGGGTCAGACTTGTCCACGACTATATAGAGGAGGGCTCTTTTTATATTAGGGTCAGACTTGTCCACGAATATATAGAGGAGGGCTCTTTTTATATTAGGGTCAGACTTGTCCACGACTATATAGAGGAGGACTCTATTTATATTAGGGTCAGACTTGTCCACGAATATATAGAGGAGGGCTCTATTTATATTAGGGTCAGACTTGTCCACGAATATATAGAGGAGGTCTCTTTTTATATTAGGGTCAGACTTGTCCACGAATATATAGAGGAGGGCTCTTTTTATATTAGGGTCAGACTTGTCCACGACTATATAGAGGAGGGCTCTATTTATATTAGGGTCAGACTTGTCCACGAATATATAGAGGAGGGCTCTTTTTATATTAGGGTCAGACTTGTCCACGACTATATAGAGGAGGACTCTATTTATATTAGGGTCAGACTTGTCCACGACTATATAGAGGAGGACTCTATTTATATTAGGGTCAGACTTGTCCACGACTATATAGAGGAGGGTTCTATTTATATTAGGGTCAGACTTGTCCACGACTATATAGAGGAGGACTCTATTTATATTAGGGTCAGACTTGTCCACGACTATATAGAGGAGGACTCTATTTATATTAGGGTCAGACTTGTCCACGACTATATAGAGGAGGGCTCTATTTATATTAGGGTCAGACTTGTCCACGACTATATAGAGGAGGGCTCTATTTATATTAGGGTCAGACTTGTCCACGAATATATAGAGGAGGACTCTATTTATATTAGGGTCAGACTTGTCCACGAATATATAGAGGAGGGCTCTATTTATATTAGGGTCAGACTTGTCCACGAATATATAGAGGAGGGCTCTTTTATATTAGGGTCAGACTTGTCCACGAATATATAGAGGAGGGCTCTTTTATATTAGGGTCAGACTTGTCCACGAATATATAGAGGAGGGTTCTATTTATATTAGGGTCAGACTTGTCCACGAATATATAGAGGAGGGTTCTATTTATATTAGGGTCAGACTTGTCCACGAATATATAGAGGAGGGTTCTATTTATATTAGGGTCAGACTTGTCCACGAATATATAGAGGAGGGTTCTATTTATATTAGGGTCAGACTTGTCCACAAATATATAGAGGAGGGCTCTATTTATATTAGGGTCAGACTTGTCCACGACTATATAGAGGATGGCTCTATTTATATTAGGGTCAGACTTGTCCACGAATATATAGAGGATGGCTCTATTTATATTAAGGTCAGACTTGTCCACGAATATATAGAGGATGGCTCTATTTATATTAGGGTCAGACTTGTCCACGAATATATAGAGGAGGACTCTATTTATATTAGGGTCAGACTTGTCCACGAATATATAGAGGATGGCTCTATTTATATTAGGGTCAGACTTGTCCACGAATATATAGAGGAAGGCTCTATTTATATTAGGGTCAGACTTGTCCACGAATATATAGAGGATGGCTCTATTTATATTAGGGTCAGACTTGTCCGAGAATATATAGAGGAGGTCTCTATTTATATTAGGGTCAGACTTGTCCACGAATATACAGAGGAGGGTTCTATTTATATTAGGGTCAGACTTGTCCACGAATATATAGAGGAGGACTCTATTTATATTAGGGTCAGACTTGTCCACGAATATATAGAGGATGGCTCTATTTATATTAGGGTCAGACTTGTCCACGAATATATAGAGGAAGGCTCTATTTATATTAGGGTCAGACTTGTCCACGAATATATAGAGGATGGCTCTATTTATATTAGGGTCAGACTTGTCCACGAATATACAGAGGAGGGTTCTATTTATATTAGGGTCAGACTTGTCCACGAATATATAGAGGAGGACTCTATTTATATTAGGGTCAGACTTGTCCACAAATATATAGAGGAGGGCTCTATTTATATTAGGGTCAGACTTGTCCACAAATATATAGAGGATGGCTCTATTTATATTAGGGTCAGACTTGTCCACGAATATATAGAGGAAGGCTCTATTTATATTAGGGTCAGACTTGTCCACGAATATATAGAGGATGGCTCTATTTATATTAGGGTCAGACTTGTCCACGAATATATAGAGGATGGTTCTATTTATATTAGGGTCAGACTTGTCCACGAATATATAGAGGAGGACTCTATTTATATTAGGGTCAGACTTGTCCACGAATATACAGAAGAGGGTTCTATTTATATTAGGGTCAGACTTGTCCACGAATATATAGAGGAGGGTTCTATTTATATTAGGGTCAGACTTGTCCACGAATATATAGAGGAGGGTTCTATTTATATTAGGGTCAGACTTGTCCACGAATATATAGAGGAGGTCTCTATTTATATTAGGGTCAGACTTGTCCAAGAATATATAGAGGAGGTCTCTATTTATATTAGGGTCAGACTTGTCCAAGAATATATAGAGAAGGTCTCTATTTATATTAGGGTCAGACTTGTCCAAGAATATATAGAGGAGGTCTCTATTTATATTAGGGTCAGACTTGTCCAAGAATATATAGAGGAGGGCTCTATTTATATTAGGGTCAGACTTGTCCACGAATATATAGAGGAAGGCTCTATTTATATTAGGGTCAGACTTGTCCACGAATATATAGAGGAGGGTTCTATTTATATTAGGGTCAGACTTGTCCACAAATATATAGAGGAAGGCTCTATTTATATTAGGGTCAGACTTGTCCACGAATATATAGAGGAGGGTTCTATTTATATTAGGGTCAGACTTGTCCACAAATATATAGAGGAGGGCTCTATTTATATTAGTGTCAGACTTGTCCAAGAATATATAGAGGATGGCTCTATTTATATTAGGGTCAGACTTGTCCACGAATATATAGAGGAAGGCTCTATTTATATTAAGGTCAGACTTGTCCACGAATATATAGAGGAAGGCTCTATTTATATTAGGGTCAGACTTGTCCACGAATATATAGAGGAGGACTCTATTTATATTAGGGTCAGACTTGTCCACGAATATATAGAGGAAGGCTCTATTTATATTAGGGTCAGACTTGTCCACGAATATATAGAGGAGGGTTCTATTTATATTAGGGTCAGACTTGTCCACAAATATATAGAGGAAGGCTCTATTTATATTAGGGTCAGACTTGTCCACGAATATATAGAGGAGGGTTCTATTTATATTAGGGTCAGACTTGTCCACAAATATATAGAGGAGGGCTCTATTTATATTAGGGTCAGACTTGTCCAAGAATATATAGAGGATGGCTCTATTTATATTAGGGTCAGACTTGTCCACGAATATATAGAGGAAGGCTCTATTTATATTAGGGTCAGACTTGTCCACGAATATATAGAGGAAGGCTCTATTTATATTAGGGTCAGACTTGTCCACGAATATATAGAGGAGGACTCTATTAATATTAGGGTCAGACTTGTCCACGAATATATAGAGGAGGGTTCTATTTATATTAGGGTCAGACTTGTCCACGGATATATAGAGGATGGCTCTATTTATATTAGGGTCAGACTTGTCCACGAATATATAGAGGAAGGCTCTATTTATATTAGGGTCAGACTTGTCCACGAATATATAGAGGAGGACTCTATTTATATTAGGGTCAGACTTGTCCACAAATATATAGAGGAAGACTCTATTTATATTAGGGTCAGACTTGTCCACGAATATATAGAGGAGGGCTCTATTTATATTAGGGTCAGACTTGTCCACAAATATATAGAGGAAGGCTCTATTTATATTAGGGTCAGACTTGTCCACGAATATATAGAGGAGGACTCTATTTATATTAGGGTCAGACTTGTCCACGAATATATAGAGGAGGACTCTATTTATATTAGGGTCAGACTTGTCCACAAATATATAGAGGAAGGCTCTATTTATATTAGGGTCAGACTTGTCCACGAATATATAGAGGAGGGCTCTATTTATATTAGGGTCAGACTTGTCCACAAATATATAGAGGAAGGCTCTATTTATATTAGGGTCAGACTTGTCCACGAATATATAGAGGAGGGCTCTATTTATATTAGGGTCAGACTTGTCCACGAATATATAGAGGAGGGTTCTATTTATATTAGGGTCAGACTTGTCCACGAATATATAGAGGAGGCTTCTATTTATATTAGGGTCAGACTTGTCCACAAATATATAGAGGAGGGTTCTATTTATATTAGGGTCAGACTTGTCCACGAATATGTAGAGGAAGGCTCTATTTATATTAGGGTCAGACTTGTCCACGAATATATAGAGGAGGACTCTATTTATATTAGGGTCAGACTTGTCCACGAATATATAGAGGATGGCTCTATTTATATTAGGGTGAGACTTGTCCACGAATATATAGAGGAGGGCTCTATTTATATTAGGGTCAGACTTGTCCACGAATATATAGAGGATGGCTCTATTTATATTAGGGTCAGACTTGTCCACGAATATATAGAGGAAGGCTCTATTTATATTAGGGTCAGACTTGTCCACGAATATATAGAGGAGGACTCTATTTATATTAGGGTCAGACTTGTCCACGAATATATAGAGGAGGGTTCTATTTATATTGGGGTCAGACTTGTCCACGAATATATAGAGGATGGCTCTATTTATATTAGGGTCAGACTTGTCCACGAATATATAGAGGAAGGCTCTATTTATATTAGGGTCAGACTTGTCCACGAATATATAGAGGAGGACTCTATTTATATTAGGGTCAGACTTGTCCACAAATATATAGAGGAAGGCTCTATTTATATTAGGGTCAGACTTGTCCACGAATATATAGAGGAGGGCTCTATTTATATTAGGGTCAGACTTGTCCACAAATATATAGAGGAAGGCTCTATTTATATTAGGGTCAGACTTGTCCACGAATATATAGAGGAGGACTCTATTTATATTAGGGTCAGACTTGTCCACGAATATATAGAGGAGGACTCTATTTATATTAGGGTCAGACTTGTCCACAAATATATAGAGGAAGGCTCTATTTATATTAGGGTCAGACTTGTCCACGAATATATAGAGGAGGGTTCTATTTATATTAGGGTCAGACTTGTCCACAAATATATAGAGGAAGGCTCTATTTATATTAGGGTCAGACTTGTCCACGAATATATAGAGGAGGGCTCTATTTATATTAGGGTCAGACTTGTCCACGAATATATAGAGGAGGGCTCTATTTATATTAGGGTCAGACTTGTCCACAAATATATAGAGGAAGGCTCTATTTATATTAGGGTCAGACTTGTCCACGAATATATAGAGGAGGGTTCTATTTATATTAGGGTCAGACTTGTCCACGAATATATAGAGGAGGGCTCTTTTATATTAGGGTCAGACTTGTCCACGAATATATAGAGGAGGGTTCTATTTATATTAGGGTCAGACTTGTCCACAAATATATAGAGGAGGGTTCTATTTATATTAGGGTCAGACTTGTCCACGAATATATAGAGGAGGGCTCCTTTATATTAGGGTCAGACTTGTCCACGAATATATAGAGGAGGGCTCTTTTATATTAGGGTCAGACTTGTCCACGAATATATAGAGGAGGGTTCTATTTATATTAGGGTCAGACTTGTCCACAAATATATAGAGGAGGACTCTATTTATATTAGGGTCAGACTTGTCCACGAATATATAGAGGAGGGTTCTATTTATATTAGGGTCAGACTTGTCCACAAATATATAGAGGAGGGTTCTATTTATATTAGGGTCAGACTTGTCCACGAATATATAGAGGAAGGCTCTATTTATATTAGGGTCAGACTTGTCCACAAATATATAGAGGAGGGTTCTATTTATATTAGGGTCAGACTTGTCCACGAATATATAGAGGAAGGCTCTATTTATATTAGGGTCAGACTTGTCCACAAATATATAGAGGAGGGCTCTATTTATATTAGGGTCAGACTTGTCCACGAATATATAGAGGAGGCCTCTATTTATATTAGGGTCAGACTTGTCCACGAATATATAGAGGAGGGCTCTATTTATATTAGGGTCAGACTTGTCCACGAATATATAGAGGAGGCCTCTATTTATATTAGGGTCAGACTTGTCCACGAATATATAGAGGAGGCCTCTATTTATATTAGAGTCAGACTTGTCCACAAATATATAGAGGAGGGCTCTATTTATATTAGGGTCAGACTTGACATGTATGGAAGACGTCATTCAACAGCTTGTGCTCACTGTAACTAGAATGGTCTTTCACAGTTCACACACAAATTACTAATTACCCAAATAGGAAACTATTGATTTTGGGGTCGAAAGGTCAAACTCAAACATGACATATATGGAAAACGGCACTTATGCACCATAAATGCGAGTGACCTACTATGATGAAACTTTACACCTATATTGTCCGCAAGAGAAAAAGTATCCCTATTGATTTTGAGTGCAAAGGTCAAGGTCAACCTTGAGATGTAGTACGTTACTCGTCGAGTAATTCTTAATTTTCAGTGACGAAACTTCACACATAGATACATTTTAGTTCGTGAGAGAAAGGGGGGGATTCCTATTGATTTTGAGTTCAAAGGTCAAGTCGAACTTGAAATGTATGGAAACCGCATTACAATGCATTTCCATACAGTGCAACGAATTATTCTCGATCTACAACGACACAACTTTATAAATAAATTGCCCTTAATTAATCAAGTCAGTCTATCCTTTGAGCTTTGTAGAGGTAATAACACAGAATGCGAGGTAGGTTTTTAAAACTCAAGTGAGCTATTGTCACAGTCCGTTGTCCGTCTGTCTGATGTATGCTTTTTTACATTTTCGACATCTCTGCAACCGCTGCTCAGAATTCCACGAAACTTTACAGGAAGCAAGTACTCACGGTCTTCTACCTAGTTAGTGTTTTTCGAGTCGATCGGTCAACAAATACATTTCTACAGCTACTGAGGGCTTTGATTGTATTTTTCGAGCCGATCGGTCAACAAATATGGCCACCGAGGGCTTTGATTGGCTGGCGCATTTTCGACATCTTTGTAAACGCTACACGGAATTTCACGAACCCTTACAGGAAGCAAGTACTCAAATGTCCTCTACCAAGTTTGTGTCTTTCGAGCTGGTCAGTCAACAAATATGGCCGCCAAGGGCTCTGATTGGCTGACACATTTCACGAATTTTTACAGGAAGCAAGTAATCAAGGGTCTCTACCAAATTGGCCACTTCCTTCGTATGTACATGTAACTGTGAGCGATGTGGGCCACCTTTGGCCTCTTGTTTCATCTTAACGGAGATATCTCCAACAATACCTAATGACAACTACTATCAGACCCTCGATAAGAAAAGGAAAACATTGAACACCAACAAAAGTTAAAGTAAAGTCGTCCATTTCAAAAATCGATACTCGATACATTTCTTAGGTTTATGCATCATACAAATGTATATATTTGTATTCAGTTTTCCGTTATCAGATGTCAGTATGTCCACCATTATTTATTCATTTGACGATAGAATTGCATTGAGTTCGATTATGAAATTGTATACAAGTCGACATTGTAAATGATATTTTCCATCTGAATCATATAAAATGATGTAGTTATCCGGAATACATAACTATATGTATATATCCCACAAGAACATGCATAATCAGTGTGCTTTACCGCTCACACAATCAGGGAAAGTAACGTACATGTATCAACAATACATTGGATGATAGACATGATAAGAATACTAGTATAGGCTTTTGGTGAGGTCAATATGTCATATATAGACCCATATGCAATATTGACTGGTAAGGTAACCCCCCCCCCTTTCCCCTTTCGAAAAAGAGGAAGTACATTTGTACTTTGCTTTACTGTCGGTCGATCAACCAAACATTTTCTGTCATCTCTTTAACTGGTGCTCATATTTTTAATACCTTCCACAAATGTTGCCGCCCAGGAAAGGATTTCAAAGTCTATTGGTTATCAATTTAAGAGAAGGGAGGGGATCTCCAACAAGACCCTGTTGCAGCACCAACACCAAAACACCCGATGCCAAAACACAAAAGACGAGAATAGTATGAGACGGAAAAGACACATACGACATGTAAACATCAAATACAAACGACAACACATAAACCGACGAGACCAATGGGCAGTTGGTGCCGCCTTTGGACGGCCATTTGCCACACAAGTAGCAAATGGTGTGGTTATCCTGGATTACGTGGTTGTCAAATTTAAGGCCAAGGTCTTAATAGTATCACCACAGGAGCTAGACGCCAAATACTAGTATCCTCAATGAAGTCGACCCCTAGGCGGATACCATTGTAGGTCTCCTTTTAGAATCACCAAACCTTCCAAAATGTTCCCATTTCCATGCTGGTCTGTGCTTTTATTTGTATGTGTGTCTGAATTCTTGTGCATAACAATAATCATAAGAAACATCAAATATTCCAGAAGTGATCTCGTGAGAAGTTGACAAACTTGGTGATTTTAAGGTTACATGATCACTATAGTGACTATCGCTTTAAAACCTTGTAAACAGGATATTAAAAGGTCGATAATAAGTTGTAATAGAATCATGAAGTCTTCGATTAATTTTTCCCGTTAGGAGATGATTTCAAGGTCAAGAAACAAACGTCAAGGTCACTATCGAATGGAAGACAAAGTAATCATCGTAGGGTCATCCATTTCTACGGGGAGAGGATGGACACTATTGATTGCCAAGGTCACTGTGGGCCTATGCTGAGAAGCGATGGACAGCAGAATCACTTACCCTATAGAGAGAGAATGAACCCAGTTTATTTTCAATGTGAAGGTCACTATAAACTTGTTGACAGCGTAGTACACAAAACAATCGTCGTAGAATGAGAAAAGGAGCGATGAGGCGGGTGTCCACACGATGAGACGGTGGTCCACACGATGAGGCGGGGTCCACACAATGAGGCGGGGGTCCACACGATGAGGCGGGGGTCCACACGATGAGGCGGGGGTCCACACGATGAGGTGGGGGTCCACACGATGAGAACCATCAAACCTTCAACAAAGTCAGAAGTAAAGTTTTAATCAGTGAATGAAGGTCAACCACAAAAGCCGAAATCAGATTCTAAAAATCGCAATCGAAAGGCTTACAAATTCTTGAAAAATAAAATACACATGTTTGTCAAATACTAATGCCCCCGTCGGTACCTTTGTCGGTAAAAAATGTAAAATGGTCAAACTCCAAGATCAAGGTCACAAGGTCAAATATTTTGGTATCTATGGAAAGGTCTTGTCACAATGAATACACGTGAAATATCAAAGCTCTATCCCTTACCATTCAAAAGTTATGACCAAGGTTAAAGTTTTTCAAAAGTAGGTCAAACTGCAAGGTCAAGGTTACAGGGTCAAATATTTTGGTATTCATGGAAAGGTCTTGTCACAAGGAATACACATGTGAAATATCAAAGCCCTATCCCTTATCATTCAAAAGTTATGTCCAAGGTTAAAGTTTTTGCGGACAAACAGATAAACAGACAGACAAACGGACAGGACAAAAACTATATGCCCCCGAATCTTCGATTACGGGGACATAAAAATTTTCTCAAGCGAAAAAGGAAACAAGTATTAGCTTTTACAAAAAGCTTGCCGTAAGTTAGCTGACTGTAAATGTTGTAAAATTCTAGTTAGAAAATACATTTCCCAATCGCAGATTTCCGGGCTTTTCCGCGTTTTTTCCTTTTCCGATTCAAGTGACGGAAATTTCCGAGAATCTGCGATTGTTATAGGACGTATCGGTTCAAAGACTTTTCGATGCATATTTCGGAAGAACATGCACTGATGCGATATGACTTTCATTTGTCAGGTCATCTAGACTCTTAGGCCGACCTGGTGAGAGAATCTTATACACAGGTTCTGAATAACCTAGACGAATATTTGCATTTTATGCAGTGGTGAACCAATCATATTGCCAAGAGGTATTCTATCCGTGCAAGTAGGTTACGAATGATTACAGTATACCGTCAGTCATGACTGACGGTAAAAAAAGGAAAATCAGACGACGGAGACACATTGAATGTCGCAGCTCCATAGAAACTAGCTTCAATATTTCGCCTGTAAGAGGACAGCAATCTCCAGAGTGCAAGCACGGAATGCATTGTAGCCTACATTGTTAAAACATATTATGTTGGTGACGCTGGTAAAACATCCAAAATGATACAATTATGTTGGACTAAAAGCTTTTATTTATGAACTGCCTTGTTTACGAACATCAGTTGTGAAGAGAACCTTCATTTTAATACTATCAGAATGCATGCTTTCCTTCAAAATAACTCTCAAAGTAATAATTCCTCAATGCACAAATTTTGTATCTCGCTCCGTCAAGTTTTTTCTTATCTTTCATTTTTCTTGACGTTAATTGTTGATGGTAAATGGAATCAAAACCTCTAAAGGAGAAAAAGATATTTTAAAACGGCGATTAAAGGAATGTCACGTTTTTATGTTCACGTTTCACGCAATGAAAACTTTGTTTTCTCGCAATCTGTCCAAAATGTTCGTTTGTCACATTAAATTATGGCCAATCATTCTTGTTTGTAACACTTTTCTCAAACATAGCGTCCTGTGTATGACTTTTGCTTCTACCTAATTGTTGTTAAACTACGTAATGCAGGTCCAACAAGAGTGTTTTTGACAGCCAAAATTTCTTTTTCGCTAGTTTGTTGAATTCATGCAGTTTCTACGATTAACTTTCTTGTAACCATGCTGTCTTTCTTGTTAAAAAATGAACTGGGATTTTAAAATTATACGATTATTATTATTAATATTATTATTTTTTGCTAAGGAAAGATGATAAACTTGAAGGATTATAGAAATATTCATTCAACTACTAGTAGTATATTGTGGATATTTTTTCCTTGTTCGATGTGAATTGTCTTTTCATTAAAGTCGATTCTATATATTTTGTTTATAAGTGAACATCACAACTCATCATGGAAACTTTGTCGGCTGATGTAGATCTACCATTAGATGGTCGGTTTCCGTCAAATTTTCGTCGCCGATTATCGGCTGTGTCGGGTTTATCGGAATACGACGATGTCCCGCAGATAGACTTCGGCGATCCGATCAACTTTCGATCACGTTCGCCCTATCGGCCGCCATCTCAACCGGAAGTAGACCCAGCTATCGGCGAAAGAACCAGAGGCTGGATATATGATACTCTGTCTAACTCTAACAACGATATCGGATTAAATGAGAATCCGGCAATCACATTGGATAATGAAAATGGGTAAGTATATATATATATATTTACATTACTAGTAGATTCCCCATGTGAAACGCCCATCAGGCAACTAGAATTATATTCCAATAACTTGGGTTGCTATTGTGACGTCACGTTCAAGTTTTCCATGTAGGGAGAATTTACCAACGTTAAAATACATTTGATGATGTTGCAGGTAAAATGTGCAATGTGCATGCGAATAAAAATGACCGATATGTAGGATAAACGTAAATATAAGAAATGACTGTCTTACTTTTGGTGTTCATGGGTGTATAATTCTGGTAGGTCACGTGCAAATTCCGTGAATCGCGAAGCGATTCTCGGAAAATTTGCACGTGTCCTACCAGAATTATACACCCATGAACACCAAAAGTAAGACAGTCATTTCTTAAGTAAATCTTAAATTTTAGTTTTCTTTACAAAAGTAAAACTTATTTCCTCTATAATTATGAATTTCCTTTGGAGATAAGACTGAAAGACAAGATCAAAGGTACCAACATAAAAATGATCCAATAAAATGGAAAATTCTACAGCTGGAATCAAAATTTCAGGAGCACCAAGTTCGAAGGTGTGTACGTAAGTCGATGCGGGCTTACATGCGATACTTCGCGTCGTGATTTTATTAATATTACAGTTCTTTGACGTTGAAAGAAAACATCGTTGGAAATTTCAAGAAAGTTTATTTCACGAAACATAATTGTTTGACAGAATCCATTGCATGTGAGAAAGTATTCTGTGACAACGAAAAAGTTAATTTGTGGCAACGAGAAAGCTAATTTGTGGCAACAAGAAATGAAAGTTAATTGAAAAATGGCAATTATTGAATTCAAATAAGGGAGGGGAATTGCACAAAATGATGGACTTATTCTAATTAAGTTCGCTTTCATCCCTCAAAGAAAAGATTGTCTAAAACTCTTCAAAAGCATATGAAATTATAAGGGTTTGTACGTAGATAAACTCAATATGCTGGTTACAATGATAGCGCGTGACAATAAATTCTCCAATTTCTTAAATTCTTTGATAAGCCTACTTGCAACTAGTTCTTATTGAATCTCTGAACATTCCAAGTATTAAAGTTGAGAAAAGTTTTCCTTTAAATCTTTTTATATAATCTTATTTACTGAGAATTAACTTTCTTGAATCTTTTTTCTAATCTTGTTTCAGATATCTTTATACGGTTTGAAAAAACAATTATTGCAAAATAAAATAATATTGTGGGGAGGGATGCCATATGGTTACAGGTGGCTAATAAGAGTTATCTCGCTTAATTCATTTAACTTTAACATTTATTCAAATTGGAATGCAAATTGATCACAAAAACCGAAAACTTTTCGGGGAGAAAATCAAGCAGTGTCCCTTCGTACGTCTGTCCGTTCGTCCGCCGGACCGTCCGTCCACCCGTCTTTCAATCAAAGTAGTAATATAGCTTTGTACAAAGTGATATTGTAGGTAATAGGGCTTTCAAATTTCTCATGTGTAAAAATACCTTTACAATCTTTGACTTTTACATACTTTTTAAGAAAATAATCAATCTGAATACCGGTATATCTTCAGACTGGTAAATGATAAAACTGTGTGTATTCTTTGTGGAAAGACATATTGATACCAAAATGTTTGACACTGTGACCTTGACCTTGAAGTTTGACCTACATTTCATTTATTTATTTGGGTATGACATAACTTGCAAATGGTGAATAGGGCTTTCATATCTCACATGTGTATTCTTTCTACGAATTCCAAAATTTTGACCTTGACCTTGTACTTTGACCTTCTACTAAAAGACATTTTAATATTTGATGTCACAGGGACATTTTCAATATGTTATTTTATCAATAGAAACCCCTCCTTTACACACATGTAAACCCAAGCCCTCACATACAAATTGTATCGATTACCCCCCCCCCCCCCCCCCATGAAAAAAAAAACCACGTTCCTGACAACAAAGAGTACGTGTCACCCTAATCAAAAAGAGGAAAATGAAAGATGTTTTTCCTCTTTTGCTTGTTATGGCAAGCCGAAGTGGACAAAAATAGGGTTTTCTAATATTAGAAATTCATTTAAAATATTAGAAATTCATTTTCTAATATCAGAAATTCATTTTCTAATATTGGAAATTCATTTTCTAATATTAGAAATTCATTTTCTAATAATTATTAGAAATTCATTTTCTAATACAGTATAATCTGTGTAAACCGGCTTTCATTGGTTCCGGTTGAATCGGCCGGTTTCGGCAAGATCCGGTGTACAGAAAATCAATATATTTGACCCAATTGAATTGAAATAATATACACAAGAATGCTCACTGCTATACCTTTACTGATGAATAGAATAATTGATCATCATAACAATACAAAATGCAAATAGATTTAATCATATATAAACAGAGATCAAACAGATTTCATATCATTATTGTCTACGTTTTGCGGAAAAATCTGTCAAGGATGAGTTTTTAATGATTTGCATTTAACAATTTCATTCTCTTTTAAAATACGTAAAGTCTGCAAATAAGGTAACATTCGGTCATTTTTACGGACGAACGCATACACAAGTACCGTTACATAGATAAGATACGTAAGTGGACGTTGGAGATTTAAATCTCAGGCGCAGAACGAGGAAAAAAAGAATGTCAGGGAAAAATCAATACTGTATTGTATCATTGCATTAATTGTCGGTCAACAGAAGAATATTGTGCTTCTGACTGGCAATGTACAGTAAGCTGTGATCCACACGTTACTTATACTGGTGTAGACCTACGTAACAACGTAAATAGGAATACAGAACTTTTAGATAGATTTAAAAACCAAATTGGGACACGAAGAATAATGCGCACCAGGACGCAGTGAGTTGTCACGTACTTTTATGGGCCATTTTTTATCAGAATGGGACTATGACACAGGGCGCGTGGTCTTCCCAATCACTGCAAGTTTTTTTATTATGTCACTAACAGTAGTTGCTCCGTCGCCATACTTCTGTGACTTTTTGTACTTTTTACGAATCGTCAATCAAAGATATTTTTTCTTCTAGTTTAATTCTTTTCTTTGTCTTTTATGAGATGGATATGCATTATCAACATTATTTCTTTTTCTCGGCGTAATCGCCATGATAAACATGTACACTAAATAGCTTTAAATTCTTTGTTATAAAAAAAAATACGTTGCCGAAGGTATAATTACCGTTGACCAAATCACACCTGAGTAGATGTTTACACAAGGCCGGTATACAGGTGATCAATTAACCCTAATTAGTGTGATCGGTACCCTAATTGGCGGCCGGAGTACGGAATAGACAAGATACGGAATACACAAAAGATTTTACTATTAAACGTTACGGAGAATCGCTCGGGACCGTAAGAAAGAACCGATGTAGACAAGATTCCGAAATACAGAAGATCCGGTTTTCACAAAATATACTGTATTAGAAATTCATTTTCTAATATTAGAAATTCATTTTCTAATATTAGAAATTCATTTTCTAATATTAGAAATTCATTTTCTAATATTAGAAATTCATTTTCTAATATTAGAATAATGTCAAAGGGTTCCAACTCTATACCCTCTTGAAGAAAATTCCAAATCAATTATTTCTGATATTAGAAATTCATTTTCTAATATTAGAAATTCAATTCTAATATTAGAATTTCCTACTATTTTCTTACATTTGTATGTTAGATAATGAATATCTAATATAAGAAAATATTTTTCGAATACTATAAATTCATTTTCTTTTATTCGAAAATGTATTTCAAATATTAAGAAATCAATTTCTAATACCAGAAAATGAATTTCTAATATTAGAAAATACCTATTTTTGTCCACATTGGCTTGCCATAGCCATAGCTTGTCTCATGAGATGGTTGTAATCTTCTTCTTTTTTTTTACCAAACTTTTAATGTTTAACATATGATTTGCTTGCATTTGAAAAAGGAAATTTGAAAAGGCAATCTATACAATCTTTCATAGCCACGAAGTCCTCTTTGTTACCTTTAGATCCGCCCCTGAGATCGATTTTAGTCTATACAAACGTAGATCTATCAAAGAACACAATGAGCGCGCGAAACCTTTATAAATATTTATATTCAACCTCTGTGCGACATTTTTCATTCGAATTAATCTATCAATATTTTCAAATGGCCGGTTGATTTAAATGTCTGCTGTAGAACAAATTGAATGAATACAGAATCAATTTCGTAAATTGAAAATATGTACAGACATGTCCATGGTCCTTTTGATCTGTATTATAGAGATGAATCTGTGTTGTATAAGATGTGTTTATAGAATGGACGCCAATAAGGGGTGGGGTGGGTGTGTTAAAAGATGAAACACGCGGATCTTGATAGGAGGGGGGGGGGGGGGGGTTCAGGAGTCATGATCGATCCCAAGGAATTTTCAAAAAATTTTATTTGTTCAGTGTTAAACTTACGTATACATGTTTTTCAAAACCATATGCTGGCACCTCCCCCCCCCCTATCTGACAGCCCCCCCCCCCCCCCGGAAATTGTTTTCTAGACCCGTCTATGGATGAAGATGTAAATAATATCACATTCCTTCATTCTTTATAAGTAAATTAAGTCATTGGTGTTGATTATAAGTAATTATTGCGACAAAGGGGGGGGGGGGGGGGAGGAGTTACGTTCTAACATATTCTTTTCTTAGATGAGCGCATGTAATTCAAATGTTGGTTGGATACAAGAAGATATGTGATCTTGTAAATTATCGTTTCAGTGCAAAATAAAAAGAGTGTGTTAGTTCCACAAGAAATGAGAGAGTCGCTGGGTAGGGGAAAGGAGGGGGTTGAGGGAGGGGGTGCTGTGATGAAGACCAAAAGTTCGGAATCATTCACTTGTTCAGTATCCGCATTGCACTTTTATTTTTATTTTTTTATTCAAAATGTTACTGCTATACTGAAAATTAAAACCGATGAAAATGTATATTTTTTATTCTCTGCTCCCGCCCCTGTTTTTGGACGCTCATAAAACGCTTCTGTAGTCCATTATACACACAAGTACCATTTAAATTCAATAAAGTTCTCATTGTAACGTATTATATAGGCATGTTTTATATATTACTGACTAGACAATAAATAATCATTTATTGCATAATGTTATAAGTGGTTTGATGCATGTGTACATGGAATTTATAATAAGCGAGGCATGTTGGTTATAAACCTAAATTTTGAGGTAAGTGGTAGAGTTTGTAAATACTTGGGTGGGATTGTTTTAAAAATATTTCACTTTAAATGCATCGTATACTTCAAATGCACTTTGTATTTTTCTGGTGTACGATCATGCATATTTTTCATATATTGTTCCATTTTGATTTTGAATGCTTATTTTGCATGCAAGCAGGAGATGCTTACTCTTCCTGGGTACCTGGTCTCACTCTCATATCGGGAGTTCGCTTCTTTTCATGTGGTGGAGGTTTTTGTTTGTTTGCTTTGGTTTCTGTTTTATCCTGATTTTGTATGCCTTCGGTTTCTGATTTTCTGAATTATCGATTTTGTGCTGTATACAGGGATATGGTCATTATCCATATTTGTCATTTCATAATTTCATGATTTATTTTAAGAGATAAACGCATCTAGCAACTAGCAAGGTACTACATAACGCCATTCTAGCTATCAAGTTAGTCAAGAGGCCCAAAATGGCTCATATAGTGAACAGTCTGAATTAGAATATATGTTTTTCGCCAACAGCGACTCATACAGTGACCGTAGCTTTTGAAAATAACACAGAACGTTAGAAATATATGGCAAAATTTTATTTTTGCTCAGATCCATGTGTCTATGCTTCGGGTCTATCCAAACTTAACAATTGTGAGGAAATCCAACTTATATCACCAAATCAGATCATCTGGCCGAAATTCCTGGTTGAAAGATCAGTATGGGCGGGACTAGACCGAGAGCAGGCCAAAATTTTATTCTTGATTTGGTATATACCAACTCAAGAATACAATTTTGGCCTGTTCTCGGTCTAAGGCGGGTCCAGGAATTTTTCCAATGGGGTCCAAACCGTCAGAGCGGAGGGGAGGGGGCATTTGGTTTAAAAAAAAAAAGGAAAACGGGAATAATGAGCTTTTTCTTTTGGCAAATTCCCAGGGGGATGGATTCCTAAACCCCCCCCCCCCCTTTTTTTTTTTAATCATTTAGACCCGCGCTTGGACGGGGTTTAATTTTGAAATGTAAATGGAGTGTATTGCTAGTATTTGATATCTAAGGTTTCCAATATTTACAGACTCTTTAATAACGTGACGACTATCTATATGTAGAAAGATAATATCACATTTTCAATTTGTGTAATGGACCTTTATTACACGATGTTCTTATCCCCTGTAAATGTAATTTTTGTTCCAGTCCTCTAGAAAATGAGATATATACATTCATCAACCCATATGGGACTTTCTTTTACTTCACATATATATGGTCAGAACAAAAGAGGTGGGATTCCCCCCCCCCCTCCACTTCGCTAGAATAAGATGAATAGTTACTGTAACAGATTCGTTGGATAGAAAAGAAAAGCAAAGTTAAAACAGACGCCATATCATAACTCATGGTCTTTGCGAAACTAGTTATATAAAGCTTTCAGGAATTTCAAGTTGTTTTCGAAGTACAGGTAAATGGAGTCAGAAGGAAATGAAAACAAATTGTTGTTGATATTGTTAGATTTTAACCTATTATGTGATATTGATTTACAGTAAAGCTATAGAATGTAATTTTACACCAGTATTAACAATACAAAAATCAATCATAGGATCAAATAAATAGGAGCCAATTCTATTTGTGTTGGGATTTTAAGAATCGAGAGGTAGTGCTCAACTCAACATCGTTATTATTCTCAAGACCGTAGCTATTGTTGAAAGGAGAGGAATTAAATGATAAAGTAAATAAATTTGATGAAAGAAATGTGAGTGAATGAGTAAAATGTTATAAAATATGAAAAAAGAAAATAATTAGTTAAATAAATAGGTAATTAATTGTTTGAACATGCTAAAAATTTCAAAGAATCACGATCCCCCGCTTTAGAGTATTGGTGTTTGTACAAAAGCAGGTCAAGGTCACTAGGCCAATTTTTTGTTTTGCATCAACACAAGGAATATGTAAAAGGAATAACAATGTTAAATTTGAGAGCCTTTACACTCACCAGTCAGAAACTATGTTTCGGGTTAAAGTTTTTCAAAACTATTCAAGTTCCAAGGTCAAGGTCACAAGGTCAAACATTTGGCATCAATAGAAAGGACATGAAGGCGAATCGGATTGTACGTGCCTCGCTTTCGCAAGGACAATCAATGAATTATTAAGTCAATAAGAAAATCATTTAAATAGATAAATAAATAAATAGATAAATAAATAAATAAATAAATAGATAAATAAATAAATAAATAAATTACTTAATAAATAAATAAATAAATAAATAGATAAATAAATAAATAAATAAATAAATAAATAAATAAATAAATAAATAAATAAATAAATAAATAAAATAAATAAATACATAAATAAGTAAATAAATAAATCTTTTTATCAGAAAAATAAGTAAATAAATAGATAAATAAATAAATAGATAAATAAATAAATAAATAGATAAATAAATAAATAAATAGATAAATAAATAAATAAATAAATAAATAAATAAATAAATAAATAAATAAATAAATAAATAAATAAATAAATAAATAAATAAATAAATAAATAATATGACATGAAACATTTCAATAATGCACATTTAGGGTTGGCGGCAAAGGACATGTAAAACGGTTACTTGAAAATATATATTAGATGGTTCTGACCCAGTCTGAATGACGATATTTTGTTTTTGCAGAAATGAAAACACAAACACTCAAATACACAAAATTTCGGTCCCTTGGTCCAATGTAAAAAAACGACAATGTATATGGAAACTAATTTTTTAGACTGGATTAAAGGCCAAGGGGCCGAAAATTTATGTATTATGGTGTTTGTGATTTTATTCGTATCATCCCTTCCTACCCTCTGGAAGAAATATTTCAATCTACTGGAAAATAATATACATTAGGAATAGTAGTGTCCTATGACATATTAAAATTAAAATTTTAAACATGTCATTAATGCATGTTTAAAATTTTAATTTTAATATGTCATAGGACAGTAGCTACGCCCCTGCATTCATATACTGCCTTCAATCGTCAAGGCGGCTCAGAATACCTCGGTTGATGAGATTTCTGAAAGCTTGATTGGAATGTGTTAAGCATTATTTGATAGTTGAAGCATTATCAAACGGATTTTCGATTACTAGCTCCCCCATCAATTAATAATGCAAACAATATATCTAAGGTATTTTTGTGATCGGAAATAAAATATTCCTGACCACCGTAACGTTTACGTTAACTTCCGTACAGTCCGATATTGAATAAAGTGTAAGCATTGCTAGAAAGCAGTATTATACGAAAGCCGATTAGTATCACAGAAAATTCATAAAATTATCCAGTAATTACGAGAAAAGAACTCGTAACAACGAGTTAACTATGTCGTAATAACGAGATAATGTCGTAATAACGAAAACTAACGTGTTATCGAGATAAGATTCATAATATCGAGATATTTAAAACTCGTTATAACGAGAAAAGATGCATTTCAGGCGCCGATTTTCTAGTTATTGACTGTAGACAATCAAAGAAGCACTTTTTAGGTTAAGATATATCTAATCTATGCAATCATAAAATGAAAAAGATGGATGCAGTAATTTTAATGACGTCTACTCTGTTTACATCCTTAATACCACGGAGTTCGGGTATTCGAGGATATATATGACAAGTTAATAATCTCGTAATTACGATATAATATCGTTATTACGACATCTTTACGACATCTTTTCTCGTCTTATATTATCTCGTTATTAGGATTTTCTCGTAATAATGACTTTTAAGATTTTCTCGTTAATTTTACGAAATTATTCTCGTTATTACATGTTCATCGTCTCGTTAAAGTACGATATCTTTTCTCGTTAAATTACAAGTTAATTTTACTTTTGATAATATCTTTCAGATCTTAAAATTGAGCCATCGCTTCGCATATCAAATTATGTATATGTTAGAAGGTAATTAAAAGTTTCTAATTAATAAAAAGTGGGCGGAGCGTCTAACCGACCTAGATGACAACTACCCTGGTGGCGTAGTGGTAGCGCGCCCAGTTAGCATGATGGATAGCATGCTGTTCAAAGGTCTCGAGTTCGAGCCGCGCTTTTCTAGTATATACTGTTTAGCTTTTTGTAGGATGCAGGATCCATGAAGACGGTTTCTTCACAGATTCTTCACAAATAAGATGAGCAATTTCAGAGCCTGTGATTGGCTTAGCTCAAATGTTGCCATCAGTGAAGTCACGATGCGAAGAAGCAACGTTACGATTCGCTTAGAACTTTGCATCGTAACATCGCCTCTTCGCATCGTCACTTCGCATCGTCACTTCACTATTTCGTACGTGAAGAAGCGAAGATGAGATGACGCCAAAATAATTCAAAGAAGAGTAAAAATATTTTAGAATATGTTAATTAATTTAATTAAAGGCTGAAAACAAACATGTTAGTGCAATAGGGAATAAGAATAAATTAATGGCACAAGAATAAGAGTAGTGTATAAAGTAAAAGAAAGAAAATGAGGCAAATGGAAAATTGACGGCATGAACAGAAGATGTTGTATTTCTAATTAAAGACGGCCTTGGCGTATTGTTACAACTGACTCCAATTCGATCGGCCATTTTGAACTTCCTGTCTATTCCTTAACAACTAGGATTGAAGATATTTCGGTCTGTTTCTTAGTGATAAAACGTCAACAGAGTTATTAGCTTCAGTCTCAAGATGATAAATCACTATCAATTATCCAAAGCTTTTATTATTGTTATGCAGCATTACAGAACGATTTGTTTGCGTCACGAGTTGGCTTACGTGACATTTCATAAAACAGAGGCGAAACCTAGACGTTTCAATAACTATATCCATACTTTAAAATTTTTAAAGAACCGAAATGTATTTGATATTTTTTTTTAACTTGAAGTACCATTTTACTACCTTTAACCGAATTTGATACACCGTGCACCCTTTTATGAAACAAACTATCTCATTGCAGGATTCTAAGTGGATTAAGATCGCCATGTGCCCCACCCACGGCCCCGCCCCTTTGTTTTCTTAGATACATTGTCATTCACCAATATTAAGTGATTTCAAATAGTCTGATACTGGGATGGAAGCTCCAGAAATAAACCTTTAAACAATTTAAAGTTTCAAGCAAGAAATCGTTAGTGAGAGCTCGTGATTTTGGGATTCCTTTGGTGGCACGCTGCGAATGTTGACTTGGGATTTTATAGTTGACATTAATGTTTATTAAGGGATTGTTCATGGATTAGGATTTTGCCAGAGGGATCTAGTAGGATTCTGTAATAGTTTACATACTAGGATTTAATAGTTACAGAGAATTTACTTCACCGACAATGGCAGCTGCCAGCAATATACGTGGGTAAGCTGATGGACGTTACCTTAAACGATGGTGTTTTTTTTTTCTTTTCTTGGGGTTGAATTTTGGGGTTTTTGTTGTTTTTTGTTGTTTTATGATTTTGGTTCTTGTTTTGTTTTATTGTTATTATTATTTTTTGTTTTCGTTATTGTTTCGTTTTTGTTTTGTTTTTGTTTTTGTTTTTGTTTGGTTGTCCATATATACAGTGCCACTAATTTTGAACTTGGAGTATCTAAAAATCCTTACTGCTTCACTTACTGAACGAAAAAATATAAACTAATATTCCACTGATATCACGCACAATCAATTTCTTTTATGTAACCTTAATTTAACTTTTCGCCTCTTTTGTGACCAAGGAATGCATTTTTTTTCTGTACGGCTTTCTGTGCTTTTGTGCGTCTATTCATGTCATTGTAACAATGTAAAGTGTAAAGGGGGAGACAAATCAGTGGATCAGATAGGGAAAGGAGAGGGCTCTAAACTTGACTATGATTCTAAAAGACCACCAAAAGAAGCGGTCACTCAATTCTAAAAGACCACCAAAAGAAGCGGTCACTCAATTAAATTTTTCACTGTTCCTCTTTTATTAGAAATAGTGAAACGGCTACACTAGTACATGTATATAGCGGTAGCGACAAAGAGCAACATAAAACCAAAAAGAGAGTGTTTTAGTATGATACGAAAATAAAGCTAGTCAACGTCAATTTGGGCAGCATGGATACGAAACATGTGAGAAGGATGGAAGTTAAAACAGTGGTTCAGATTAGAATAAAAGGGACGTTATGCTCTGTCGACGACGATGCAAGGGTACCTAAATTGCATTTCTAGACCAGCGTCTAGTCTTGCGCTAGGCACCTCGGACGCAATTATATTATATCTAGACACCTCGGACGCTAGACACCTCGGTCGCTAGACACCTCGGTTGCTAGGCACCTCGGACACAATTATATTTCTTCTTTTGGAATAGGAAAAGAGGATTGTAAAACTTTTATCTTCCATTTGTTTTACAGACAGACATTCCCCTCCAATCTTCAACTGACAGTTAAGTTTGTCATATATTTCATTCTGTTTTAGAATGAAAGGAATTAATGGTGGGTATCGGAAGTCAATAAAATCCGAATCTAACCAGGGTACTTCAATCCGGATTGACGATTTTATTATCTTGATATGCGCGTTTCACGACTATTTTATGTCTGATGACTTTGGATTTCAATGGCAGTTCTCTAGATTTCATCTGGAAAACAAATATAATCCTCAGTGATAAGAAATTATTTGATTTGAAGTGCTATACACAACGAGATATAGCTTTAAGAAGTGGTGCATAGAATACCATATACTTCGACTTACAAAGGGGACTATAAATCATACGGAACACTTTCATATTTCATGATAGAAGATGATTATAAACAGAAAACTTGTAAATTAATACCGCTTTGTATTGACAGAAGATTTAATTTCTTTTCATTTTGAAATTGACAGGTTATAGACAGCTGTATATAAATGTACATGCATATATGTAATACATGTAATAATGAATGGCAACTTGGCAGAAAGCATAGTTACATGTACTACAGATCGGACAGACAGACAGAATTGTGTCGGGCGGACAGTTTGCGTGTTTTTTGTTTTGTTTTTCACGTAATTACCTGGCTGGATCTAGAAGCGCCAGCAGATATGATGTTGGTCATAAATGCAAAATTTTACGAAATATGTGATTTTTTCCACAAACAATTTTGTTCTCGAATTATTCTAAGCTAGAAACATCCCCAACTTGGCATTGTGCAGTCGACTCATCATATAGAAATTTGAAAAAGAAAGGATAGAGGATCAATTTCATAAACATTATTTGTATCATTGTTTCATTGCATATTTACTATATACCAATAAGTATTGTTTAAACTAATTTCAAAACAATATTCTGTTAAAACTAATATTAAGTTTGTCAAAATTTAGGGGAGAAAAGGAGGATTTCATCCAGAATATTTTTATACTGCGTACCTAATCGGTAAGAGAGATTCGCTTTGTGATGTTTATAAAAGTATATGAATTGAAAATACGACCCTCCTTTTTTCAAAAATTTGATAAATTCAAACTTTAGAAGAGGAAGTCTGAATACATTTTTTTCTTTCAAATCACGCATGTCTAAGCATATGCATTTCATACATGTACGGGTATCTATATACATGTATATGAGATACAAAACTACTTTTATAGTACAATAAAATAAAACTGCATACGAAAGTACATGATTTATATGATTTATATGTTTGAACTAAATAGATACTTCATGAAATGATATCAAAATAAGCCTTTTTTTGTACTGCCTATGCCCTTGTAAAGATTATGAATAACATAAATGCAAAATAAAGTTGGTTAGTAAGTTCATGCAGTGTACAAAACGGCTTTCTCTGACGGTTTAACGAACTAAATCATTACTAAGTACCAGTAAACAACATACTTGTATTTTATAGTCTTTTAGCGTCTTGTTTGATGCATTTTGCCTTGTTTAAAAAAATTATAACTGTAATGATGACGTATATTATACAATAAGAAAAACATTTCCAAAACTAAGAATGATTTCTACAATCAACGATTTTTAAAACAGTGACGACACCTTAACAAAACTCCCTTTAAACAATGGTGATGCCTAAATTGTTGACAGTGGTGAAATCTTCATAAAAATTATATATAATAGACACGGAAGAAGTAAATTAATAGTTAAATACAGTAGCGAAACCTTTTACATCGAAGAACTTCTACAGTAGCGACATCTATACAATTGTTCATACAGCGGTGAACAATGAAAATCTAACACAGTGGCGACATCTATACCATTGTTCATAAGTGATGAAACCTTTACAATGAAAAGCTAATGCAGTGGCGACATCTATACAAATGTTCATACAGCGGTGAAACCTTTACAATGAAAATCTAACACAGTGGCGACATCTATACATTTGTTCATACAGTGGTGAAACCTTTACAAAGAAAAGCTAATACAGTGGCGACATCTATACAATCCTTTATAAAGTCTTGAAACCTTTACAATGAAAATCTATTATAGGGGCGACATCTACACAATTGTTCATTCAGTGATGAAACCTTTACAAAGAAAATCTAACACAGTGGCGACATCATACAGTGGTGAGACCTTTACAATGAAATTCTAAAACAGTGGCGACATCTATACAATTGTTCATAAAGTGGTGAAACCTTTACTATGAAAATCTTACACAGTGGCGACATCTATAGAATCGTTCAAGAGTTGCGAAACCTTTACATGGAAAATTTAATACAATAGCGACATCTATACAATTGTTCATACAGTGGCGAAACCTTTACATGGAAAATCTAATATAGTAACGACATCTATACAATAATTGTTCATATTATTGAGAAATCATTATGACGAAAAAATTACAGTGGCGACATCTATGCAATCGTTCAAAATTGGTTAAACCTTTAAAATTAGCTAAAATGAAAAGGTACACGTAATACTGTGGCGAAATTATTGCAACGAACACATATTACAGTGGCGACATCTAGACAGTCAATCAAACCCAAAACTCCACAACAGTAGCCGTTTAAAAGTTGTATCTCTATAAGAAAGAGCGCTGAAATCATAGAATTGTTCCCCTTTCTGATTATTTTCGGGGGGGGGGGGGGGGGGGGTTTAAATAGCATTTATTCATACATTCCTGGTAGCTGCGCCCCTGCTTTATTTCGTTCGTAGAGTGGTGGAACCTTTACAAGGAAAATCTAACACAGTGTCGACATCTATACGTTGTTTTTCGGTTTTTTCAGCCTTTGACAAGCAGATTCATATCCGTTCTGATTTTACTTTGATTTATTATAAAGCAAAATAAAAATATCCTCCTTTTATAGATAATGTAAATAGGTTCAGAGAAAGTAATGAAACTTACAAATTTGTAAAACTTCAAAGGCTTAACTAAAGTACAAAGTATTTCAAACTTAATTATGACGAAATTATACATTTAATACATATGTTGATATAACCTAAAATATAGCAATTGATTTCTTTTTTATGTTAAAGGGATCTTTAAGTTTAATTACGTGTTCAGAAGAGATCGATGATTTTCATACGCACCGTCTGAGACTAAAATAAGTCGAAAATTACGTGTGTAATTATATGATACTACTTGTTGACGTTTGAAAAGTAAGGGGAAGTTTAAGGGATTGATGATGAACATGGACACGTAGAATATATCCAGGTAATGTACACCTTTGTTGAAATGAATTTCGAAAGCATTGTGTGTGTGTGAGAGGGTGTGTGTGAAGTGGGGCTGGGTTCAGTAATTCTCTGTGTTAAAGTTTGAGGTGACGAATGTAATATGCCGGTTGTTGATGCTTACACCCCGTCCGGCTTTAGTGTTACCTTTCGTTGATCGAGACATTTAAATATTACATCATACAGGTGCGTGTTTACATAGACGTCAGTTCCAAACAAACGCCTAATTACACCGTGAGTTGTATTCAGATTGTCTCAGTCGGGAAATACCCACTGTAGCACTGTACGAATCGGATAAAAAAGACCTATACATATACGATAAAACCGATACATATATAAATTTTTACTTCGTTATTGAACTAAAAGAACTTTGCTTTCTTGGGGGCAGGGGGGTCGCTTTTTTGAAGGAAAAAGTGAACATTGTAATTTATATATAGCATGCCGATTGGTTGAAATACTTTTGAAAATATTATTTTTAGATAAATCATAGCATATTTTTTTCTATTAATGTAAGTAAGAAGTGTGTGAATGATGGAGGATGAGAGGAGTAGTTAAAGGGGAATTCACTCCTCCCGCATTCCAGTTAAATACCCTTTTAAAATGTGAACAAAGATTGATAAAAATTATATTTTACTTATTTCTCTTGAACATCAGTCTAGCATTGTGATCCTGTCATACTTTGTCAGTATTCACTACACCTTCTTCATCACTTTCTAAATAAAACCAAACAGCAAATACAATTTGCTGACAGCCCGCCAAAGTAACTGGACGCCAGCTTTTATTCAATTTTTTACAAAAAAAATCCATATAATATATGCAATGCATTGTAAATTCATGCCATCATACATACTGAACAATCTCACATCTCATGTCAAATTCTGTAGCAATTATCATGATATATTAATCAATGAATCAGTACATTTTCAACCATGATTTTTTTTTTTTTTTTTTATTTATCGAACATTTGTAATAATTTGAATCAAGTAATATTGATTTTCTTTTTGGGATATTAAAAATAATATCGACATAAATTTTCAAACCCAGGGGAAAACAGAGATAAAAAACCTCATGGGCAAAAATACTCTGAAACTGGGCGAGATAATTTAATTTTACTACATAATTAAGTGCATGTATAAAGTTTAATGTGTTCATTAAGCGTGGCGGCTAGAGAATGACCACGCTGGCTACTTTCTCGCCAACTACACCTATCCTATGAAATGATTGGACAATTCATTCAATTGTGACAAACAAGACTTAGAAAAAATTCATACGGATCCGTTAATACAATATTTTTCCGCTTTACTACCGAATCGCGGAAAAAATTAAGTATTCACTACACCTTCTTCATCACTTTCTAAATAAAACCAAACAGCAAATACAATTTGCTGACAGCCCGCCAAAGTAACTAGAAAATTTTCAAAGATAGGTGATACAGTAAGAGAAATGAACAAGATTTTTAACAAAAAATAGCAAAAAATTGAAATTTAATTTCTTGACTTATTATAGAAAATTTGAATTTCAAATATGAGTTGAAATTAATAATCATGAATTAAAATAATGATTTTTCGATAGTGCATCAGAGCAATTCATCTCTATAGACCCAAACTTTTGGAAACTGACAGTTGATTCTCAACTGAGTCTTTGACATAACCGTCCTTACTTGACTCGCTCTTCCAGCGGCCGTGACGTTTCCAACATCTATCATTTTCAAAAGCTGACGAATTTGCAGCCTGAGTTGCACCCCCTGCACGCATAGAATGTAAACCTAGGTCTAAATCTTTTGCTACTAGCTTTAATCTAGATATGATGCTTGACTTTGCTGCAGTATAACTCAGTTTTTTGTTTTTGTGAATCAAACCACATTTGTCTTTTGATCTATAAACAGGTTTGAATAAAAAATAATCTGATGACAAATCAATCTGCGCAATGTTTACATATTTTCTTAACATTTTGACGGGACATGCAATTGTAGTACCGCAAGAAATGAGAACCTCGTTCCCATTTCTATACTGATCTGTTTTGCTCTTTCTTATAATCAATGAAACATAATCATCAAATATTGTGACATCGTTACATGCTAAAGAACTCACTTCGTCATATCTTAAGAAACCAGAAAATGAAAGTAATATCATGCATAAATCACGGATAACAAGAAGGTCATTGTCATATTGAAACATTTCACACAATTGAATAAGCATGTCTGAAGTTACAGGATCTTTACGTTGTCTTCTCGGACGGAAACGTCGTCTGGCCGAATCTTGAAGATTTTTTACGAACGCGTTACACGTAGGATCAGCAAGCCCGTTGAGATCATGAGCCCACTTGATCGAATACACAGCATTATTAACAACATTACACGAAGTACCTGAATCCATAAGATGTGTTATATACAAAGCCACATGGACTGGGTGAGCAGGTAACGCCGAAAAACCTTGAGGTTCTATGAAGTTTTCCCATCGTCTAAAACCACTTAAATACGTTTTGCTTGTATTGTCGCTACGCGAATGTACCAAATGCTCTGACAAACTGCTCGACAATGAATGGAGATAGGTTCCTTTGGCTACGCCGCTGGATTCCAGCTGATCGTCAACGTGCTTCTTTAAGTGGATACCTGTAATAAATCAATTGATTAGAACACAATTCTTAATGCTACAAATTTAAAACTTTGCAAATGTTTACCAAATATTCCGTTCCTTCCTTTTCCTTTATGTGTAACGTTACTACCTTCAAAATATCTATGATCAACTATGAAGGATTTGAAAGAATCGTGATCATATATCATTGGCCAGAAAGAAGCCGACTTCCAAACAGGTATAAACAACGTACCAGTGACTTCTTCTTTCGTAATCTTTTTAATAACATTTGAGATTAATGATGGAGGTGGCACTAACCAATTGTTTTCGTTTGTCCATCTTTGATTGAATGCATCGACTGAATGTGCCTCTTTACACCAAAACTTTGTACTAAATTTGTCACATTTTCTGTTGTACACGGAGGCAAATCTATCATAAGTATGAGGACCCCATTGGAAATCTAAGCTTAAATAAACCCACCACTGTATACCCCAATCATCGCAGTCAAAACATCTGCTTAGTCTGTCTGCCTCTATATTACTGGTCCTCGGTATCCAATGAGAGATAACCCGAACATCATTTGTGTCACATGTATCCAAAATTTCTAAGCCTATTTTGTTAAGACAAGATTTTTTACTGCCTACCTGTAGTATATGTTTGACATTTTTGTTGTCTGTGAATACCTGGACAGTCTTACCTTTTACATGTTCCAAATTTTGATGGAGTACCCTATTTACAGCCTCAAGCTCTCTCCATGTAGAGCTTTTTGAGATTTCAGTAGAAATCCAGTTTCCAAACATTTCAGAGTTTTCGAGAATCTCGTCGTTCTCATTGGCTAAATAGCCACCATAGCCTTCACCCGAGGCATCACAGTACATCTTTAAATCAACAACAGTTGACTCTGTCAAATGACTAAAAGAGTTCCCTTTTTTATTCAAAAGCTCTGCGTTTTCAAGCCAAAACTCCATTTCACTTTCAGTCTCTTTTGTAATATAAACCTTTGATTTCCAACCTAATCTTTCATTTATGCATTCATAAGCATTTCTTGTCCTTAATCTGACTAACTGTCCAAAGACTGACTGAGCCGAGATCAACTGACCTACAATTGATGCTAAAAATTTAACATCAACGACTCTACTTCTCGTTCGCAAATGCGCTAAAAAGATATCAATATAATGTGCAAGTTTTTGCAATCTTTCCTCTGTTAAGTGCATTAGACCTGATTCCATGTCCCATATCAAACCTAACCAAATAACTTTTTGTTTTGGTACCCAGTCACATTTTTCGTCAGCTAAAAGAAACCCGAATTTCTGCAAATCCTCTCTAATCACGTGACTTAGTGCTTCTGATTTATCACTTGTGTCAGACCCTGCAAGGCCGTCATCTAAGTACATAATTAATTTGTGACCCAGTGATCTCCAATATCTAACAATCTCGCGAGTAACCTTGCTAAAAATGAATCCAGCAGTTGCTAAGCCAAATGGCAATACTTTGAACACATAAAAATGTTTGTCCCAATAAAAACCTAGGTATTCATAAAAAGCTTCGTTTATCATTATGTGATGATACGCTGATTTCAAGTCAAATGTAAACATGTAATACCCTTTACTGAAAAGCACTTTAGCAACTTCGCCGTTTTCATATTTAAATTTGAACTGAAATAAATGTGGATTTATGTGCCTACAGTCAAGTACCATTCTCAGTTTACCTGCCTTATTTTGGGCTACAGTTAGTGGATTTACAACTAATGGTTTTGATTTCACTTCAGTTATACATCCTTTTTTCAATAACTTACCAATCTCCTCATTAACAAATGACGGGTGTTCAAATGCAGATCGATTGTTAGTTAAGAAAACAGATTCTGGTTCTGATTTAAGTGGTAATCTGTAACCTTTGTCAATGACGTTCAATACATACTCACTTGATCCAATCATCTTCCAATGAGATATATTCGTTTGTAACCTGCCAACTGGCGTGACGGAATTTACCTGGTTTACGCTCGAGTAACCAATTTTACTATCAACTGAATCGTTAACTGAGTCGTTACCTGTGTGTACCATGCACTTTGAACTTTGATTCTCTTCGTACAAATGTTTTGAATTGACTAAATAATTATTACTTAACTTGCTAATGGTATTCTGCTCTTTCTGACATTCTTTCTTCCAATGTCCTTTCTCTCCACACCCAAAACACCTGCCCGGCTTAAAAGTTCCGCTCTCAGGCTTGTTTGTATCTTTCCCAGGGGGAGGGTAGGGGGTAAAGCGACGGAATGAGTCCTTTCTTTTTGCCTTCCCTATCTTGATCTTGCGTTCGGCTCGATATTGGGCCTTCTGGATTCTTTTTTCATCGTCGGAATCGTCGGCAAGGGGATTTGATTCGTATTCTTGGACGAATCGCCATCCAGCTTCGTGAGAATCAGCCATTTTAATTAGTTTTTGTCTATGTTTAACGACTGTGATACCTTCGGATATGCGTTCTCTGCAACTCAATATGCTGTCCTCTGTCAGGTTTTCATCCGTGAGCAACTTATCTGCCTCCTGAAGCTTTGTCATGACTTTATTGTTGTGTTTAAATTGCGCCTCGTTCCCCTTCTTTTTGAATTTATATGAGTCGTTTAATGTCTCCTCGATCTTGTTAAGTTGAGTTTCTGCTAACTTTATGTTCTGGGTCTGCATTTTACCCATTTCCTTCGTTATGAGGCTCCTCATTTCTGTCATGAGAGTGTTTTGAGAGTCCACTAAAGCATTTTGAACTTCTACTCTAATTTGGGTTTGCAAACTGGCGTCCATTCTGTATTCAAGTTTAATGTGTTCATTAAGCGTGGCGGCTAGAGAATGACCAAGTTGGCTACTTTCTCGCCAACTACACCTATCCTATGAAATGATTGGACAATTCATTCAATTGTGACAAACAAGACTTAGAAAAAATTCATACGGATCCGTTAATACAATATTTTTCCGCTTTACTACCGAATCGCGGAAAAAATTAATTCTTGGTACACTTCGTTTACTTCGTTTCTGTTTGCAGTTTGAATTTTCACCTTATGAGGTCAATCTCGCCTCAATGAACATTTTTACTATCATAGTAAATTCTATCCAATCAAAATCGATCCTAGTTAGTGCGACATGTTTTGTACACACCGGCATCACGTGGTTTACCTTTCATAGCTGTCTGGTTTGGCTGAGTTGAACTCTAATCACCCCTCTGTCTAACGTAATTTCTAATCGCTACGATCGACGAAAGGTAACACTAAAGCCGGACGGGGTGTATTCTTCCTTGACACCTGCAGCCTATTAGCCTATTTCACAAAAATTAGTACGAAAATTTTAAGGAATTTTCGTACTTTTTGATCCCTTATTTCTTTTTATCATCTTAAATTCGCACTCTCTTGTTTCTTAACTTACATTTCATATATAGAAATTATTAAAGACACATACTTTAATCTAAATGAAAATGTTTTAAAAGAATTTTATTCAATGACGAAAGTTGCAAAATTTCCTAAAATTTTACAGAGGAAAATCTACATGTACATTTATATATATATGGTTTTAGACCAAGTGAAACCTAAACCTTGAAAAATGCAAACTGCACTATGTTATCAACGTTAATAGCCTCCCTGTTTATATTTGACGTATACATTTAGATAGTGAACCTTTTACCCCCACTCCAAGTCGCACGAATTCTATTGAGTTGTAAATATTTAGTCATAACTAAGTGAAGTTTATATACATTTGTATGGTAACTTAACATTCCGGTATGTATATTTATGATTTTTAGTCATTTTGAGGATATTTTCTCTTCCTCGATCTGTTTTAAAGGGAAAAAGGGGGTTACAGAAGGGGCGCATGTCCTCAGATTCTTGAAAATAACAGAGGCCACAAAAAATGGGTTTTGCTCCATCCAAAATTTGAGGGTTTTTTATCAGTAGATTGAAATATTTCTTCCAGAGGGAAGGGATGATTACAAATAAAAATAGCAATCCAAGGAATGCTTGTGTCGCCTGCGAAGCGGAAATTTTTTTTTATTGAAAAAAGGTCAAATAACCAGGGCAAGGTAACTAGGTCATAAATTATGGAATGTTTAGAAAGGTCTTTTCATAAGGAATACAAATGTGAAATATCAAAGCCTATCACCCACCAATCTAAAGATATAGCCAATCTAAGATTTTTTGAAAAGTAGGTCAAATAAATAGGTCAAGGTCACAAGGTCAAAAATTATAGTACAATGTTGTGTAGAAAGGCTTGTCACAGGGAATACACATGTGAAATATCAAAGCCCTATCACTTATCAATCTAAAGATATAGCCAATCTTTGATTTTTTGAAAAGTAGGTCAAATATCTAGGTCAAGGTCACGAGGTCAAAAATTATGGTACGCGTAGAAAGGTGTAGTCACAAAGATTACACATGTGAAATATCAAAGCCCTATCACTTACCAATCAAGAGATATAGCCAATCTAAGATTTTTTGAAAAGTAGGTCAGATAAATAGGTCAAGGTCACAAGGTCAAAAATTATAGTATGTGTAGAAAGGCTTGTCACAGGGAATACACCTGTGAAATATCAAAGCCCTATCACTTATCAATCTAAAGATATAGCCAATCTTAGATTTTTTGAAAAGTAGGTCAAATATCTAGGTCAAGGTCACGAGGTCAAAAAGTTTGGTATGTGTAGAAAGGTCTTGTCACAAGGAATACACATGTGAAATATCAAAGCCCTGTCACTTACCAATGAAAAGTTATGGGGTGTGACACCCAAAGTGTGACAGACAGACAGACGGACGGACTGACTGACTGACTGACTGACAGACTGACAGACGGACAGACGGACAACGGACAAAGTGACCCCTAAGTGTCGCTATGCTTCGCAGGCGACACAAAAACACAAATACACAAATATGTATTTGAGTGTTTGTGTTTTTATTTGTTTTGTTTTGTTTTGTTTTGTTTTATCTATAACAGGAAAACTCTATTTGGTCAGTCAAGGTAAATTGTCCACACAGGTAATTACAAAAAAGAAGATGTAAATGTTAATGGATTTTTTTCAGACAATTTTCAACCAATTCTGGCTGTTTTGACCCAGGTTCATTATTTTTTCTCAATTCATCGTTTTATTCATTATATTCTATTTCATTTTACATTGTATTTATAAATAGTTTGGGATTTTTTCATTACCATTTTTTTTTTTGCTCACTGATAGTAAATTTCAAACGGCCTCAAGAAACGAATATTATTTAAAAGAAAGATACCTATGCAAACAAGAAGAATGATTCAAGATCTTTAAATTTAAGTCTGACAAGCTTTTTATTTGGTAAATATGTCTGAAATGATCACCTGAAGTGTAGAATGTTTGCATTTTACTGACAAAAACTTTTCTTTACGAACTTTGAAAAAAAAAACCCGGCATGCAAGCAAGCAAATAAGAACTGCACTGAATAAATACCCGGATTCCGTCATCGGTGAGACCCGGGGTTAATCTATACTTACATTTGAAAACACTTCTTAATCTACCTTTACACTTAAGTGACTGGGCCAGACATTTGTCATTGTTGAGAAGGAATCGGCAAATCAAATACTGAAGTAGAAAATGAATGATATATCGATCTATGATCACTTGGCTAGGTACGAGAAACGGAAGAAAAAACCCAAACACGTAACTTGGTGTCCGCAGATTCACAGGTAAAATTTGTTTTAAATTATTTTTTTTTTTGAATGAATGATTTTATCTTTAGATTAAAGTGATGTGATTTTTGTCGATTTTTCACTTTTTGGGTAAAATTTTAGTGCGGAAATTCTAATTCTTTCCGGCGTGCCGGAAAAGGAACTAAAATAGGACAGAGATAAAAGATTTCGAGGCGTTGCGAGGTTCGGACACCTTGGGCCTTCTTTAATATTCCTTAATACAAAGTTCGCTTTCCCCTCCCTCTTCGGGAATAATACTAAACTGTATGTGTAGGGGTCTCTGTATCATACAATTCACGACGTCATAATAAACTACTCGCCCGATACGGATTTACAAGCCTGATACGGCTTTTTTCACGGCGTCATGTGACCATGATCTGACCAATCAGATTTGAACATTTTTGTCTGAGGCGTGATAAAAGTGGTCATTGAGGATGTCACGACATTAGTAAAAGCTGTAAATTCTCTCACCGGACAGATTTCCTCATTAAGAAGTTCAAAAGTCACGTATATTCCGCCTCTAAAACGGGCGCACTATATACATGAGGAAGGAAATCAGAGACACTTAGAAAGTAAGAATTCTTTGAAAAATGTTCGGGATGAAAGTCTTGCCGTACACTTCGCTATTTAGATGGTTACTGAGTCGTGTAAAATGTGAGTCGAAATACAGGGTTTGTTCGGGACGAATCGGCTCGAAAGGGGATCCGTTATGGTGCTGCCCTTCTCCGCATCTCTTAATTTTTATTTTGAAAACTAGGGAAACGGCATCCCCTGCTATATTCCTTATACAATGGCTTGAGAGTTTATACTATAGACTCGAACATTCATATTTTTCATGTATGTGATCATCTGTACCTTTAATAATCCCTTGAATTAAAACCCACACAGTAAACTTAAGTTTGAAACTTTTCTTTAAGTAAAGGTATAGTTCTCTAATGAAAAGATCAGGGATTAAATCTAAGTCTACCTACATATATCGGGTATACGTATACATATTGGTGTGGGTGAATCTACAATGAAGGGCGTCTGGATTCGGTCCTTCTCCATCAACTGTGGTGGTGGTGGTTGGGGGGGGGGGGTTCTCGAGAATCAAACATACGAGTTTGAGTTTGTTAATTATTATTCCCTCTTTGATAGTTCCTTATCCTTCTTTAATTTGTTTTTATTTTTCATTTGTAAGCCGGCGAGCGTAGTGAGCCTGAAAAGGGAAGTACCGGAAGTTAGCATATCTGTCCGGAAGTCGACACCCGATTCTTGTTTGACAGGGGATAGAGGGGGTCAATATTTGCCTGTTACGGCGTTGAAGGGGGAATTGTATCTCATGTAGAAGATGGAAAAATATGGAAGTTAAGGAAGGGGCAGGGGATGTTATCTTTTGTTAGTAGCATTTCATAGCCACCATGTGTACGTTTTTTAAACATTGAAGATCGATTAACAAAAACACAGCCTTGTGTGACAGGGTGGAAAATTGAAGTTTGCTATAAACATTATCTAGATCAATTATAATGCATCAGATTGCAAAATTTTAAATTCCATGTACAGATCACATTTCAAATTATCCTGATTAAAGTCGGCATATTTGACACATGCTGCCAATGGTATCGAATAGTCCATTGAAGTTCTGCATATTTAAATTAACATGGGTGGATCTAGAATTTTTTCCAAGAGGTCCAAGCCGTCAGTTGAAGGGAAACGGGTGAGGGGGGATCAGCATGTTAGGTTTTGAAAAAAAAAGTAAAAAAAGAAAAAAAGAAAGAAAGAAAGCAAATTCCAAGGGGGGGGGGTGTTCTGACTCTACCCCCCCCCCCTTCTGGATCTGCGCTTGATTATGGTAAGAGATACGATCGTATGACGTGATATTTACAGATTAGCTTACGTTTTGTTTGTCATAGAATTGACTTCAGTTTATAATAAACAAACCTGTCCTCCACCTTATATTGATACCTACATTAGATGTCACTGTACACGGATTATTGCACATGACGATTTATAATATGGTGGAGAACAAAAATGAGTGAGTATAGTACTGTACTTATGATAAATTTAGATTTTTTTTCGCAGAATAGAGGGAATATGTTCGAAAATCTAGACCCCCTCCCCGAGGAATTTGCCAAAAACTGATTTTCCCGTTCTTCCGGATATTTTTCTAAACCAGAGGCTGAATCCTCGAAAGGACTTGTCTCTCCTCGATCCTGGAAACAAATCAAAATTCGCCCATGACATCTTTTCCCAATTAATGTGTCGCATGCCTAACCTCCCTTGTAGCCCCTCCCCTTTCAACTTGTTGAAGTATGAAAAAATTCTGATGAATACGTGAATAAATGATATTTTAAAAAGTATAAAGTGACATTTACATTTCATTAATGACCTTGAATGACCTGTGCAGAAAGGAAAAACAATGTCTTTTTCTAACTTTCAGTTTGTAAAGTGAAAGTGAGTACATAACTAATCACTTTCGTTTTACAAACTGAAAGTCAGATAAAAAATGCAAAATATTTTTTTGTGAAACATAATCAAATTCTTATGTATGTGTAGGGGATATGAGCATGGACGGACGGTCATACACACGGACGGACAGAGCCTATTTGTTCCCCCGATTTTTCGACTTTGCTCCAAAAACAACTACATGTACATGATAAACAAATACAAATATACCGTAATAATAGAGTGACGCAATCCCTCGGTCAATACACAAGTATGGATTTCAGTTCATTTTGTTCAAAATATTGTTTACGGAACAAAGAAGAAAGAATTTTGTAATCAAGGATTGTCTTGTTTATTGACAAAAGGCTAGTCATACTAATTACAAGGTCATTATTTTGATCGCTGAATAACGAATCCTCCGATTGGCGGATCTAACTTTTGATACACACTTAATCCCTAATCTATGCCTATACATATAAATATAACCTTTGCAGAATTTAAATGACCCAATGAATTATACCTTAAGAAAACTTAGTCAACTCGAGCAAAACGATTATATCTACAGATTGACGCGGCAAGCAGGTATGCCGATCCACTCAGAGGCGGATGAAAATCCGGATATTGTCGTCCGATTCGTATTTTACATTTGAAAATTAACTTGCCGTCAAGAACTTTTATCATTTATTTTCATCTCGTTAGGTATCAATAATTAAGCATCAAACAACCCCAATTGAACAAAACAACAAGAAGATCTGAAATGCAAAATCTTGTCGGAAGAAGAAGAAAGGATCCGATATGCCTTTTATTTCTAAATCATCTGGACGCTTAATGCAACTCGATTAAAGAGGCGAGCGTACAGATTCTGATTAACCTAGACTATATGCAAGACAATCGCACATTCTCTAGCTTTTCCGTCGCACGCTCGGAAAAAAAACCGGAAACGCCCAAGAGTGTTCGATTGCATGCACGTTTTGATCGAATTTACTTGTTTGATTGTTGAACAATCATATGGCAAGGCGTATTGTTTTATGGAATTCTTGATTTTAAAAATCCTCCGAGTCCCTCAATAAGGCAGCTGCCACAGGGCCTCTCAGACATAGTAAAATTGTGCTGGAGAGAAAAGAAAGAAAAGGGAGGTAACCAATTTCTCCGACAAAGCACTTTTCCCCGAGATATCCTTATTTTTCAATGCAATGGGTATTGTCGACAGTTGTCATGTAATATATTATGAATCTGCATGTACTGACATTTTTTTTTTGCAAAAACGCTGTTCACAAGAGAAATTGGTCCCTTCAATCGTTCAGGCAGTGAAGTTGTTAAACACTCACCGTCACTTCCTGTTTAAAGAAAAGGTAGCCTCTGATTAGTCAACAAATGATGTTTATTCAAAAGTGACCAATCAGAGCTCATCTTGTTTAGAAAAAGGAAGTGAGCGTGAGTGTTTACAACTGCTTGGAGAATTTTAATGACCACCATTTTCTTTCTTTCTGTACTTTCCATCACAATTTCGATATGTCTGAGAGGCCCTGTGGCCTTTGGAGGTATCATTCCTCGAAAAGAATTCCTAAATAAGAAAGAATGCAGATTATCGTGTATGGACTTTTTTGTAATGACATATGATAAGCTATTGGAATATGGTGTAAAAATTTGTACTGACGAATGTTGAAAGGCAAAATTTTACATGTCCATAAATATATTGTGAACATGAACTGCATCGTTTATTTTTTATAATTCCACTGAGCAAAATGAATCAATTAAAGCCGAAAGATTTCCAACCAATCCACATCCTTTCTCACGTGAAAGAGAAAATTAAATCCCATTTTAGCGAGTAAAAGGAAATGAAATACTTGATTGAAAGGCAAAGGAAGTAAAAGAGTGGGTCGTTCTTTTTAAACCTGGATAGGTCACTGTCTCCACTTGATAGGCAGTACAGTTCACGATTGACAGTGTTCATTGAAAAGCTTTATAGGGTTTTATTCCGAGCCACTGATCACGTTTAACAACAGTTATATTACCATAAACACAAGCACTGCAACGACATGCCGTAAATGATTTCAATTTTTGCATTTTACGACACCAAGAGGTAGAGATTGTTTACAATAGATACGCAATGACATCGGTCGTAAATTGAATTTTTATCTTGTCGTCCTTGGAATCGGCTGGCATAAAGATCACATATATCTGTTAAAATGGAACTTAGTGTATCCTGATGTTTACTCTAGTCAGAGGAATTCCATTTACAGATTTTCTTCTGTTTGTTATATTCAATTAAACATTGTATCGTTAAATGCTAGTATATTTGGAACACGATGCCAGGAATTGTCGCTCGAAATGTTCCCAAAAAGAGACCATCGTTCAAGTAAGTCAATATTTCGTTGTTTTCACGTCAATTTACTGAAAAAAAAAATGCTTCTGAATAAAATAATTGAATTATTGGTGTATACATACATACATCTAAATAATTAAATCTTATATTAATATAATGTTAAATATTGAAGCTTATTGATTTATTACAAATTCCTAATTTTGTCAGTTTTGACGATCTTTGCTTCTGGTCCCGCTGATTTGGAAATGAAATAAATAAACTTAAATCTTGAATCTTTTCACTTAAAATGTACGAAAGCGTGCGGAAACACGTATCAGATGGGAGGGTAACTTGTAGTATAGCTTGTATTCATTCATTCATAAACGCTATCACGGAGTAAATATACCGATAATGTTAATGACGGGCCAATTTAGGCTGGTAGAGTACAGGTTGAGAAGGTCTGAAGTTTGAATTTGCCCCCCCCCCCCCTTCCAAAAAATGTTACAGTATATTATCGTTTAATGAAATAAATTAGGCAGAAGAATGTTTTTCATAATTAAAAGTATTAGAAGGATTATAATGAAACGATAGTCATGAAAAGCGTGATTTTTCAAAGAAAAAAAAAAAAAAAGATTGTTTAAAAAATATAGGTATCAAGATATGGAAATATTGATTAATTCCTCCTTCATCAGCGCGAGGGGTCCTTTTCTGAGCAAGGGAAATGGAAAGTACCCCGTAGAGCTAGAGTTGCATGGGCGGATCTGGTATTTTTTTCCAGGGAAAGGGGGATGGGTTTCCAAACCGATTCGGGGGGGGGTGTTCCGACCTATGGTATTGAAAACTATACGTAAAATGGGAAAATCAGCATTTTTTATTGGCGAATTCATTCCGGGGGAAGGTGCCCTGACCCCACCCCTTCCAGATCCGCGCTTGGAGCTTTGTGATCGCCTATCCCCCCCCCCCCCCTCCCCAATACAAGTCCGTCCACTTGTCAAATCGATGATTATTATTGAAGGATGAATGAAGCTGTTATGGTTACATAGGTTAACTTACCTACATGTATATATACATAATATTTAATGAACGCAGATGAAAAGGTTTAGGAATCTTGAAAAAAAGTCTATAATTTTGAATAGAAAAATCGATGTTTTAATTACGGTAACTTGAAAGCAAGCTAGGGGGTAGGGTAAGAGAGTTGGGTCTTTTGTTTCGTATTTCTAAAGAAAAATAGTGAAGGTTCCCTCGTACTTGAATCTTTGTACTTTTCATTCATTAAGGATCAGGTTTATGTCTGTTTCTGTCTTAATTGTAGAAAGCCTTTGACCTTGAGTTTAGGATTTATTGTAGTTTATTGATATTTCAAACGATTTTAATAATAGTACCAGTGCTTTGGTGTGGAACATAGATCTCTTTGTAGAAATATGTAATTACAATTCTAAAATTTTAAACCATAAAGGTGACAATGGAAGATTTAAATATTGAATTTAGCTCCCTGGTTTCCACCTCTCACACACAGGAAAGTCCTACACGACGAATGGAGTTTTAGTCCCATTTTCATGCTCCGTAATAGGAGATTCGGGGGCATATATTAATACTTTTTGGTATGTCCGTTTGTTTGTCTGTCTATTAGACTGTTTGTCCGCAAAAACCTTAACCATGACCATAACTTTTGAATGGTAAGTGATCGGACTTCGATATTTCATATGTACATTTCTTGTGACAAGATATTTCCATGGATACCAAATATTTTGACCTTGTGACCTTGACCTGGGGGTTTGACCTACTTTTGAAAAACTTTAGCCTTGGTCATAACGTTCGATTGGTAGGTGATAGGCAATTGATATTTCACATGTGTATTTCTTGTGACAAGACCTTTCCATGGATACCAATTTTTTTTTACCTTGTGACCTTGACCTTGAAGTTTGACCTTTCTACAATTTTTACTTACTTACTGACAAAGATGCCGACGGCGGCATTCGTGTTTCACAAACACATATTTTTTTCATTTGAATTGGATTTCGTTCGTCTCTTTTTGACTCCCTTTATACAATATTGGTCCCAAATCTCCTCAATTTGGCTCCATTCTGATCTATTTTTATTAATTCTCTTTAGAACTAATTTCGCTATTTGAGATTCACACTCCTCTATTTTTCTCTGTTCTTTTTCGACATCCATTTCCATTCTCTCTTATTTGACTCCTTGCTCTATTTGACCCCGTTCTCATTTATTCTATTCCCTTTTTGACCTCGTTCTCCCTTATTTAACTCCTTCCTCTATTTGACCCCGCTCTCATTTATTTGATTCCATATCTTCTCTACTTTGCTCCGTCCTCCCTTATCTGACTCTGTCCTCTGCCTGGCTCCCGATCGTGTCTTTAAGTTTGTCTGCTTTCTCTTCAATTCCACTCCTTCCTCGTCTTGGCACCCGTTCTCCTATCTTATCTTTATGGCAACATCCTCTTCTCTTTGACTTCTTTCTCCTTTATCTCCCGATCTCCTCTATTTGATCCCTTCCTCCATTTGCCTCCCGATACCCTCTATTTGACTCCTTCCTCCATTTGCCTCCCGATATACTCTGTTTCATCCCTTCCTCCATTTGTCTCCCGATGTTCTCTATTTGATCCCTTCCTCCATTTGTCTCCCGATCTCCCTATTTGATCCATTCCTCCATTTGCCTCCCGATACCCTCTATTTGACTCCTTCCTCCATTTGCCTCCCGATATACTCTGTTTGATCCCGTTCTCCAATTGCTTCCCAAAAACGTCTATTTGACCCCTTCCTCCATTTGCCTCCCGATATCCTCTATTTGACCCCTTCCTCCATTTGCCTCCCGATATCCTCTGTTTGACCCCTTCCTCTATTTGCCTCCCGATCTCCTCTATTTGACCCCTTCCTCCATTTGCCTCCCGATATCCTCTGTTTGACCCCTTCCCGTTCTTTTTCCTTGCCCTAAAATGAGATCTTATTTGACTCAGACGAGATTATTAAACAATTCACACCAACCACGTAATTTCTAAGTCGTAAAATCGGAAAAGATAATCTGATTATAGAAGTGAATAGGTGCAGATTTAACCTACGACATAACAGACCACGTGACTTGAATTTAATTTCAATTTGACATATAATACATGGCGGAAGCAAGGAGAGAGAGAGAGAGAGAGAGAGAGAGAGAGAGAGAGAGAGAGAGAGCCAAGTTGATGAGAACTGGGGTCAAAATAGGGAATTCACCGGCTTTTCAAAATTTAAGAGCAAGGCAATAAAATTTAATCACGTCTTTTTTGTTTTTGATCTTTAATTTTTTCGTGTTATTATACAATTAATTACCTTGTGTGAGGTAGATATAGCAGTATAGCAACCCGAAGGATATGTTATTCACCGAGGCCGCAGGCCGAGGTGAATAACATATGCTGAGGGTTGCTGTACTGCTATATCTACTGAACACAAGGTAATTAATTGTTTTATTGTATGATCATGAAATACAACGATTAGCTTGATAGCATCCATTGCTGTTAGTAATGAATAGGTATTCTCTGATGGCGCGAAATATACGCATACGCCGCTACTATTATAACGTCATAACTACAATACTAATTTTAGAAAGATGCAGGGGAAAATATGAGAGTTGTTCTAAATTTAGCTCTCTGGAGGTGGTTATAGCGATATATTTAGAAGCTCCAGACGTGTTTTCAGCCAATCAGCGATGGGCATATTTTCCAGTCATACAATAATGGGTTTTATTTTTTGTCAGCTAAATATTTATCGTCTTTTCTGAGAAGTTTCTACCAAGTTTTGCGCTTTCTATTTACCAACCCACACACCCATTTTGTTCCACAGAAAGAAATGTACATGTACCCTGCATACTTAGAAATTTATCTCCAATCAAAAGAGGATATAAAAATAGACATATATTGTTTTACAGTTTATAATAAAATGAAGATTGAGTTTGCCCTTCCGGTCTTGGCAACAGATGATTTATGCCCAGAATATGGTTCTGAATCTGAGTTACTACCCCTGGATACATCGTAAGCCATTATCTACATAGGTGGCGCTGTTTAAGAAAAGAGGTTGTTTTTATTCTTGGTTGAGGTATATTAGGATTGATTTGGTATAAGAATTAAAGAATACATTGTATTGGAAACACACAAATTGTCATCCATATTCCTGTTGCACATTAGAGGGTATGGGGTAACTTTGCAGTGGGATTTGTAGTATCGACCAATCAAAACATGCGTTATAAAAAGTGACATAAATTCTTAAGACTAGTTCCTGTAGAATACTATCATTGGCTGTCATAGATAGCAGTATGATCACGTGGTATGTTCACCCTGTACCTGTTGTAGTGTTTGCACAAATATTTGTTCCGATCTTGTTTGTCACATATTGTTTCGACCATGTGTCTGACTGCGTGTCTATCTGTCTATCTGTCTGTCTGTGTGTTCCCACCACAGAGTAAAAATAATGTAAAGACGAATTACGTTCTTTTAATTATACAACAAATGTAAATATATTTTTTTCTCTGCATACATTCAATTATGTATAATGTGTATTAACAAATAAAAAGTCTGCAGAATTTATATGGGTCTTATCTTTCTTTAATAAATTCCAACCATTTCACGACAATTATAATTGTATTTCATGTAATGGTTTTTGACCACATGTTGGGAATTAGTAACAATACTATTTCTAGTCACAGTCTTGCATACCTGTAGAAGCGAGATGATGGTAGATCTAATAGAATCAGACAGACAGACAGACAGACAGACAGTCAAACCGTTGGATGAAGGACAGACATGATACATATGTATTGAAATTGGCATCCTTTTCTCACTCACTTATCACCAGAGAATTAAACAAATTTAAAATAAGCTCATGTAAATTAAAACAATCTTGGAGTTTTCCCTGTTTTTTTTTTTTTGGGGGGGGGGGGGGGGGGGTTGTTTTGTTTGTTTTCGTTTTTGTTAATTTTAGAGGAAGTTCTATCAAACATGGTAAATGTTTCTATGGGAATATCCGAAAATACGGCATGGGATAAACAAATATTTGGCAAATATAGCAATTATTTAGTTTCGTACTCCGTTTGAAGTACGTTTCCTTTTTCCTATTTTCGTTCGCAAATACTTGAATATATTCTCACCGCTGCAGTACATAGCACATATTTACACAGTATTTAATGAGGCTTTTATTTGTTGATATTGTCGGGTTCGTCGTTGTGTGACGCACTACTATCTATATAATAGACATATGGAAAAAGAGGTGTGGCTTTCAATATTTACTTTTGGTATTTATATGTACTTGTTGGATTTAAATAAAACTTTGTATATTTATTTTAAATTCGTTAAAAGGATTACATAAAATGACTATAACGTCACTGACCAGACGTACACAATGTAACCAACGAATCAGAAAAATGGCCAAATTATGTTTTATTGAAATGTTCATCCATAATATTTAATAGTGGCGACATACGTTCAAATTAGGTTTTAAAAAAGGATACATATTTACAAAAACTGAAAATTTCAGACTGTCGTGCATTTATCAGTAATGTACCGTATGATGGACATAAATTTACAATGTCAACAAATGATTCATACAAAACCACTTCTATTTTAGGTCGGATGGCGGAGACGCGATGAAAAACAAGCCGATTTCCAATCAGTGTAGCGTCTCTGTGACCACCATGAATAGGGACGCAATATTGGACGACGACGCACAGTAAGTACGAACTAGATACAAGTCAAACGGTTAAATGTCAATATTTTATGTGTTTCCTTAAATTTATTGTTCCTCGTGGTCCTTTCCGTGATTCCTCTTCACTTTGGATACTAATCTAGTATTCTGTGCAATATGCGTCATTTATAGTGTCATTTTACAAAATGTATCATTGCATTGTATTGCGTCATTGAATATGCGTCATTTATAGTGTCATTTTACAATATGAATAATTATACGGGAATAAAGGTATCAAAATAAGGAATTATAGCTGACCCCTCACCACTTGTATAGGACAAGACTAGAAGGCTAGAAGTTTTTTTTTTTTTTGTTTGTATATTTTGTATTTTTTTTTTAAATTCGCTTCTTATTAGTGGAGCATCATACCGAAATACAAAAAAAAAAAACGCTTCAAAAATTGTCATACTCACTCAAGTCGAAGTTTAACACTCGACATCTCTCTCTCTCTCTCTCTCTCTCTCTCTCTCTCTCTCTCTCTCTCTCTCTCTCTCTCTCTCTCTTAAAACCTTCGCTTAATTTCCAAATGAAGTAACGAGAGTTTATCTTCTTCGTCCATTCCAGTTTACACGTGAGTTACACGCCAGGAAAGAAAGGAGGAAATTTCGGACTTCCACTCGGAGGAAAACTGTCCATACCGGATGGCCTCTTCACAAAGAAGCAAAATATATCATGCCAGGTGGCAGCACCTTCACAGAGGTGGCGCCATCTACCAACACTTCCGTCCTACGAGCACATGACTAGTGAAATATTCATTCTTAACTCATCTTTACATCCATTAAAGAAGAACATCATTGTGCAGATACCGTATTATCAGATAGACACCGACCATAACGAAGTTAACGTCAAGGGAAAATGGAAAGATGAAAACGAATGGATCGACGTGGGATTTCTCAAGAAAGTAAGTTACTTGGATGTGGGATTTCTTAAGAAAGTAAGTCATCTAGGTGTGGGATTTCTCAAGAAAGTACGTCACTTAGATTTGGGATTTCTTAAGAATCCCACTTAGATGTGGGAATTCTTAAGAAAGTAAGTCACTTAGGTGTGGGACTTTTAAAGAAAGTAAGTCACTTAGATGTGGGATTTCTTAAGAAAGTAAGTCACTTATAGATGTGGGATTTCTGACTTCGATCTGGAATTTTTTAAGAAAGTAAGTCACTTAGATGTGGGATTTCGTAAGAAAGTAAGTCACTTAGATTTGGGATTTCTTAAGAAAAAACGTCACTTAGATGTGGCATTTCTTAAGAAAGTAAGTCACTTAGATGTGGGATTTCTTAAGAAAGTAAGTCACTTAGATGTGGGATTTCTCCAGAAAGTAAGTCACTTAGATATGGGATTTCTTAAGATAGAAAGGTAGTTATATTATGGATTTCTAATAATTTGAATTATCTAATAGTGGGATTTCTCAAGATAGTAAGTTATAGATTTGGGTCTTCTCAAGAAAGTAAGCTACTTAGATGTTGGATTTCTCAAGAAAGTAAGTTACTAAAAAAGATGTGGGATTTCTTAAGATGGTTAGATAGTTCGATGTTGGGATTTCTCGAGATAGTAAGTTACTTAAATGTTGGATTTCTCAAGAAATATGGTTATTTCTCAAGAAAGTAAGTTTCTCAGATGTGTGATTTCTCAAGAAATTTGAAAAGTTACTTGGTTATGGGATATCCCAAGAAAGTACGTCACTTTGATGTGAATTTTCTTAAGAAAATTAGTTACTTGTACTTAGATTTAGGAATACTTAAAAATGTAAGGTGTGTCATATGATTGCATAATTCACAAGTCCACAAGTATTTGAGATATTTGGCTTTTGAATCACAATTTTCATTTGATCTTCATTTGATTGTACCCTGTGTATATCGTTTCTCTCACATGATGCAACGGCTTACCATCAATATTTCTAGTGACAACCGTTCGTTTCAAAGAAAGAAAAAATCTTTACAACTCAGCATAAATTTCGCAAATTATCGCCGGAATCGATTATCCGTCCTTGGTTTTCTTCAAACAGAACAATACAAGAGAAACATTAACGTTGGGAATAGGAAACGGTCATGAATTTACGATTGTGAGCACAGAAAAAGTGGAATTTGTATTTTTTCTAAACTTGGAAGGCAAACAATGGCCGTGATATTGAATTCCTGGTATGACTTTGAGAGGCTTATTCAAAGTGGGTACTTAACTACACGGCTATATTGCTTTTGATCAATTAATGCATACACATCGAGTGCAATTTCCCAATAAATCATTTCAAATAGTGTCGCCTACGAGCCCCCGCGCAACGGTCAGGGATCCGATCGACTGTCTGTCTGTCAATTATATTATATTATATTATATTATATTATATTATATTATATTATATTATATTATATTATATTATATTATATTATATTATATTATATTATATTATATTATATTATATTTTATCACATGATACTCCCGTTATGCAGTTTCATAAAGCCATTTCATAAATATATGATATGATAACACGTTACATATCGCTCTGCTTGAATGCGATTGGTCAAGTTGGGAACCTAATCACATAAACCTTGACAAATGTGACCTTTCAAATATCGGTCAACTGTTAAATTCAGACCCATAGTCAATATCAATGATTATAATAGTTGTTGTTGAATCAATTCTTGCATTAAAATACTATTCAAAATTGAAATACTTTTCTCTTACGCACAGAATATCTATACGATGGGGACACTACTTCTCATGGCGTAGCAGACGACTTCTATATCACGGCGTGGTTCGCCTCTATCATTCTCGGAAACGTTGATTTCACGTTAGAAATACACATTTTTCGGCAATATCATGTGATAAAAAGAATCTCAAATGAATTTTCATTTCATACGATGTATTATGAAACTCGTTGTGCGTGTTATATCCCCTCGCCAAGGCTCGGGTATATAAAACACACAACTCGTTTCATAATACATCGTATGAAATGAAAATTCATTTGAGATCCTATATATATTATATTATATTATATTATATTATATTATATTATATTATTGTGTCGCCTGCGAAGCACAGCGAAACTTTGGGATCACTTTGATATTTCACATGTGTAATCTATGTGACGAGACCTTTCTACGCATACCATAATTTTTTACCTCGTGACCTTGACCTAGATATTTGACCTACTTTTTCAAAAAACCTAAGATTGGCTATATCTCCTGATTGGTAAGTGATAGAGCTTTGATATTTCATATGTGTATTCCTTGTGATGAGCCTTTTCTACACATACTATAATTTTTGACCTCGTGACCTTGATCAAGATATTTGACCTACTTTTCAAAAAATCAAAGATTGGCTTTTAAATTATCTTTTGATTGGTAATTGATAGGGCGTTGATATTTTTCTTATGGATTCCTTGTGACAATACCTTTCTAAAGATACCATGATTTTGACTTCTTGACCTAGATATTTGTCCTACTTTTGAAAAAAAAACCCTTTCTACACATTCCATAATTGTTGACCTCGTGACCTTTACCTAGATATTTGACCTACTTTTCAAAAATTAAGATTTGCCATATCTTTCGATTGGTAAGTGATAGGGCTTTAATATTTCATATGTGTATTCCTTGTGACAAGGCCTTTCTACGCATATCATAACTTTCGATCTCATGACCTTGACCTAGATATTTGACCTGCTTTTAAAAAAAGTCTTAGATTGGCTATATCTTTCGATTGGTAAGTGATAGGGCTTTGATATTTCACGCTTGCATTCCTTATGAAAAGACCTTTCTAAACATTACATAATTTTTTACCTAGTGACCTTGTCCTTGATATTTTACCTACTTTCAATTAAAAAAAAATCTGCTTCGCAGGCGACACAAGCATTCCTTGGATTGCTATTATATAATATAATATAATATAATATTATATTATATTATATTATATTATATTATATTATATTATATCATATTATATTATATTATATTATGTTATATTATATTATATTATATTATATTATATTATATTATATTATACACCCTTTATTCAGTTACATAAAGCCATTTCATAAATAAATGTTATGGTAACACGTTACATATCACTTTTGGAGCGTGGTCATTGGACGAAGCGCTCCAGATCCTCTGTGACGTCACAATACACACGGCGACGTTGGCGCGTTATTTGCGAGGAATGAAGTTCGAATTATAACATTTTGACGTTATCTTGATCAATTACGTCATATTTCATGTGATAAAAAGAATCTCAAATGATGTTTCTATTCCATACAATATTTATGAAACTCGTTGTGTGATGTTAATCCCCTCGCCAAGGCTCGGGGATGTAAAATTCACACAACTCGTTTCATAAATACCGTATGAAATAGAAAATCATTTGAGATCATATATATATTATACGATTTTCTGTTTGATACCAAATTTTCATAAATTATGAGAATTATTTATTTATTGTTCACTTTGGGGGAGGGAGTTAAAATTGTAAGCTCTTGTTGTTTACAAGAATCATTTGACATATAAAAAATGTGAAATCTGAGGTTATCACGTGACAATATGTGTGTATACTTTTCAGGACAATTCTGAGGTTATCACGTGACAATACGTATGTTTTTTTTATTCATGACAATTCTGAATGTATCACGTGGTGTACTTTTCAGGACAATTCTGAATGTATCACGTGACAATATTTATGTGTACTTTTCAAGACATTTCTGAATGTATCACGTGACAATATTTATGTGTTCTTTTCAAGACAATTCTGAATGTATCACGTGATGACATGTGTGTACTTTTCAGGAGAGTTCTACATCGCCGATGGTGGAGTTAGAGATTGACAGATTGGGGAGTTTTGTGGTGACTTTCACCCCCAAGAGGGAGGTGTTCGAGGTCACACCCCAGGGGTGTCTATACAACGCCCATATAAGCCGCTATATCACACTCAGATTCCCCAAGAAAGCCTACGATAAACCATTCCAGTGTGCAATCCAGGTATAAGAGCTTGTGAATAATAAAAAAGGGGGTGGGGTGGGGGGGGGGGTTGATTAAGTAAGTTAGTTTAGATAAGAACTGCTGCGTCATGCGCAAATCTAGTCAAAGGGAATGAACGTTAGGAGGTAGACAAGACGCCGTACCGTTGAATTGATAAAAAAAAAATATTTCATTCTTTTATGTACTGAAATATGTGAAATTGAAACAAATTGAGATAAAAGTTATGCCAATTACGTTTGAATGCATTGTGATGGAACATAAGAAGCCAGTATATCTACATTCCAATTTTTTCAGTTTTTTTTTTTTTTTTTGGTCAAGCATGTCTACTTGTGTAAATTTTGGCGTAAGAATTAAGTTTAAAAATGGATATCTTACTGCATTTTCTTCCCAGAGTTGTCGCTCCTAAACATGTACGCTTACGTGAAGTAGAAGCCGCATGGAACCCTGGGTAGAGAATGATCTTACAGAGCACAAAAATCTGAAAGTTTTGAACAGGATATCGATACGATCATAAATTATGAGACATTCAAAATATAAACTGCGAAAAATTATCTTTTAGATTTTGCCGATACCTCCAGACAAACTACAATTAGCCAAGGAGTTTTATCCGGGGGAAACAAGCGATTTAGCCCAGGCTTCTGAATTCATAGACCTTCTACCCAGCATGCCATGTACATTTAAACGTGCAGCTTCCGTAAAGCTCCCTCTGCCGGCGGGTGTAGAGGTAGAGGGGGAGACAAACAACGATATAGCAGTGTTAATGAAGACAGGAACCGGATGGGAGATAGTAGAATCCAAGTATAAATTCACACGGACCACCGTTACGTTTGAGACCAAGTCACTTGCCAGGTAATTTTTTTCACTAACTGAAATTAATACTTTTTTGACAAATGAGTGGTGTTACATTGCATGCTCATGTACCATTCGTACCTCTGTCCGTCTGTGACCGACTTGAGGTCTTCATAGGCTTATATTTGTTGAAAATTTTTCATAATAAGAAGAAATACTTACAAATACCAACAATATAGGTACATGTATATAAAATTTTAATTTTAATAGATTCTAAAGCTGTGATCACAGGCGGGTCCAACTTTTTTAATACTGTTATTTTAAATCATTTTGGAGAGGGGGTTTCAATACACACAAATTGATGGAAATTCAACAGATTTTGATTTTTTTTTCATTAGATTCAAGGAAGGGAGGGGATACAACCACTCCATGTACGCTCCTTTTGAACTTTTACAGAAAAAATTATTGATTGTTTTAACTCTATTTAGGATTAACTAATATAATAATTCCTTTGATCTCTTTTCCTTTCAACTAGATTCTGTGTTATGTTGGCAAAGCCAGACAGAAGAAAGCGCCTCCTAGCGGCAGCTCCTGCATTAGAAGGAAGAGCAGATAAGGAACGCGGGGAGGTGATAGCGTTTGTCGCACTGCAGGAAAAGTTTTGGTTTATGGTACTAGAATGTTTTCCAGAAAGTAAAGTGGAGGCAAGGAAAAAGGAAATGATAGGAAAAGGATTTGTAGCAATGACGAAAGAACTTGTAAAGCAGGACGACCCAATGGAGAAAAACTACTTCCGGCGGCAACCCAAAACAGCAACAACAAACAACCGGGGTCCGCCACCCGGATTTGAAATATTTGACGGTATGACGTGGGACATAAATATCACTGATGACGTCAAAGCGAGCTTCGATAGTGACTATATGGAAAATAAAGAACTACATTATTTTAAGTATCTACCCGAAAGCTACCGAAAATTTGTGATAGAACCGAAAACTAACGAAGAAAGAGCAATAACCGGTGCAATAAACCTAATGCCTATAGGGCTGACCGATAAAAAACTCAAAGAAAATTCAGTTTTTACGATAAAATTAGATATTGACGAAGAAAAAGTTAAGGCATACTTCAAGCCGGAATTTGTTCCGGAAGAACCTGAACCGAAGAAAGAAAAACCGAACTTCGACATCCTGAACACCCCGAAATTACCGGAAGAGAAACCTACACTTCCGGTCATCCAGAAATTTAAACCCCTTCCACCCACTGTAATGGAAAGACTCATGCGCACGAGTAGAAAACCGATCATAAGTAAGTATAGATTTGTTAGCAATATTTTCGTATTTGAATATTCTTTAGGATTGAGAATACATGTACAAATGTACTAGTATATTGGTCCATTGTGAGACAAGTTCAGGAAATTATTGTCAAACGTAGGGAAATATTTTCAAAAAAAATTCAATAAGAGAAAATAATTATTATCAATAACATGAATGATCAAATGTCTGCAAGAGAATGCGGGATAAGTTTGAATAAATAATTACAAAAAAAAAAAAAAAAAAAAAAAAAGTTCAGGTCTGATCTATTCATTCTATTTATAGCACAGAGAGGTAATTTCGTATTGTTAATAAAGAGTTGCTTCTAGTGACGGAGTAGTCTGGCAGCAATATATATTTTGCATGATTAATATTGTTCCAAGATACAGCATGCTTACCCCAATTATTTTGCATGAGAAATTCTTTTACCTTCGTAAAACTTTTCTTTTTCCTTTTATTTTACCTAGAAAACAATAATTGATTTTGTATAAAAATAAATCATCGCAAAACACTGACCTGCCCGGACTTCTTAAAAGAGATATTGACGAAAAAATTGAGGTCAAGGTCACAGAATCTTGATATGTACAAGAAATGTTGTACATTAGGAATAGAGATGAGAAAAATTGAAGTCCTATTGCTTACCTATTTGATGTTATGCCCAATATTTAAGTTTAGGACAAGGTAATGGTCGCCAGGTCAAAAAGTTAATATCAACGGAAAGGTCTTGTGATAAAGCTTTCAAACATCAGTGAAATAGGACAGCCTTATCACTTACGCCCAATTTTTAAGGGTTTTTGTTTTGCCACAGACAAACAGACGGACCGACCAACAACTATTTGCCCCTATAGGACATAAAGATCAAGAATACAGACAAAGAGCGATAACTCTGGTTGGAAAATAAATAAATCCCTTAGAATTGAAATACAAAATGATAGAATTAACTGTATTTAGCAAAAGTTCAAGTTGCATTCATTTGTGTATGTTTTAAAGCTTTGGGCTAGCCTATGTAGATGAGAATTCTTAAGGGAAGACGACCTTGCTACGTAGATTCACAGTATACTTTCCCGTTTTGATAATTAGAAGAACAAGTACAAGTAATGTTTAAAAAACAAATTCAGTTTTCTTCATCTTTTCTATCTAGATTTCCAATTAGAGCCAGGAAAGATTAGGTTCAATTCCATTTTGTTTTTTCTTTTTTGCACATATATTTACAAGTTTCATTACAATTTCAAAACTGAAAGAAGTAATTTAAAATGTCAAATGCTTGCAGTTTTCTACATTACACAGTCTTGTAAACGTCAAATATTGAACTCGCAATATAACAATCTGCGAGCATGCATCGAACTGCATAAACAGGCGCCTTGTATATGATGAAAAAATAATCAAATATATCAAAATTCTTTAAAAAAAAAAACCCCTCTTAATTCCTTTATGGATAACACGAAAAATGAAATTATTTCTTGATATCGAGGTAGGGAATTTTGTCCGTTTTCACGTTCATTGACAATGTGAGTGTACATACTATAGCATTGCACTAATACAAAAGAATTTATCGATCATTGTATTAGTTTTTTTTTTAATTAAACAGTAATTTGATTCCATTACATACAAATTTTACTGATTTTAATTAACTTTTTTTTCTGTTTTCAGTTGAGAAAGAATCCAAAGCTTTATCCGGAAAGAGCTTACGAAATCTGTCCAGAATGGTTCCTGAAGGTTTAACGCTAGCAGTGCATCTTGACCTTCCGGATAGTACAATAACCGGTATAGGTTTTGATGCTATATCGAACGGCCTCAGCATGTCTGACGTCACATACAAAATTCTTCTCTATTGGAAACGCACGTGCAAAGACAAGAAAGATGGCGCTGTCAACGCTCTGACGTCAGCATTGAGAGACATGGGGAGGGGAGACATCGCTTCCGTGGTGCACGATCAACACGTAGCAAATAAAGAACTAACATTTGACGCATTCACCGTTCTACTGCAACCTAGTTAGGTTTATGATTCGCACCTTTGTGTTTTCGTAATTTCGATGGATGACGCAAATTGTCATCGACTGCCTGGAATCTCCTTAATTAACAGGAAAACTATAATGGTCAATTTAGAAATAATGGAAGTGTGCACAAAGTTACGTTAAATACACGGAATTTCATATGTAATTGTCAAGATTTTGTATGCCTTAAATTTTGGAATTTTTTTTTTCTTAAAATATGATGAAAAAATGGATGTAAAAGCAGTTAAACTGGATCGTAACAGATCTTTTATGTTGCATGGTTTTACTATACACTTAAAAGCACGATTTAATTCCTGGACGAGGCGACTCCTCATGGTTGCATGAATCCGTTGTAGTTTTTCATCGAATCTTTCCGCTTGAGATTCACATATCGGATTTAAAGGATGAAGAAATGGGTTCTTAAAGGGATTCAATGGACAAGAATTTTTTCTGAGAAATTTATTTCTTACTAGAATTAGGACGAATAAGCATAGTTTGGAAATTTCAGGGGAGGGGGCTAACCCGACGCCCCCCACTCCCCCATTCCCCTTCCTGTAGATCCGTACATGTCATTGTTGAGTTATCAAAATGGAAGGGTTTCCAAATGGACATGTGATGCAATTGTTTTACTTGTCAATAAAGTTTTCGTTATAGGGGATGGGGGTGGACAGGGGGTACCTCTCTTCCCCTCCCACCCCTTACCTCCCCCCCCTCCCGCCCCTCCTCTCTCCTCCTCCTTTTCACCCTTCCCTTACCTCCCCCTCCCGCCCTCTTTCCTCCCTTTTCCCGCCCCCTTTTCCCTCCCTCCAATTTCCCCCCTTCCCTCCCTTCTCCCTCCCCCTCTCTCCCTCATGCCGCCCCTTCCCCCTCCCTTTCACCCTGTCCACCCCCTCATTATTTGCAATGTTAATTAAAGTTTTGTCAGAAACTGTGTACATGTATGATGATGACTTAAAACAATCCGTCCAATTGTCAATGGTCTGTGATACTTCAGAGTTTTTATAATATTTATTTGATTTTCATTCTTTATTAATATTTACAATATCGCTTTGTATGTTGTTACACTAAGTATATATAAGTCCTTTTTGATATACATACATTTATTACTAAAGTTGCACAAAAAAGGCTGTCGATACCCGATCCAATTCTGTGCTAATTTATAATATTTAACGAGCTTAGTCCAAGTCTATTAAACTCTGTCATTTGTCCATCCTTTGAGCATTTTTAAATATTTCGTAATATTACACTCATTAAAACATAATTTGCATAAACTTTTACTCTTATCTATTACTGACATTTATATTTTTATGGACAATTTCAGTAGATATGGCCACATAGCTATAAACATAATTAGTTTGTATTAATTAAAACGGCGATTCTTGCATTGAATGTCAACTCTCTTGCATCATGTTCATAGAGTTATCGTTCCTTATACCATTCGTGCTCATTCTCGGACCCTTCCGTGTTGCCGAGCGTGCGACGGAAAGTTCCGATAATGTGCATAATCGGTAGAGAATGGGACAGAGGGACAGCCTTATTTATATTTCGATAAAGATACTATGCAATAATGTGGCCTTTTGTGAAAATGATTATTAATGAAATAAAGAACAATGGTATCACTAAATTCCCGCAAATGCCTTATGCGGAGGAGTAAGGTCCAGTGTCAATTCTAGAAAAATAAGAGAATCAGATTAAAATTTTACCGATGGAAAAATTAAGAATTACTTCTGTGGACAAATGTATCTAACACTGTGATTCATTAAAATGACTTTGAATATATATTTAAGCAAATTTCGTCGTCTACTCGTATTTTATTTGCTGTTGACTGATTTCAAATGCATGTATCGTTATTCAGCTTTTACTTAAATATTGCCGTTATACATATTTTCATTTACCGAATAAATAATTTTAATTATTAATTGACGATGTTTTATTTAATTTTCTTCCATATATATATGTTTTAAAGATAACACGAGCTTACCAATGACAGTCAGTTGACTTTATCCAAAGCAAATGGTGTGATAATACAGATTATGTGAACAACACCCTCCCACTACTCTAGAAGCTAGGTAGACAGAGGTCTCGTAAGTCGCACAAAACTCTAAGCATCTTAGAGTATGCTGTAACAGTACAGGTCATGTTCCCTACCGGTTACAAAGTAAACCGTTTCCGTGTTGCGATGACAAGACGTTTTAATATAAGTATGAACATTCTAGGAAATAGCCATTTTAGTAAATATCTACGTACCTCCATCCAAGTCTTTATACGTGTTCTTTATTCCTGCAGTTTTGGTAAAATGAGCTCTTAAATGTCAAGACGTTAAAGAGAAGTTGAGATCTAAACAAAACAAAACAAAACCGGGATCAGCAGCAAAAACAGAATAGATGTGCACAAAAAGAGACTCTAAAAAAATTGGAAGAGCAAACAGCAAAAGACTACACATAAACCAACGAGACTTGGGACGTAGCAAATTGTGTGGCTATCCATTTTATGTGCGCACAAACCTCCTTTTTATCCAGTTTCTAAGCGATCTCTAAGAACGCTCTTTCGTTGTATATAATAACCTCCTCACTGTAAGTGACCATAAAACAAGACAGTAAAATGCAAGGGTCCAAGTAGCACATAGATGAATATGAAATGGAAATCAAAGGGAGTTCGATAATCTAACTTCCAAGCAGATAAACTCGTTCCCCGTGATTGAATGTTTTAAGCTCTGTTGCCTGAAAGAAGCTTTGTTTTGGCCCTTTATCAATTTCAAATTATGCTATACTTCGCTTTTTCGGAAACATGTCATTTCATCCAAAAATATCATCGAAAATGAAGGAGGTTAACATCCTAGCACCATCCCTTCAACGCTGTTTTATTTAACAGTTTTACTGAATTAACAATACGGGAAATTGGAGCCTCGTTCTATCTGCAAAGTAAATGCACAAATTAGAGCTAGGAGCGCTAATGAGATACACTTGGCTGTGTCTAAAAATCACTTGGACATTTAATTAAGCACCATACTCATTGTGGCGTATCACGTGGTACGAAAATGATATGTTCCACGGGAACCCCTTTGATTAAACCAAGTAAATACTGTTTAAATCTCCTTATATGATTTTACTTTAGGCCTATCATATGACCATTATCATCAATGATATCATGGTTATCTATTCTGGTCAAGAATAGACGTGTATTCGGAAAACACTTAAACAGAATTTTTTTCAATGCTCACCACATGTTATGATATGGTGCACGGACAGATACAAAATTTTCTGTTTAAGTGTGCTCCAAATATACGTCTTTTCTTGACCAGAATAAATTACCATCATATAATTAATAATAATGACCATATCATAGGCCTAAAAAATTCATATAAAGTAGATTTAGACAGTGTTTACTTGGTTTAATCAAAGGGGATTCCCGTGGAACATATCATTTGTGTATCATGTGATACGCCACAGTGATACTGATGAGGATTAACCATCCTAAACACGGGTCTTGTGCATTACAATTGGATTGAAATTGTCTTCAAGAAAGTAAAGAGTTGGAACACTTCCAAGGACCATAACTCCTGTAAAAATCTTCATGCGGCGATGACGTTCTTCATTCTTGTCTGCTATGAGATTGAAGAGTATAGATGACAACTGCATGTACAAAATTGTCTCTCGCTCCGAAGTATTACACGGCCCACTGTGACTTCTCTCTTAAATCACGCGCTTCATGTTTGGTCAGTAAACACTTTTACTAGCTCTTCTTTAGGCATTGCTGATCGATGCCCATATTCTTAATGTTTGTTTATTAAACTTATTTTATTTCAATAAAATGAGAAGGGATTGGGCTAAAGTTGACAACAACATTATTAATGCCCTCTCTCTAAAATTTACAACACAAAGAAAAATTCTTGATGTTTAGATATCAGAAATGCAAACACACTGAACAGATTCTACTTTCAGTTTCATTTTCTATTTATTGGATTTATAAGGGGTCATTACCAGAAAGCGCGGAAAACATTGACTTGGAAACCTTGACTAATTTAGATACGTAATGTATGACTCAATACATGTACATAGGGATTCTGTTCAGATTTATATTGTTTGGCACTAATAATATGAATAAAATCACATGAATTTGAAACAATGTTCATTGTCACCGGTAAGCTGATAACCGTAACCAGTTACGGCCATCTCAACATGTTCGTATCAAAAACCAACGAATTTACGAATAAGCAAGGCCTATTGAATTTTATCAATTACATGCAAAGTGGCTATCCAGTCCTCCAAGTGAGTTGAGCAGAAAGTAGACCGAGAACAGGCCAAAATTTTATTCTTGAGTTGAAAAATACCAACTCAAGAATAAAATTTTGGCCTGTTCTCGGTCGAAGCAGAAAGTAGTCGCAAACCCTTTCCTTCGTTAGTATGTTATAAGAAAGTAAGGAGCATGACAATGATAACATTATTTGTATACAAAAGTGTCAAAAAGTGAAATATACGAGAGTGTCCACATCTGAGTTTGACATTGAGCCAATGAAAATCGTCATGGGAAAAGTCAGCATGGGATGGGAAAAGTCAGCATGGGAAAATGCATTGGATATGGAAGAAATACATATTTTGTACTGTTATTGAAGGCCGTTAGGTTTCCGTATACATTTGACTTTCCTACAAGCCAGAGAACAAAGGTGGGAGCGAGAGGATAAATCATCTCTGAAAAGACCCCCCTCGACAGGATTCGAACCTAGGCTCTCCAGATTGGATGCCCGGTGCTCTATCAACTGAGCTATGATATCTCTTGCTTGAAGATGCATGTAAGATTGCACGTCGTACATTTCAGAAAACGAATATTGAATATTGAATTTGTGTCGAGGCGAAATAAGCATAACCGTCTTACTAAATATATGATACTTAAAAAAAGTAGGGGATTAGAAAGGGAGTAATGAATAAGAGGAAAATACGAAGTAAATGGTTAGTGTCCGTCGCCGGTTTTGAACTTTAATTTTTCTAAGATTTGTTTTAGGAAAACGACGAGACGTAATTAATGACTAGAAATGATTTCTGTTAAGTAATTATCAAATTCACATAGTCATATAATGTGCTATATCTTCATATCACATCATTTATCTCTGTCCTCTTCGTTTCGACTGAGAATCGACCAATTTGTTCCTTTAGTAGAATTGATATCCTACTTTGATAATCATTGCCAGCCCAGCTCCAGGGAGGAGGGAGGTAAAGTAATGGTGAAAAGGAGGGGAGGGAGGTGACGGCGGGAGTGGGAGGTAAGGGGTGGGAGGGGGAGAGAGGTCCCCCCTGTCCACCCCCCCCCCCCAAATCTAATGGTGTAAATTTCCGATTTATAGAATAATTTAACAAATTCATCACCCCAGAGGTCAGTCCACAAGAAAAGATAAAAGCGGAACTGAAGTAGAACGCATGCGCAGTAGATTGGATGCAATGAAAACAACCGACTACACGATATAATAGTAGTGAAGTAAACAAAGTTAAGGTGTGATGTCGGTGGTGTTGAGAGGGGTGGGTACAATGTAATATTTTCACATCCGAAAATCTAGAAAAACAGGATGGAGAATTTTTCTCCTGAAATTTTTACCATACAAATTGCACAAACTAAATCTGACCACCCCCTTCCCTCCCTAGCCCCTATAAAATTCTATAATGTCGTACATGTAGCTTAATTGTTTCAATACCTATTTGTAATACACATTTCGCTTATATATGTACGCACCTAACTAAGGTCTATATTTTTTATTATCCCCCCTTGACATCCGTCATCCTCCATGACAAATCGCCGTGAAGAAGTGCCCATATCCCTTTTTGACGTGAATGACAGGTGACTGGAGAAACGGTTATTTTTACATACATATTCGTCTTTCGGCTATCCCGTGGTATTCCGGCCTCTCGTTGACAAATTTGGTCCGAAACCGACGGTGAGGATTAAGGCTGGAGGTTAAATTCTAGGAAAATCAATGTGATTTTCTCAAAAATGACGGTGGTCAGAAATTTCATTGGATTTATCATTTTTGGTAAGTGTTCATTTCGTACAGTTTTATTTGTTCCTTTTATTCATTATTTAGTTTGTTGCTATTAAGTCATTGTTATCATTATTTCATAATATTTGCGATATTTTATAGATCTACGGGTGTACCAAATATACTTTCAATTTATTTCACGATACTAGTATTTTGATTTCCAACTTGAAGCAATAAAATGAAAAAAATTAACGATTACAAGTCAGAAATGGTCATATGTAGAAATTTAAGTAGTATAGCGCATGCATTAAGTTGATTTGATTTTTTATTGTATATATATTTTCTCAATATGTTGATGATGAGAAACAAAATAAACTTGTAAACTTGTCATAACGATTACCAGACAAATTTATCAAATGAAAGGATCGTTGATGATTTGAAAGGATTTATCCACATTTTTGTGGGGGTTTTTTTTGTATCTAGTATGTAATTCGTAAATCAATGTCGTATGCGTTTTTTCCCTACATCATTTATGCATTTCAATACATTTAAAGATGATTTTAGGAGCTAATTTTGTAATCTTACTCAAATTATAATAATGGTGTAGCAAATAAACGTTCGCAAGAAAGCTGAAATGAAAACTTGAATTAATGACGAATTAAAGTTCGTAAATGTGTAGATTAAATTAAATCAAATGAATATATAATTTTTGTTTGATTAAATCAATAAGAATAGGATTAATATAAATACAAAAAAATCATAAATAAATAAATAAATAAATAAATAAATAAATAAATAAATAAATAAATAAATAAATAAATAAAAATAGCAACATTATTTCTTTTTCTTCCTAAACGTTTCGGCCATTGGCCTTCATCAGTGGAATGCTCAAGAACTATAAACTTTCCATCGATGAAGGCCAATGGCTGAAACGTTTGGGAAGAAAAAAGAATGAATTTATTGTTACTATACCTATAACAGTGATTTTATTCTTGAATAAATGAATAGATAAATAAACCGATTGATCTATGAATCAATAGATAGAAACTAATTGAATTACTAGGACGCAAAAAAGGTCAAATGGTCAGAAAATATGATATATTGGAATTAGCTAGATTTTCTTGTCAACGAGAGAAATTTTAGTGTATTGTGGACAATGGCTGACCAGTTGTTCACACAAAGGCTACCTGAGTACTACACGGCAATTTACATCATGTAGACATAATTATGACCCAACATACATAAAACAAACACATTACACAGTAACAATAAGACAATCTACATGGTAAGATACATGTAATAGACAAGACGGTAACGTAACATACGTAACGTAATGTAACAATGTAAAATATTATATGGAAGAAACTGCAGCCAGTTTCACAAAAAAATTCTGGCGAAAAATCCTAGGCTTTTTCTCAACTTTCAATTAATCATATCTCAGCCATATATACGTATAAAAATTTCAATAAAGTTGAAATAATCTTTATTTGATAACTGAAATTCATCAAAACATGAAATAAAATTTGAATTTTAACGGAATTCAAAATAAATGATTATATTACACTTATGAGATTTGAGAAATTTCTGAGATTTTCGTGAAATTGGCCGCTGATATCTGTGATATTTATTTCTAAAAATGCATTGCCTGGAGTTAACCCTCTCCCATTTACATTTGACCGTTTGCCTACGGGTTTCTTCTTTCAGTTACCAAACTAGATGTATCAAGTTCTGGATTTCCCCTATACTCAAATGATCTGACCTATGAATTTTGAGAAATTTATATCCTATTGGAAAACTATAAACATCATTGAAAAATTCCAAGTTTACGTGTATGTGAGAGGGTGTGTGTGCAAGTTAGGGTGTTCGGGTGAGAGATGGGTCATCACCCGATCCCTTCCGGATAAGCGCAAAATGATAAAAGGCACATAAAAGTTTTTTATCTACAACATGTACAAAGCCAAAAACAACTTAATATTTCAAAACGTTAAAAACAAATAAGAAAGGGTACATCAATCAATCAATCAATCCTGTTTTGGATCAATTTGAGCTATGAAAGCCCAAATAAACAGTACATATCGTTTGCTGAATTGATTTCTAATGACAATGAAAAAGCGTTGGAGGGCGAGTGATGAGGAAAACAAACGTTGTCCCTGTTCGAGGATAAGGGAAAAAAATAATTAAAATTGATTCATTATGATGGGTAATTAGAATTCAACTCTAAAGTTATTTACTGAAAACGTTCTTAATTTCCTTATCTTAATTAACTATGAGAGGTCCTAATATGACAGATTATATGGTGAAAATCCCATAAATGTTATAGTGTTATAGTAAAGTGCATTCTAATATCATTTTATGATCTTCATAATTAGTTATAAATTTACTACTGGTCCTTTACATGAAATCCATTAGCTTCAATTGTAATGATTTATGATACGACGTTTTCTGTGTCCCTAAGAATTGGGTCTATAAGGCGAACAAAATTCTGAATATTTTGACTGTCGATTTGATGTGCAGAAATTTAATTTAGAGAGAGAGGGTACGCCGGTACTGTCGATTTGATGTACAGAAATCTAATTTGGAGAGAGAGAGAGAGAGAGAGAGAGAGTCCCTTCCTTTGTAACATGTTTTTATATGTACATCTTGAGACAAGGGTAATAATGATAATGAAGACAGATGGATGTAATTACATTATCGCATGTAGGCCATAAATAACACAGTATTTATAGAAAAAATAGACCAATTTATTTATGAAATGTTTTTATTTATATTCACATAAAAAAAGGGTTTGGAATGTTTGGAATGCCGTAACCCTTGTTGTGGGTCATGTGTTATTTTAGTTTTACTTTATGTGTAGGTACACATGTACTTAGTCATATTATATTATGATTTCATAATAATTCTTTCTAGATTTTACTATGTCATGTTTATTTCATTAGAGAATATTCCAGTATGTTCTTTGTTACATCATTATCATCACATGACTGTGATTTCTAGAATTTACTCTATTGTTAATCATGTGTAATGAGTCATTGTTCTAGAAGCTTCTGGTTAATTCATTGTTCTTAAGTATAAATACCTCTGAGGAACTGTGTTAAGGGGACATTCGTACACATTCGTAGACACGATTCATTCATCTATTCTGATATACTGGGACACTTTATTTGTTGAGACTTTAATCCATTTAACAACGTTTGGACACTGATCTTTCGAGAACGTTTGTGATTACCGGAAACCATACATTCGATAGACTTTGTGGACCGTAACGGACACTTTGATCCGGACATTGTATTGTAAGTTAAATATATATATTTTGTACATAATTGAACTTGTAAATTTATATTCTGTCTTTGTCTGATTTTTGCTGGCGTTTTGGGGTATTCTGACCCATAACAGAATTGGGGGCTCGTCCGGGATAGTAATCTCTGCATATTTGCACTTTACGTAAAGTTCGTTTTTTGAAAAAAGGAAAATTCTCCAAACTTTTGCCAGCAGAAATCAATCATGGTATTTTCGGTCACTGAATTTTTGAAATCGCCGACTGTAGATGAGTTCGAATCATTGAAAAAAGATGATTTGATTGGTTTAGGTCTTCACTTGAAGTTAGATGTAAAATCTTCTATGAGAAAACAAGAAATTAGAAATATTGTGGCTAAAGAGCTTTTAGCTAAGGAAATCTTTTCGTCATACGATTTTCCTGTTGAACCTGTTTCAAGCGAAACCAAAATGTCAAAATATGAGTTTGAATTAGAGAAAATGAAATTACAATTACAATTTGAAAAAGAAGAAAAAGAAAGACAATTTCAAATTGAAAAAGAAGAAAAAGAAAGACAATTTCAAATTGAAAGAGAAGAAAAAGAAAGACAATTTGAAAAAGAAGAAAAAGAAAGACAATTTCAAATTGAAAGAGAAGAAAAAGAAAGACAATTTGAAAAAGAAGAAAAAATAAGACAATTTGAAAGAGAAAAGGAAGAAAGAGAGAAACAGGAACGTATGCACGAGAAAGAACTCCAATTTGAGTTAGAAAAGTTAAAGTTAGGGAAAAGCGCTAAGGAAAATCCTGCTCCTTCGCCTGTCAAGTCTGAATTCGATGCCGCGAAAAACATCAGATTAGTTCCAAAATTTCAAGAAAAGTCCGTGGACAAATATTTTCCACATTTTGAGAAAATCGCGGCCAATCTGAAGTGGCCACGTGATTTTGGCCAACTTTGTTACAAAGCGTACTTATTGGCAAAGCGGCTGAAGTGTACTCGGCGCTCAGTATTGCTGAGAGTTCAGACTATGACAAGGTCAAGGACACGATTTTGAGAGCATATCAGTTAGTACCTGAGGCGTACAGACAAAAGTTTAGAAAGTACAAAAAGTTTGAAAATCAAACATATGTTGAATTTGCTCGAGAAAAAGAAGATTTATTTGATCAGTGGTTTCGATCTAAGAAAATTCCCAATTCATTTGACAATTTGCGTCAGATCATTCTGATAGAAGAGTTCAAAGAGTGTGTACATCAAGATTTAAGAACTCATTTGGAAGACAAAAATGTTAAAACTCTTGAAGAAGCCGCTGTTTTGTCTGATACGTATGCTCTCACTCATAAGAAAAATTTTGTGTCAAAAACTCAATCTAGCGATAGCGCAAAAACTTCAGATTTTCCAAAGAAAAATTTACAAGAGTCTCAGTCGTCCATTAGTTCCCAGTCACCATCTCAAGGTGGTTCTACGTCCGGTCCTAGGTCCGAGCGTTCTGAGGCATCCCCAGGGGTGGGGTCGCTTCCTACATGCAATTATTGTAAGAAAAAAGGTCATGTTATTGGTGAGTGTTTGAAGCTTAAGAAGAAAAAAGAACTTAAGTCACAGGCCTGTGCGTCTGTTAGAAATGATAGGAAAGCCTTAGATTCGATTTGTTCTGACACTCCTGAGATTCAGGGTTCTAAGTCCAGTTCTGATGATTTTGTGGAGGATCATTATAAGCCCTTTTTGTCACAGGGATTTGTTTCACTCAGTGATTCTAGCGAAGCGTTGCCTGTTCAGATTTTGAGAGATACTGGTGCTGCCCAGACTTTATTGTTAGAGGGTTCATTGCCTTTGTCTGAGCACACTTTTACTGGTAGGTCAGTTTTATTACAGGGTGTGGAGCTAGGCGTCATTGATGTTCCCCTTCATAAAATTTATTTGAAGTCAGATTTAATTACTGGACCTGTTATCGTAGGTGTTCGACCTACTCTTCCCGTTCAAGGCGTTTCCTTGTTGCTTGGCAACGATTTAGCTGGCGGCAAAGTTGTAGCCGATCCGATTGTTTGTGAGAAAATCACGTCCGATGTCGTGTCCGATGATGAAGACGACGACTTGTATCCAGCCTGCGCTGTTACCAGGGCGATGGCCAGGAACAGACTGAAAGAGGCTGAGAGTACTTCTGCACTTAACGAGGACCATCCCTCCAAAAGTATAGACCTTTCTGACACATTCATGTCTACCATTGATGACAGCGTACCTGAAAAGTCAGTACCACTTCATGTTGACAAGTCTCCCACAGTACCTGGTGATGATTCCTATCCGCCATTAGACAGAGATACAGATGCCTTAAGCCGTGAGCAGCTCCTCTCCGAACAAACTAAAGATCCGGAGATCATCCGACTAAGCAAGAGGGCCCTTCCCCGAGAAGAAGCGGACAAAGTCGGAGAGTGCTTCTACATACAAGATGGCATCCTCATGCGGAAATGGAGACCACCCGATGCACCCCCTAATGAAGTGTGGCGGGTCGTTCACCAGATAGTGGTTCCAGTAGCGTATCGCGGGGACATCATGAGTTTAGCTCACGACACACCCATGGCAGGTCATTTAGGTGTCAATAAGACTTATAATAGGATTTTAAGTCACTTTTACTGGCCTAAGTTGAGAAAAGATGTGTCTGAGTTTTGTAAGTCTTGTCATAATTGTCAGATGGTAGGTAAACCCAATCAAGTTATACCACCTGCTCCCCTCCAACCCATTCCAGCCTTTGAGGAACCTTTTAGTAGGGTGTTAGTTGATTGTGTAGGTCCTTTGCCTAGGACTAGGTCAGGTAATCAGTACTTACTGACAATTATGTGTACTTCGACTAGGTTTCCTGAAGCCATACCTCTTAGGAATATTAAGGCAAAGACCATAGTTAAGGCCCTTACAAAGTTTTTCAGTTTCGTAGGTGCTCCCAAGGCTATTCAGTCAGATCAGGGTTCGAATTTTATGTCAGGGTTGTTTCAGCAGGTTATGCATGAGCTAGGTATCAGGCAGTATAAGTCTTCTGCGTACCATCCTGAGTCCCAGGGGGCACTTGAACGCTTTCATCAAACCCTTAAAACTATGATGAAAACATATTGTCACCAGTATGGACAAGACTGGGATGAAGGGGTTCACCTCGTGTTGTTTGCGGCACGAGAAGCGGTTCAGGAGTCCCTGGGTTTCAGTCCCTTTGAGCTAGTTTTTGGGCATACGGTCAGGGGGCCATTGAAGTTATTGAAGGAAAAATGGTTGACTGAGACTAGCGATTTGAATCTCTTAGACTACGTGTCTAATTTCAAAGAGAAATTATATAATGCTTGCAAATTGGCTCAAGAAAATCTCAAAACATCTCAAATGAAAATGGAAACATGGTATGACAAAGATGCTAGAAACAGAGTTTTTAAACCAGGCGATAAAGTTCTTGTATTTTTGCCTATCCCTGGTCATCCTTTGCAAGCTAGATATTTCGGTCCTTATGAGATTGAGAGTAAAATTAGTGATGTTAACTATGTGGTTAAGACACCAGGTCGGCGAAAAGAAAAAAGAGTGTGTCATGTTAACATGTTGAAAGAGTATTTTGATAGAAGTGACCGAAATTTTGTAAAACCAGTTTCCACTTTGGCCAATGTAAATACATTTGAAAATTGTGTTGAACCGGAATGTAATGAAGAGACTGTTGAAAAAGACTTTGCTCAAAGTGTCCGTTTGAAGAATTCCGAAATTCTGACAAATCCGGAAGTGAAACTCGGACATCTGACCGTGCATCATAAAGAGGAAGTGCACCAATTAATGCGGGAATATACGACCATCTTTCCGGACATTCCAAAAAAGACAAATGCGTCTCATCATGACGTCATTGTAGGTGATGCGTCACCTATCAAACAGCATCCCTATCGGTTAAACCCGATAAAACTTCAATACATGCGGAAAGAAATTCAATACATGCTCGAAAATGACATTATTGAACCCAGCAATAGTGATTGGAGTTCCCCATGTATTCTGGTTCCGAAGCCAGACGGAACTTACCGATTGTGTACAGACTTTAGAAAAGTCAATTCAGTCACCAAAACTGACTCTTATCCGATCCCACGAATCGATGACTGTATAGATAAAATTGGCAGTGCAAAATTTGTCAGTAAATTTGACTTGCTTAAAGGCTATTGGCAGGTCCCGCTTACCGAGAGAGCCAGAGAAATATCGGCATTTGCGACTCCAGATGGGCTATACCAATATAAAGTAATGCCCTTTGGTATGAAAAACGCACCAGCCACATTCCAGAGGATGATTCATTCGCTCCTAAATCATCTCGAAGGATGCGAGGCGTACATCGATGACGTCATCATCTACAGCGACACCTGGGATGATCATCTCCGAATCATGCGTACCTTCTTCGACATACTGGCGAAAGCAAACCTCACAGTGAACCTTGCGAAAAGTGAATTTTGTCACGCGACTGTAGAATATTTGGGTCACAAAGTAGGTCAAGGTTTTGTTACTCCTATCATGGCCAAGGTGGAAGCTATTTCAAAGTTCCCGATTCCTACCAATAAGAAAGAGATAATGAGATTCTTGGGAATGGCAGGATTTTACAGAAAATTTTGTCCAAATTTCTCGTCAGTTGTTGGTCCACTTACCAATCTGTTACAAAAGAGAGTGAATTTTGCGTGGACCAATGACTGTGACAAATCTTTTAAGAAAATCAAATGTGTTCTTATGAATAGTCCTGTCCTGTCAGCTCCAAATTTTGATAAGCAATTTAAGCTTACTGTTGATGCCAGTGATGTAGGAATCGGGGCTGCTTTGTTTCAAGAAAATGATGATGGTGTAGATAGAGTTGTTTGTTATTTTTCAAAGAAATTGACAAAATGTCAAAAGAATTACTCTACTATTAAAAAAGAGTGTCTTGCATTATTGTTAGCTTTACAACATTTTGATGTTTATTTGAATGTTACTTTACATCCCATTCTTGTATATACTGACCACAACCCTCTCAAATTTTTGCACAAAATGTCAAACAAGAATCAAAGACTTACAAGGTGGAGTTTATTGTTGCAAGAGTACAATATCATTATAAACCATATCAAGGGCAAAGACAATGTGATTGCAGATGCACTATCGAGAGTTTCATGAGTGATTTTTGAAGAATTTACTACCTAAGTTTTCATTGACATTCAAACTTTTTTTAAGGGGGGAGGTGTTGTGGGTCATGTGTTATTTTAGTTTTACTTTATGTGTAGGTACACATGTACTTAGTCATATTATATTATGATTTCATAATAATTCTTTCTAGATTTTACTATGTCATGTTTATTTCATTAGAGAATATTCCAGTATGTTCTTTGTTACATCATTATCATCACATGACTGTGATTTCTAGAATTTACTCTATTGTTAATCATGTGTAATGAGTCATTGTTCTAGAAGCTTCTGGTTAATTCATTGTTCTTAAGTATAAATACCTCTGAGGAACTGTGTTAAGGGGACATTCGTACACATTCGTAGACACGATTCATTCATCTATTCTGATATACTGGGACACTTTATTTGTTGAGACTTTAATCCATTTAACAACGTTTGGACACTGATCTTTCGAGAACGTTTGTGATTACCGGAAACCATACATTCGATAGACTTTGTGGACCGTAACGGACACTTTGATCCGGACATTGTATTGTAAGTTAAATATATATATTTTGTACATAATTGAACTTGTAAATTTATATTCTGTCTTTGTCTGATTTTTGCTGGCGTTTTGGGGTATTCTGACCCATAACACCCTAATAAGTGAAAGTACATTAGGTCGTAGGCGGATCTAGGTTTTTTCCGGGAGGGGGAGGTCCAGCACACCGGAAGGGGAGGGGGAGGGGTGCTAAACTATGACTGAAGAAAATTTAACCATAATAAAAAGAAAGCCAAGCAAAACCAGGAGGCTTGATAAATCCATGGTAACGACAACTCAAACATCCTTTTAGATTTGCGCTTGTTTTAAGTCTTGTATTTGAGGAACCTTTTTAAGCACCCTGTTAGAGCGCACATAGGGGGTTTCGGCTATGAGTGAACAGGGGTTTCGGTTTTGAAGCGGAGATCAGACAACAATTGTAAGTAGAAATAAAGTTTTCTTCATTTTTATCCGTTTTACAGTGATAAAGTATAGTGCACAGAAGGAGAGGATTATATAGTGACCGATTGATGACGTTGAAACCGTTCAAATAGTTTTAGATACTTCAAACACTCCGGTACAATATCGGCGACTGGAAAAATTTGGCCGTGTCGATACACAAAACTAAAAAATCTCTTACTACAATGGATTTCTGTACACGTTTCTTGGACTACAAAGATCATAAATATATTTCAAACATTATGGATACAAAAACTCTCCTTAAATGCTTTGAATAGTGAAATTTTACCAAGAAACTCTATGTGTAACACGGGGTTTCGGTATCACGTGTGACATGGGGTTTCGGTTCGAAATAAAAATGGATCATAAATTGAGTTAAATCTCGGTGACACATAAATGTAGTGCTGTATCCTGACCTCAATCTCGCCTCTAAGACGATAGAAATTTGTGCTTGAGTGAATAGAGAGAAAATACACTTCTTTTTCTCTGTTCTGTCCAGCACAGAGAGGCCCTGTGGCTTCACACAGAGGGGAACTGTCAGTACGGCAATGTCGCCACACGGACGAATGCAACATAATGCCCTGCCAAATGACTCTAGATAGAATTTGTATGTCATATCCATTAAATCGACAAACCTGGTTGAATTTATCTTTTCTTCGTCAGTATGTCCAATAATTACTTTTATCACATGATACACCCGTTATGCAGTTTCATAAAGCCATTTCATAAATATATGATATGATAACACGTTACATATCGCTCTGCTTGAATGCGATTGGTCAAGTTTGGAACCGAATCACATAAACCTTGACAAATGTGACCTTTCAAATATCGGTCAACTGTTAAATTCAGACCAAGAGTCAATATCAGTGATTAAAATTGTTGTTTTTGAATTAATTGCATTAAAATATTATTCAAAATTGAAATACTTTTCTCTTACGCACAGAATATCTATACGATGGGGACACTACTTCTCATGGCGTAGCAGACGACCTCAAGATCACGGCGTGGTTTGCCTCTGTAGTTCTCGGAAACGTTGATTTCACGTTGGAAATACACATTTTTAGGCAATATCATGTGATAAAAAGAATCTCAAATGAATTTTCATTTCATACGATGTATTATGAAACTCGTTGTGCGTTTTATATCCCCTCGCCAAGGCTCGGGGATATAAAACTCACAACTCGTTTCAATGTAAGTTTTTTCATACAACAAAATCATTATTGAAAATCAGTATATTCTTTTGAAATAGAAGCTTGGCAAAAAGACTGACAAAAGAAACTGCAACTGCTACACAGAATTTCACGAAACTTGAAAGGAACAAGTACCAGCCAAAAGGTTCTCTTCTAAGTGTGTGTTGTTCGAGGCGATCAGTCAGTATACATTGTCGCAGAAGGATCTGATTGGTTAACTTCTCCTTCGCCACCACTGAACAGAATTTTAAGAAACCTCATATTGAACCACAGGGACTCCATGCAAGGACCTCTTATTTCCATTAAATCATTCAAGAACCCCTCCCCTCTTTCCATTAGGCTAAAAGATTAATCAAACTAAGATTTTTTTATTTCTCTGAACTGCACCTATAGATATTGTTATCCAACTATATAGACGGTCGTGTCACAGGCTCCTATGGCTAGTGTTGTCTAATCATTATGATTTTGAAATAGGTGCGCAGTCTTAATTAAATGTATATGTCCTAATTCATGACAATGGCACTCTAGGAGGGGGTTGTAGTGAGGTTTAACATGCCTGTCCGGTATTGATTTCCACTATAATACCATTACCAACACGTTAAAAATATCTCTTTCATTGTCAACATATACGGTAACTTAAGCCATCTAAATTAAACTAGATGGTAACATGTAAGCTAAGCCAATCACAGGCTCTCAAATTGATCATGCATTTTGTAAAACTTGACAAATGTTCACTGGAGATCTCGGGACTTTCTGCGAGCTAGGCGGGTGTCCTACCAATTGAGCCACCGTGGTAACTAGATGCCATTTAGGGCGATTGGAATGTATTTAAAAGCTTTTATATGAATAAGAAGGGGTTTCGCTGACGCTCCGCCCCTTCTTATTCATGTAGAAACTTCACAATACCTTCTAACCTATATGGAGATAACCTTATATGTATTGTTCTAGATGAAGTGTCGAAACCCCGTCGGACTCCTGAATTGAAACCCCGGTGGACACATGCATTAACCCACTCAAAAGTATTATTTAATGAAGAAATATACTTTCTTAGTGAATAAATTTACGGTGATTGGACTTGGATACTTAAATTTGACATAATAAAACCCCATCAAGCAACATGAACTTTCTAGCAGTGAAGAAAATGAACCGAAATGTTGAGGCGAATCTGAAAATTGTCCAATCGGCAAAACTGTACCGAAGTGTTTGGCAGAACCTGACCGCATAGAGACAATTTGAAGTGATGGGTAGGTTACAAATGATTGCCTCCACTCCGTCTGCATATCCATTTTTGGAAAACTTGATTCGTGTAGTCATAAATAAAATTTAAACTCACCACGTCCGTCTACCGCTCGCTTCGAAACCGAAACCCCTGTTGATACATAGCCGAAACCCCCTACGTGCTCTCTAACAGGGTGTAAGTCCTACTTTTATAAGACAAGTGATTTCAAATGTTTATTACATATCAACGAGGCTGCACTCTAGAGGGGACAATGAGACAAGTGGCTTTTGGAAAACGGTCATAATTGTTGAAAGATCACTGAACCAGATTTGACATCTACAGATAGCCATCTACTAAAGTGGGGGGGGGGGGCAGGGGGTACCTCTCTCCCCCTACCACCTTCCCGCCCCCTCCTCTCTCCCCCTCCTTTTATCCCTTCCCTTACCTCCCTCCTCTCGCCCCCTTTCACCCTCCTCCCGCCCCCTTCCTCCACTTCCTTTCACCCTTTCCACCCCTCACTAAAGGAAATGCCCCTTCATATGCCAGAGTGAGTGGAGGAAACACTAGAGAAAAATGCCCCTTAGCGAGGCGAGTGGAGGAATTGAACTCAACAGAGATAACCTTGCGGATAATGTTGCAATCCTAAAAATGGTCAATAAAACCCATGGTATGTTACCGGTATGACTAATATAGCCGATACAATAAGCAGTCCACAGCAAAGTGCATTCCATTATTGCTCTGAGAAAGATTACGGCCCGTTGTGTACCAAGATTTCTAACAGTTGATGAAGAGCATACCGTTTGCTTTCTGAATAAGATCTAATTTACATCAGAGGCAAATCTACAACGAAAACCATGGAAGGATCGTGACTCTATCTCGCTAAAGAAGACAAATGCTGCTAGAAAGGTTCTGGTATATATAGATGGTATTTCTAAAAAGGGCAAAATCCGTAAATGGTTCATACTAGTATTCTTCTCCTCAGACACTGTAACGGGAAAATTTTATGTTAAGGCGAGGCGATGCTTCTGTTAAGAATTGATTTGAGAGAGAGAGAGAGTCTTTCTCTTGAATCCTTTTTTTTTTTTTGGTACATTTTTGGACATGGCATATAAAAATGATGAAGATAGATGGACGTAATTGCATCATCGCGTGTAGACCATAAATAAAACAGTATTTATAGAAAACAGCTTGTGAAATGTTTTTATTTACAACAAAAAAAATGTTTGCAATGCCATTACCTTAATAAGGATGTAATATTTAGCAAAAGTACGGGTGAGGGGGTCCAGTCCATCGGGGGTGGGGGTATGGTTTGATAAAAAAAATGCTTTAATAATACCGGGCAAATGAGGCTTTATGCAAATTCCAGGGGGACCTCCTGACCCCCTGCTGTAGTAGAGGACTGCGTACACAATAACTGATCGCGCAAGCTTATTCTATATCAACAAAACATCATTCTAAGTGGTTTTTTTCCAAATGGACAAAATCTGTGAAACGATTATCCATAGCGATATAGTAGTAACTTTAGGGAAGAACGCCCCTATATGGTGCGGGTAGAGGAAGAGCGCTTAATTCAACCCTAGATGAGGGGGTGGACAGGGTGAAAGGGAGGGAGAGGAAGGGGGCTGGAGGAGGGAGAGAGGGGGAAAGAGAGAGGGAAGGGGATGAAAAGGGCGGGAGGATGGAGGAAGGGGGCGGGAGGGGAAGTAAGGGAATGAGAGGGGGAGAGAGGTACCGCCCTGTCCCCCCTTAGATAGCGGTATGACTAAGGAGTTACAGAAAGATATTAAGCCCATACAATTAGCATTTCAATTTCAAAGGAAAAGTGCACGAATTTTCTTTCTGAAGATTTTGCGAAGCGTTCGGCCAGTAGGATAGCAAGACATATGAGAGTTGATCAGAAGCACACCAGGGTGCACATCATCACGTGTAAATCTGAACATTTCTGAATAAGATCTTAGAACAGATTTGTCACAATAGGTAGAACAGAGGCAAAACAAAAACAGAAACAGTAGAAGCATCCCGCAAAAGAATTCATCAACTCGGAAGGCTACCGGTATGACCTCGCTTTTTTTAGATGTAGATGGTATTCTGCTGATAAAGTATCTCAAAAAGGGACAGAGAAAACAATCAATGATACATACTACACGCTTCACTTTGACAAAGGGGAACTATTTTCAAAACTTTAGCATCGCAGAACGCTTACTTATGGTTGTTGTTTCATCAGGACAATGTTTGTTATTTCCATGAATAATGCAGAAGTGTTCCAACACTATACCTTTTTGAAGAAAATTTCAAACCAATTTTTCATGCACCAGACATGTGTTTCGAATATAGAATTCTCATCAGTGATGCTTCCAGCTAAAGTGCTTTTCATAGGCCGCCCAAGTTCATTTCTATGGCGCCCTCCGGATTCATTTTTAGAATTTAAATGTGTATTTACTTTATAGAGAGTACGTGGTTCCAAATTTCCTGTAGGGTCAATTCAGTGGCATATCAAAATAAAATCTATGTTCAAAATAGCATTGGAGGGATGGTGCTAAGATGTTAACCTCCATTAATTTCGATAATATTTTTGGATGAAATGACAAGTTTCCGAAATAGCCAAATAAAATGTATGATGTCAAATTGGTAATCGGAAAAGTGGGAGGGTTGTGCACACGTAATCCAGGATAACCACACCTTCTTCCATTTTCGTGGCAGATGGCCGTCCTAAGTCGGCACCGGTTGCCAATTGGTCTCGTTGGTTTATGCGTAGTTCTTTGTGTTTGATGTTTCTGTGTTGTGCGTTGACGTTCCTTGTTCCTTTTGCGTCTCTTTCTGTGCTTGTCTGCTCTGTGTTTTTGAATTGGATGTTTTGAGAATTTGCTGTGGGTGCTGCAACCTGGTGTTGTTGGGGATCCTCTCCTTTGTTTGATAAAGTGCCAAAACAAAGCTCCTTTCAGGCGACATGTCATTTACGACTGTGGCTTTACTGTGATTGAGCGTTCGTCTTACCGTATATCGGGAATTTTTCGCGTGTGTCTAATTTTCGCTAAGTTCGCAAGCATCATCAAGTCGCGAAAAATGGACATAGCGAAAAAAAAGACACAAACTAACGCTTCTAAAGAGGTTCAGTTATATGTACAAAATGTAACTGTCCTGAGGTATTAGTGAGTACTCGTCTGTTTAAGATAATTATGATTATTATAACTGATGTTTACAGATAACAAGTAGTATTAATTAATTTAATTACCCAGTGCAAACATGTTAAATCAAACAATCACCAATATGAAAGCACGTCGGCTTTTATTTCAAACCACCTATTGTCGTTCTGTATTTATGACATATAGCGTTTTATCCGTAAATTTCTCACAAGAAACTAAATCTTAACAATGAATTGGGGTTTAGAGGTCTTTTCCGAACCACAAAACTATATGACTTAACTTACATGGGAAACAAGAAAATTATAAGCAATGGCTTTAAAGAAGCCGACATCGTTTATGCTTTGAACGAGTGAACAGTTTGATGTACATTCTTGTACATTTGTAGTATTTTATACGCAGATACGTAAATCCAGCAGAAAAACACGTTCGCAATTATATGATCGTATTTCATTTCACATTAAATAAATATTTGTACAAATTTTAATTTTTGGTATTCATAGATTAGCGAAAATTAGACTCAGCGAAAAAAAGACACACCTTTTTAGGGTCATTTTCGCGAAATTTACCCGACGCGAAAATTACCCGATATACGGTATTTACCGGATATCACTACATCAGACATTCACCTACATTTACTTCCACAAATGAAAAGAAGTCAATATTTTCCGGTGAACGGCAAAGATCAGAAGTTCTTAAAAACACATGCAAAAGTGTATAGATATATTGGATAATATTATTCAGTTTGTTGAAAAGTAATGTACGTTCGACAAAATTGAAATCTTTTAATACGAGGCTCACAAAATATCACTTCTAGTACATCTAGACATCTTAGGTGAGAAAAAAGTCTTATCCCATAATGCAAGTATGATTTGTTCTCGGTCCTGGACGAAACTGAAATGCTTGCATTGGCACCCCTTTTCAAAATCAAATGAGTTTTGTCTGATAGAAGCAAGAATGGTTGTAATTACTTAGATGTAAGTCCTGCTTTGAGATTGGTCTCTGTGAGTTGTTTTTCCTTCAGATACAATCTATTTGATATTTGAAAGGGGAATTTTGGAGCAGCCTAGTGTCCAAGCAAAGCAAGACAATTTGTCATTTGGGTTTCTTTCTCCTGTGATAGAAAGGTAGAATATACAGAAATTAAGTCTGTTTAGTTGAAATTTATGGTAGCATACTTTAAAGGGGGGGGGGGGGGGCAGGTGGGTACCTCTCTCACCACTCCCGCCCCTTACCTCTCCCTCCCAACCCCTTCCTCCCTCCTTCCCCTCCCTTTCACCCTTCCCTTCCCTCCCCCTTTCTCCCCCTCCCCTCTTTCCCTCCCCTCTCTCCCTCCTCCCCCTTCCTTTCACCCTGTCCACCCCTCATACATCTGCCTCCTACATGTAAGATATTTTTCTTTAGAATAAGTCAACATGCTACTTACTTATGCTACATGCAACTTGTTAATGTTAATATGTAACTTAGTTATGTCAACATGCATATCTTATTTATATAGTCATGGAATTTATTTATGACAGCATGCAACTTATTTTGTCAAGATGCAGCACATTTATCTTGCATGCATGTATGTCATCATGAATAAGTCGCATGTTGACATAAATAAATAAGTCGCATGTTGACATAAATAAATAAGTCGCATGACTACAAATTACTTTAAATGTAAATATGTAAGACAAGAACATGCAACATAAATTTTACTAATCAGGAAGTTCAGAGTTATTGCCCTTGTTATTTACGAGCAAGGTCACTCACCCTTATTGTAGTAAATAGCTGTTCAAGGGAGACAATCGTGACAAAGCCACAAAGACATCATTACAGGTGATTTAGAACCACTTATAGGTCCTACCGTGTCAAACACTAATATAATCAGGCCCCTGTGATGGTCATCAATAGCCTCATTTGCATAAATTTCCATATTTATAGTAATAGTAATTACTATGATTTTCACATGTCATTATTGTATAATGGTCATTCACAAATTTTATATAATTTAGAAAGTGCTAGTAAGGATATATGCAAGAACTTCTCGTGCATTACGTACTTTAAGATGGTTGCAAAATCAAATTAATGACAATATTATCTTGCAGATTGAACAGAATCAAACTTAAACAAATAATACTTTGCAAAAAAAAAATAATAAAAAAAAAATTCTTAGTTATAATTAACTGTGTATGTCCGCGGTGCATTTAATTCTTTATTGGATAAGCTCGATGTATTTGATTTTTATCCTATTTTTACCTTAGCGCGGTAAATATTATAGACCATTTGAACAATCCAACCAAAGATTGTACTCTATGTCTTCCGAAATTGAAGTAACCGGATGTGACAGTTCTACCGAATTGAAGCAGCGGGTGTTGCATGCAAGCAGGAGATGCTTACTCTTCCTGGGCACTTGGTCTCACTCCTATATCGGCAATTCGCTTCTTTTCATATGGTGGAGGTTTTTGTTAGTTTGTTTGTTTGTTTTGGTGAACCTGTTTTATCCTGATTGTGTATGCCTTCGGTTTCTGATTTTCTGAATTATCGATTTTGTGCTATATACAGGGATATGGTCATCATCCATATTTGTCATTTGCGCTGTATACAGGGATATGGTCATTATCCATATTTGTTATTTGTGCTGTATACAGGGATATGGTCATTATCCATATTTAACATTTGTGCTGTATACAGGGATATGGTCATTATCCATAATTGTCATTTGTGCTATATACAGGGATATGGTCATTATCCATATTTGTCATTTTTGCTGTATACAGGGATATGGTCATTATCCATACTAGTTATTTGTGCTGTATACAGGGATATGGTCATTATCCATATTTGTTATTTGGCTGTATACACGGATATGATCATTATCCATATTTGTCATTTGTGCTGTATTCAGGGATATGATCATTATCCATATTTGTCATTTTGTGCTGTATACAGGGATATGGTCATTATCCATATTTGTCATTGATCAGTGAATGAAAGTCAAATGCATAAGTCGAAACAAGATTAAAAAATCACCCCACAATCGAAAGACTTACGAATTTTATCAAACAGAACATTCTCACACGAAAAGAAAAAAATTGGACAGACAGACAGACGGAGGCAACGAGACATCTCCATGGAAACACGAAGGACAACTTATCTGATGAACCATCACCGGTACAAGTACGGAAGGCATTTGAATGCTGTCAAAACGCGCCGTGCTAATTATTTTATATATATATCACATGAATCATGTTACATATATCTAATGCAATAAGGGAGGTGATCTCCAACAAGACCCTGTTGCAGCATCAACAGCAAAACACCAATACACCCGATACAAAAACAAAAAAGACGAGCATAGTATGAGACGAAAAAGAGACATACGACATGTAAACATCAAACACAAAAGACTACACATAAACCGACGAGACCAATAGGCAACCGGTGCCGACTTTGGATGGCCATTTGCCACGGCAACCGGTGCCAACTTTGGACGGCCATTTGCAAGTATAGTATCCAAGGAGGCAGGACCAAAATGGAAGCCTCAAACCCATCTATATTTCTATCTTACTGTGGCACCCAAAGTGCTTCTCTGTGTGTCCGCGATCCATTTGTTTCTTCTTTGTATGAGCGCGACTGGTTTGAATTTTCTTGGTATGAGTGTGATGGAGTTACTTCTTTGTACGTCCGCGATTTATTTGTTTCCTCTTTGAATAGTCAATCGTAGGATTGCTATGAATTTGATCCTGCCTTGCAGGAGCTTGTTGCATTTGATTCTTCTTTGTTTGAACGCGATGGATTCGATTCTTCGTGGCGTTTAATTTGATTTTCCTCGTACGTGTGCCATGGGTTTGGAATTGATTCGTCCATGTACATTGTAATTCGCGCTGAATCATAGGTACTTGTTTCCTGAAAAGTTAGTCACTTTCTACTCTGCTAAATTCCCTATATCGTATTGTCCACTTTTACCTAAGATAAGAAATGCCAATAAGAAAGGGTCCGCTTGAAAGGGTCCTATTCATACCTACTCATACTCACCTCTGGAGAAAGTACCTTCATTACTTTTCCTCACTTCGAAACCTACATAGTTATGCTGTTCTAAAAGAGCTATCAGTTCCATGATTCCAGTTAGAGATAGCCAAGACTTTCAAATCAAATTTTCTCCCACATTCTACTCAAGAACAACTTTCAACAGCAAGTCCTTAGTGAAGAAAAGGGATATTCAGTCGCTGAGGAACAATTAAAAGCCTGATATGAGTTCGGATATTTTCTCGTCACAAGTGGATATTAGCAAAAAATCTAGCGTCCATAGCGTTGGATCACATAAGAGAATTTGACAACCTGATTGGGATGTTCCAAGATTGCCCATCAGCAATGATTTCAGCAATATTAGGAAATAACTTACAGACTTACGATTCTGCAGTAGTATTATCTAGTGGGACAAGTTTTGCATCCAAGAAATGCTTCTTCAATCGGCAATTCTTTATATAATACTAGTATTACGTAATGCTATATCTTATCAGATGAATAATTAAATCTAATGCAAAACCCAAAACAGAAATAAAGAAATGACCATCAATGGCAGACTAAAGAGGAGAAAAAAAACCCGATATAGTTTGTAAAGAAGAAAAATTGAATTCCCAATGGAAATGGGATCAAATGTCAAAGGAGAATACTCATATCCTGTAAGGTAGCCACATCCGTCATTTAAGTCGTACAGAACCGATGTGTGAATGTGTCGTATCGGTACTCTCAATAGGTGTTATTTTATTTTCTATTTTTGTTCCCCCCCCATAAAAAAAACAAACAAAATGAAATAAAGATAGCACCGACAAAGTCCACTTACAAATAAACCCCTGGTTCAGACTAGGAATTCTCGATAAACAGTCACTTTCTTTGTCCCCTAAACGAAGTTCATGTACTTTGCGTTTGCTCTGAATGATACAAGGGCTGATTGGTATGTTGTGAGCCTCGTCTTTCTGGGATGCAGAAGGTATTCTGCTGATAGATTATCTCCAAGAAAGAACAAACAAATAATGACCCATACTATACTTCACTTCTGACACAGTTACGGGAAAATATTAAACTTAAGCGCCGCGGAAAGCTCACTAGTTAAAGGTGTGTTGTTCCATCAGGACAATGCTCCTGTTCACAAGTTTGTCACTGCCATGGCTGCCATTCATGATTGTGGCTTTAATTTGATCGAGCATCAGCCTTATTCACCTGATCTTGCTCCAACAAACTTTCATCTATTCCCAAAACCGAAAGCGGCTATTTCTGGCACCCACTTTGAGTCCGATGATGATGTCATACTTGCAGTGGATGGCTTTCTGACCAGTCAAGATAAGGAGTTCTTTAAAAGTGGAATTGAGGCCCTTAAACACCGGTGGCAAAAGTGTAAAGATACTGAAGGGGATTATGTAGAAAACTCATGCAAAATGTCTGATAAAATTCAAATCCATCAATACGAGGCTCAAAACATATAAATCAGCCCTTGTACATAGGCAGTGTCGATTTTTCTACTAAGAAATAATAAATGTGTATATATTACTTTTGTCATATATTAATGTACTAGTACATTTATGAGGTGACCATTTTCGCCAAAGATGACATGAAATCTAGTTATTGAGTATGTTATTCCTCACCATTCTTTTATATGAGATATTAAAAGAGAAAATGCAGTTAGTGATTTAGCTCATCGGAGCACAGGCATTGCCATATTGCAAGCTATCTCCGGATGCTTGCTGCAACGGTTGGAAGTATAGTGCACCGCAGCATACCCACTGCCTATATTCCTCAGGGGAAACTTGAAAATTGCATTTTAAAATTGCAGATCATTGACCTGAACTTGAGAACATCGAAGGAAACTATAAAGAAAAATTAACAGATTCGAAAATTCAGCACAATACCGGTCTGCTTTCGTTTTTTTTTTTTTCGGAGTCCATGTACTTTTATCATATTTATTTTCTTTTTTGAGAGGGATTAATTTATCATACGATTTGTGGTAAATAAACAGAGTGAACGTATAACGTTACAGAGAAAGACGGACATATAAAGCTGATGTAAATGACACACAGGATAATGTCTACAGCCATATTTACTGAGCCAGACGGTTGTGAGGGACATTTAATAATTCTGTGACCGGGTTACAGAAGGTGGCTTTTGATGTGTGACAAATAGATTGATAATTATGTAAAGGATGAGACATTTATAAGGTAATATAACTCTCAGCAAGACGACCTATTGGATGGACATTCCACTTGTGTGGGGCATTGTGTCCTTTTTACATTATAATTATTCTAAAAAATGATATGAATGTTCAGGAACACATACTGATCGCCATTCTTATACAAATGTACATTTTATGCGCATGCCTAAATGTAGAGCCTCGTTTCTGCGTCAGAGAATCTCAGAACCGAATTAGTGTACTAGTAATACAATTCCTCATATGAAAAAAAAAACCAATGATAATACATGTAGCTATGCATGACGGAATTACCGCGTATGACATTGTTTTAAAATGATTACCAAAACAGAAAATCGCCAAAATAAAAAAATATATATATTCAAAGTTAAAGAAAGTAAACAATTGGTTAACATTGCGAGCAGATTTAATTCTCAGGGACTGAAACGGAAATTGTAAAATAAAAAAAAAAAAACAAAAAAAAACCAACAGACAAGTCGCATTCCGAATATTGCAATTATACCAGAGAAGTAAAGTTCGTAGTTGTGGAGTCAAAGATAGAGGAAAATATGGCATATTTGTGTAAGTCTCGATTACAATGCAATCGAGAAATATCATATGTACATTATAAACCGGAGAAAAGCATGAATGTTCATATAGGAAGTAAAAGTTTACCACAATATGATATCAGTATGGGGTTTCTTAATCTTCATTGATGATTACTGAGCTTACTATCATTTTCAACTTTCTCTTTCAACTTTCTTTTTCAGAATTGTTGTTGATATCATTCCAGTGTATAGCTTTCCACGGTAAGAACCCTTTCACTAACATCATCAACTTGTTTCATATTCATATGGGTTCCGTTTGGATTCCAAAACGCCCCCCCCCCCCCATTTCTAAATTTCTTTAACTTAACCTCCTGTCCTGTTTTCCGAGCTGAGCTAGAACCGTACAAAATTGCTAGATTACTACGCTATGCCAAATTGACATTAAAAAGCTATCAATAAGCGAAACTCGTATCAATTTACCAACAGATAGAAGCTATCATTTTATTCACCAGATATCGTTGTTCGCACTCACTGTCTTTTTACAGTAAACACCGAAAATGATTTAACGTAAAATTTTATGACTAATAGATTCCTTGCAAATCCTACTGAGAAAAATGACATTTTCAGATTGTTTCGTTGAGGGATCAGTCAATTACACTAAATTAATCAAGATATATATGTAAAAACGTATATTCACTAGGTAATTTATGTTTTCCATCTCGAAAAAGGGGGAAACAAGCTTAAAAACAATGTACATTTTCGATGTTACAGGAAACAAAAGTCATAAAAACTACTTGTACTATCACAAGAACTCTATGTTAAAAATGACACCGTACAATTGCGACTCATTAGGTCTTCCGACTTCCGTCGGAAGACCTATTGTTTTCGGAACCGTGGAAAATTGGATCAGCGATTTCTCAAGAACCCTGTAAGCTAGGACAATGAAAGTTCTCCAACGTTACGTTTGGAGTAAAAGCTAAATTGGTCTTTTTTATTTTTGGTCTCTGTTATTTTTTTTATCATGTTTTTTAGTAGATTCAAATATTTGACGGGAGCGTCGAATTACTCAAAAGGACCGAAAATTTCATGTTTTGCTATTTGTAAGCTTAAATATCTCGTATTTTGCTATCTACAATTTCCATTCTTTTTGAAAGTCGACAGCCATGCAAGATATGAAATGCTAGATGCACACTGTAACGATTTATTACGATGACGTCCTTCACCGTCCTTCATATTTCCAAATTCAGAAGTTCATAGGAGGAAGACACTTTTTTGCTTATAATAGTAAACAAAAACTAGAAAGGTTTCTTGTTGCGGTTGCAACAAGAGTGTCTTCCTCCTATACAATTTTTGGTTTGGAAATATGAAGGACGTCACATTACATGTATTTATATTATATATTTAAGTTTTCAAATAGCAGTAACATTAAATTTTCAAACCGATAATTGTTGGTGAGCAACCATTTGATTGGGGGGGGGGGGGGGGGGAGGAATTCTATTGCCAGCCGGTAAAATTTTTTCAGCAATTTTCTGAGCAGGCCATTTTTTTCAGCCATTACCAGAGTCGGAGAAAAATTTTCGCCGGTTCTTTGGGCCGGATTTAAACAAATTGTCAAATGTTGTGAATGTCTGTGTAAGTTAAACTCCCCGCTGTTACAGAGTATTATGAGTTAATAACCGTTCCTCCAGATGTCTCTTTGCAATTAGCGAATTTCAGACAGATTGTATGATGTTTAAATAGAACCTTTTCTAGATTTTTGTGCCTATGCGTATTAGGTCTCTGGTAGATACAGCTATGTGAACAGTTTGTATTTATATTAATTAATTTTTTGACTTTAAATTGTCTGGCACAAAGGGACAGCAAAAATTTCCATATCATGCAATGTATCCTTACTTTTGCATGGTCCGGGAAAAAAAATTGCCTGCCCTTTGGGCCGGAATATTTTTTTCAGCATTTTTCAGAGCCGGGATTTTTTTTTTTTTTTGCAAATTCTTCCTGCCCCCTTCCCCCATAAAAAAGGCGAGCTCGTAGCTGTAGAACCAATTTTCTTGAGAAGAGAAATGGTAATAACAAGTTACGTTCAATATATATATATATAAATACCATGAGGTTCTCGCTGTGCAGGTTCAAATTTGGACCCCCCCCCCTTCCCTTTTTTCAAAGTTTATTTTGAATTTCCATCATGGCGACATCGTTCAATATAAACAGAACTGTTTTCGAAAAACGAGGGGAGGGAAGAATGTTGGAGAAATTGTTCATCAATTTGTAAATAAACCAACAGAAAATTATGTTCGAACGTTTGCTAGAATTAGAAATTAAACTTGATGTTCAAAATATAGTTATTGAAGTTTAGAAACAGGTTTGTAGGTTAGAAATCGGAATCAAACTACCACTTTTTGTGTGTAAATTCTGGTTTGTAGCTGATCTCTTCTAAATTAATCAACTGTTTTAAAATCAAATTGTGTATATCGAAATGTATTTATGAAATGCATATTCATCATTGCCGTGAAATCGGAATTTGAAAATCTCAACACTGCTTTTCTCGAGTCGGACTCGGACTACCAATTTTAGTGTGCGCCCGATCTGTTGGCGTGAAGGTGTATCGAAATACCCAACTCAAAATTTCGATGCTCATATCTTTTCAACAGTAAGAGATAGGAAAAATCAGAAAGACTAAATAAGACAGATATATGGATAAAAAATAATAATATTGAAATTTTTAGGAAACTTCATAAGCTTAATTTTTGTTTACTATTATAAGCAAAAAAGTGTCTTCCTCCTATGAACTTCTGAATTCGGAAATATGAAGGACGGTGAAGGACGTCATCATAATAAATCGTTACAGTGTGCATCTAGCATTTCATATCTTGCATGGCTGTCGACTTTCAAAAAGAATGGAAATTGTAGATAGCAAAATACGAGATATTTAAGCTTACAAATAGCAAAACATGAAATTTTCGGTCCTTTTGAGTAATTCGACGCTCCCGTCAAATATTTGAATCTACTAAAAAACATGATAAAAAAAATAACAGAGACCAAAAAAAAAAAAAAAAAGACCAATCTAGCTTTTACTCCAAACGTAACGTTGGAGAACTTTCATTGTCCTAGCTTACAGGGTTCTTGAGAAATCGCTGATCCAATTTTCCACGGTTACGAAAACAATAGGTCTTCCGACGGAAGTCGGAAGACCTAATTAAGCTTATGAAGTTTCCTAAAAATTTCAATATTATTATTTTTTATCCATATATCTGTCTTATTTAGTCTTTCTGATTTTTCCTATCTCTTACTGTTGAAAAGATATGAGCATCGAAATTTTGAGTTGGGTATTTCGATACACCTTCACGCCAACAGATCGGGCGCACACTAAAATTGGTAGTCCGAGTCCGACTCGAGAAAAGCAGTGTTGAGATTTTCAAATTCCGATTTCACGGCAATGATGAATATGCATTTCATAAATACATTTCGATATACACAATTTGATTTTAAAACAGTTGATTAATTTAGAAGAGATCAGCTACAAACCAGAATTTACACACAAAAAGTGGTAGTTTGATTCCGATTTCTAACCTACAAACCTGTTTCTAAACTTCAATAACTATATTTTGAACATCAAGTTTAATTTCTAATTCTAGCAAACGTTCGAACATAATTTTCGGTTGTTTTATTTACAAATTGATGAACAATTTCTCCAACATTCTTCCCTCCCCTCGTTTTTCGAAAACAGTTCTGTTTATATTGAACGATGTCGCCATGATGGAAATTCAAAATAAACTTTGAAAAAAGGGAAGGGGGGGGTTCCAAATTTGAACCTGCACAGCGAGAACCTCATGGTATTTATATATATATATTGAACGTAACTTGTTATTACCATTTCTCTTCTCAAGAAAATTGGTTCTACAGCTACGAGCTCGCCTTTTTTATGGGGGAAGGGGGCAGGAAGAATTTGCAAAAAAAAAAATTCCCGGCTCTGAAAAATGCTGAAAAAAATATTCCGGCCCAAAGGGCCGACAATTTTTTTTCCCGGACCATGCAAAAGTAAGGATACATTGCATGATATGGAAATTTTTGCTGACCCTTTGTGCCAGACAATTTAAAGTCAAAAAATTAATTAATATAAATACAAACTGTTCACATAGCTGTATCTACCAGAGACCTACTACGCATAGGCACAAAAATCTAGAAAAGGTTCTATTTAAACATCATACAATCTGTCTGAAATTCGCTAATTGCAAAGAGACATCTGAAGGAACGGTTATTAACTCATACTCTGTAACAGCGGGGAGTTTAACTTACACAGACATTCACAACATTTGACAATTTGTTTAAATCCGGCCCGAAGAACCGGCGAAATTTTTTCTCCGACTCTGGTAATGGCTGAAAAAAATGGCCTGCTCAGAAAATTGCTGAAAAAATTTTACCGGCTGGCAATAGAATTCCTGCCCCCCCCCCCCCAAAAAAAAATCAAATGGTTGCTCACCAACAATTATCGGTTTGAAAATTTAATGTTACTGCTATTTGAAAACTTAAATATATAATATAAATACATGTTATGTGACGTCCTTCATATTTCCAAACCAAAAATTGTATAGGAGGAAGACACTCTTGTTGCAACCGCAACAAGAAACCTTTCTAGTTCTTTATCATTTCATACAGTAATTTGTCAATGAAAAAAAAAAGCCCAAGTTGCGATTTAAAGATTAAAAAAAAAAGAAAAAAGAAAAAGAAATATTCATGTACATTTGTATAATTATTATCTAAATCACATAAGTCCCATATCCTCCGTCTGGCTGGACTTAAACCACCTGTAAATTCTGACCAGATCAGGTTATGTGGCTTATGGGAAAGAATTTATGTAACATAAATTTTGACATTCATCAAGACTAATGATCTGACCCAGCCTGTATCTGTTCTTTTTTTGCGTTTTGGAATGTATTAAGGCGAAGATGTGGCGACACTTTGAAAGTGTTCTCCACGCTGAAATTGACACGTTGTTTGCATCAGAGCTCTCGTCCAATATTACGTTAGAAATCGAATTCGTCTTGCATCCCTTCCTTGGATTTATTTAACTAGATCATCTATGAAAATACAAACAAATATTCAAATGGAAACAATTCTATTCAAGAGAAAATCCGTTGTTTACATTTATGGAACAACGCCATTTCAAGTTATGATGGTATTTTCATTTTGAGCAACTCATTTTTAATCGTTTCTAGTATTTTGTCTGAATTTTAATGTCATATTTACTACTCAAACGCATGACACTTCACTAGTAATAATTAATAATGCACAAGGTTGGCACTTCTTAACTTTCATTTTAAAGCTTGCCTGCCTAAAACTACTCACTCATGTTAAAGCTGATCTCTTGATTTATAAACTAATTTCACACAAGGCTTCTTATCCGGAGCGTAGCTGCACGCTAACAATATTATTTAACTCACTATATATATTCAAGATTCATTTCACAAGCTCAATATTCTCTAGCATGCGCGGATCTAGAAAAAAATATAAGGAAAGGGGGGGGGGTTCCTTTGGATTGATAGACCTATATATCTAAAAATGGGGAAAGCATCCCCAGCTTATTCAGTCATGAAGGGGGGGGGGGTGTCACTGCAAACGTCTATCTCATCTCTAGATCCGCCCATGAAAATGACGCAGCTACCGACGGAAAGGACCGCAATCTATTTTTCGTGCATCTTATGAAATTATAGCTTCAAATATTATGAGCTGAAAACGTCCTAACTGATTGTTCGAAATGCTATGATGTAATCATATATTTAGAAAATATAATAGAAATAGATTTTGACATGTTTTGACAAACACTCTAAATTCTTGATTCAGTTATATTTCTTTATTTTCGGAAGCGAAAAAAAAAAATGAAAAAAAAGATGTAGAGTTTAGAGGGAGCGCTTTATACTTTTTATATAAATATTTAAGATTATGTTTTATGATACTGAAGGTCATTTCCGTTTCCGGTTGCAGCGCCATATCCCCCACCACTACCATCCACCACCACCACCACAGCCAAGCCAACGGGAGAACAGGAGTTTGAGTTAGAGGAGACAACAGTCACGAGCACAACCACCACCACCACAGCACGGCCCCACCCACAACACCCCCAGTACCACCCCAGGCATCACCCTCCACACTATCCTCGCCACCACCCACCTCAACAAGGACAGGAACATCAGCCAGAGCCGCAGAGGAATTCGCGTCCCCGCCCGAGACCGTACCCGCCAAGAAGACGGAGGCCAAATTTCAGAGGTCGGGCTGGAAATAATAATGCTATGGGTCCGAGGGGCAACCCAGGCCCTCGGTTCAATGTTAGGGACCTAAACCCATTTTTAACAAATGGAAATAATGGCCAAAAGCAAAATATGGGACCGTCAATTCGGCAACCGTTTGGTGGGAGACCAAATTTTGGAAGACCGTTTCAAAGACGACCTTCTTTTAATTTTAGAGGACGAAATTTTAACCGATCAAATTTCAGATTTAATGGAGGTTTGTTATTGGTCTGTATTAATGGTAGAAAGTCGATGGGTTTGTAGATGAAGAGACGACGATAATCGGAAGTAGAAAGGTGAAGGGTGAAGGTCATTAATGCTTTCATAGTTTAACCAGATGGTGTCTGACAAACATGTAAAATAAAAGTACATTGTTCATTAGAATTTTGAAAATGAGTCATTTAATTTGGGTCATTGAATTTCCTTCCAATTCCCAGTGTTAAACCGTAGAAGGTGCACGTAAAAGTTATGATGTGTTGTAGAGAACAGTGGTTGAATCCCCCTTAGTTTGATCTTCCTCTTATTAAGACCGAATTCTTTTTAAATGATTTTATTTTAACTCTTTAAAATAAAAAAAAAAGATGTACATTTCTTTGAATTACGGTAATTTCAGTTTAATCACATGATTTTTATCAAAGTAAAATATTTATAATCTTTATCACATGTTCCTGAACTAACAATTGACTTGAGCAACGTTAACAAATTAAGAGTTCCAATAATGATTAATATAATCAATGATTAAAAATCAACAACATTGAATTAATACGGCCTTCATTTGATGCTGTCCTAGGTCCAAATGGTGGTCCCGCGGTAAATCCACCCAGAAATAGTGGCCCTGCATATAATCAACCATACAATGGCGGTAACGGCGCCCCATACAATGGTCAAACTAACAGCCCAGCTTACAGATACGGCGCTAATGCGAACAACGCTGGACCACCAGGTAATGATGAAGCCTTCCCTATTGAAAAAAATGCATGTCTATTCCCTCCTCTAGTCCCAAATGTCAAATCAAGTTATCGTCTTTCTCAATATATAATCGAAATATTTTGTGTCTATGGTGTTAAACGTCTTCAAATTGAATAGCATCATTTACCAAGAACAGATAAATTTGTAGCATGCTCCAGACATGCAAGTTTCGGGAATTAACCCTCGATTGATCCTCAATCAAAACAATGTTATATGGCAAAAGCGTGTGAAAATTATTATAAACTCGATATCAAATTGCTAGTCTTCCTTTCTTCTATCTATCTCTAACTGAAAGACTTCGATTTATTTGGAAGTTCTCCATGACGGGTCCTGTCCAAAACTCTTTAGAGAAAACTGGGCCCCGACCACATGTTCTCTCTGAATATCAGACGGACTCCTCGGGTGATCACATGCATGAGCTCGCTATAGCCGGCAGAGCATGTACGCCCTCTGTATTTATATCCATTTACAAATCCATCTGTGTGTTTCTTGGGCCCCTGTGTCCTGCTGTCTGTTTGAATGTTCATATTACAGTGAGGAGGTTATTTTACACCACAATTGCAAGTTCTTCAAGACCTCTGGGTAATCGGAAATGTGGGAGGGTTTTGCGCACGTAATCCAGGATAACCACGTCGACTGCTTTTTGCGTGGTATATAGCCGTCTTAAGTCGGCACCGGTTACCAATTGGTCTCGTTGCATGGTTTATATGTGGTATTTTGTGTTTCATGTTTCTATAATGTAAGAGTTGGCGTTCCTTGTCCTTTTTTTCCTTCTCTTTCTGTGGGTGTCTGTTCTGAGTTTTTGCAATGGGTGTTTTGGGGTTTTGCTGTGGTTGCTGCAAGCGAGTTTGTGGGAGATTTTTTTTGTAGTTTTAATACTGATAACAATTTATTTAGTTCTGAGTACTAGAGTAAATTATTCTCAATGCTACCCAATGTCTTTTTTATAATGTCACTTTAAAGTGTGAAGGATTTGAGTTTATGTAAAAATTGTGCGTCTTTGGATACCTCTTTTATCCAGACAAGTGGGAGAGTCCTGACATCTAAAGCATTTGTTTCGACCATCGGATACGGTATCTCAAATTGAGAGTTTTCATTTTGGTCACGTTGCTTCCGGCATGTTTTAAATGTAGGTATCGTGTATAGGTCCTGAAGTTTTAAAAAGATACAACATATTGTTCGCTTACACATTATTTTATTTGTCAAGTTTGCTTACTGTTTGATTGCTTGTAGAAATCATTGTATTATTGTAACAAAATAGAGCAAATAAGAACTTCAAATTTTTTTGCAGGCAACCGTCCGCAAGCTTTACCACGACAACGGCCACCAGCAACTTTGCCACCAAACATTCCAAAGCCACCACAATCCGCCACAACGCCACCTGAACCAGCACAGAAACCAATAGGAGAAAACTGTCCGACATTCCGCTATACCGTGGACAGGAATTTCGTGGAATTTCATACAATGCCTGGTGAATGTAAAATGTAAGTAAGGTATAATTGACAAACGTCCTCAAATTCAATAGCATCATTTAAGAACCGATAGATTTGCAGCATGGACCAGACATGCACGTTTCGGGCACTGAACCCTTGTCAGGGATCCTCAATCTAAACAATGTAATATGGCCAAAGAGTGTGAAAATTATTATGTCCAAACATTTACCGAAAGACGTAGCAGGATGGTGGGAAATAAGTAGAAACATCCCAAACAATTTTTAAATTTCCTCTTTTTTTTTCTTAAACAGTCCCTTTTTCATAGGTCAATATTACAAATACAAGGAATTACACTTAGTCTATTGATTCACTTGTTCTATTCGTTTCACTCTGAAATACAAAATTGAGATTTTTTAAAATAAGAATAATTCAAATTTAAACCACCTTGCATCCTTTACATGTATAAAGTTACGTGTAGAGCAATGTAATGTAACATATGGGGGTCATTGCATGTTAGTTAGTAAACATTCAGTGTTGACTTTCATTATAGACGATTTATTTTTTTTCAGACAAATTCAGTATCCTCCAGCCGGACGAGGGTAAGCCTTGTTTTTAAAAAAGTCAAAATTTAATAGTTTTAATATTATGATAGTTTAAATATTAAGGTTTTTAAGAAATATTTGAGTCCAAGTTGACCTGATTTATGTTGATTTTGCACGCATGGATCGACACAAAAATATCATAAAACAACGTATAGAGACAAATACAGCAGACTATGAGAGGAATTCTGTCTTTTTGATTTTACAGGCCTACTTTCGATTTGTGCAGCTTTCTGACGTAAAAGCATTGTGATGTCATTAAATTCCTTTGAAAACTTCATATTTGTAACCCTGTTTCCCTGAATTTCATGCTGGTCTCCATTAAAATTGATAACGTCACAATGCATTGACGTCAGAGACCTTCACAAATGGGAAGTAACTCTGTATTTCGAAAAGAACGAATTGAGTGAATGGATGGCATGAATGTGCATGAGAGGATAAAAATTTTATTAGTAGCATACCGGTAGGTGTTTAATATATTATTGCAGCCATCTCTAGCTCCGCATTTGCCGTGTTTAATGTAGGTATGTAGTATGTCTCTTTTTCGTCTCTTGCTGTACTCGTCTTCTCTGTGTTTTCACTTCGTGTGTTTTGGTGTTTTGTTGTTTGTACTGCAATCGGGTCTGGTTGGAGATCCCCTTCCTTCTTTGAAATATCTAAATCGTATTTTCCATCATTCTTGAAGTCGGACTGGTCACATGACCTAATTTCCGCCATGTTTACAGGGGGATGTGCCTCTAGATTTTTCAGTGTGCCCTATGAAAAATCCGTGATTTTGTTTGCTCCTTCTTCAAATCTCGTTTTATATTGGGGTTTGAGGAGCTAAGAGCTAATTCATCAATGGTTTCTTCAATGAATACTGGTAGTTTATTCTTGATATAAACGTTAGATTCTAGATATAAAGCAATTTCCATACACTATGCTCTATGATAAACACCGAGTTTATCCCCCAACTAGTTTCGGAACTTCTCTGTGCTTATCTCTAATTGAACCTTTGTGTGACATCACGCCGACTTAGAGAATCTTGTTGACGGTAATGTAAGGTACAAACGTACAGTCATATCAGGTACTGTTTACATGTTTTATGGTCAAGATGAGGCTAGCAGGTCACTCAGATTTACTACGGTTTTATAGAGGTTTTATTGCTTGGAACAGGTTCAAATACATCAACTTGTACATGGTCACCAATGAAAGTGGAAACATGCTTTTCTTTTGGTCACAAGGAAATACTTGTGTATGTGTTTTACTAGCTATTTGCTCACATAAAACCAAATATCCAGTATGAATGCGACAAACTTTTTTTTAGGTTTCTGAATCAAAGAAAATACGGCATCTAAATCAAGAAATCAAGATAAGTTTGACAATGTAGTCTCTGGTCCGATTCTTTTTTATTTATGCTTCAATCCCCGAAACATTTTTTTAATTTGAGTTTGTAAAGGGGTGGGTGTAAAAATAACTAATTCAAATTGAAATTGTAAATATTTTGGGAAATGGCCGAAGGGGGAGGTGCAGCTTGTGCCCTCCACATAAGAATGCTCATGTAAGTTAGCCTACAGTAGTTACGTAAATCGACGATTTTTTGTTAGTAAGAGATCAATGGAACAAATTTTCGTAATAATATTGGTATTACTCATAAAAGATTGTTTTATGCCATATTAATTAATATTTATGCAAATATCGACAGTTATGGTATTTATATATATGTACCTGCGGCGAATGTATTTTTGTCCTTATTCCGTCATACAGAAATGTCACATGAAGTCTAACTATTACTATTTTAGCACCATCCTTTCAATGCTATTTTGAATGTCGATTTTATTTGGATAAGCTACTGAATCGACAGTACAGGAAATTTGGAGCCGAGCACTCTCTGTATAGTAAAAGCACAAATTCAATTGAAAAAATATAGTTAAAGGGCGCTACAAAAATAGAATTTTTGGTGTGTCTGAAAATCACTTTAACTGGTAGCATTACTGATGAGGATTTAATATCCGAAACACGCGTTTGGTGCATGGTAAATTGGTTTGAATTTTCTTTGGGAAGGAATAGATTAAGAACACTTCCGTATTATTAGTATCTGGTATTTAAGATTTTCTTCTTTTATCCTTGATCGTTTAACATCGGGTCCTCAGATCATTTAGCCTTAAGGAGCTGATAAGATAAGGGCTGTATTTAGCCCTGAATTGCATCAAGTATTTCTTCTGCATAATGATCTGTACGCAAGAAAAACTTGATGATTACTAAAATGTAATGTATTTGGAGATTTCTCATACAACTTTTATTTTGGTAAGCTTATTTCTAGATACTTAAATTACAGTCTAAAGAGTAGGGGGTAGCCATGTTGAAAAGAAGCTAATATTGATCAAAGAACGTTGAAAATTCAAACAATCTGGCTAATATGGATATCTATAAACTTTAAAACGTAGTTATAGTCTAAACAAGATACTAGAAATTAAATGCAAAAGACTGCTCTCAATTTTTTCCTTAAATTTTAAAATCTTGAGTCTGAAATATGGTTGTATTTTGTATTCATTGACTACAAAGTAGGCATTTTACCGCGAAATACACATTGTGTAGAAATAAACTGCACACTCCTGTTTATTTCATTCAAAATCTTGTGCATTTCATGTGAACATGTTTAGAATAAATAAATGAATGACTTTAAAAGGGAAAAAATTAAAATTTTGCTTAAATTATGGCCTAAAACACAGATTTGTAAAAAGCCCCCCACCCTCCCTTTTTCAGTTTTTTGTCTTTGGAGCATCGTCCCCCCCTTAGCTACAGAACCCCACTTTGTCAAAAGATGAGTAGTAGTGATATACATCTTCTGTAAAAGTGGCGTTCCGTAGCTGAGGGGGGAACAATGTTTTAAAAAACTTTTCCAATTTCCATTGGTTTCTATAGAAAAAAGACATATTTTGCCCCAAAATTTAGGAAAACTATGCATGATAAATCTTATGCAACTGCTGATTATGATGAAACCAAGAACTGGCATCAATTTTGTAGAAGAATTTTTTGTAAGTTCCCATTTTGAAAATTCCACTTTTTCAGGGCAGATTTTACGCCTTATCTTATCAGCTCCTTTACTAAATAAATCGTTTCAATAATACGAAATTAATATGAAAGTGTTCCAACTCTTTACCTTCATGAAGAAAATTTCGAAGCAATTTTGATGCACCAGACACGTGTTTCAGTAAGTAAATCCTCATCAGTGATACTTAATATTAGTGAAAGAAACATAACAAAATATTCAAATAATTCATTTAACTTGAAACTGTGATGTCGGATAAGAATAAGTAGATACTTCAATTAACGAAGGCAAAGAACGCATCCCATCTAACCCCAATTAAAATAATTACAGTGGATTACAAAATGTCTTCCAGAAGGAAGGGATGATACAAATAAAAACACAAATACTGAAATACACAATTTTTTCGGCCCGTTGACCTTATCCAGTGTAAAAAAAAAAAAACGACAATGTATATGACAATAAGTGAGTCCATCATTTGCTTCTCTAGCGTTCATTGCAAATGTTTACGTTAGTCAATCATTAAATTTGTCTATCTAGGATACCGGTAGACTAACATTTGCATTGAACGCTAGAAAAGCAAGGGATGGGTTTTAATTAGTTGTCATATACATAGTCGTTCTTTACACTGGATAAGGTCAATGGGTGAAAAAATTGTGTATTTGAGTGTTTGTGGTTTTTATTAAAGTCATTACAATGATAAGGATGTGACCCCCGACAAGACGATATTTAAGTGATCACACAAACAGACGAAGACAACTCAAAATATATAGATGGATAATCACAGAGTTTCAGTGAAAATACCCAGCGAAATACATTGCATAATACTGAAATATTCCAAATTTTTACCTTTTTGGACAAAATTTTTACCCAATTCTAATGCACCAGACACGTGTTTCGGATATAGTAAAATCCTTATCAGTGATGCCCCCATTCAATGTTAAACGTCTTCAAATTCATAAGCATCATTTAAGAACATATCAATTTGCAGCATGGACCAGACATGCACGTTTCGGGTACTTAAGTGATTTTCGGACACAGCCACAGTTCATTTCAGTAGCGCCCTCTGGTTTTATGTTTTTAAAATTAAAAGCGTAGGGCCACGAAGCCCGATATTGGCCCTAATTTTTTTAAATTTTGAACATTATACTTCATAGAATTTTTAAGTGTCATTTGACATTTTGAAACGTTCTCTACTGAATCACGAATCTACTTTTTGTAAACATGGCTTTTATCAACACCTTTTAGCCCTTTGAAAACACCAAAATAGGTCATATTCGGCGAAATTGATGCAAAAACTCAATATTTCTATTAAATTAGCAATGGCCGCATGCATTAACTATGATGGAAAATTTATATGTGAAAGATCATCATTATATCCTCTTGTCATAAAAGTTTTATCTCAGTTAACGCATACGGCCACATTGAATTCTACGACAAAAGACAAATTCCCAGCAATTTTCGCCATATTTTGTCAATAACGTCAAAATGACGTCACTTCATAACGCCATTACGGTTAAATGGCACTTTGTTCGGTGATATTATTTTTTCATGAAAAGCGGTAAACATTCGTGTATTTTCATGAGAGATATCAAGTATTCCTCATGAAATTTATTTAAGAGAAAAATCAAGGGCCTATTTAGGGGTCTAGTGGTCCTACTCCTTTGTGCAATTCCTTTGCAGAGAGTGAGCGAATCAAAATTTCCTGTAGGGTCGATTCAGTAGCATGTCCAAATAACATCGATGAATTTCATATGAGACACAATTGGATGTGTACCAAACCAATTAAACTGAAATATTCCCCAAAACAGAGTTATCCGCTCGAGAACGTTTTCTAGTAGTTCGCACTATATATTTTATTTCACAGTAGAGGTTGGCTTAGATAAGGAACGCGTCCCTCTGAATAAGATATTAAAAAATCTCAAATTTCTTGCAACCACGTGTTTAGTTTAAAATTTTGATATGTTTCGTGATTGTGAACTTAGTTTTAGTTTCCGAGCTATAATTTTTAAACTGGTTAGATGACAAATATGGATAATGACCATATCCCTGTATACAGCACAAAATCGATAATTCAGAAAATCAGAAACCGAAAACATACAAAATCATTATAATACAGGAACGAATGCAAACAAAAACCTCTACCATATGAAAAGAAGCGAACTCCCGATATGGGAGTGAGACCAGGTGCCCAGGAAGAGTAAGCATCTTCTGCTTGCATGCAACACCCGCCGATACTGTAAACAAGACCTAAACAGCTTTATTTAGAACAAATTCGACATCAATTTCTAAATATAGATTTTTATTTCTTTTCAGTCCTCCAAGAGTACAGTACCTGGCTAGAGTACCTGTCAAGAAGTGATGATAATGATGATGTAGCGTTGTTTTGATTGGTTCTTTTCTGTGTCCCAGAGTTTTTCATCGTGTGGGTGTGTCATATTTGGAAGGGAATTTCCCCTCATTTGACTGCATAAAGTATTACATTTACATTGTCTTTCTTTAAGTATATCTTATTCTTTACATATATGATAAAATCACTATTATAGCAATTATTCAATATTATTCACGTTGAAAGGAAGATATATATTTCAGTCACAAGGAATTGCCAATTCAGTATTAAAAAGCTGTTGAAGAAAAACGATCAGTTACCTTTAATCTTGAAAAAATATATTTTAGAAGTCTTTGTGTGAAGTAAACTTGTATGTACAAAAATATGGTTCAAATTAAAATTCAAGACAGTTTCTTACCAGGATAGTTTTTTTAGTTTAAAGTTTTCTGGAATCCTCATTACATTTTATCTTCTTACTATTCTTTTAAATCATAAACATATTTGTTGTACGTTTCTGTTATTTCTTATCGTTGTTTCATGATAATGATTTTCACCTCTTGTATATAAATCCAAAGCGTTCACAGATTACGTATTTACATTCACGGTTATCATGTTATACGTTTAAATCAAATATAGTATAGAAATTCAAATTTTTGAAAAGAATAAAGCTCGCTCTATCGACTTGAAATATTCTTAAGATATTTATAAAACCAGCTGTTGGCAGGGATATGACAGTCAGGAATTGCATTGTATTCTGTGTAGAACATGGGTTTGTTTCTCGTGCAAAATGACGTGAGTGGTCACGCGACTTTTGTGGAGCCTCATTGTGATATACTGTTCTTAGTATTGCCATCTGAACATGTATTCTTATACTAGCTCGATCCGTTCACCACTTAATAAATAAATTAAAAAATACAGAGTTGTCTTCTCCTTTATTCCTTTCTTACGTCGTACTGAGTCATTGCGGAAAACAGAGTTATTTCCCATTTGAGACGGTATCTGTTGTAAATCCATTATGACGTCATGAAAATGGTATGGCAACGTCACTTTTATACCGTCATTTCCCATTGTTCAGGGACCGTTTCCATAGAATTTTTTGACGTCACAATTATTATACGTCAGATACAGTCCCAAAGGTGAATCTCGCGGCGGCAGAGCACGGATTGTGTTATGTACGCTTTTTATATCCATTTATATATTCATCTGTGTTGCTTGGGCCCCTGCGTTTTGCGGTCTTGTTTGTGTGTGGACATCTGACAGTGAGGAGGTTGTTTTACACCACAATTGTACGTTCTTCGAGACCTCCGGGTAATCGGAAACGTGGGAGGGTTGTGCGCACGTAATCCAGGATAACCACACCTTCTGCTATTTCCGTAACAGATGGACGTCCTAAGTCGGCACCGGTTGCCCATTGGTCTCGTTGGTTTATGTGTAGTCCTTTGTGTTTGATGTTTCTGTGTTGTGCGTTGACGTTCCTTGTACCTTATTCGTCTCTTTCTGTGCTTGTCTGCTTTGTGTTTTTGCATAGGTTGTGGGTGCTGCAACCTGGTGTTGTTGTAGATCCCCTCCTTTGTCTTGTTTCCGAAAATACGGAATACATGTATGTATGACATCACCTGAATTTCCAGAAAACAACATTTAAAAGTTGATGCTTCCAACAAAACAACAGCAAAATTATACACGAAGGATTAGATAAGCTGGAGATCCCTAATTGCACTCTTTAACAAATTTGTACATTAAAGATTTTGATATGAAAGAAAGGAGGGGATCTCCAACAACACCTAGTTGCAGTACCAACAGAAACCTCCCAAAACACCCACTGTAAAACAAAAAAAAAGACACACACAGAAAGAGACGCAGTAGTACAAGGAACGCCAAATTACAGAAAAACATAAAACACAAATGACTACACATATACCAACGAGACCAATGGCTAAACGGTGCCGACGGTTATCCTGGATTACGTGCGCACAACCCTTCCACTATTCCGATTACCCAGAGGTCTCGAAGAACGTACATTTGTGGTGTAAAACAACCTCCTCACTGTCAGATGACCACACACAAACAAGACCGCAAACGCAGGGGCCCAAGCAACACAGATGAAAATGTAAATGGATATAAAAAGAGGGCATGCGTAATACAACCTGTGCTCTGCCGGCTGTAGCGAGCTAATGTATGTTATCACCCGAGGAGTCCGACTGACATTCAGAGAGGACAGGTGGTCGGGGCCCTGTCTTCTCTAAAGAGGTTTGGACAGGGCCCGTCATGGAGTCCCGTCGTCACAGTCAGTCAGCGTGCAAGTTTTAGGGATGCGCTGGTACAAGACTGTAGTTTGGTCAAGTATCAAGCCTAGTGTCCGTTTGGTGACATTAGGATCATATCCACGGTGTGAGAGGCCTTTGATGATTCTGACGCATTTTCGATGGTAATTCTGTCTACCTTTGATCCTTCTCATTTTGTTGATCATGTCACCATAAAATGCAGGTTGCGAAATACCCAAAGTAACACACTCTGTTGCTTGTATGGGTCCGAATTTCAAAAGTAGTTGACAATAATTTTTGTAAAATGTCCAGAATGTCTTTACAAGTTTGTGAAAGCGAAAACCTTGACCTAAAAGTTTCTTGGTTATTTGTAAATTTCTATCATGAAAATCCAAAACATCAGTACATGCTCTAGCATACCGGATGAGCTGCGAAATGTAGATACCATAAGACGGTAATCTAGGAACATCACCATCAAGCCAGGGAAAATTTACTATGTTGAATCCAAAGTCATCTCTTTTGTCATACACACTTGTATGAATCTCTCCATTAACAATTTTGATATTCAGGTCCAAAAATGGTGTTTCTGTGTTTGTAACGTTCGTCTTGTTAAGAGTCAGTTCCTGTGGATAAATAACATTTTTATACTTTTCAAAAACAGGATTGTCGATAGTAAGGATATCATCCAGGTACCTAGAAGTACCATTGAAACATTTCACATCATCATGTTTTCTTTGTTTTTGAAGATTTTGGATAAATTCTTTTTCATACGTGTAAAAAATAAATCTGCAACAAGAGGCGCACAATTAGTACCCATAGGGATCCCTACAACCTGCTTGTAGAGATTCTCACCAAATCTTAAATAAATGTTGTCCAAAAGAAAGGACAAGGCAATGCAAAGGTCACTACATGTCCATGAGACACTTTTCACAGACACGTATCGTTTTGTGGTATATGATAATTTTATGAATATAAACTGAAGGATTCAGACAATAAATATGTTTTTTGTACTTGAGGTCAAAGCAGCAAACTACACTATTATTTTCATTATTTGTAAACTCATCTCAAATGAGTTAAAAAAGATCATGACGACAATCTCAACAGCACTCACAATAGAGCACCAATTTAGCATCGACGGACCACTAGCAAGCTAGAGGTGGGGTCAGGTGCCCGGGAGGAGTAAGCATCCCCTGTTGGCTAGCCGCATCCGCCGTCGATGTTAACGCACGAAAACAATATATAAAATATGCACTGTCTTAGGTTATGTCAACTTACTTTCAGAAAACTTACGTTAAAAGCGATGCATGCATGACTCGGTGCAAAAACGAAATTTCTTCTTATAAAGAATCTATTTTTTGCATATTATGTATTGATTATCCAAAGTTCATACGTCTCTTCGCAAATTTCAACAACAACCATAAAGAATAATAATAATCTACATCAATAATACCGAAACAGTTCAATACAGGAATCTATCACCAGCACTCGCAGCAATTAAAGGACATATTTCAGAATGTGAAGAGAAAATAGGAAATTTTGCAACTTCTTCGGTGAGCAGCCAATCATATTCGGTGAGCAGCCAATCGTATTCGGTGAGCAGCCAACCGTGTTCGGTGAGCAGCCAATCGTATTCGGTGAGCAGCCAATCGTATTCGGTGAGAAGCCAATCATATTCGGTGCTCAAGAAATGTACGTTACAAGCAAAACATAATCCAAAGATAACAAATAGTTCAGCTGGTACCCGTTCGGTTAATTTCTGAATTTCGAAGAGATGACAAATCAAGAATGTCAAGTATGGAAAATCTTATCCCTATAAAGAAATACAAAATCGTTAATCGAAAAATCATCAAACCAAGGGCATACTAAACCATTATAAAACCATGCAGAACTAAGGCAAAGAAATAGAAAATAACCCAAATATACCATATGAAGAGAAATGAACTCCCTGTGAAGGAGTGAGATCAGGTGCCCATTGCATGCAACACCCTCCACTTCAATTCGGTAGAAAGGTCACGATTGGTTTTGAGTATGTAGCAGGAGACTCGCAATTCAATGATACCAACATCAAATTTAAAGAATCCTGGAAATGAAGATGACACAATTTAAAAAATCAATCCATTTTAAAGCTTTTCATCGTAGGATATCTCACATTTCCTCATGCCAGAATCAAGGATCAGTCATCAAAACTTATGCATGGGGTTTTGATCGAGAAGGAAACATTTGTACCTCTGGTCCAAAATCAAGGAAAATTATGCATGTATATCCAATATTTTCTTTTCATATCATTACACATTGGGTAAAGCTAAAACAGGGCAAATGTAGCCAAGTTCGATCAACTTCGGTTGATCGTTTCTTCAACGCATTCGAAAATATCAGTTATTAAAATTTCTTGAAATTTCTGAAACATGGGTCCTGTAGCATCATATTCCACCCATCCTGCTACGTCATTCGGTACATTTTTGGACATAACTTTCACACTCTTTGGTCATGGTACAATATTTAGATTGAGGATCATCGACGAGGGTTAAGTACCCGAAACCTGCATGTCTGGTCCACGCTGAAAATATATCTATTTTTAAATGGATTATAATTGAATTTGAGTCTCACGACCAGAGGTATGAGCTACTTCAATATGTATTCGCTATTTTCGAAAACCAGAGTTACTTCCCATTTGAGACGGTATCTGACGTAGACTGATTGAAACGTCATCAAATTCTATGGAAACAGTCCAAAAAGTCTGGGAAATGACGGTGTAAAATCGACGTTACCATACCATTTTCATGACGTCACAATGGTTTTACGTCTGATACCGTCTGTAAGGGGAAATAAGTCTGTATTCCGCAAAGACTCAATATCAAGGACAAAGGGATTCTGATCCGTCTTGTTATGCTGGTACACTTAATACAATTCATGGATTGGTTCTGGACTGATAGAGGCCGTGTTCTTCCCTTTCACAGCATTTTGTGCGATTTGGTGTCACTGTCCAATAGCAACAACGGTGCTAACTTGTACTGACTACTAGTATGCGTCTAGTGTTGCATATTTGTTTTCACATGTTTATGAAAAATAAATAATGCAAAATCTACAATAAAGAAATATATAAACTTAAAATGTTTTAACGTTTCTTCTTGGTATGTCGATGATAATTCAAATGTTGATAATCCACAATTCCAATATCACAAAAGTCGAATTTACTGAAAAGAATTGATTACAGATAAACTTGTTGTTTCTAAATATTTTAAAAAGAATATTCTACATATTTAAAAAAAAAACTATTTTCAATATCTATAAAAGAATATTTTAGATATTAAAAAAGAATACTTAAGATATTTTTGATTTTAGATATTTTAAATTGACTTAGGATTTGGGGAATCAAGGAGGAATAAGCAGCTTAGAACCACATCTAAAGTGCCTCAATAATTGTATAATATCATTATTCTTTGACATTGAATTCACTACTATTTTTCTTCTCGCTGCAGAAATTATTTTGTGTAAGGCTTGGTTCCATGAATGCTTAACCGCCATATTCCCCTTTTCTTCTTCCATCAGCAGCCTAATCATTCTCAAACTCTGAGATGATTAAGTGACTCTTATCAAATTATTCCAAATCATTCCAAATATGACAATATCAACAGATCAAGATTTCCTTTATCCAGTTTAAAGGCTGTCACACACATCCTTAATCCAAAGATAAACAGCTCTTATCCCTCCGTCAAGAAATCAATCCCGAATCAAAGATAAGACAACCGCGTTAGAAAGTGTTACGTAAATTTGAGGGTGGGACTTGCCAAAGATAAATACTGCAGTGGTTTCGATTAATCCATGGATTACTAAGGTAAATTTTAAGGTGAAAGGATTTAACTGATTAATGATCCTATAAAGACATACTTGTCCATACGATTTATTGTAAATTATATTTCATTAAATCAGGCATACTAATTTATCATTGATTAATGCGTTAAAGACACTCGAATTTTAATTTTGCTTCGCGATTGTCGGATGGAGGAAATAAGAAACAAAACCCGAATATCAGTAATAAACTCTACTCATGCGGACGTAAGGGGGGGGGGGTGTATCCAATAACTTGAATTTAATACTTCCCTTTGGATGTTTTCTATATTCAGCATTAAGAATCAAACAAAATAATCTGGGTTCGTTTTGGTTTCGTATTCCTTTTCTTTTAAGTTCTTTTCTTTTGTTTGTGTATTTTTATTGGTTTATTGTCTGTCTCTTGATTTGATATAAGAATGTGAACATGAAAACTTTCACCTCTCACACGTGAATCCTTGGTGTTTGGGGAGTTTTGAAGGGGACATAGTGTCTGAAACCATTTAGACGTAGAAAAAAATATCTGAAAATATTTGGATCTAAAGAACCCTATCGCGGATGCGTGCATTCACATGTATTTCATTTTTGTAGATCAGATTCGTAGGAGGTGTTCTTCCCTTTGACTTTTTCCCGCGCTAAAATGCGTTGTACAATTCCTTGCGAACACTTTAGCATGAACCAACACAAACTCACGAGTGCGATCCCCTCCCTTCGGCTATAGAAGATTCGGATGGTGTAGTCCAAGAAATAAAAACCTTCTTTGTACGATTAATTATTAAGTTCCATTTCTCCTTCAAAATTTATGAATTTGGTCTTGGTGGATCTGGACATCTTTGACGCACATAAGGGAAAAAAGAGGGTCATGCAAAACCTTTTCTAAAAAAAACTGCATATTTTACATCACCCCTCTGTCCGTTTCGAAATTTTACAAATTTCATCTATTTCAAATCGATCTATAGATTGCATTAAAGACCAGAACAGGTTCAAAACTCAATTTCTCCCGACTACAAGGGAATCATACATTGATTCAATTCAATTTTTAAATTTCAATAGTTTTGACCAATAGTGTGACACGTTTTATTCAGCCATAACGGAGGGGATTCCCCGCTAAAACGATCCTACAACACTTGTACCATAGTAACTTTTATACGTTTTTGGCATATTACATTGTTTAGATTTGAGGATCACTGACGAGGATTATGTACCCGAAACGTGCATGTCTGGTCCATGTTGTCAATTTTCTGTTCTTAATTGATGCTATTCAATTTGAAGACGTTTACATGCACTATTTCTTCTCTAATCAAGATTGTATGGAGAAGAATTATAATTTATCTCCACCCTTATTGACTATAATTGTAATCTTGTTGCTTTATCATATATCTCAATGACTTTTGTTTAAACTAAACTTCACTTTTGCAATTATTAATTCCTAACTTATTTCTTGCCACCCATATTTCTTATCTAATCGAAATTATTGATTAACAAATATTTATTTTGGGTGGGACAATCATTTCATGGCATGTCACGAAAAATAAAAGGGTAATTTATAAATCTATTATGGCATGGTCGATCGAATGTCAGGATGACCATTCTGACACTAAATTAGGTTCCGAAATTCCTCGGTGTGTAACCAGGAATCACGATAAATACAAAGAAACGATTAACGTTACATATTCTAATAAAGTAGTACCAGATAAACACTTTCCTAATTAGTTTTGATCGCTACGCAACCGTCAGCACACACAGATATTCACCAATCTCAAATCCTGGGTATTTAATCGGTTTGTTCTCTTACGCAGACTTCATAAACTCGTTGGAGGATTTTACTGGAAGCTCAAAGACATCCAAGGTGAGAAAATGTAAGGAAAATGACCTGATAATATATTACTGAAAGCTCGTCATAAAGATAATTATCATCTATTTGCAATAATATATAATTGTAAGAAGATTATCACATGATTTGTATTTTCGTGAGGTAATTTTATGTAGAACTAAAGAAAAACTTAATAAGGGAAAGATAATTTTAAAGACAAGGTTTGGTCTTGTTTGATGGACATCTTTGACACTCATAAAATAAAATAGGGGGTCATGCAAAACCTTTTATGAAAAATTTCACTTTGTTCATCACCCCTCTGTCTGTTTTTAAATTTCTACAAATTTCATCTATTTTAAAATCGATCTATGATTGCATAAAAGAGCAGAACAGGTTCAAAACTAAATCAAAAACAGCGATTTTCACTCGGAATTAGAACACTCACACATAACTGAGGATTGCATATATAATCTAAATCACAAAAATAACATCCAAAGAAAAGGAACAAAAGAGAAAACCCGCACCAAGAGGACCACAGCAGCAAATGAACATGGAAAAGACAACTTAACATTCATTGACAAAACAATGCCATGGCATCAATGTGCACAAGGAACCGACTAATTACTATGAAGGATTTGATTATTAGTGTGTATTGTAGTTAAATAGAGAAAAGTTGTCTTAATTTATGTTTTGTTACGGATATCGAACAAATAGCGAGTGCATTTATCAAATTTTTTTCCGGATAATGAAATTGCCCCTCCCCCTCTCTTCCAACCTTTCCACTGCCAAATAAACACTTTTTTGTGTATCATAAACAAAGTATTAAAAAATGGAACAAACTTTACGCAATTTGGAGTGAATAGATAAAATTCAAAAGTCATTAGCACCATATAGCCTGTCTCCGTTGAGTAATTTTCAACATTGGAAAATTATATATATAAAAAAAAAATCCGGCCCGAAGGCCCGGCGAAAAAATTTTTCCGGCTCTTAAAATGGCCGAAAAAAAATTTCCGGCCGGCAAAAGTCTTCCTGCCCCCCCCCCCCCATAAAAATAAAATGGTTGCTCCCTTAGGTCAACGCGGGTTCAGTTTTCAGATAAAAACAGCCGTCACTGCATGTTTCTGTAGAGTTAATGCATTGTGACGAGCGTTTACATGCTACCTTTCAATAGTTTTACATTGGTTGTGCATATATATACAAATAAAACAATGTAATGATCGCTGTACAATGGGTAAGGAACTATCATTGGATTGATAAAAAGTATAAAAACTATCGAATAATACTTAGACTATAATAGAATATGATAATTGATATGGAACAACTTCATTAAAATTGTTATAGCTCTAAACATACACAGCCAATTGTGCTTCACATGAGATTCATATGAAATGAGCATCATGTAAATTTTACATGAAAATTCATGTGAAATTCATATAAATTTTACACTAAATTTATGTGAAAAAAATCACATCAATGTCACATGAATTTACTTCACATGAATTTTACATGAATTTTTCTCTGTGACCTTCATGCAAAATTGACTTTACACGCAATTCGTGTCAGAAACTTCATATGAATTTCATGTGAAATTTTTCATGTAAATTTCATGTTCGTGCTCGATTCACATTAATTTAATGTGAACTTTTATGTAAAATTCATGTGAATTTCACATGAATTACATATGAGGCACAATTGGCTGTGTATATTTCAATATGATAGTTTAAACAACAAAAAGACGTCAGCGAACAGAAAAAACTCGGCTTGCTAAAAAGCGACTATGTTTGTTCGATCATCGATTTTCATACTATGTCACAGTGCGGGATTTTGAGATTCCTCTTATAGCTAATAGAAATATTATTATTTTGTTTTAGAAATCAGAGGGATTAAATTATTCCTCATTTTAGATCTATGAGAATCAATACGCGATTAGGGTAGTCGACCCATTACTAAAGAATATGTGAACAGTGTGGAAGTACCTTTTCCATCACATTACAAAGAATGAAGTAGTGTCCTCCGTAGGGAAGTTTAATGTAATAAATAACAATGAACACTCTATATCCACAAATTTTCGGCCACACGGCCTATATCAAGTGGAAAAGCACGAATACAAAAGAATTTTACGTATATTCGGCCGTGTGGCCGTAAATTTGTGGATATAGAGTGTTCATTGTTATTTATCATCACATTACAGTTTTTTTACAATTTGTTACCTTGAGCAAACGTTGACATCGATGTTTGAAAATATGCAAGTGAATTATTTTTGACGTCTTAGTAATGGTTTCATATAAACAATGACATCATAGTAGCGTCATCTGAATACAATATACACGGCGTTCACGTTGTATGAATTCAGGATTTCAGGTGTTGGTAAGACAGATGCCAATTTTTTCCTGTTTGAGTATAATCAAAATCCAGTAGTTCATTTGTAACCAGGGAAATATAAGTATTCAACTCTTCAAATGATACCATTATCTCATCTTTTCAGTCAAGAAGAACCATGGATCTAGTATATAAAGTAAGTACATTGAATCCTTATTGTTTGATGTTGATTATTCAAGGTCTGTGAGATAGGGAGGGCTTGAGATTGGGACTTTAGATATTAGTGATGGCAACTTATCTTCCTCACTCCGGACCAAGGTGATAACGTTTTACATAGTTTAAATATAGATCCACGTAATAATCAGGCAGGGGTGATACATAAACATTTTTGCAAAACTTTTTATTTCTGTTTTGAGATATATATGTGGTACAATTCAAACATATGACATTCATTTCTCAAGGTAGCGACGGTGACGCGAGATATTCGCCTTAACATTTATAAAGAATTATGAAGGGAAAAAATGGCGGGAAAATATTCGCTATGTAATTCAACCAAAATTGCTACCCCTATAACTTTCTTCACCTTGCAAGTATGAGGAAAATTCCTTCAGAACATCCATATGGAGGCTGATCTGAACACATTTCAAGAGAAAAAAGTTCTGCAAAAATTTAAAGGTTTTTCAACTGCCTGATCCTTACGTGGACCTGTACTTAAGAAAAAAAATCTTCAGTTTCGGTCAATTTCGTTTCTTTTCTCCCACGTTATTTATGTGTTGCGTTCTACAATTAACAAGGATATCGAAGATGTACCATGAAAAAAAAATCACTAAAATTTCATGAAATTGGAAAAAGGTTGAGTAAACTACTTCGTTACTCATTAGAAATAAATGAGAATAAATATGAAAATATCCTCAATTATTAACTAACTTTTTCATATAACTTGTTACTTGAGATACATAATTTTTCTTTCTCTCTTTAAGGTATGTTTGGTATTTGTGGTTACAGCATCTTTGGCCATGGCAGACTTAAAGTACGGTAAGATACTACTGTCTTGTCCACTAAATCCAGAGCACCCTATTTTTGGAATATATTCTGCTGTCTTAGGAATTTTCCAATAAATTATGGTCTCCTTATGTTTGCTTTAGTCGTAATAGGAAATGTACATGGCTTCATTCTTTCAAAACTTCTTAGCCTGTTATACAGAAAATAAAATGTCCACGGGAAATCTAATGTTAATTTTAAGACCGACGCCATATAGTTTTCCGTATCAGCAATGGTGACGTCATGGCGTCCGACGTCACGCATTTAATAATGTAGAAGGGTTCCAACTCTCTACCTTCTTGAAGAAAATTCCAAACCAATTTACATGCACCAGACACGTGTTTCGATTATTAAATTATCATCAGTGATGCTTTCAACGGAGCCACCAAAAATAATTTTAGTAGATCGATTCAGTAGCATATCCAAATAAAATCTATGTTCAAAAGACATTTTACTATAAAGTATATAATAATAATAATGCGTGATTGGATGGGTTCATGTCTATGATTTTAAGGACTTCTTAATACCTTATTATTGGAAATAACGTCAAAAGCAATGACGTATGAAGGGCATATGAATTGAGGGATCGCAAAGTACCAGACCTTGCACCTGCTGGAACACTTATGACATCTTAATCAAATCATCCGCCAATGTATCGTTCACGGTCCATTAATGACGTCGTCATAACGATTACGATGTCGGACATTTGGCGATCCCTAAAGAGAAAAAGTCATTTGATTGGATTTTTTTTATTCATAATTAGATAATTTATGACATATCAAAATATCAAAACTATGGTTCAATTATGAAACTAAGCATCATTTTTCAATATCTAAGAAATTTAAAACAAGGTTAATCACTCTGTTTATTATGCTGTTTTCATTAATCATACGCTTTTAATTTTTGCATTTTTCTTAGAAATTTAACGGATGGTACTTTTTTCTGCCTTAGTGACGAGTGTTGCTAACAAACAGGAGATGCTTACTCTTCCCGGGCACTTGATCTCATCTTTATAGGGGATTCGGTTTTGCTTCTTTGCAGTATGTTTAAGTTGATTGTATTATTTTAATCTCAATAGAAGTTTTTGTAGAATAGTTACTTATGGTAGATTGCGCTGTAGAAATAAATTTGAGATGCGCCGTACACATATTTCAAAAGTACTATAGAATTACCATGTTGGATGAATGATAACGATAAATGAAATTGCATTTATCAGTTATAGTGTACATTTATTTCTTTAGCGAGTATATTCAGGGTGGCACTACCTACTATTAATTTTTGTTACCGTAGCCAAGCTGCAAATCTGTGGGTTACACTTATGACAAATATGGACAAGAACCATATCCAAATAAAGAGAACAAAATGGAACATTCGAAAATCATCAACCGAAAGGCATACAAAAATTATGATGAAACAGGAACCAAAGCAATAAAACAAAAATGACCATATGAACAGAAGCGATCTCCTAATAAGGGAGTGAGACCATGTGCCCAGGAAAAGTAAGCATCCTCTGCTGATATGCAACACCCGTCGCTTCAATTCGGCAGACGTGTCACATCCATTGACTTCCACTATGAGAAAAAGAAGTATGTTCTGTGATCGGATGGTTCTAAGACAGAATATTATTTTCCATTCTGGACAATGGTATCCCCGTATCGACCGAAGTTAACTAGTCGGCCACAAGGGTATTCATGACTGAGACGCTTATCCAAGAGACGCCTAGACATCAGAACAAAATCTATATATTTGGTACTTCCTCTGGCACCACGTATCAATTGAGATATCAAAACGCCCTATGCAGGCGATGAAGGGATATTGCTACTAAGAAAAGGAAAGTTTGTAATGCTGAAATTGAAGTCGTCACGTTTGTCATAGAGTGAGGTGTTCATGTGACCATCAGTGTCGTAGGACAGCATTATGTCGAAATAGGATGCTGAATGATATTTGTCTCTGTAGATTCTTTGACTTCAAGCTCCGAAGGATAGATTCTGCTGAGGTAATCAACGAATTTTGGACTGTATCTTTATGAGAGTGATAGTTAAGAGCTAAGTGTGTTTCCCCTCAGAGATAAGTGAATTGATTCAGCTTTCTTACGAGTAAAGAAAAATGTCGGCAAGGGGTTGGGCACAATTGGTTCCCATTGGAATGCCGACTATTGACTTGAAAGACCTTTCCTCCAAACACCACAAAAATGTTGTCGATTAGGAAGTTTAACATCTGATTGATATCGGTTTTAGAGTACTTATTTTTAGAATCAGACTTTTTTTTGACAAAGTAGGTTTTGTCATAGTTAACAGCAATATATTTTTATTTTCGATTGCAATTTTTGCTTGTAAAGGCATTGCTTATGAGTTTTGCGAGTCTGTCTTTCAATTTTGAATGAGGGATTATTGTGTAAAGTGTCGAAAAATCAAACGCTTTGATCGAATGGACTCTACTAAAATGGGTGGATTTCAGATGTTCTAAAGTTCATTCGAATTCTAGAATTCAGGTGGAACATTTTGAGGACCAAGCTATGTAACGTTGTTTGTACGGATTTTTATGCATTTTAGGTATAAAATTTAGGTATGGTAAATCTAAGTATAAATCGTTTGCATCAAAGCCAAAGGAAGCGAGAGCTGATTGGTGGTTATCTATAATTTCAGAGGCAGAAAGTTTAATAAGGGTGTAAGTAGGATTTCCTGGTGTCGAATTTAAACCCAACGCTTAAACTTTAGCGAGGCTGTCGAAAGAAGCTTTTGCAAGTGAATGTTTAATTATTTGTGGATTTGTCTAGGGCTAATACAGAAATTTGGATGTGTTTTTGGTCCTTCCTGCTTGGACACTATACTTGTATTAGATATGTTACATGATTCATGTGATATAGGGAAATGATTAGCATGACGCGTTTTAACAGCGACACCTACAATGCATTCGACAATGCCTTCCTAACTTGCACTGGAGATGTTTCCGCTTTCATTAACTTTTTCAAAGACTTTCTGGAAATGCTACAAAAATTACAGTCAACTTCTTTTTAAATTCGGATCTTTACAAGCAACAGAGTATATTACTTTGCGTATTACACAACGCTTTTGTGGTGATATGATTAATAAAATTAGAGGGATCAAATGTTAAACGTCTTGAAATTCAATAGCATCATTTAAGAACAGATGAATTTGCAGCATGGACCAGACATGCGCGTTTCGGGTACTAAAAGCCTCGTCAGTGATCCTCAATCTAACAATGCAATATGATCAAAGAATATGAAAGTTATTAAAGGACTCCAGGACGGCCCCTGTTGTTGAAGATCCCCTCCTTTTCTTTTATTATGCCCAAAAATGTACCGAAAGATGTAGCAGGATGTGTGGGATATGATACTACAGGACCCACGTTCTAGAAATTTAAAAAAAAAATGATTACAGAAAGGTAGACAAGCATAACCATCGAAAATGTGTCAGAATCATCAAACGCCTTCTTTACCGTTGATATGATCCTAATGTCACCAGACGGACACTAGGGTTGGTACTTGACCCATCGAAAGTCTTGTACCAGCGCATCCTTGAGACTTGTACTCTGACTGACTGTGACTCCATGACGGACCCTGTCCAAACTCTTTAGAATAGACGGGGCCCCGACCACCTGTCCTCTCTGAATGTCAGTCGGACTCCTCGGGTGATAACATACATGCCCTCACAACAGCCAGCAGAGCACGTACTGTGTTGCGTACGCCCTCTATTTATATCCATTTACATATGTACATATTCATCTGTGTTGGTTGTGCCTCTGCGTTGTTTGTGTGTGGTCATCTAACAGTGAGGAGGTTGTTTTACACCACAATTGTACGTTCTTCGAGACCTCTGGGTAATCGGAAAAATGGGAGGGTTGTGCGTACGTAATCTAGGATAACCACACCATTTGCTACTTTTGTGGCAAATGGCCGTCCAAAGTCGGCACCGGTTGCCCACTGGTCTCGTTTGTTTATGTGTCGTCTTTTGTGTTTGATGTTTATATGTCGTACGTCTCTTTTCGTCTCTTAGTGTGTTCGTCTTTGTGTTTTTTGCATCGGGTGTTTTGGTGTTTTGCTGTCGGTACTGCAAAAGGGTCTGGGTGGAGATCCCCTCCCTACTATTAGATAAGCTGTCCGATGTGTAACATTATCTCCGTCTGTTTGTCCTATTTTCTTATCGCATGGGGAAGTTCTGGGGGTTTTTTTACGCCTTTCGATTGCGGTTTTTGGAATCTGGTTTCCGCTTTCATTCAAGTATGTCAGTTATGGAAATAATACTATATCATCATCTGGAAAAGTACCGATCAACCTCTTTTGTACATGTATAAGGGTTTAACGGGTACTGATTAAAAGAAGTTACATCAACGTCATAGCTTAACGGAAGAGAAAAACCCGCAAATCGATGCTAATAGAATGTGATTATCACGAAGTCCTATCCTTTCATTATTTCTCAAACTTGTCATTTCATCCAAGAAATTAAAGGAGGTTAACATCCTAGCACCATCCCTTCAATGCTCTTTTGTTCATTTTATTTAACTATGCTACTGAAGCGACCCAACATGATTTTTTAGCCGTACAACCTTTGCAAAGTTAATGTACACATTTGAAAGAAAGTTGGGGATCTCAAACAGTACTCGGTTTAAGTAACCACAGCAAAACCACAAAACACCCAATGCAAAAACACAGAGCAGACACTCACAGAAAAAGACGCAAAAGGGACAAGGAACACCAATTCATACCATAGAACCATGACAAAAGACCACATAATTTTATAAACCAACGAAACCAATGGACAACTTGTGCAACTTAGGACGGTCATCTGCCACGTCAATTCTAAAAATAAAACTGAATGCGCCATTCTGCTGTCTGAAAATCACTTCGCCATTTAATTTCGTACCGCGTCTGAGGATTTACTCTCCGAAACACGTGTCTGGTGCATTAGAATTGGTATGGAAAATCTGCTTCAAGATGGTAAAGAGTTGGGACACTTCCATTATTAAGCACACCATTTTAAACAATTTCCACAGACAGAAAACAAATAGACGGTCAGACAAATGCTTTTATTTTGCCTCGGACTTGTTCAAACCAATCAGAGTGTGTAAATCGCGTCACGTGCACAACGTCTAACTTTCTGTAGACAGTCAGCAATTCCGCCATTGCCGAATAAATGAATTCGCATGTAAAAGAAGTCGTGAAACAATAATTTCGGCAACAAAAAAGGGAGATTTTGGTCCTCGGCTTCGACAACCCAACAGCTCTTTTTTGTGCCAAAACAAAACAAATGTATGATTGTTATTTTTTTCAGAATGTACCAAAGGAAACCAGGGAAAAGTTATAATTTCAGTAAATAAAAACATAAACAACTTAGCATCTGCCCATATGGTAGTAACTGGAAAACAACCATGTAGTGTGTCTGATCTGACAGCGGAATTCCAACTCAACGACTGCCCTGTGGTATGAAGGAAGCAGGTTTTTTCCATTTTCCTTGGCACATGCATGTAGCAACATTTGTTACTATACCTGCATAGACTGACGCAGTTGCTATCTTTTATACACATTATATTCAGTCGGTCAGTCTGTCAGGTCGTTGTACTCGGTTAGGACTCTACATATTTGTACATCAAAGCGTAAATTGCATATAAGATATGAAGAGAGAGAAAAATGTGCTGAATGTTACATGCATGTCTCTTCACAGTCAAACAGAGAGATATATTTGATTTAATGTTACAAATACTAGCAACTCTTCACTGCGTCTTCATTATCAATAATATACTACTATAATACTCTCTATGCATGTTAAGTATAGGTCCACGTAAGAATCAGGCACGGGTGATACATCAATTTCTTTTTGCAAAACTTTTTTATTTCTGTTTTGAGACATACATGTGGTACAAATCAAACATATGATATTCGTTTCTCAAGGTAGAGATGGTGAAGCGAGATATTCACCTTATAATTTATAAAGGATTATGAAGGAAAAAATGGCGGGAAAAAATTCTCTTTATAATTCAACCAAATTTGCTACCCCCATAAATTTCTTCACCATCCAAGTATGAGGAAATTTCCTTCAGAACATTTAGAAGGACGCTGATCTGTACACAATTCAAGAGAAAAAAAGTTCTGCAAAAATATTTAATTTAAGGTTTTTCAACTGCCTGATCCTTTCGTGGACCTGTACTTAAACATTTTCATTGCACTATCTTTATAAACAGGATACAGATATCAAAGTGAAAGTGACAATGGACAATAGGACTGATCATATAGTGACCGACAAGGACATCGCTGCATACACACTACGATGCCACTATGATACTAAAATATTCTATGCCATGGTCTCAGTTGCTCATATATCAATTATAGAGTAAGTGCAATGAGAGAAGTATAAATATAGTATTAGAATTATGACAACATACACATAGTTTAAAACAATGAAATACATCATGACATAAATTCAAACCAAGACCCAAAATCAGAACCAAAAGGCTTACACACTCGTGAAATAATATGAAACAGAGCTTTCTCACGAGCAAAGAAAAAGCGGACAAACAGACGGAGACAATGACACAGCACCATAGAAACACGACAGAAAACACTATTTGATAAGAGTTCAGTGCAACCATGCTAATAAACAATGCAAACAGGACGAAAAAGGAAACCCAAAGCTTACCTTATTGATGTCGCATCATCATATAAAAACAAGGGGGCCGCACTTTGGTCCAGGAATCAGAATAATAATAAAGAAAATTACCAAAATTCATTGCATTCTTATACGGAAGTACTTAATGTTGCTAGTACACGGCGTTCAACTACTTGCTTCTTGTCCGAATTATAACTCATTTTCATCAACCTCCACGGCTCAAAGCAAACCACCAATTTATTGAAAGATATTGGGTGCCCCGGATGGTTCAGTGCCTCTTAGTTAAGTTGTTGAAAATTGATATGTTGCACAGTATATAGCACTTGTATATGTATCGGATTTTCGTTGTGCGCAAACGGGCAAAATTGTGGCCGCTTGAAGTTCTGTTGTGTACAATACACATGCTGCGTGCATTGCAATATTGCAATATTGATATGAAATGACCAAGCAGTACGCATGACTAGACGTTGACATCTTCAAATGAAGTCAGAAAGAATAAAATCGATGTATTGCAATTGTCTTATATTAAAACTGCTTTTAAAAATGGTAAGACATAAAAAAAACCCACATTGATGCTTCACAGTGCTACACCAACGCAACCTACAGCCAGTGTTCATAATGTGAAAATGTCAACACCAACGCCACCTACATTTACTATGACGTTAGATAAAACCAAAGTTAGTATTGGAGAAACAGTTAAGATTACAATCAAAGGTCCAGGTAAGTAATCCGTAGTTTTAAGTTCTTATTCAATCAATGAATTTATGAATGATTAGCTGCTGACTGATTGACTGACTGAATGAATTGGTAAAGATAAATGAATAAATGGACATTAAAGAAATAAAGTAACAGACAATGTAAGGAATGAAGGAACCAAAGCAATCAATCAATCAATCAATCAATCAATAATGTGATTTCCTTTAATAATTTGGTCATAATTCTTTAAACAGCAAATGAGGTATTTTCACCAGAAGAATGCGTGGCTATGGGCGGGAAATACAATCATACTCTATGGAGCTCAAAGTAAGTCAGTATACGATACGTATATTATATATGTTATAAATTCTAACGATCGAAAATATCTTTTGATAGTGCTGGTTTATATATCATGATTAATAGATTTGTTTCAGTCAGCCTAAGTGTTGAACATTGCTTTTGTTCTATCAATATGTTGAACAACCACAGACAAATAAGTTAAGGCTGTTGATTTCTTTGCGAAACTTCTTTAGAATCGATGCACACATCAATAAACAGGAAGTTCCAAACAGGGGATGCTTACTCCTCCCGGGCACCTGGTCCCACCGTAGCTTGTCAGGGGTCCGTCGATGCTCAATTTGGTGCTCTATTATGAGTGCTGTTGAGATTATCTCAAGGAATAACCCGAGAAGTATTTATAATGTATTATTATGCTTACTAATGTTTAACGTTTTCAAATTCATTAGCATCATTTTAGAACAGATTTTACAGCATGGACCAGATTCGGGTATTTAATCCTCGTAACTGATCCTCAATCTAAACAATATAATATGTCCAAAATCTGTCCTAAAAATACCGAGAGGCGTAGCAAGATGTCTGTGATATAATGCTACAAGACCCAGGTTCTAGCAATTTGAGAAAATTTTGTAAACAGAAATTTTCAAATGCGTTTGAAGAAACGACCAACCGAAATTGATCGAACTTGGCTACATGTGCCCTCGGGGACTCCTGGACCACCAGCAGTGACACTAACCAAGTAATACAAATGTTTAACGTCTTCATATTCATTAGTATCACTTTAGAGCATAAAAATTTACAGCATGGACCAGACATACACGTTTCGAGTTTTTTTAAAACCCTCGTCAGTGATCCTCTGATCTGATTTTTTTTTTTGGCTACCGGAAAGGATTGTTTTTCAGCTTTTGCGCTTTATCGGTGTGTATTGGCAGTAGGAAATGGAAACTAAATTTATAAAAAGCACGAAGTACTGCCAATACACACCGATAAAGCGCAAAAGCTTAAAACAATCCTTAAATATTAGAAATTCATTTTCTAATATTAGAAATTCATTTTCTAATATTTGAAAATTGATTTTCTAATATTAGAAAATCATTTTCTAAAATTAGAAAATCATTTTCAAATATTAGAAAATCAATTTCAAATATTAGAAAATGAATTTCTAATATTAGAAAAAAAAAGTCGGTATTTTCTAATATTAGAAAAGGAATTTCTTATATTAGAAAATCATAGGCAATATCTAATATTAGAAATTCATTTTCTAATATTTGAAATTCATTTCCTTATATAAGAAATTCATTTTCTAATATTTGAAATTCATTTTCTAATATTAGAAATTCATTTTCTAATATAAGAAATTCATTTTCTAATATTAGAAATTCATTTTCTAATATTAGAAATTCATTTTCTAATATTAGAAATTCATTTTCTAATGTAAGAAATTCGGTATATTTTGTAATATTAGAAATTCAATTTTTAATATTAGAAATGCATTTTCTTATATTTGAAACTGATTTTCTAATATTAGAAAATGAATTTCTAATATTAGAACATGAATCCTTAATAATAGAAAATAGTCGATAATTTCTAATATTAAAGAATGAATTTCTAATATTAGAAAATGAACTTTTAATATTACAAAATAAATTTCTAATATTAGAAAATAATTTCTTATTTTAGGAAATGAATTTCTTATTTTAGGAAATGAATTTCTTATATTAGAAAATCATAGGCAATATCTAATATTAGAAATTCATTTTCTAATATTTGAAATTCATTTTCTCATATTAGAAATTCATTTTCTAATATTTGGAATTCATTTTCTAATATTTGAAATTCATTTCCTCATATTAGAAATTCATTTTCTAATATTTGAAATTCATTTTCTAATATTAGAAATTCTAATATTAGAAATTCATTTTCTAATATTAGAAATTCATTTTCTAATATTAGAAATTCATTTTCTAATATTTGAAATTCATTTTCTAATGTAAGAAATTCGGTATATTTTCTAATATTAGAAATTCAATTTTTAATATTAGAAATGCATTTTCTTATATTTGAAACTGATTTTCTAATATTAGAAAATGAATTTCTAATATTAGAACATGAATCCTTAATAATAGAAAATAGTCGATAATTTATAATATTAAAGAATGAATTTCTAATATTAAAAATGAACTTTTAATATTACAAAATCAATTTCTAATATTAGAAAATAATTTCTTATTTTAGGAAATGAATTTCTTATATTAGAAAATCATAGGCAATATCTAATATTAGAAATTCATTTTCTAATATTTGAAATTCATTTTCTCATATTAGAAATTCATTTTCTAATATTTGGAATTCATTTTCTAATATTTGAAATTCATTTCCTCATATTAGAAATTCATTTTCTAATATTTGAAATTCATTTTCTAATATTAGAAATTCATTTTCTAATATTAGAAATTCATTTTCTAATATTAGAAATTCATTTTCTAATATTAGAAATTCATTTTCTAATATTTGAAATTCATTTTCTAATGTAAGAAATTCGGTATATTTTCTAATATTAGAAATTCAATTTTTAATATTAGAAATGCATTTTCTTATATTTGAAACTGATTTTCTAATATTAGAAAATGAATTTCTAATATTAGAACATGAATCCTTAATAATAGAAAATAGTCGATAATTTATAATATTAAAGAATGAATTTCTAATATTAAAAATGAACTTTTAATATTACAAAATCAATTTCTAATATTAGAAAATAATTTCTTATTTTAGGAAATGAATTTCTAATATTAGAAAATGAATTTTTAATATTAGAGAGTAATTTCTAATATTAGAAAGTAATTTCTAATATTAGAAAATAATTTCTAATATAAAAAAATAAATTTCAAATATTAGAAAATGAATTTCTAATATTAAGAAATGAATTTCAAATATTAGAAAATGAATTTCTCATATTAGAAAATATCTATTTTTGTCCACATTGGCTTGCCATAGTTATCTGTTAAGTTATTGTTAAAGACTTATAATCAGAACGCCTTAAGTTAATATAAACAAGTAATTGCATAGAACAATAAAGATTGTTCATATGTTAACTGTTCACATGTTAGTTTTTTGTTAGCACAAAGAGCATTCCTAATAACACGAGAGACATAAATGCAGTCAATCCACAGTACTACATATCTTTTTCAATGGCCACATCTGATATGTTCTTCGCAAGGTTCCCTTTCATTTTGATCCCGGTTTAAGGTCACAAGAAGTGTTTGCTTTTTCCAATAATATTCTAAAAAATAATCACCTTAATAGATTTTTTTCTTGGTACTTGACTAATCTACAGTCTTGTACCGGCGCATCCTTGAGACCAATTTATTTGTTCTTAAATGATGCTATTCAATTTGAAGACGTTTACATTTATACCACTTGGTGAGTGTCACTGCTGGTGGACCAGGAGTCCCCGAGGGCACATGAAGCCAAGTTCGATCAATTTCGGTTGATCGTTTCTTCAACGCAATCTAAATTTCTGTTATCAAAATTTCTTGAAATTTCTAAAAAGTGGGTCCTGTAGCATCATATCCCGACCATCCTGCTACGTCTTTCGGTACCCTTTTTCGACATAGTAACTTTCATACTTTTTGGCATATTACATTGTTTAGATTTAGGATTTAGGATCACTGATGAGGGTTAAGTACCCGAAACGTGCATGTCTGGTCCACGTTGCCAATTTATTTGTTCTTAAATGATGCTATTGAAAGACGTTTACATTGCACTCTGACTGACTGTGACGACGGGACTCCATGACGGGCCCTGTCCAAACCTCTTTAGAGAAGACAGGGCCCCGATCACCTGTCCTCTTTGAATGTCAGTCAAACTCCTCGGGTGATTAGATACATGAGCTCGCTTCAGCCGGCAGAGCACGGACTGTATTACGCACGCCCTCTTTTTATATCCATTTTCATATTCATCTGTGTTGCTGGGGCCCCTACGTTTTGCGGTCTTGTTTGTGTGAGGTCATCTAACAGTGAGGAGGTTGTTTTACACCACAATTGCACGTTCTTCGAGAACTCTGGGTTATTGAAGAAGTGAGAGAGTTGTGCGTTATCCAGGATTACCACACCATTTGCTACTTGCGTGGCAAATGGCCGTCTAAAGTCGGCAGCGGTTGCCCATCGGTCTCGTCGGTGTTTTGGTGTTTTGCCATTGGTGCTGCAACATGGTCTTGTTGGAGATCCCCTCCCTTCCTTTATTCAGTATTGCGATTGGTATCAGATTAGAAAAGTTAAATTAAGTGAAACTGAGAATGGTAACATCATGAACAGATATACTACATGTAACAGCAACAATTTAATCATATAACTGTTTTAATTAAGTTGAAACACAATTTTATGGCAATTCTGAATTATCTCTATATATTCATGCGCAATTATTATTAATTTTTCTTTAATAATTGACCACATTATTTAACTTTTTTCAGTTGTGACGATGTTGATACAGAACTATTCGAAACGACAGACTGGAACAATGAAACCAGCACTTCTATCACGCACAGTTTCTTTGCCTTCCGATTCACTGACAGTACCGACATTACACTGATATGTAAACTTAAAGTATGCCCTGTTGGTCTGGAAAACCAGTGCTCTTTGGTAAGATATTTTATGTTTTAAAAGAAAGGAGGGGATCTCAAACAAGACTTGGTCGCCATGGCACTTTCTATATGGACATAACATCATACAGTGCATGTATCTTATATATTGTGATCATTTTCGTGCATGAACATCGACGGCGGGTGCGGATGCTTACTCCTCCCGGGTACCTGGTCCCACCTCTAGCTTGCTAGGGGTCCGTCGATGCTCAATCGAGTGCTCTATTGTGAGTACTGTTGAGATTATCGTCAGAATCTTCTTTAACTCATTGGTTGCAGCATATACAGGAAACCCCCAAAACACCAACTGTAAAAACACAAAGAAGACATGCACAGACAGAGCAATGATGCAAGGAACGCCAAATCACAGAGAAACACCAAACATAGATGACTACAAATAAACCAACGAGACCAATGGGCAATCGGTGCCGGGTAAACACGTAAATTTATTTGAATATACAGCAGTGGTTGCAGCACATACAGCAAAAAACCGAAACACAAAATGAGAAAACACAGAATGAACAAGGACCGCAGGAGACGTAAAAGGGACAAGGAACACCAAGTAGGACGTTAAAGGTCACATGGCTGTATAAGCCAATCAAATTTGTAACACACCCCAGGTCACGAAAATTGACGTCAGAGCTACCACGTGTTTACTATGAAATGTTGACAATGACAAGCATTATAAACTTGAATTTGATATAAGTATAATCTTTGAGAATAGACGAAGACATTTCAGAAAATAATACATATGTGAAATCATTTTTTATATAAAATTTGATGCGATTCTGATCATGGGGGTCCTAAGAGGTAATCATGCACGCATGTACGTAAACAGAGGGTTGTGTACTTTATGTGTAATTATTTTTCGATTTATAAACACAAGGTATACTTTTTTGCACTTAAAATAAAGAGTTAAGATCAGACTTCAAGACTAGATAGGTGAAAGTGTCCACAATTTTTTTTATAAGAAAGAAATGTCACTAATAATTTGGTTGAAAACTGCATAAAATCTAATACAGCTATCACACCTTAAACATTCAGCGCAAAATACTTCACAATTACAAACAAGATCAATAGGTAACCGGTGCCGACATAGGACCATCTGTTGAAAACAATTCTGAAAATTTAAAAATCCCATTATCGTCTGAATCGTATGAATATATAGATATATGTGTGAAGGATTCTCATGCCAGAATTTGCACTTTAAACTGCAAGAGTAGGCATTTTCGCAAGGTATTAATTTTCGATATTACGCTAATAAGTTATGAATCCTTTTCTAATGCAAATTCGGTACAACGTCGAATTTCATTGGTTGTTTGCTCATTAGTTACAGCAGCAAAACGAAAACATACTAAGCTTTGACGTTGATAACGTCACATTTCACCTTATATTCACAAAAATATAGATTTGCATTAGAATGGTAATAACTAGATACAGACGTATTGTTCGCGGACGGTAAATGCTGATTTTACGGTGCAAACATCCGGGTTTTTTTTCTGGCTCCGCTAACGCGCTCCCAGAAAAACTCAGTTTGCCACCGTAAAATCAGCATTTACCGTCCGCAAACGTAACATCAGAAGCTAGTTATTCCCTATATATAAGTTTTCGACAAAAATTATTCTCTCTGAAGCTAACGAACAAAGTAACCGCGAAAATAAAGACATCTTGTTTTGCATAAAACTCGCGAAATTTGATAGTTGCAAAACATCTGGTTATACGATAGATATATTTGTGAGGGAATATCATGGACAGCGTACAAACTCATGTTTTATTCAGGGTTGTGTGGCCGGTGGAGGTAATGGAGTAACCCAGGCTACCGGTAGGAGGCGGCGCTCCATCACAGAGGAGGACACTGCTGTGGTGCAAACCAGCTTCACGGTATCAGATTCAGAGTCTGCATTCACGGAATCTTCTGCCGGTATGATTGAACGATTATTCTGTCAAATGAAACACGTGTCTGGTGCATAATAAATTGGTTTGAAATTTTCTTCGAAAAGTATAGAGTTGGAACCCTTCCGCATTATTATATACGAAGTCATATGATTGCAAGTCATTGACAAAACAAGAGTATGTATAGGGGACTTTTCACATATGATTGAATTCCCGGATTAACGTAGTCGACCCATACCTAAAGAATGGATTGCGCCAAAGAACATTTTTCATCACATTACAATTGTTACATCGATATAACAAATACTGACGTCAATAAAACAAAAGTTGACGTCCAAGCGATTAAGTGTTCCAACTCTATACCTTCTGGAAGAAAATTTCAAACCAATTTTCATGCATCGACATTTTATGAATTTAATTTTTCAATAAAATCGGACTTGAAACAAAAAAGTTATTAGCAAATAGAACTTTTGAAGACAAAAAAAAATTGAGTGAATGTATTTCTAAGCGTTATTTTGGAGTATTGTAGTCGTGTTTGGTATCATAGGAATCAGAATCCTGCAGTCCTGCAGATGAAAATGGACTGAAAATGCAAAAAAAAAAAAATGTTTGAGCAAAGAATTTGTATTTTACAGCTGAGTTTGGTTTACCGATCGTTGCCGAAGATCAGTATATCTTTAGCATATCATTAGTCATCAGCAAGAGGCGTTTTTTTGAGCGGGAGTAGTCAGTAATGGGTTGACTACCTTAAGCATGAAATATGCTACCAGCCTACTACAGTATTGACGCAAATTACATATACATGTACTAAATTCATAATCCAATGATCTTTGGTCATATTTTTCATTTACTATGCTTCTGAATCGACTTACATGAAACTTGGAACCACAGAATCGTTTCAAAATCGATACACAAAATTAAAAAAAAAACCAATCAAGAGGGTGCTACTTTAACTCATCCCACCTCTAGCTTGCTAGGGGTCCGTCGATGCTCAAAATGGTGCTCTATTGTGAGTGCTGTTGAGATTATCGTCAGGATCTTCTTTAACTCATTTAATAAAATTTGCTGTGTCTGAAAGAAAGGAGGGGATCTCCAACAACACTCGGTTGCAGCAACCACAGCAAAACCCCAAAACACCCGATGCTAAAAAAGTCACTGAGCAGAAACACACAGAGAGTGGCGCAAAAGGTAAAATGAAAATCACTTTTGCTTGAAGTACAAGTTGGAACACCAATTCCGTCTTTTCGATTTGACATGTCTACGTTCGATTTGTGCAGGTATATGACGTAAAAGCATTGTGACGTCATTAAATTCCAGTGAAAACGTCATATATGTAACCCTGTTTCCCTGAATTTCAGGCTGGTTTCCATAAAATTGATGACGTCACAATGCGTTGACGTCAGATACCTGCACAAATGGGAAGTAACTCTGTATTTCGAAAAGACCGAATCTCGTGTAAGTTTTTACGAAAATAAGATATCGCTTTTCTGAAGAATTAATCGAAGAGCATATTAAACCTAGCAAAATGGAAAATGAAGCAAAAAAAAAAAAAAAAAAATGGAACTGTCTTCTGAGTGAGCAGAAGTGAACCATTAAACTTGTTTGAAACCAGGTGCACTGGAAGAGTAAGCGTCTCCTGCAAGATCACATCTTCCACCTTAACTCAAGTAATGGCGCCACCTACTGTATTGTGGTTCAATCTATATTTCGATCTTTCATAATAATCAACACAGAACAGCCATCACAGCCATCACTGTGTAATTCAGCCGAAATGAACCAATTAAAAAATGACCCCTGATAAGACTTTCCTGTGTGGTCCCCCACCCAGGCCTCTGCAGGGAGTTTTTCTCTGGGTACTCCGGTTTCCTCCTGCTCCTTGGACCCCCTCACGCCAACATCTGAGCCAACGTGAGAAATTAATTTAAGTTGTTTAACTTGTTTGTTAAACGTTGTAAAATAAATAAAGTTTTATTTTCAATTGAATAGATTGAATGTTTAAGAGTTTTTATATCTTTTCAGGGACGTCACTGCCAACCTCATTTGTCTTCGCCATGCTGGGTTTATATGCATTGTACAGCAGGATGTGATGTGTTCTATGTCAGGTCTATGTCATTTTGAAGACAGATTCACTTTTGTTATACCTCATTTCTTTATGTACCAAAGTTATTGCTGAGTATAATCATGTAAAAAAAGGGGGGGGGGGGATGAAGTGAAGGGTAGCAAAGATTTGGACTGTAGAAAGAAAATAAACACAATATCTGAAAATCAGTATTCAACAGATATACCAAAAGATAACATATGCAAAATTTCAATATGAAATACATTAAAAAGAATACTACAATATTTGTTTTGCTTTCATTTCAAGCTATAATTATAAAATTAAACAATATATGTCTGGTCCATGCTGCAAATTTATCTGTTCTTAAGGTGGCTCAATAATCCAAGAATCCTTTGTCAGAGCAAAAAAAAAAATTTTGTTTTTTTTGAAATTCATGTGTGATGATTTATATTTGTAATTAAGATAACATATCATCGTTCATTTGATTGACTAGTGGTCCTCTGAATATACATGTGTAAACCAATTCCGTGATCTGTCGCAAAACAATGAATTTTGATAGATAAATACATGATATAGGGATAATAATTTCACATTAAAACCATTCTTGTGATTATTTTCACCATGATATAATCAAATATGTATATTTCTTTATAGATAATGCTTTCAAAGGGCATAGTAGCTAAAATTGTTCCCGAAAAGTACATTTTGTGCACCCCCACCCCAAAATGAAAATCAATAAAAAAGTACCCTGTACCCTTATTTGTGATCAAAGTGATAAGAAGTCTTTGTCAGAAGTTATTTTCTTTTACATATTTCTCAACGACAAACTCTGTCCTTTAAAAAAAATTATGAAAAAGTACATGTTTTCGTTCAACCTGATTCAAAATACTTGGTTGTCATAGTAACGATTGAAAAAAGGGGGGGGGGGGGCTAAGGATGACAATAATGTCTAAAGAAGGGGGCGATTCTGAAATAAGGAACTCAGTAGATGAAATTTTTAGATAAAGTTATATTATAAAAGGCGTTACCACGGTAAAATAAGCGGTTTTATAAAGTACAACGATCGCCGGGTGCCGGAGATACGGAAATATGAATAAGAGAAATAGAAAAAGTAAACGGAAGCGTTTTTAAACATTTTGACGTTCAAGGTCAATAAGTGGACGTCACTAACCTCCCTCGTTCTCGATAATGCGTGCACTTATCTGTAAAATGAATATATCTTTGAATAAAACAGGGTTTAAACTAAAATTTACTCGCTCAAAGTTTTTAAATAGGGAAACTTTACACGATAACATCTTGCTGCAAACTACGATAGTTGACAAAATTGTAGAAAAATTCGTATTACCTAAGATAAATAGAGATATAGCAAACTTGAAATATTTTATCTATTATATTGCTAAAATCTCACAGAAATATCCTGTTTGATCATAAAACTTTAGTTTTTCTACTTGATTTTATTTCCAAGCAACACACGGTTGAATTTCCGATGATGACGTTATAAAAATAATACGTTTACGGCAATAGCAAGGGTGTCTCACTTACGGGATATTTTTTATATATAGATTTAACGATGCATTTGACTATATACATATATATATATATATTACATTCAGTCTGAAGATGATAATTTTCTGGTTCCATCGATACCAAACTTGTCGAAATCCGTCAAGAAACAAGAAAATTAGAGGAGTTTGAAGACCGAAACCGCACTCGATACTATTCGAACCAGTACATGTATTGACGCCGGGAATGTGATGACGTCAAACGATTATTGAGCCTCCTTAAATGATGATATTGAATTTGAAATGTTTAACATTTGTACCACTTGGTGAGTGTCACTGCTGGTGGACCAGGAGTCCCCAAGGGCACACGTAGCCAAATTCGATCAACTTGAGTTGATCGTTTTATCTACGCATTCGAAATTTTCTGTTACAAAATTTCTTGAAATTTCAAAAAATGGGTCCTGTAGCATCATATCAGTTCTCCAAATGTTTTATCTTTCATGTTATAATGAAAGAAATTGTTTCAGAAAATTCACATATGGTTAATATGGACACATTTTATGAGTAAACATAAAATATTCAGTCTCAAAGTCAAGAAGGCAAGGCAAAATCATTAGAATTTCCATTGGAATGGTCGCGAACCTCGAAATGAATAACATTCCGCAGTGAGACAAGGTGCCCGGGGAGAGTCAGCGTCTTCTGATTGCATGCAACACCCGTCGCAATAGCTCCATGAAAACTTGTCAAATTTGGTGATTTCAGGAAATATCTGAAGCGTCTCACCTGTCCGATCCTTAAGAATTGTTGACCTGTACTTAATATCAGAGTGATGACGCTGGGGATTCCAAACGTAAACACTCTGACTCTAACAACCCCATCCAGCACAAAGCACACTAATCGTGCTGGTCCAAACTTAAATTGCACACTCTTTGCAAAACACAAATTGAAATTCAAAGAATAAAACTACAGGGCGCTACTACAATAAATTCGAGTGTGTCTGAATTTCACTTCATCATTTAAGGCATTAGGGGTATAATACTCTACTTCCGGTTGTTTTGTTAACAGAAAAAATAAATACCACGAAGTTGGCCGAAAACTACGACTTCGGCAATGTCCGGGACCATAAATTGTCATGGAGAATTGAGTAAATGATTAAAAATATCAAATAATCCAAAACTACGTAAGAGTTGGAAGTAGATTATTTCTAGCTTTTCGACGATATCATTATTATACCCCTAATACCTTAACAAGTATCAGCTTTTCAAAAAAGCTTGGTCGATATCAACATCTCTTTAATCCCGCAATAATTTTTTTTCGTCGATATAGGTTAATTTATTTTACTCTTAAAACAAAGACTAAAGAGTAGTACTTATATATAGAATGGTATGTCTTTATAATTCTGACAAGTAAGAAAATAGATACATTTACACTGGACAACTCAAGTTGCAACACTCTTCATATCCATTCAGAAATTTTTTGATCCGTAGGAAAATTCCATATTCGCGGGATAAGTGGAGAGTTCCGATTACATGTATAAGAATCTGGAGGGAAATAAGGGGAAACTTCTAAAAAGTTCAATCAAATTTTGTGACTCGTACATTCTTGTCAATTTTTTTTTATCGCTCATTATTAAATTTCTTTGTTTCATTTATCAATTTGTCTTTGGTAAGAAAATAAACAAACAAAGAAAGTGGTATATCCTTAACGAGAAAAAAGCTTAGTCGGATGGACAGTTAGAAACTTTTAGCCCACTGGCACCCCTGGCATACGTTGTGATCGCGTATTTCTTTGTTGCAATGGATCAAAGGATCCAGAAATGTCGTCCATAGGAATTTTGAAGGCATAGGGTTCACTGTAATCACTCACTAATTGGTCTGGAAGTAAATATTGTTAAAGAAAAAATATCATGCAGATATTACTTTCATCTGCAATATCTAAATTCATAAATGCGATACCTAAGCGTTGTCATGACGACATGTCCTATTTTTGTGAAGTGGATAAAGTGGGAGGTAATGGGAATGCCTGTCTCTGGTCACGTGTTTTTCACTAGTCACGAAAACGTTTCTTTCATAAGAATAATTCAATGTTGCATTGTGGAATCTGAGGGAATCAAGTAGGAACTTTCTCCTATTGACAACTTCCGGTCTACAAATCTAGTAAGGTCGATTTCTTGAAATCGACCAATTAAGTACCATTGATGAGGATTTACTATCCGAAACACGTGTCTGGTACATTTAAATTGGTCTGAAATTTAAGTTAAGAATGTAATGTTATGATTTAAAACACTTTCGTTTTATTGATCGTAGGGTGTTTTTTGTGCTTTGCTGCGTGTGCTACAACCGAGTCTGCTTAGAAATCCCCTCTTTTCTTTTGTACTCTGATCAATACAAGTTACACGTCGCCAGTGAACGTTCGAGATTTTACTTCAAGATATTTCATTCGCTTTATTCCACAGTATTAAAATCAGAATGCTTTCAAGTTTCTATTTCAATGAAGGTTTTACAAAAGTAACGTTCGTTTTTAATTCTAACCTGTTCAAAAGTGTGTACAAGTACACATAGTGGTCTTTGAAAGAAATCTCAACAACAGTAACGTACAGTTCAAGTTGTACAATAAACGTACCCGTACAAGGTACAGGTAGGAATTCTCAACCTCTCTATTCAACATTGATATTTGAATTACATTTTGTACTTATAAATATTTATTTACTTTTCAAAAGGTCTCAAGTTGTACCACTTTTCATCACATATTAGACCAGTGTTGTAATTTATGTTTTCCATGGTAACAGATATTGATACAAGAGGGAGATCCGGACATGATGTCATACAACATAATGTTGTATCATACCGTTTGATTTCCAATGTTGGACGCCTACCTCGTTATGGATCATCATCATAATAGTTCATCATAGTTTATCATTACAGAAAAATCGTGATGGAGAAATCGTGGCCGATATTTATTAGTATGGAAGACAACTGTCTTTTTAAAAATAAGTTCAACAATAGCTTCATCAAGTCATCATCTTTCTTTCAATTTCAAATTTCAAGGTTTCTATTAATTTTGTCTTTGGTCAAAACTATTGTTTACCCAATTTTTAAAGACTTTCTATGCATAATTTGTAATTTAGACCAAGAAATTAACGACAAATGAGCGACATCAGAAAATGAAAAAATGCGTTTGCATATAGTGTGAATTACAAACATTTGATCATCATCTAAGTTCGACGAATGAGGACTTACTATTAAAAACACGTGTCTGGTAAATTGAAATCAGGTTGAAATTTTGTTCAAGAGGGTAACTAGCTGGAGCACGCCCATCCTCATCTGTCATCATTATCAACTTGAACAGTGTGGCGCCAAAATTAGTAATTAGTGCTAATTTTTCGATTTTTTTTTGGTTCGATTTTAGGTTGAGACAGATAGAACTTTTGACTTTTTTTTTTAATTTGACATTATAAATATTATTTGGCTATTTCAGAAACTTGTCATTTAATTCAAAAATATCATCGATACTAAAGGAGGTTAAAACAATCCTATGCTCCAATGCTATTTTGAACATAGATTTTATTTGAAAATGCTACTGGACATTTGAAGCCGCGCACTCTCTGCAAAATGCACAATTTTAATTCTAAAAAAATAAAAGCAGAGGGCGCTACTAAAATGAATTTTTGCTCTGTCTAATAGTCGCTTTGGTTGGGAACATCACTGATGAGGATTTTTAAAATATCCAAAAACACGTGTCTGACGAATTAGATTTAGGTTGAAATTTTGTTCAAGAAGGTAACGAGCAGGAGCAAGTTCATTATCATCTGTCATTATCATCAACTTGAACAGTGTGGCGCCAAATTGAGTCGGAAGTTTTCGATTATTTTTTTTTCTTTTTTTTTCGATTTTAGGTTGAGAATGATAGAATTAAGTATATAAATCCCGGATAGCTATCATTTGTTCATGAACTGGTGAAAGTGTACTAGAGAAAAATACCAATCGTAGTGCAGTAGTCAACGATCTAGTGGACATAACCATGTAAATCTCCATGAAAAAGGCAATCGCGAAACCCCAAAATAGAGACAGGAATGAAAAGAATGGAGTACCGTATGTCGGGTAATTTTGGCGTCGGAAAATTTTGGCGACGGGAAATTTTGGCGAATTTGGTCCAAAATGGGCGTTGGAAATGTTGGCACTTTTAAAATTGTTAGATTGTTTAAAACATCCGCCAAATTAACAATGGTCCAATTCAAAAGAAGTTGACAATGATTTTTGAAAAATTTCCAGAACGTCTTTACTAGTTGATGAAAACGAAAACCTTGACCTAAAAGTTTCTCGTAAATTTCTACTTTGAAAATCCAAAACATCAGTACATGCTCGAGCAAACCGGATAAGCTGTGAAATGTAGCAATACCGTATGACGGTAATATAAGAACATCACCGTTTAAAACACAATTCAGGGCATAAGATTAAGTTTCGTTGGAATCACTCTCTGTAAGATGTACCGGTACTATTCATAGTTGAGGTTCTGTCCTTTCACGGTGTTGCTTTAGAACTGAAAAGTACAATGCATTCACTCTGACAAGGCTTATCACTTGTCAGCATATCCTCCAAACAGCATTCACTCTGACAAGGCTTATCACTTGACAGCATATCCTCCAAACAGCATTCACTCTGACAAGGCTTATCACTTGTCAGCATATCCTCCAAACAGCATTCACTCTGGCAAGGCTTATCACTTGTCAGCATATCCTCCAAACAGCATTCACTCTGACAAGGCTTATCACTTGTCAGCATATCCTCCAAACAGCATTCACTCTGACAAGGCTTATCACTTGTCAGCATATCCTCCAAACAGCATTCACTCTGACAAGGCTTATCACTTGTCAGCATATCCTCCAAACAGCATTCACTCTGACAAGGCTTATCACTTGTCAGCATATCCTCCAAACAGCATTCACTCTGACAAGGCTTATCACTTGTCAGCATATCCTTCAAACAGAAGACAAGTACACGTATTTGTTTTTTAGACTCTCACAATTAAGTCAATTTATTATGAAATCAGATCAATGTTTAGTTACTACATTGCTTAATACAATCAGGAGACGCTAACTCTCCCTGGACACCTGGACACACTTTGGAATGATGTTCACTTAGGGGTTTGCAACCGTTCCGACGAGAATCTTTGCGGTTTGGCCTTGCCTCTTGACTTTGAGACTGAATAACTGTTAGGTACCTCTTTGATGTTTTTACATTGTATTAATGTTTCTATTGTAGGAAATGTAAGATTTTTTTCAAGAGATGAAAAAGAAGGTTTCTTTAAAGAAAAATTGTACCTGACGATACAGACCATAAACATATCGTTTTACTAAATTCAGCACCATTTCTGTTTCGTATGACGCAGAACCTACCACCTAAACATGTGATACGGTGTTATTCAAGTGTCTTCCATTGTGACCTTCAGCCTCTTTCTGAACTGTAATGATATAAGTCGCGTAATGCTGCTTGTATTGATGCTCTAAATTTTGTTGCAGACTCTGGCTACAGCTTAGGGTTGTTTTCAAAACTATAAATCGACATTCATGGTAACTACACAGAATGAATATCGGGCTAACGATCTGATGGGCGCACACTAGTAACAGCGACAGAGAAAAGTATGCTGTAAAACTTGAGCCATCACTATGTACGTCATTCACATGGTCATTCCAAATGTCTATGGTTCTGGAAACAAGAAACGGTGTCACAAAGATGAAACTTGTTACGTCCAGTGTGATGATCTTTCTGGTAATTGCCCAGTATTTTCTGTAGACTGTTCTTTCTGAAAACCGTCCAGGCGCTGCTTTCTTTACTACAATGCATTTAATGCACAGGAAAGTGATAGAATTGGTTAAAATCAAAAGAATCATCGTTGCTACAAAGGTGAGACGGCCACTGTATGTAAATGTCTCGTCAAACTGACCTTGACACTGGAAGAATCCTTCCTGTGGTAGATTTGGTAGAATCCCAATGCATATGGATGTGACGTAAACAGCAACAGCGGCAATGCGCATATTACGTTTCCTTGACCAAAAATTATACGTCATTGTCAACGTCAGAGAAAGCAGACGATCGATTCCAATCAAAGTCAAGATCATGAAATACAGAAGGCAGAAAAAGGGCATCAATTTAAATATGGCGCCGCATGGAGTCCCTGTGTAGAGAAAGTACATACCGTTCAAAATTACCGTAAGTCCAATGCCTAAATTGGCGATGCATAAATGGGACGAGGTTATTCTAATTTGTTCTCTGATTTTTTTACATTTAGATAAAATAGCGATGGCAAAAAGGCTTGTCGCACAGATTGATGTTCCAAATACTACTGCAACTAGAAGAAATCCTACTGGAATACCGTAATGTTCAATAGTCTCTATTGCAACTGAGATATTCGACAAATTCATCCTTTAAAAATGTTTTTCACAGCTCCATTTTCAAAACTTTTATATTGATGAAGATTCGGTTGATAAACTCAGCTTCCGATCGTATTTGAACTTAATGCAATTTTCTGGTTCTAAGTCTAATAACCTGAATGATAATCGGATGAAAAAGTAGTCAGTTTAATCAGAACGTATTAAATAGGATGAAATGTAAGAACACCTGATGTCGCCACACACCTCACATGTAACGTTACCATGGAAATATACACGCTAACTATAATACGATAAAAAAAATTATAATCTGATTACAGAATGTGTAGTAAATATCACATGTAAAGTTTGAAGATATCGTATGATTGTCATGATATCGCTTATGTGTTTCTAATAGTAGAAACATTGTTAACACACAAGTTAATGTCACTACACTCTCCTCTCATTACATACGGTACGTGACAGTAACAGAATCCCATGTCCACAGATCTACTGTGGCACGCGTGTTCGATATCACATCTCTGTATACCTGCACTCATCGTCCATAATTGCTTTGAAAGTGTCCATAAGAGTTAAACAGAAAAGATGAGTTTAACACGAAAAGGAGGGGGGTATTCAACTCGAAACGTGCATGTCGGTTCTTAAATGAGGCTATTGGATTGGAAGACGTTTAACATTTGTACCACTTGGTGAGTGTCACTGTTGGTGGACAAGGAGTCCCCGACTGCACATTTAGCCAAGTTCTATCAACTTCTCTTGAAATTTCTAAAACGTAGGTCCTGTAACATCATATTTCACCCATCCTGCTACGTCTTTCGGTACGTATTTGGATATAGTTATTTTCACACTCTTTAACCATATTACATTGTTTAGATCGAGGATCACAGACGAGAGCTAAGTACCCGAAAAGTACATGTCTAGTCCATGCTGTAAATTTGTAGATTCTTAAATGATGCTATTTGATTTCAAGACGATAATGTATAGGTCCACGTAAGAATCAGGCAGGGCGATACATAAAATGTTTTTGCTAAACATTTTATTTCTGTTTTGAGGCATATATATGTTGTACAAATCAAACAAATGATATTCATTTCTCAAGGTAGCGATTGTGAAGCGAGATATTCACCTCATAATTTATTATCAAGAATTACGAAAGAAAAAAAATGGTGGGAAAATTTTCTCTATATAATTCAACCAAATTTGCTACCCATATAACTTTCTTCACTATTCAAGTATGAGGAAAAATTCCTTCAGAAAATTCATATGGAGGCTTATCTGAACACATTTCAAGAGAAAACAATTCTGCAAAAATTTTAAGGTTTTTCAATTACCTGATCCTTACGTGGACTTGTACTTAACATCTGTTGCAAGCAGCAGCAACAGCAAAATAACTTAACACTAAAATGCGAATACACAGATTATGGACAAGAAAAGAAAGGTTGGGATCTCCAACAACACTAGGTTGCAGCACCCACAAAAAAATCCCAAAACACCCAATGCAAAAAACACAGAACAGACACCCACAGAAAGAGACGCAAAAGGGCCAAGGAACACCAACTCATACCATAGAAACATGAACATAAAAGACCACACATAAACCAACGAGACCAATATGCAACCGGTGCCGACTTAGGACGGCCATCTGCCACGTAAATAGCAGACGGTGTGGTTATCCTGGATTACGTGCGCACAACCTTCCCACTATTCCGATTTCCAAGAGGTCTCGAAGAATGCACAATTATGGTGTAAAACAATCTCCTCACTGTTAGATGACCACACACAAACAAGACCGTAAAACACAGGGGCCCAAGCAACACAGATGAATATGTAAATGGATATAAAAAGAGGACATGCGTAATACAGTCCGTGCTCTGCGGCTGTAGCGAGCTCATATATGTTTTCACCCGAGGAGTCTGACTGACAAGAAGACACACTTATGCCCTTTGCCGTGCTTAAACATCGACGGCGGGTGCGGCTAGCCAACAGGGGATGCTTACTCCTCCCGGGCACCTGGTCCAACCTCTAGCTTGCTAGGGGTCCGTCCATGCTTAAATTTGTACTCTATTGTGAGTGCTGTTGAGATTATCGTAAGGATCTTCTTAACTCACTAAAGGGACAAGGACAACGATATACCAAAGACGATATCAAGGCACAACACTTAAGTTAGATTGTACCTCTGATCCAAAATCGGGGAAACTTTAGTATGGATACCCCCTATTTTCTTTTCATATTATTGCATATTGGGAAATGATAATACAGGTTTCAAATATATTTTTGGTTGAAAATATTTCTACAATGTAAAAAAGTGAATTTTTGGATTTTTCTTTAGGGTGTACCATAATGATAAAGTTGGGGTCATTTGAATTTATAGACGATAAATGAGTTTAAGAAGATCCTGACAATAATCTCAACAGCACTCACAATAGAGCACAAAACTGAGCATCGGCGGACCCCTAGCAAGCTAGTGGTGGGACCAGGTGCCCGGGAGAGGTAAGCATCCCCTGTTGGCTAGCCGCACCCGCCGTCGATGTTCACACGAAAATGAAACAATACATAAAATACATGCACTGTCTGAGGCTATGTCTATATAGAAAGTGCTATGGCGACCATGTCAGGGAAAATATTCAAAACACTTACTGTCAAACCCCTCGCGGGTTTGACAGTGCGTCGGTTTGACGGTAAGCGGGTTTGACAGTAAGATATCTCTACAATCTAGGGTCTATTAGAAAAGTTTTTATAGTTCTAGTTATAAGGTTCAAAGATGATAAGCACGAATATTCCAATAAAAATTGAAAAAAAGATAAATAAATTTTTCTAAAAGTTACCATATGGAGGATATAAGCTCTCACGATCAGAGGTATGAGCTACCTTAAACGTACAAGACCAACAAGATGTGTTTGTAACTTCCTCCGTAGGTATCTTTGTCAGCAGCTAATCTGTAATATGTTTTTTAGGTAAACGTGTCATACCGTTGATCTATCCCTACATGTATCACTTGCCATTCAAGCCTCGTCACCTGTGTTGAATTTGTTCCAAAGAATATATCAAATTCCAAATTCAAAGACGTCAGGTAACATTAAACAAGGTCACCTGTGTTGAATTTGTTCCAAAGAATATATCAAATTCCAAATTCAAAGACGTCAGGTAACATTAAACAAGGTATCATTAGAGCTGTTCGCATAAGTGACGAAACCTACCAACGAACTTCGTAGTTAGACTTTTTTCACCGTGACGGACTTGGTACTTCGAACTTCGTACTTCGCACTTCGAACATTAAAAAATCAGAGGCGTAGCTGCCGTTCACGTATAAATTCACCAGTGGAGTAATCTACATTTTGATAAGTATTCTCAATGGAATTGGTATCTTGGACTTCCTGTTCCTCTGGCAACCCACTTATAAAACTTTATATCATGATTAAAGTGCGAAGTTCGAAGTTCGAAGTACGAAACTTGTGCGAAGTTCGTCATGGTGAAAAAGTCTACTATATATTAAAGGTAGTTAAAGGAACAAAATAAGGGTTGGTCTCAAAACACATTATGAAGCAAATGTTGCAAAATATCTTTACTTTAATTCATCGACATGGTAATCTAGCAAGAATATTTATAAGCGAACTTGACGAAAACATTAGTTTCTCAAATACCGAAGTTCCAAGATTTTGTTCTGATTTCGTCGTGCTTTTTGAAATGGTATTTTGATGGACTGATTTAGTGGAATAAGAGGGTTTAGTAAGCTATTTATTCTGGCAGAAAATTTTCGCTGCTGCTCAACTATAAGTTTAACTTACATATGATTTTTGCAATGAAATCCGAATCAAAGCATGTCATCCATTTCATACACAAAAGCCAGAATAACTCCGTCCACTTTTTGACCGGTTCTGTTTTCCTGATATACAAAGTTCGCCAAAATATTCTTATAGCAAAGGGGTAGAATTTGGCATGTGTAACCCTAACCCATAAAAAGGAATTGAAAAACCCCGCTATTTGGCTTCCTTGGCCACATACATTCTCTATCATATAGCGATACAGTTTTTAATATTGATTAATGCTTCCTTTCGAATGCTAAAATTTCATCTCAGTACTTTCTGCATCCAACAAAACGATCATTCCCCGCAAGATAATTTTTGTTTGGGAGGGAGGGATTCCAGAAACCCCAAGAAGGACGTACGTCTCAATGGACCCACTTTGATGGGGCCAGTAGAAGCTTCCTCCAGACCTCTTTGACTTTTTCATGTTCAACCCATATTAAAAAGCTGTATTCACCAATGATATGTTACACAATATCATATCGTCTCCAGCGCATGATAGTTTGCAATCCTTCCCCTTTGGTCAGAACAAAAAAAGGACAATTAGAGAAACAAGAGAAAACAGAGCCTCCTTAGCGTGTCGATATGGTATCAACAATTTTATTAGATTTCAATGGTGTTTTGAGAAGAGAAAACTTTTGACAGAGATGTTTTCATCCAAGGACGAATGTGAATAATTTAGAAATACTTTGTCAACATAACTCTTGCTTACTATTTCTTAGATTATTGACAAGAATTGTTAAAAAAGATGTAAAAATATATTTCAAATACTTTTATATAGAATAAAACTCTATTTCTATTAATCTTCAATATCTTAGAAAGACTGAATTAAGACACTATAAATATATGTATTCTCAATTAAATATTATTTGTGTTCAAGTTTTTTTTTTCATTTTTTTTCAATTCCCCCTTTTTGAAAAAATTCTGGATCCAACCATGTGTCCATGTGTCTTCAGCTCTAAGAATGAACACCTCAACTAAAGAAAATCAAAACATATCGTAGTATAGCTTAGAATTAGGAGATATAATGCTGTAAAATAGCGTTCCGAAGTGCCTATGTACAATCCACCGGCTTTCACCAATCCCGCCTTCCCAATAACGTCGAAACCACTCTAGCTATGCCCCTGTCATGTATTAAAGAACAATTCAACTTTCTTGTGAAAAAGAAGCAGAAAATACCTTCTTTAGTGCGGTCCTCCAAATTATTACGCACAACACTACAATTTATCATACCCCGCAATCAAAGGTTTAGAGTACTTTTTTAAAATGTTTATTTTTGTCTGTCATTCCGTCGTTGGTTAATACTCTATAGATGAATTAAAGTAAGATATATTCTTTAGCATATTTAATAAGCTACTTTTGAGACCACCCCTCATTTTGTTCCCTTACGTACCGATACGTAGTACGAAGTTCGTTGGTAGGTTTACTTAGCTTATTCGAGCAGCTCTAATAGGACGGCCTTTTAACATGTAAAATAATCTTGAGCATCAGTGTTTACTGCCATTTTCTAATGTTCCATTTAAAAGTCATTTTGGACAGAAAGAAAGACCAAACAGAAGTCGGCACCGGATTTCATTTAGTGTGTAGTTTTTAAAGTTTAGTTCTTTTGTGTTTAGTTCTTTTCTTCCTTGTCATTTGTGTTGTCATATTTGGGTGCTAAGCGTTTTGCTATCAATGCGTCAACCGAGTCTTCTTGGAGATCGCCTCCCTTCCTTTGTAAACTGTATATTATACTTATTGCTGTAACAGATTTTAGCGTAGTGGGTCCTGTAGCATCATATCCCACCCATCCTACTACTTCTTTCGGTACATTTTTGGACATAATGATTTTCAAACTTTTTGGCCATATATTTCATTGTTAAGATTGAGGATCACTGACGAGGGTTTAGTACCCGAAACGTACATGTCTGGTCCATGAAGCAAATTTACCTGTGCTTAAATGATTCTATGGAATTTGAAGACGTTTAACATTTGTACTACATGGATTAGTGTCACTGCTGGTGGACCAGGAGTCCCCGAGGGCACATGTAGCCAAGTTCGATCAACTTCGGTTGATCGTCTGTCTCTTCAACGCATTTGAAAATTTCTGTTACAAAATTTCTTGAAGTTTCTAAAACGTGGGTCCTGTAGCATCATATCCCACCCATCCTGCTACGCCTTTCATAACATTTTTAAACATAATAATTTTCACACTTTTTGGCCATATTACATTGTTTAGATTTAGGATCACTGACGAGGGCTGAGTACCCGAAACGTGCATGTCTGGTCCATGCTGCAAAGAAGTAGGTGCGGTAACCTGCCATATCGGCCCTATTTTCAAAGTTGTTCATATATCCATAATATTCAAGTTTATAAAATGTCAAATGTATGGTGAATCCATATCAGGAAAGCTTATTTTGATTTCACAGTCCTATACTGAATAAAACGTCGTTAAAAACGTCTAAAAACGTTGAAATTATTGAAAATATCAATAAATGAGCGAAATATCGATATCAATTGATGAAATTAACTTGTCCATGATAATTTTTGTACCAATCGATGGATTTCTGATCGGCCATTAAATTTGCATAAAAAATATCATGGGCGAGGCCTGGATCATAGATGAATTTTAAAGACGTGATCGTAAAATACGATGATTTCCCTTTGCTTTGCCTCATTCAGGACAAACGGCGTCAGAACATGACGTCATACATCACGCGCGTAACGTTATGAGGGCTCAGAGTTACATATGACGCCGTATTTTCTCAAACATTCAACATTGCAAAAAAACGATAATTAATAGTTCGTTTATCAAAAGCATTTTTCGTCAAAATCATAGGGCCGATATAAGAGGTTAGCGCACCTAGTCCTTTACCTGTGCTTAAATGATGCTATTGAATTTGTATGAATCCCGCTAAAATAAGATCGCATAATTATAGTATATAGTATGAAAGACTATATGAATATGTAGTTGATAATTCCTACAAGTGTATGCCCCACTCCTTGCCGACATTTTCCTTTACTCGTACGAAGCTGAATTCATTCAATCTTTTGTCTCTGAAGGGAAAAGATACTTAGCTTCTGACTTCAACTTCACTTTCAGATACATAGACGATGTGTTGTCCATCAATAATCCAAAATTCGCGGATTACCTCAGCAGTACCTATCCTTCGGAACTTGAAGTAAAAAAAACTACAGAGACAAATAATTCAGCATCCTATTTGGACATAATTTTGTCCTGCGACACTGATGGTCACATGAACACCTCACTCTATGACAAACGTGACGACTTCAATTTCAGCATTACAAACTTTCCTTTTCTGAGTAGCAACATCCCTTCATCGCCTGCGTATGGCGTGTTCATATCTCAGTTGATACGCTATGTCAGAGCAAGTACATGTACCAAATATACGGATTTTGTTCTGAGAGCTATGCGTCTTTCATAGAAGCTTCTCAGTCAGAGATATGTTTATGACCGACTAACTTCGTCACTGAGGAAGTTCTATGGTCGATATGGGGAACTTGTCATACACTATGATGTCCCACTTTCCAGAATGGTGGATGATATTCTGTCGTAGACCAACCAAAGATTGTACTCTATGTCTTCCGAAATGGAAGTAACCGAATGTGACAGTTCTACCGAATTGAAGCGGCGGGTGTTGCATGCAAGCAGGAGATACTTACTCTTCCTGGGCTCCTGGTCTCACTCTTATATCGGGAGTACGCTTCTTTTCATATGGTGGAGGTTTTTGTGTTTGTTTGCTTTGGTTCCTCTTTTATCCTGATTTTGTATGCCTTCGGTTTCTGATTTTCTGAATTATCGATTTTGTGCTGTATACAGGGATATGGTCATTATCCATATTTGTCATTTGTCAGTTGATCATGATAAATTCGTTTCTTTAAGGCCTAAAGTGTTTTAGATATTTAATTATCATTATTCTTCTCATTAATGATAAACTAATGAACCAAGGGTAAAAAAGATTAAAATTAAACTTTATTTATTTTGCAACGTTTAACAAACAAGTTACACAATTTTAACGTATATTAATGTCTCACGTTGGCTCAGATGTTGGCGTGAGGGGGGTCCAAGGAGCAGGAGGAAACCGGAGTACCCGGAGAAAACCCCCTGCAGAGGCCTGGTAGGGGGACCACCTACCCTCTCACATAAGACCCTACGCCGAATCTGGGATTCGAACTCTTACCTTAGAGATGAGAAGCGAGCGCGCTACCACTACGATTACATTCTAACAATCAAGGGTATATTTTGTAGCCACTGACTTTACCACCGCAAAAACGTTTTGGAGGATGCAATGATCAGTAGTGCTGTATATTGATATTGGAGTATTGGAATATTGAAGAGTATCGATATTTTGAGATTTTCAATATGTATCGTTACACAAATGCTGAGTATCGATACTTCACCTCTAGCTTGTTAGGGGTCCGTCGATGCTCAATTTGGTGCTCTATTGTGAGTGCTGTTGAGATTGTCGTCAGGATCTTCTTTAACTCATTTCAATACACTCGGTTGCAGCACCCACAGAAAAACCGAAAAACACCCAATGCAAAAACACACGGCATACACCCATAAAAAGAGACTCAAAAGGGACAAGGAACACCGGCCAATTCACACCATTGAAACATGGAACACAAAGAGACCAAACATAAACCAATGAGACCAATAGGCAACCGATGCCTTAGGACGGCCATCTGCCATGCATGTAGTAGACTGTGTGGTTATCCGGATTACGTGCGCACAACCCTCCCAATTTTCCGATTATACGGAGGTCTCGAAGAACGCACAATTGTGGTGTAAAATACTAGTAACCTCCTCACTGTAAGATGGACATACAAGCAGACAGCATGACGCAGGGCCCGAGAAACACACAGATGGATATGTAAATAGATATAAAAAGCAGAAGGCAATCGAAATACAGTCCGTGCTCTGCCTGCTGTAGTGTGTCCATGCATGTGATCACCCGATGAGTCCGACTGACATTCAGAGAGGACAGGTTATGAGCTGATAGTAGTCTCTGGTGTTCACTGTGTCCAGTCTATATTCATGAGTTGATACTAGTAGTCAAAAGTCTGGATAGTGTTCACTGTATACGGTATCCAGTGTTCACTGTGTCCAGTCTATATTTATGAGTTGATTACAAATATGGATAATGACCATATTCCTGTTTACAGCACAAAATCGATAACCCATAAAATCAGAAACCGAAGGCATACAAAATCAGGATAAAACAGGAACCAAAGCAAACAAACAAAAACCTCCACCATATGAAAAGAAGCGAACTCCCGATATGAGAGTGAGACCAGGTGCCCAGGAAGAGTAAGCATCTCCTGTTTGCATGCAACACCCGTCGCTTCAATTCGGTAGAACTGTCACATCCGGTTACTTCCATTTTGGAAGATATAGAGTACAATCTTTGGTTGGATGGTTCAAATGGTCTATGACAGAATATCATCCACGATTCTGGAAAGTGGGACATCATAGTGTATGACGAGTTCCCCATATCGACCGTAGAACTTCCTCAGTGACGATGTTAGTCGGTCACAAACATATCCCTGACTGAGAAGCTTATCTGAAAGACGCCTTGCTCTCAGAACAAAATCCGTATATTTGGTACTTGCTCTGGCATGGCGTATCAACTGAGATATGAACACGCCATACGCAGGCGATGAAGGGATGTTGCTACTCAGAAAAGGAAAGTTTGTAATGCTGAAATTGAAGTCGTCACGTTTGTCATAGAGTGAGGTGTTCATGTGACCATCAAAGTCGTAAGACAGCATTATGTCCAAATAGGATGCTGAATTATTTGTCTCTGTAGTTTCTTTGACTTCAAGCTCCGAAGGAAAGATACTGCTCAGGTAATCCGCGAATTTTGGATTATTGATGGACAACACATCGTCTATGTATCTGTAAGTGAAGTTGAAGTCAGAGGCTAAGTATCTTTTCCCTTCAGAGACCAAAGATTGAATGAATTCAGCTTCGTACGAGTAAAGGAAAATGTCGGCAAGGAGTGGGGCACAATTGGTCCCCATAGGAATTCCGACAATTTGCTTGAATACCTTTCCTCCAAACACCACAAAAATGTTGTCGATCAGAAAGTTTAACATCTGAATAATGTCTGTTTCAGTGTATTTATTTTCAGAATCGGACTTTTCTTTTACAAAGTAGATTTTGTCATAGTTTACAACAATAAATTTGTATTTGCGATTACCGTTCTTACTTGTAAACGCATTACTTATAATTTTTGCGAGTCTTTCTTTCAATTTAGAATGTGGAATTGTAGTGTAAAGTGTCGAAAAATCAAAGGCTTTGATCGAATGGACTCTACTAAAATGAGTGGATTTCAGATGTTCTAAAAGTTCCTTCGAATTCTTTAAAATCCACATTTGGTTGATACCACTGCGAGAATATATTGTCGAACAATATTTTTGAAGCCCAGATTTGATTTCAGATAAAACTTTGGTGAGTAAGATCGATACAGATTTGGTAGAACATTTTGAGGTACCAGCGATGAAACGTTGTTTGTACGGATTCTTATGCATTTTAGGTAGGCAGTATAAGTATGGTAAATCTAAATCTAAATTGGTAGTGTCAAAGCCAAAGGAAGCAAGAGCTGATTTGTGGTTATCTATTATTTCAGAGGCAGAAATAGTGACAAATACGGTATCCAGAGTTCACTGTGTCCGGTCTATATCTATGAGTTGATAGTGACAAGTACGGTATCCAGAGTTTTCTGTGTCCGGTCAATATTTATGAGTTGATAGTGACAAGTACGATATCCAGTGTTCACTGTGTCCAGTTTATATTTATGAGTTGATAGTGACAAGTACGGTATCCAGTGTTCACTGTGTCCAGTATAAATTTATGAGTTGATAGTGACAAGTACGATATCCAGTGTTCAATGTGTCCAGTCTATATTTGTGAGCTGATAGTGACAAGTACGGTATCCAGTGTTCACTGTGTCTAGTTTATATTTATGAGTTGATAGTTACAAGAACAGTATCCAGTGTTCATTGTGTCCAGTCTATATTTATAAGTTGATAGTGACAAGAACGGTTTTCTAGTGTTTACTGTGCCCAGTCTATATCTATGAGTTGATAGTGACAAGTACGGTATCTGGTGTTCATGCACTGTGTCCAGTCTATATTTATGAGTTGATAGTGACAAGTATGGTATCCAGTGTTCACTGCGTCCAGTCTATATTTATGAGTTGATAGTGACAAGTACTGTATCCAGTGTTCACAGGGTCCAGTCTTTATTTATGAGTTGATAGTGACAAGTACGGTATTAAGTGTTCACTGTGTCCAGTCTTTATTAATGAGTTGATAGTGACAAGTACGGTATCCAGTGTTCACTGTGCCCAGTCTATATTTATGAGTTGATAGTGACAAGTACGGTATCCAGTGTTCACCGTTTCCAGTTTATATCTATGAGTTGATAGTGACAAGTACGGTATCCAGTGTTCGATCACTGTGTCAGTCGTTATTGATGAGTTGATAGTGACAAGTACTGTATCCAGTGTTCACTGTGTCCAGTCTTTATTTATGAGTTGATAGTGACAAGTACGGTATCCAGTGTTCACTGTGGCCAGTTTATACTTATGAGTTGATAGTGACAAGTACGGTATCCAGTGTTCACTGTGTCCAGTCTACATTTGTGAGTTGATAGAACAGTGATATTGCCAAGTCTGCAGTGTTCAATGTGTTCAAACAGCAGATTTCGCCTAAAATCTAATATGATATGATATGATATGATATGATATAATATGATATGATATTGATGATTTACTCAAAACTGTCCTCGAGTGTACCGCGTAAGATAATTTCTTCTTCTTCTTCCAGTCGGGAGAATACTCAATGATGAGCGTTATACTCCGTGCACGTGCATGTCGATCAAGATAAAAACCCCTCTGGGTAGTTAAAAACAGTTAAAAGTTTAAAACGTTAAAATCTGGTGCCACATCACTCATCACAGAACTGGGCTGTTGGTAAGTCTCCCAGTGCTGTGCGGTATCCCTCTAGGGAACTGGCTGATGATACTGCCGATGGTAACTTGTTCCAGTCTCTGATGGTACGAGGGAAAAAAGAGAATCGGTATACATGTACATCCTTCCTAGCCGTTGGTATGCGGAATGTATGCTGACCTCTTGTTCTGCTATCAGACTGTATGAGGTAGTAGTCGGCTGGAATTGCTACCAGGTTCTGCTGGATCTTAAACAGGAGTAGGAGGCGGATCTTAACTCTCCGGACTTGTAGTGGTTCCCATCCCAAAGCGATGACCATGCTTGAAACACTACCTGGTTGTCGGTCCCAATAGTTCCTGGTAGCAAATCGGGCTGCTCTGCGTTTCAAACTTTTTCTAACTTGGTAACCTGTTTGATGGTGTGAGGATCCCATATTGAAGCAGCATATTCCAAATTGTGGGTCGTACGATCGTCTCGTATGCTCTGGCTCGTGCTATTGTTCTGCACCCCCTTAGGTTTCGTTTGAGGAAGCCAAGAGTTCTGTTCGCTTTGGCAGTGATGCTATCAATGTGCCTATCCCACTTCAGTGTGTTGCTGATGGTTATACCCAGGTATTTACTCGAGTCTACTACCTCAAGATGATGGTTGTGTAAGGTGTAGTCCGCACTGATGACTCTGCGCTTGGATGCCACTTGTATTACCACACACTTCTCTGGATGGAACGCCATTTGCCACTCCTTCTCCCATTCCTCAAGGGCTGCCAGGTCCTGCTGCAATGTCTGACTGTCAGCGGCACTTTTGACTGGGCAGAACAGTAAACAGTCGAAAAATTTTTGAAAATAATTTGAAAAATATAAAAAAAAAATTTGTGTTATCAATAAAAGATAATTATTAGGGGACGTAGTCGGCGCGAAGCGCCGACGAAGTCGCCATCAAGATAGACGTGTGTGCATGAATAAGCAAAAAAGCATGAATTTTCCCGTTTTTCTTACCATTACCTTCGATTCAAAATTTGTGTGCACGGTACATGCGGAAACGGCGAACGTTAGAGAAGATAGAAAGGTTACGAATGGAAATGCACATCACAGGCTGCCGATATTTATCTATCAAAAAATAAAAACCGACCTTTTGTTGTTTTTTATCGTACATACAGGGAAAGAAGAACAACAAACGGTCAGCTTTTATTTTTTATTTTTAAATAGATAAACATCGACAGCTTGTGATGTTCATTATGACGTCGTTTTTTGAAACGTAAATGCGCGTGAAGTTTTGTGTACGCATACATTAACAAGTAAAAAATAAAGAGGGAAGATGCCTTTTGAACAGAGATATAAACACGAAATGAAATATTTCATCGTAAGATCGTACTGCCGAACCGCACGCAACATGTAACAGATCGATTTCAGTCGAAACTACATTAGTACAGTTAGAAACGCGTGATAATCACAACCTACCTCGACATAACATTTCACTGCCACTGGCGAAGATGAATGACAAAAGTAGATCAATCATTCAACCTAAATTTTGAATAAGTCTGATCCACTAATGCCCGAATTTGCACAGTATACATCCTAAAAACTATACACAGTGTTGGTGAATGCACAGCCAGTCCTTGAACTTCGTCTGGCATGGTGCGTCATTGACTACGTCACATTGACATTTACTAGGTCAATCACACAGTGTACACGTGAACTCATAATTATGTCATGCAAGTACAAGGAGCAATGGGGAATCGCCAAAGATATATACATTACATCGATGATCAAATTGACAATTTAAATTCCTTGGTGGATCTTTTTTCCCTGTACGTATGATAAGTAACAACAAAGGATTGATTTTTATTTTTTAATAGATATAATTTAATAAAAATCGGAAACCTGTGGTTTCTACTATATATTGTTGACTTGCACAGCTCTTTATCTCCAGAAATTGATTTCAAACTTTTTTTTTTGGAATGACACGTATAAGTCGTCATTTATTTCAAGCTGGATTTATTATCATTATCATTTTTCTTGAAAAAGGTGGGGGGGGGGGGTATTTTTTATCTATCATTTTTATTTATTTGTCTATCATATATTTGTCTATAGCTACATCTCTTTATCTTCAAATATTGATTGAAAACATTTTTTTCGGAATTACATGTTAAATCGTAATTTATTTCATGCTGGATCTACTATTATTTCATTTTCCCTTGGAAGGTGAGGGGGGGGGGTGTTAATTAATTCTTAAGCATGATTCGGCCATATGGCACTATATTTCGTCAGCCTTTTCATCTGTTTTTGTTTTTGATTTTTTTTGGGGGGGGGGGGCGGGTGTTGATGAGAAATCTCAAGTCAGTCATTTTATTTACCTAGAACATCCCAACCTTCCCTCTGCTACATGTAATAATGTTTCCCCACAATAATTTAATGCAAAGACCATACTGAGCTTGGAATACCAACAGATATTGCAGACAGACACTCATGGAAAAGCAACAGATACATGTAACATAAGATTTTCATGAAACTTTGTGTTGTCCATGAATTGATAGGACAGCACGTTTTGGTTTTCAAGGTCAGAGCATAATGTACATATGTGTTGCGGTCCTCAACCTTTTCATTCATTCATTCATTCATTCATTCATTCATTCATTCATTCATTCATTCATTCATTCATTCATTCATTCATTCATTCATTCATTCATTCAAATTATTCTTCACTTTCTCATTACATGAGGTTATGACATGAATAATATAACGATCAACAGAATCAGTTTTTCATATACAATTATACATGTACATACATGCTAATGCAAAAGAAGTAAATAAAAATAGAGACAATTCGCTTTTCAAGAGGCTAGTAAGAGCTTCATGTCATTATGCTGTTTTGTCCATGTGGTAGAGATTATAATATTATTTCGCTCTGGCTAAATCACCTGTGTCAGTGGTGGATCCAGCTCCCCCTTTGCCTGGGGTCAAGGGGCGAATTTTGCCGATTTTTACTGAAATTGGGGCCAAAATACATGTATACCTGTTGTTGTTTGTTTTTTTTTTTGGGGGGGGGGGGTCAGTGCCGGGGAGGGGGACGCCCCCTCCGCACCCCCTTGAATCCGCCATGCACTGTGTGTGAAATTTACTGATAAATAGTTCCAATGATAAAAAATATGCAAGAGGCTACATGTAGCACTACGAGCTACATGTCATTATGCTGCTGAGGTAGAAATCACTGTGATTGTCACAACTAGGAGGATAACACAACTTTAACCTCTTTAGAGGAGACAGGGCCCCAACCACATGTTCTCTCTGAATGTCAGTCGGACTCCTCTGGTGATAACATATACTGATGATGAGCTCGCTACAGCCGGCAGAGCATGGACTGTATTATGCACGTCCTCTTTTTACATCCATTTACATATTCAATACCTTTGTTGCTTGAACCCCTGCGTTTTACGGTCTTGTGTGTGGTCATCTAACGGTGAGGAGGTTGTTTTACACCATAATTGTGCGTTCTTCGAGACCTATGGGAAATCGGAATAGTGGGAGGGTTGTGCGCACGTAATCCAGGATAACCACACCGTCTGCTACTTGTGTGGCAGATGGCCGTTTAAAGTCGGCACCGGTTATCCATTGGTCTCGTTTATGTGTGGTCTCTTATGTTTAATGTTTCTATGGTGTGAGTTGGTGTCCCTTTTTGCGTCTCTTTCTATGGTTGTCTGTTCTGTTGTTGTTCTTTTTTTTTTTTTGGCATTGGGTGTTTTGGGGTTTTGCTGTGGGTGCTGCAACTTAGTGTTGTCAGTTGAAGATTCCCTCCTTTCTTTAAACTTTTCTATCAGTGCTACGTCCCCTTCATGGCTTTGCCATAGTTCATATTAAAGAATGCCTTATGTAGAAATGTGAAGTAAATATGCAATATGTCAAGGACTTATTTTACTTATAAGTCCGAAGTGGTATACTCAAATCTCATAGAGAAAAAATGTACAGGAAGAAGAAGAAGTATATATCGGAATACCTCGTACCTTATTTTAATGTATGGAGCAAACGTCGAGGCGGTCCGATTAGGAAACTATCAGCGGTCAGAGGCCTAGAGGTTAGGTTTATCAACAATTTTGTCACATTATAACATGAATGTATGCAAGGATAGAATGACATTATCTTGATGAAGCATTGTAATTTTATTTTTGTTTCTTTTCCGCTTTTATTTTTGAATTTCCTCTGACCAGACCGGCCTGTACACACAAGGACCTGAAGTTGTGTGATATTTTATCAGAATATTGAATAATTAAAAAAAAATCAACTGACAACGTGTTTTTTGTCTTTTTTTCTTGCTGTGTGTTTCATTTAGCTTAACTCAAAAAACACACAGCAAGAAAAAAGACAAAAAACACGTTGTCAGTTGATTTTTTTTTAATTATTCAATATTCTGATAAAATATCACACAACTTCAGGTCCCTGTGCCTGTGCATTAAAAGACAATGTCAGGGGGCAACCGGCTTATGTACAATGAATGAATATTTAACTTACAATTAATTTAACTGAGGAAATGATTGTCCATTGATCACTTCTTTCACTCTTTGGTTATATATTTTTTTTTTTAATTTCTAAATTTGACTTAAAAAAGGTAGAGCGCTGTTGACTACAATTATCAACACCTTTATTTATCGCCTATAATTAACGAGAATATTGACGTGTTTGTTGTTCTTTTGTTATACAGGTAGAAGCAACAATATCTTGGAAACGATTTAATGAACTTCAGTCCATCATATACTTCAGTCCATCATATACTTCAGTCCATCATAAACTTCAGTCCATCATATACTTCAGTCCATCATATACAGGTGGTCAGGGCCCCGACCACCTGTCCTCTCTGAATGTCAGTCGGACTCCTCGGGTGATAACATACATTAGCTCGCTACAGCCGGCAGAGCACAGGTCGTATTACGCATGCCCTCTTTTTATATCAATTTACATATTCATCTGTGTTGCTTGGGCCCCTGCGTTTTGCGGTCTTGTTTGTGTGTGGTCATCTGACAGTGAGGAGGTTGTTTTACACCACAATTGTACGTTCTTCAAGACCTCTGGGTAATCGGAATAGTGGGAGGGTTGTGCGCATGTAATCCAGGATAACCACACCGTCTGCTACTCACGAGGCAGATGGCCGTCCTAAGTCGGCACCGTTTGCCCATTGGTCTCGTTGGTTTATGTGTAGTCATTTGTGTTTTATGTTTTTCTGTGATTTGATGTTCATTGTACTACTGCGTCTCTTTCTGTGCGTGCCATTTTTGTGTTTTGCAGTGGGTGTTTTGGGAGGTTGCTGTTGATGCTGCAACTAGGTGTTGTTGGAGATCCCCTCCTTTCTTTCATACCTAATAGATATGGTGCCTACCACTGTTTTAAAAAGGATGAAAATAATAGTAGGGAAAACACTGTCTTTATCATAACAAATAAAAATCTTCCTTTTTTGAGTCGGTATTTCATGGAATTTGAAGTTGCCAGGTTTGTGTAATTCTTTTCAGATTCACAACTGCATAGAGCCTATTAGTGGATTCCTTTTTCTTATTTCATATTTTTCGATTATTTTTATGAAGAACTTGCCTACCTTTTACTCCTTCCAATTTATATCCCATTTTCATGACTCGTCTATAATTATCGGCATATCTGAAAACTTACCTATGCACCTAGCCATGTTCCCACTTTAAGAAAATTTCATTTCCATTTTTTTAAGTAGACAAATATTGGATTTTGTAAATTATTTTAATGTTTTTGTGTCGCCTGCGAAGCACAGCGACACTTAAGGATCACTTTGTCCTTTGTCCATCTGTCTGTCTGTCCGTCTGTCTGTCTGTCCGTCTGTCTGTCACACTTGGGTGTCACACCCCATAACTTTTGATTGGTAAGTGATAGGGCTTTGATATTTCACATGTGTATTCCTTGTGACAAGACCTTTCTACACATACCATAATTTTTGACCTCGTGACCTTGACCTAGATATTTGACCTACTTTTAAAAAAATCTATGATTGGCTATATTTTTGGATTGGTGAGTGATAGGGCTTTGATATTTCACATGTGTATTCCTTGTGACAAGACCTTTCTACACATACCATAATTTTTGACCTTGTGACCTTGACCTAGATATTTGACCTACTTTTCAAAAAATCTAAGATTGGCTATATCTTTTGATTGGTAAGTGATAGGGCTTTGATATTTCACATGTGTATTCCTTGTGACAAGACCTTTCTACAGATACCATAATTTTTGACCCCGTGACCTTGACCTAGATATTTGACCTACTTTAAAAAAAATCTAAGATTGGCTATATTTTTTGATTGGTAAGTGATAGGGCTTTGATATTTCACATTTGTATTCCTTTTGAAAAGACCTTTCTAAACATTCCATAATGTTGACCCAGTGACCTTGCCCTTGATATTTGACCTACTTTCAATAAAAAAAATCAGCTTTGCAGGCGACACAAGCATTCCTTGGATTGCTATTTTTTTAATATAAAGGAATATTCAGTGGTAATCTGACCCAGTTTCAGTGTTAACCAACGTTTTTCAAACTGATCAGGGAAGATGTTGATAACAAGGAAAATATAGCTTCATGGATAACTTTATTCGGAAGCGTTCATGACCTTCCAGGGTCACCACAAACTAAAATAAAAGTTTGGTTGTTTATGTTTTGGGGAACACCAATCACGTGATATAGTCATAAACTTGTAACATTACACTTCAGCCATAGCACAACGGCAAAAGAAATGCTCATCTCTCTTGTTGAGGGTGCCGATAATACTGGACATATGCCGATAACACTGAACAAAAGTTGACTTGCAAGAACCGTTTTATCAAGAGGTGGGGTACATTTGTGCTATATAGAGATGGTGGTCAAGGTCGATAAGAAAATCCTCCTACACATGGTATAGTCGATAAAATAATAAACAAGACGCACCTGCCACTAGGCAAGGTAAAACTTAAAGGTGCTGATAATTGTCTACAATGCTCTACTGGTCGAGCAGATATATTTCCGAACTGAAGATATTTCTGAATGATTCCCGACTTCGTTTTACTTAGAGGTACTTTTTTACAGATGTTTTAGTATTCAGAAAAATAACCTACATGCAAAAGGAAATCTCAAAATAACTTCATTTTGTATGTTTTTATGGTTTGTTTCTCCTGCTGTTCATAACTTTCATCTGTTTAAGAGCTGGGGAAAGTGACATCATTGAGTTCTGAACAGATCTTGACCTAGTTTCGGAGTAACACTTTTTCCAAAAATCTATTTTTGTCAACAAATCGATATGAACATGCATTAAGAGGGGCCCAGGGAAGGATATTTACGACGAAGTAAAGAAATTACATGTGACAGAATAAAAAAAAAACATTGGAAATAAATCGGAAATAACTGTATCTCATCATTGTACAGAAAGGCGCTTTAAACTTATCTTTGGTATTTTTATGCCACCGTAATCGAAGATTCGGGGGCATATAGTTTTTGGTCTGTCCGTCTGTCTGTCTGTCTGCCTGTACTCTGTTTGTCCGCAAAAACTTTAACCTTGGCCATAACTTTTGAATGGTTAGTGACAGGGCTTTCATATTTCACATGTGCATTCCTTGTGACAAGACCTTTCCATGGATACCAAAATATTTTACCTTGACCTTGGAGTTTGACTTACTTTTGAAAAACTTTAACCTTGGGCATAACTTCATAAAGTGATAGTGCTTTCATATTTTTATGTGCATTCCTTGTGACAAGACCTTTCCATGGTTACCAAAATTGTTGACCTTGTGACCTTGAGCTTGGAGTTTGACCTACTTTTGAAAAACTTTATTCTTGGGCATAACTTTTGAATGGTAAGTGATAGGGCTTTAATATTTCATATGTGCATTCCTTGTGACAAGAACTTTCCATGGATACCAACATTTTTGACCTTGTGACCTTGACCTTGGAGTTTGACCTATTACTGAAAATTTAAACATTAGCTATAACTTTTGAATGGTAAGTGATAGGGCTTTCATATTTCACATATGAATTCCATGTGGCAAGACTTTTCCATAGATACTAAATTTGACCTTGTGACATTGACCTCACATGTGAAACTACTTTTCATCTGTTTTACTGACAAAGATGCCAACGGGGGCATTTGTGTTTCACAAACACAGGTTTTATTTTTTCAAATTTTATGATGACAAAGAATTCTTTATTAAGGTCATAAGGTGCATATCACAAAGTTATGAAACATTTGATCCTTATTTGACCCCAGGAGAGGCGAAAATGCAAATCGTTCAAAAATACCTTTAGTAACATGAGTGAAATGGCCTTTTAAGGTGGGTATTAAAATACCCTCAAATCAGCATTTGTAGATCAATTTTCAAAGTTATTTTTACATAGGGGTCTGTATAAAGGGTGAAGCATAATTTGTACCAACTTTCACTGTAAATGGACATAAAGAAGCCGAGTTATTGATGGAAAACCGCAAAAATCGTTTGGAATTATCTGCTCAACCAGTAGGGGGTCACTGCAGTGAAGAAGGCTTGGTTATCTGGATTATCAATACAATAAACCCTCCCACTTGGATTAGATTTGCCTGAATTTCACAAAAGTGGTCTTCCTCCTCCTTGTACATGTATTAAAGGAGGTGACACAAAAGCAAACTTAGAGCAAAACACAAAAAGAAAATTAAGAGCAAAAAGCAAAGAGCATCCAACATGTTGATTTAGGGTTTCAATATTGTGTCATTTTCATGCCTAAATTTCTCAGCTCAACGTATGTGGTTGGTCAATTATTAATGACGTATAGTCTATCCCCGGAACCAGTATTCGATAAAAACCATTGGAGCAAAAAGCAAAGATACATCTGGTGACATTATTTTGACTTTTCAGTTTTGCATTAGTGGATGAAATAGATGAAGTGTCAACAAATAGACAATTTTCATAATTTCCGTTAGACTTGCATTTTAGACACTCCAAGACCAAGAAGATCACAACTTTTGACAATGTTTTTTGGCCGGATTGCAAAGCAATTCCAGTCTATAGATTGACGATGTCCGTCTTTTTGACCGTCTGTCTGTCTGCAGTCAACATGTTGGTTAATGTTTCTGGTTGAAGCAAAATCTAAGCAACTGTATGCAGCAGAAAGTTATTACTATACATGTAGGTTGCCTATGAAAAGACGTTTCAATTTATGCTGTAGCATTTGACCTAGTGACCTTGACCCTGGACTTTGACCTTGTTATAAAGTTTCTGGTTGAAGCAAAATATATGGAACTGCATGCAGTAGAAACTTTATGTTATACATGTAGGTTGCCCATGACAAGACCTTTCAATTTGTGCTGTAATTTTTGACCAAGTGACCTTGACCCAGTTAGTGACAAAAACGGCCATACCATCTTTAGCGGTATTTTTAGTATTATGACATAATAGATCTGTTTCAACGTCACAGTCAAAAGTAACGTCAATTACTGTCATGTCGGATTTCGGCCTGTATAAAATTCAAGTCTACTGCGGTAATGTGAAAATCGTGCCTGGATTTCCACATAAAAGATTTTAAAAGCATTAAAAAAAAAACTGTCACTGTCAGTAGTGTGAGGTTCAAACTTTTGCATGGAATTAGGTAATAAATGTACCGGTACACCTGTATCTTTCTTAATTCCCTTTACCATGTTTCGTATAATAAAAAACAACAAAGGTAATATTAGGTATTGTTTTTATTTTTTAATAGATAAACATCGGCAGCCAGTGATAGATAGAGGATAGATGTTGGACTCTCGTAACTGATAGTCTATGTAATCCTATGTTCGCAACTCTCGTAACTGATAGTATAACGAAGTTATATTCTAATGCACTTCATTTGTAACGCGCATTCTGATTGGCAGAGTGATTAAAACACTGCAAGGGGATTCACGTTTCCCTGCAGTTTTTGCCATGACATCATGCGTTGCTATGGAGATGTCGTTAAAAGCAGACGTTTTCTAGCATCTTACCAACCAAAGCATTAGAATAGGCTTACCGTACTGATGTTTTACAAAAACTGACAGGGTATCGGCGAATCCTCTGTCAGAAATATCCGTTTAAAACTAAATTTCTGACGGGATTTGCCGATACCCTGTCAGTTTTTGTAAAACACATGCATGGTAACCACTAAATATCATGTTTGTACATCCAATAGACACCTTTCATGATAAGGTTAACTCGGATCACTTTTTGTCTCTTCTTATGGAGTTTTGTCCACTCAAACCATGAAATGATGTCATGGTGCAGTTGGGCATGCCATGGTTTAGAGCGGTATGTCGTCATTCCAATGTCTTAAGTGGATAAAACATCACACAAAAAAATTAAAATGATCAGAGTGAACCGTATTGTGAAAAGGTCTATTCGCCAATTTCAAAAACCAGAATTACTTCCCATTTGATTTTAGACGGTATTTGATGTAGACTGATTATGATGTCATCAAATTCTATGGAAACAGTCCTAATACTCTGGGAAATGATGGTATAAAATCGACGTTACCATACAATTTTCATGACGTCACAGATACCGTCTGTAAGGGGAAAAAACTCTGATGGAAGTGACCTGCTTTAGATGAATGTTTTAATTGTATCAGAATGGGAGGGATTTTGTACCGATTTCCTTTGAACCATTGTAAAATGATAATATTTTTCTAATTAATTTTGTAGGTAATTGGGGATGACGCATCACACAGATGACTCCAGTATTTCAGTGTGGGGGAGACACCTGGAAAAATCCTATGGAAGAGGAAAAAGTGCCCTGCCTGTCCTCAATAAACTAAATATAACTGTGAAAAGGGGATCTATGTAAGTCAGCTCAGGATCTGTGCAGTGTTCATGAAAAGTCAGGGCTCTCAATCAGCCTAATTTTGGGGCCCATATTAGGCCCCATTCCCAATGCAAAAATAGTTTTTTTTTCCCCAAGGTATTGACCATTTTTCCCAATTTAACACCTTATGGAAAAATTAACAAAATGACTTAAAAATTCTCATTTTCAAGTGAAAAGGCATCCAGACTTATTTTATATATTTCCCCAATAGATGAGAAAATGCTGCTATTTTTCCCAATTTCAGAGGCCCAGGGCCCCAGTCCCAAAATGGGTGTGAGAACCCTGAAAGTGCTAGATTGCAGAGTTCCTGAAAAGGGTCTGTTTATCACACTTGTTGATAGAAATTGGTTTGGACTGATAAAAACAAAATATTTCATAGAAGTTTTCAAGAAAAACTCAGGGATTGCCAGCAATTTCTCGTGGTTTCCATTCATGTCCTATGGATGTTTATGAAATTCAAATTAATCATGATGTTAATTCTTATGTACCAAAACAACCAAAATTATTGATAATGTCTAGTGCTTTTTTCAGACTATTTCATACACACTACATGTATGTGCAAGACTAAGTTTCATCACTCGTTAAAGTTGGATGGTCATCACTGTCAAGAGTAGAATGGTTGTCACTGGTTATTAAAGTTAGAGATACATGAGAGTAATATTGATATACATTATGTAGGGCTCGCGATCAGCCTGATTTGATGCTGATATTCGGCCCCATTCCCAATGCAAAATATTATCTTTTTTGCCAATTTATTGACAAATTTTTCCCAAATTTAAAAAGCTAAAGGGGTAGGGCCACGAAGCCCGATATTGGCCCTAGTTTTGAACATTGTACTTTCTAGAATTTTTAACTGTTATTTGACATTTTGAAACGTTCTCTACTGAATCACGAATTTATCTTTTGTAAACATTGCCTTTATCGATACCTTTAAGCCCTTTGAAAACACCAAAATAGGTCATATTCTGCGAAATTGATGCAAAAACTGCATATTTCTATTAAATTAGCAATGGCCGCATGCATTAACTAAGACGGAAAATTTATATGTGAAAGATTACAGTTACATTACAGTTAAATGGCACTTTGTTTGGTGATATTTTTCTTTTCATGAAAAGCGGTATAGATTCGTGTATTTTCATGAGAGATATCAAGTATTTCTCATGAAATTTATTTCTAGAGAAAAACCGAGGGCCGATTTAGGGGTCTCGTGGCCCTACCCCTTTCTAGTGGAATTTTTGAGAAAACACTGCTATTTTCCCAATTTCAAAGGCCCCAGTCCCATAAATGGATGTGAGAGCCCTGTTATGTATATTTAAGTAAGAATTTATGTTAATTAAAGAAAATGTACTTGTATACAATGTCCAAGTCAGGAACCTTTGTACTTTTTAGTCAGTGTTGTATTTTAAGTTTTAGCTGATGTAAATCAGAACTTTATGCAAGTCAGAAATATCTATATGTCTACATGTAATAAGTTAATTAGGCCATACCAAATTAATTAAATGTTCTTTGGATTTTCTCGTGAAAAAAGGGTGTGAGTGAGTGAGTGAAAATATGATTATTTTATTAGTCCCCTACCGGCAACGCCGAAGGGGACTCTTAGTTTCCTCTAGGTCTGTCTGTCTGTCCGTCTGTCCGTCTGTCCCATTTTCAGTTTTCCGGACTTTTTTTCGCTGTTGTTGCATATATTGAACTCATTTTTGGTATGTGGATATATCTCAATGGGATACAGATCAAATTTGAGTTTGCTTTCGATTGACCTAATTTTACAAGAGTTATGGCCCTTGGACTTAGCAAATTTTATGAAAATTTCAGTTTTCCGGACTTTTTTCCACTGTTGTTGCATATATTGAACTCATTTTTGGTATGTGGATATATCTCAATGGGATACAGATCAAGTTTGAATTTGCTTTCGATTGACCTAATTTTAAAAGAGTTATGGCCCTTGGACTTAGCAAATTTTCTGAAAATATTCAGTTTTCCGGACTTTTTCCGCTGTTGTTGCATATATTGAACATATTTTTGGTATGTGGATATATCTCAATGGGATACAGATCAAGTTCTAGTTTGCTTCCGATTGACCTAATTTTACAAGAGTTATGGCCCTTGGACTTAGCAAATTTTATGAAAATTTCAGTTTTCCGGACTTTTTCCGCTGTTGTTGCATATATTGAACATATTTTTGGTATGTGGATATATCTCAATGGGATACAGATCAAGTTTGAGTTTGCTTCCGATTGACCTAATTTTAAAAGAGTTATGGCCCTTGGACTTAGCAAATTTTCTGAAAATATTCAGTTTTCCGGACTTTTTCCGCTGTTGTTGCATATATTGAACATATTTTTGGTATGTGGATATATCTCAATGGGATACAGATCAAGTTTGAGTTTGCTTCCGATTGACCTAATTTTACAAGATTTATGGCCCTTGGACTTAGCAAATTTTATGAAAATTTCAGTTTTCCGGACTTTTTCCGCTGTTGTTGCATATATTGAAATCATTTTTGGTATGTGGATATATCTCAATGGGATACAGATCAAGTTTGAGTTTGCTTTAGATTGACCTAATTTTAAAAGAGTTATGGCCCTTGGACTTAGCAAATTTTATGAAAATATTCAGTTTTCCAGACTTTTTCCGCTGTTGTTGCATATATTGAACATATTTTTGGTATGTGGATATATCTCAATGGGATACAGATCAAGTTTGAGTTTGCTTCCTATTGACCTAATTTTACAAGAGTTATGGCCCTTGGACTCAGCAAATTTTATAAAAATTTCAGTTTTCCGGACTTTTTCCGCTGTTGTTGCATATATTGAACATATTTTTGGTATGTGGATATATCTCAATGGGATACAGATCAAGTTTGAGTTTGCTTCCGATTGACCTAATTTTAAAAGAGTTATGGCCCTTGGACTTAGCAAATTTTCTGAAAATATTCAGTTTTCCGGACTTTTTCCGCTGTTGTTGCATATATTGAACATATTTTTGGTATGTGGATATATCTCAATGGGATACAGATCAAGTTTGAGTTTGCTTCCGATTGACCTAATTTTACAAGAGTTATGGCCCTTGGACTTAGCAAATTTTATGAAAATTTCAGTTTTCCGGACTTTTTCCGCTGTTGTTGCATATATTGAAATCATTTTTGGTATGTGGATATATCTCAATGGGATACAGATCAAGTTTGAGTTTGCTTTAGATTGACCTAATTTTAAAAGAGTTATGGCCCTTGGACTTAGCAAATTTTATGAAAATATTCAGTTTTCCAGACTTTTTCCGCTGTTGTTGCATATATTGAACATATTTTTGGTATGTGGATATATCTCAATGGGATACAGATCAAGTTTGAGTTTGCTTCCTATTGACCTTATTTTACAAGAGTTATGGCCCTTGGACTCAGCAAATTTTATAAAAATTTCAGTTTTCCGGACTTTTTCCGCTGTTGTTGCATATATTGAACATATTTTTGGTATGTGGATATATCTCAATGGGATACAGATCAAGTTTGAGTTTGCTTCCGATTGACCTAATTTTACAAGAGTTATGGCCCTTGGACTTAGCAAATTTTATGAAAATTTCAGTTTTCCGGACTTTTTTCCGCTGTTGTTGCATATATTGAAATCATTTTTGGTATGTGGATATATCTCAATGGGATACAGATCAAGTTTGAGTTTGCTTTAGATTCACCTATTTTTACAAGAGTTATGGCCCTTGGACTTAGCAAATTTTATGAAAATTTCAGTTTTACGGACTTTTCTTTGGTTCTATTGCAAATAATGCACTGATTTCTGATAAATGAATACATCTCAGTGTGAATCAGACCAAGTTTGAGTTTGATTTCCATTGACCTATTTTTACAAGAGTTATGGCCCTTGGACTTAGCAAATTTCATGAAATTTTCAGTTTTCCGGACTTTTTCATTCCTGTTATTGCAGATAATGAGCTGATTTTTTGTATGTGAAAACATTATAGTATGGTGCAGATTTGAGTTTAACTTGGACTTAGCAAATTTCGTGAATTCAGTTTCCCAGACTTTTCCTGGCTGTTGTTGCAGAAGATGAACTGATGAACAGAGATGCAAATCATACATTTCTGCCGCCGGTAGGGGACTTATATCGCACAGCGATCATTGCATTTTTTTTTTAATTTTTTAAGGTGCGAGCAAGTGAAATAATTTTATTTTCAATTTCTGATGTTTTCTGTATTCAAAAAGGTATCCCCATAGGAATCTGGTGATTAGGAAGCCTGGCACATAGCAGTACAAAAAAGATTTTCGAACATCCCCCCGCCTTGACTTTCAGTGCCATGTAATTTGCTCCCAACAAAATTTTCCAAACACAAGAAGAATCATTTTCTTCGAAAATTGCACAATCTGAGACTTCTAGAAGCTTTAAGATTTGCAGAAATCAGAACTGACCCTAAAAAATTCTTGAGCCAGAAATTTAGTGGTGCAGGTGAGCATTTCATTTTTCTAATATTATTTTTTGAATTTCAAAAAGTATGGCAAGCATTTCATTTTTTCTAATATTATTTTTTGAAGTTCAAAAAGTATGGTGCGGCAGGAAATCCAAAGAGCAATAATTTAATTAATTTGGTATGGCCTTAGGAAGCAGTGTATATGCTAGCAAACTTACAAGGTACTTTTACTTTTCTACAAAGAGTTTTTACATGTTATTTCATCATCAAGAGTCATATGTTGGTCATGTTCGTTGATTTACACTTATAACGGGTAAGATCAAAGGTCAATCTAGATTGTACGTCTGAATTTTAGATGTTGTAAATTTCATCCTTCTCTGGTTTACACGGGTATAAATCCCTAAAAAACGGAGCGAAAGCTCTGTAGTTGATAATTGATTGATGGTTATTATGATCAGTGTATGCGGAATGCCACAGACCGTTGGACACGTCCGGCAAATTTAAGACCCGTCTGTTTTACATCCTAATTATTTTCATAGAAATATCGGCTGTAGATGTGCATACATGTATGTCAGAATCATTAAAAGAAGTTTTTGTGTAGACTGAGTAATGACTCCATCTGTGTTACAGTTATGGATTACTGGGGCCGAGTGGATGCGGCAAGACGACCTTATTACGATGTATTATAGGACGGCTCTCTGTAGATGCCGGGCAGTTACTAGTGCTGGGGGCCAAGCCGGGAAGCAGGGGACATGGCGTGCCTGGTAGCCTGGTGGGATATATGCCTCAGGTATTATTATGATTTATCTATAAAGGCTGTCTGTCTGTACATGTGGGTCAGTAACTAGTGCTGGGGGCCAAGCAAGGAATCATGGCAATCTCCTACGCATGCGTACGATTTCAGTTCCGCTTTTCTTCACTTTTAAATCAACCTCTGCAAGCATCGCCTATCGTTTGTCTGCAAGATTCTTGCAGACTAAAACTGGGGCTTCATATTTGTAGATAAAGTATAGCAAGTATTTACCATTAGGTATTACTACATTTATGAGGTATACAATGTACAATCATTGTCTTTGTTTCAATGCAATACAATGCAGTATCAGGGATTCTTTCTTCATTCGTACGTTGCCAACACCATCAGCTGAGCGAGAAGTCTCCAGTAAAACTCAATTTCTGACAGGGGATTCGCCAATACCCTGTCAGTTTTTGTAAAACATCAGTATGGTTACCCTATTCTAATGCTTTGGTCAGTAAGAAGCTAGAAAACGCCTGCTTTTAATGACGTCGGCATAGCAATGCGTGACGGCATAGCAAAAACTGCAATGAAATGTGAATCCCCTTGCATGAGTCTTTTAATTGCTCAGCCAATCAGAATACAAGTTACAAACGTTGTGCATTAGAATAGTTTTTAAACGATTCTAAAAACAAGATGCGTTTTGATTCCTCTTATAAATTTTGATGAATTAAAGATAAAAATGCTTTATTTGACCAAAAATTTCAACTTGAGGTCAAAGTCAAAGCTCTCAGGTAAATGAATTTTGTTCTCAACGTAAAGGCCTTATTATGAGAAATATTTTGATGGGCAAACAACTACTAATACTTTCTTAAAATATTTAATCCAAGAGGCTTAAAAATAAATCTAAAAAAATTTAATTATTTTTCTTATCTTGTTACGATATTTCATTAAGGCATGAGGGGTATAATACTCTACTTCTGTTAGTTTTGATAACAGAAAAATTAAATACATGTACCACGAAAGTTTGCCAAAGACGCATGACTTCGGCAATGTTCGGGACCATACATTTTCATGGTAAGTTGAATGAAACATTAGAAAATATCAAAATATTTAAAAAAGATGTAAGATTTGAAATTGCGATGATATTGTTATTATACCTCTAATACCTTAAGTATTTATGTATACTTATCCTTGTTTATTTCTAAGAAGTTCTCTTTCCTTTAGGAAATAGCTCTATTTAACAACATGACCATAGGAGAGACATTGAAGTATTTTGGAATGATCCACGGGATGGCTAGACCTCGGATACAAGATAGAACACAGTTCTTACTGGACTTCCTTACTCTACCAGACAAAAACAGAATTATAGACAGTCTAAGGTAGGGAATTATAGACAGTCTAAGGTAGGGAATTATAGACAGTTTAAGGTAGGGAATTATAGACAGTCTAAGGTAGGGAATTATAGACTGTCTAAGGTAGGGAATTATAGACAGTCTAAGGTAGGGAATTATAGACAGTCTAAGGTAGGGAATTATAGACAGTTTAAGGTAGGGAATTATAGATAGTGTAAGGTATGGAATTATAGACAGTCTAAGGTAGGGAATTACAGACAGTCTGAGGTAGGGAATTATAGACAGTCTTAGGTAGGGAATTATAGACAGTCTTAGGTAGGGAATTATAGACAGTCTAATTAAGGTAGGGAATTATAGACAGTCTAAGGTAGGGAATTATAGACAGTCTGAGGTAGGGAATTATAGACAGTCTAAGGTAGGGAATTATAGACAGACCTCGGATACAAGATAGAACTCAGTTCTTACTGGACTTCCTTACTCTACCAGACAAAAACAGAATTATAGACAGTCTAAGGTAAGGAATTACAGACAGTCTGAGGTAGGGAATTATAGACAGTCTTAGGTAGGGAATTATAGACAGTCTTAGGTAGGGAATTATAGACAGTCTAATTAAGGTAAGGAATTATAGACAGTCTAAGGTAGGGAATTATAGACAGTCTGAGGTAGGGAATTATAGACAGTCTAAGGTAGGGAATTATAGACAGACCTAGGATACAAGATAGAACTCAGTTCTTACTGGACTTCCTTACTCTACCAGACAAAAACAGAATTAAAGACAGTCTAAGGTAGGGAATTATAGACAGTCTGAGGTAGGGAATTATAGACAGTCTTAGGTAGGGAATTATAGACAGTCTTAGGTAGGGAATTATAGACAGTCTAATTAAGGTAGGGAATTATAGACAGTCTAAGGTAGGGAATTATAGACAGTCTAAGGTAGGGAATTATAGACTGTCTAAGGTAGGGAATTATAGACAGTCTAAGGTAGGGAATTATAGACTGTCTAAGGTAGGGAATTATAGACAGTCTAAGGTAGGGAATTATAGACAGTCTAAGGTAGGGAATTATAGACAGTCTAAGGTAGGGAATTATAGACAGTCTAAGTTAGGGAATTATAGACAGTCTAAGGTAGGGCATTATAGACAGTCTAAGATAGGGAATTATAGACAGTCTAAGGTAGGGAATTATGGACAGTCTAAGGTAGGGAATTATAGACAGTCTAAGGTAGGGAATGGCCAGACCTCTGATACAAGATAGAACTCAGTTCTTACTGGACTTCCTTACCCTACCAGACAAAAACAGAATTATAGACAGTCTGAGGTAGGGAATTATAGACAGTCTAAGGTAGGACAGGCATTTTCATGGTTGCATAACACGTGATATGCAAATAATCTAGTTTACATGAATCTCCTTCAAAAAACAAGGTAATTACTGTCTAATTCTACTTTTATATGAATTTATTTCAGGCCTATCATATGACTTATGTTATCAATTATTGATGGTAATTTATTCTGGTCAAGAACAGAGGTATACATGTATTCAAGAGACACTTAGGTAGATTTTTAAAATATTTTTTTCCATTTATGCACCATATCATAACATGTGATGAGCAAAGATTATTTTCTGTTCATTGACAAGTTTTCTATGAATATACCTCTGTTCTTGACCAGAATAGATTACCATCATATAATCGATAAAGATAGTCATATGATAGGCCTAAAATAAATTCATGTAAAAAAGATTTAGACAGTATTTACCTTGTTTAATGAAATAGGATTCTCCTGCACTAGATTATTTGCGCATCACGTGTTATGTAACTGTGATTTTTCAGATAACAACTTTTCTACTGACAAATATGCTGATGCTAGTGTTGGGAGTTGGATGGAGTAATCAAAGTCAATTAATCGGAAAGCCTTTCAATTGATTATCAGTTATTATCGGATTTTTATAATACACTGCAAAACTTTAATAAAAATGTTTCATGATTTGTCCATAACTTACTTTTTATTGACAGCAAATTTCATGGAAACTCAGCAAAATGTTTCATGCAAGTATGCATACTGACCTAAGTCAAAGGGAAAGGGCTTTCATAATGTTTCTGTAACTTGTGCCCAATCCCATTTCATCTATTGAAATAAATATGTTTAAACTAAGCCTAAGTCAAAGATGTGTATGCCAGTTGACTTAAATTATTAGTACGACATATGAACTGTTTCTCTAGCAAAAATATGGTTTAATGATGCAAATATTACATTCTAATAATGTTTTAAATTTCTTGTTTATAATCGATTATCAAAATCATAATCGATTATTGTAATTGGACGGGTCTTGCGACGATTTCCCCGACGTCAGCGATAATCAGCACAACTCTAGCTGATGTTCACTCTCACGTTTCATAAGGCTGATTAATTTTGTCCCAAATAATACATGTACATATTACTCAAGTAGCAAGTCTTAGCTAGCAGCATATGACTTTGTTACAAATAAAGCAAAGAGACCTAACAGCTCCTTGATATAGACTGTTTAAAATATTGCTAGATTAAGGATCCCGCTCCCTAAAAGAATACTTCCGGTTGAAATTTATGCATATTTTCATGATTTTCCGACATTTGCCGATTATTTCATAATCGGGAATCTTTGGGATGACGGAGTACGTCATTGTATGAGGAGTATTATCCCTAATTTTAGCAAGAAAAGTATGTGTAGCATTCTTTTTGAAGAGAACAAAAATTCTTATCTCTGGTATTTATTATTTAAAATGCATTAGGGGTTGAATACCTTAATTGAATTTTTGACTTCTCTATAATATACATTTGTATACATTTATATGCTTTCAGTGGAGGTCAGAAAAGAAGAGCATCCTTGGCTGTGGCCCTGTTACAGGAACCTGAACTCCTGATTCTAGATGAACCAACTGTAGGGGTGGATCCAATACTCAGAGAAAGGTAAATTAATCAACTGTAGGGGTGGATCAAATACTCAGAGAGAGGTAAATTAATCAAACTATAGGGGTGGATCCAATACTGTAGGGGTGGATCCAATACTCAGAGAAAGGTAAATTAATCAACTGTAGGGGTGGATCAAATACTCAGAGAGAGGTAAATTAATCAAACTATAGGGGTGGATCCAATACTTAGAGAAGGTAAAGTAGACTTAGCTACTGGTTCTTGACAGTCAAACTACATGTATAAGGTTGGATCCTAGGTTCAGCATGTTCAGAGAAATGTAAATTTTACTTTGTGTCTGAATTTCAATAATCAAACTGTAGGGGTGGATCCAACGTTGCTGACAATTAAACTGTAGGGATGGATCCAATACTCGGGTATGGTAAATTATACTTTGTTGCTGCTGATTCATGATGGTCAAATTGAAGATGTGGATTAGATATTCAGAGAATGATAGAATTAGACATACACTTTCAATAGACCATTTTCCGATCTTGTTAGAAAGCACAAAATGTCTGAGTCAACATCTTTTGGCGTTGTTTTACATTGTGACGTCACTGTTAAAAGACGCAATTCCATTGTGACGTAACAATGAAAAAGTGCACAAAAATTTCCTAACTCGGACATTTTCGTCATTTTGTCAGCCATTACGAATTTCGGCAAGTGGCCTAATTTTGGAGAACAAGCTGAATGGATGGATCTATGAGAAAGCTTTCCCCATCTTGATATCATTTTTTTTTTTTAGTTTTTCAGACGTGGGAGAAAAATAATCAATCACTGGAAGTGATATGTACAAAGAAATCCAACCCTCATGTCCGGGATTTACTTTTGTCAATGACTCAGGGAAGCCTCATCATGGTACAAGCAAATCCTGGGCACTTTGGGTTAGATTTCCTTGCTCATACCCGTTGAAAGATTCTATAAATTCACCAATCCAAATCAATTTTAGATACTTTGTAAATGAATATTGAATAAGGGGAGAACACCCATCAATATCAGAGTTAGAGGTCAAGGTCACTTGCAAGAGGTAGACTGCTACAAGCATAACAAGAGAGGCAAATGTTATGCAAAATTTGGGATTGTGTTCATGTACATCAATAGTTTAAACAATTATACGGTAGTATTTATTAATTTTGTTACAGGATTTGGGGTCATCTAACAGAGATAGCTCGTCACAGTTCTGGGATACAAACCACCATTATCATAACTACCCATTACATAGAGGAGGCCAGACAGGCTGATATGGTAAGATTTATGTTTAATGTGACTGCTTAAATTTGTGATGTTAGAGGATTTGGGGTCACCTAACAGAAATAGCTCGTCACAATTCTGGGATACAAACTACCATCATTATCACTACCCATCACATAGAGGAGGCCAGACAGGCTGATATGGTAAGATTTACTTTTAACGTGACTGTTTAAATTTGTAACGTTACAGGATTTGGGGTCACCTAACAGAGATACATTAACTTGTCACAGTATTACTACCCATTACATAGAGGAGGCCAGACAGGCTGATATGGTAAGATTTACGTTAAACATGACGGCTTAAATTTATGATGTTACAGGATTTGGGGTCACCTAACAGAGATAGCTCATCATAGTATTACCACCCATTACATAGAGGAGGCCAGACAGGCTGATATGGTAAGATTTACGTTTAATGTGACCGCTTGACTGCTTAAATTTGTGACGTTACAGGAATTGGGACAACCTAACAGAAATAGCTTATCATTTAATTTCCATTGTTATTATTAAGAAACGACGATTCTGATTGGCCGAGAAATTTTGTTGATACCTGTATCAACACAAAACGGAAGTACGCGCTTAGCAACGTCATAAGCAACGTCGTTAGCAACACGATTTCAAAGCTGCAAATAAACGTTCAAAAGCGACGTAATGAAATGATAAGTAATCAATGTAATATTTTTTTGGTTGATCGAGGTATCAACACCAAAAATTGAGGGAAAACTTTTGCATCTCGCGCTACGCGCACGATGCAGTTTTCCCTCAATTTTTGGTGTTGATACCTCGATCAACCAAAAAAATATTACAATGATTCCTTAAGTCACAGTATAACCACCCATTACATAGAGGAGGCCAGACAGGCTGATATGGTAAGGTTTACGTTAAACGTGAACGCTTAAATTTGTGACGTGTTTGTTCGATTTAATAATATGTTTTTATGCTCAGGCTGTTAGTCATTCTTACTAATGACTAATACTTTATTTCCATAAAAAAAAAACTTTAAAAAAGAAAAACCAGAGACATGTAAACAACACATACATTAATGACATTTATATTTAGTTTAACACAGAACATACAGAAGTATATGTTGTCTGACCCGTAGTGGTAGTGAGGCTCAAACCAGCAATCTTACGGTCACTGGCCTGATGCCCTTACCACTACACCACGGTGCCGACAACATAAAAAAAAAACTTAATGGGAATTCCAAAAATGCTGCCAAACATCTTGAAAGTTATTCTCTGATTTTGCTAATAGGATATAGATAATTTTGTCCACTTTTCTGATTATTTGAACAACTGTAAGTCAGACAAAAATATGAAATATTGGATTGAAATTGTAGATACATGTAAATGCATTTAAAAATATTTAGACTTTAGTTTAGTTTAGTTCAAGTCTGCTAATATTTCTCAAGTAATTAAGCTGAACATTTGCAGTATTTTGATTATATGCATCCAAAAACTCAAAGTTGCTGTTTGATGTTGAATGTTTTGATGTTGAATGTTTTGATGTTGAAGTTGGATTGTGTTGATATTGCAGGTTGGTTTAATGAGGGGTGGCAGGCTACTAGCAGAGGAGAATCCATACACACTCATGTCAAAATTCAACATTGATGTGAGTATCATTGATTTTTTCCTTATAATCATTATTCCCTGCATCTGTCTGTCTTTCCACTGGTCAGTAAGTCAATTTTCAGTTTCTCAGACTTTTTTGTAAACATTTGCTAACCATTATTCCCTGAATCTGTCTGTCTTTCCACCAGTCAGTAAGTCAGTTTTAAGTTTCTCAGACTTTTTTGTAAACATTGTTTCATGTTCAGTTATGTTGATCTGTATTTTCAGGGATTAATCTACCTCTGCGTCCTGCGTCTCTGACGCATAAAAATCGCTCAGGACCCATTGATTTCAGATCGCTGCGTCCCACTGTGCGCATTATTCACGTTCGTACAATGGGTCCGTTTTAGTTCATGACATGTTAACATAAATTAAACATTCAAAGTCGAGAAAGTGTATTTACAGTATCTATTTAGCTGTATAATGAGAAAATGTCTCTTGTTTACATTTTGACAGCTTTTTAAAACATAACAGACCTGTGATATTGTATGAGAAATCATTGTGGAGCAACATTTTTAAAAGTAATATGCAGTGCGAAGCATGTCTACTTCTTGATATAGTAATTCAGATGAAAAAATATGCAATATATTTATGAAAAATTCTTCCATTGTAAACTTAACATGACATTATGGATGAAATTTATTGAAATCGTTAATTTACACCATAAGCGTACCGTCTTTGTATACCGTATAGAATTGGTTTGTTTGGATAACGTTTTACTATGCACATGTACGAAGCATGTACGAAGCATCGCTAATTTACTAAACAAACAATCAATATACTTAATTCGGCAAAATAAGGTTAGACATTTATTTTGTGGTACTTATATAAAGATCTCAATGACATAAAACGCCGTGAGCAGTTCAGCTCACTTTTATTCGCAAACTTAAAACGCCGCGAAAAAAAGAAGGTTTGCAGATATTGGGACGCATTTATTTCTGCTTGGACCCATTGTTTTGGCTGGGGACCCATTGGCCAAGTTTCAGTGGGTCCAGAGGACCCATAAAGATCAAATTGTAGATTAATCTCTGTATTTTGATATTGTAGAGTTTAGAGACCATATTTCTCAAGTTGTGCCATGTGGATCAAGGTGGATCCAGCAATGATGACCAATGTGAACAAGTTCAGGTTAGTCTATACAAGATTTAAGGTAGAGTTACACCAAACAAGTAGTACATGTAAGTTGCATTCATGTACATATACATGTACTTGCCATATTTTTGAGACAAGAGTGTGTAATACTTTACCCCCCTTTGTTGGATGCCATACACATACATTGTAAATGCGTCTCCGGTGAGTTTTGCTCGGAGGGTATATACAGTACAACAAGATCAGAGGCTATATTTTATTTTTGTCCCCTACCGGCTCGCCATGTCATCACAATGCTTTTACCTCGGACAAACAAGCTTCGAACCTCGGTCAAACATGGAAATTGCATTGTGACGTCATGGAATTTCTCAAAATTTTCCCGCGTTTGGAAGGGCCAGTTGACATCATAATGATGGTCATCTAGATAAACAACCTTAGACAAGGGAACACACAAGAATACACACACCATTGGGATGAGCAGTCTACCAAAGTAGGCACATGGAAAGGCTGATAACAACACTTGCCATTTCATCGAAAAATATTGAAATTCAAGGAAGATAGCATCTTGGCGCCTTTCCTCCAATGCTATTTTGAACATATATATATATATAGATTATAATTTGGATATGCTACTGACCGGACCCTACAGGAATTTTGCAGCTGCGCACTCTCTGTAAAGTAAATGCAGAAATTTAAATTCTAAAAATAACACAAGAGGGCGCTAGTGAAATTAATTTGGACTGCTTATGAAGAGCACTTTGGCTGAAAGCATCACTGATGAGAATTTAATATTCGAAATATGTGTCTGGTGCATGAAAATTGGTTGAAATTTTCTTCAAGAAGGTATAGAGTTGGAACCCTTCCACATTATTACAAGAAAATGAAGAGAAACCAATGTGCACTTAGTAACAACTTTGGATGGCAATTGATAGCCACTTAAAGAAACATGTCAGATTTCATGAACAAATATGACAGCAGAAAATCTGAAAATTTCTCATTTTAATTTATTGTTTGTAAATATTGTTTCAAAATTTTATTTAGTCTATGTTTGGTGTCTTTGGTACAGTTTCTCTTGTCCAGACATGTATATCTATTCAGTTGATAAATTGATTGTTTAATATGTAATTTGTGAATAATTTCAATTTTTCTTTTAGATATTGAACATAGAAAATTGTGCAGACAAAAAGCCCCTAACTACATCAAGTCCAAACGAGAGGACCCCATTATTGGTCCAGGGCAGAGAAAACTTCACAGACTTTGACCAGTCAAATTCATCTATATGTGGTTAGCAATTTAGTATTTACATGTACATGTATGAAGTAAGGTTTAATTTGGTGTTAATGTCGTAAGAATTGGTAATTATGATAAGATTAAACATACATGTATTTATTGCAATCAAATACAATGTACATGTATATACATTGCATGGAATTAGGCACAAGTTGTCTAAGGACACGTTGTCTAACTTAGCTATTGCCCTCTTCGAATTACATGTATGTTATGAGGCAGGGTTTTTTGTTATTTTGGGGAAGGTGCCTGTGCCTGTCCCATTTGGGAAAAATTGCAACAATTTTTGCTGAAATTGGGAAAATTTTTATACGAATTCTGACCAAAGACTAATCATTTATTAACACAGGCAACATTCTTGTTTCACTCCTTTTTAAGCTTTAATGTACTAGTCAGTGGAACACTTTATGCAAATATAAAGCACGAAAAAAAAACAGAACCGAAAATTTCGTGATGCGGTGGTGCCTGAGAAACGAAATTATAGATAATTCATTTATTTTTGCCTTACATTAGTTTAAGCTTAACCAAATTGCTGTTTTGATTGGTCGAAAGTATCAATTCTATCTTCTGATTGGTTTATTTTCAGAGCCTCCTGTGACAGTTACTAACAATAGTAGATGTAGATGTCCCATAGGTCTGCCCTCCATCAGTAATATATTCGCTCAATTTATCAAGAATATGACTCTAATGAAGAGAAACATAGGGTAAGAAAAATGTGCATGTACATGTTTATCTATATGAACTTAAAGTTAGTTCAAAGCTAAGTACATGTAGGGATGAGCAGAGATTGTAAAACGTACAATACACTCATATCATTATTAACGAGGCTGTGTCTAATTAGAAAATGATGAACTTCTACCCAAGGTATTTTGACTAAATTCGGATCATATAATTGCAGTATTATAAAATTCATTTTATGGGAAAGAAAATAGAAGTTGACCGTTCAGTATTATGTAGGGGTCATCTCAAAGATAATGGCATCTTACAATGAGACCTTATGGAGTTTTACTGCAAAATAATGATTTTTCTTAAATTTTTTATATTTCTGCGCAAGAGATTTAATTAAATTCATGTTATTTATTTGTTGTATTTCAAATATCATTTTAAGAAAAAGAAATTGAAATTTCACTGTCATCAAATTTTTCTAATTGTACTCGGCCTCGTTAAATGATCAGGAATTATTTTTATTATTTCCGATTGGCGGAGACACAGTTTGATAGAATGAACCTCAAAGTGAGTTGACTGCTAATGCTCCAAAGCGGTCTTATATAATATAGATAATGTAGACCAGATGTGACGTCACAATATCCAGTGCGCGTTGTAGTGTTAGATATGTTGACTTCCCTTACTATTACAATGTGATTTATGCTAAAAAATCCTGGTAATATAATGAAGCCATTATTGCTTGTTGATTTCGGTCTACTCATGACTATACAAACCTAGTTACCTTGATCTTCGGTCTCGGTCAGTCGATACCTGACCAGGTCTGTATAGTCACGAGTAGACCAAAATCAAACCTGGTAACCTCGGCTTTTGGCGATGGTAAACCGATACCCCTTAAGAGTCCTGATAATCGTAGAGACTCTACATATTCATGTGTTAAGAGTTCTGATAATCGTAGTGTTATGGGTCAGAATACCCCAAAACGCCAGCAAAAATCAGACAAAGACAGAATATAAATTTACAAGTTTAATTATGTACAAAATATATATATATAAAACGATTACAACTCACAATACAATGTCCGTATCAAAGTGTCCGTTACGGTCCACAAAGTCTATCGAATGTATGGTTTCCGGTAATCACAAACGTTCTCGAAAGATCGGTGTCCAAACGTTGTTAAATGGATTAAAGTCTCAACAAATAAAGTGTCCCAGTATATCAGAATAGATGAATGAATCGTGTCTACGAATGTGTACGAATGTCCCCTTAACACAGTTCCTCAGAGGTATTTATACTTAATAACAATGAATTAACCAGAAGCTTCTAGAACAATGACTCATTACACATGATTAACAATAGAGTAAATTCTAGAAATCACAACCATGTGATGATAATGATGTAACATAGAACATACTGGAATATTCTCTAATGAAATAAAGATGACATAGTAAAATCTAGAAAGAATTATTATGAAAGCATTAAATAACATGACTAAGTACATGTGCACCTACACATAAAGTAAAACTAAAATAATACATGACCCACAACACCTCCCCCCTTAAAAAAAGTTTGAATGTCAATGAAAACTTAGGTGGTAAATTCTACAAAAAACACTCATGAAACTCTCGATAGTGCATCTGCAATCACATTGTCTTTGCCCCTGATATGGTTAACAATGATATTGTACTCTTGCAACAATAAACTCCACCTTGTAAGTCTTTGATTCTTGTTTGACATTTTGTGCAAAAATGTGAGAGGGTTGTGGTCAGTAAATACAAGAATGGGATGTAAAGTAACATTCAAATAAACATCAAAATGTTGTAAAGCTAACAATAATGCAAGACACTCTTTTTCAATAGTAGAGTAATTCTTTTGACATTTTGTCAATTTCTTTGAAAAATAACAAACAACTCTATCTACACCATCATCATTTTCTTGAAACAAAGCAGCCCCGATTCCTACGTCACTGGCATCAACAGTAAGCTTGAATTGCTTATCAAAATTTGGAGCTGACAGGACAGGACTATTCATAAGAACACATTTGATTTTCTTAAAAGATTCGTCACATTCATTGGTCCATGCAAAATTCACTCTCTTTTGTAACAGATTGGTAAGTGGACCAACAACTGACGAGAAATTTGGACAAAATTTTCTGTAAAATCCTGCCATTCCCAAAAATCTCATTATCTCTTTCTTATTGGTAGGAATCGGGAACTTTGAAATAGCTTCCACCTTGGCCATGATAGGAGTAACAAAACCTTGACCTACTTTGTGACCCAAATATTCTACAGTCGCATGACAAAATTCACTTTTCGCAAGGTTCACTGTAAGGTTTGCTTTCGCCAGTATGTCGAAGAAGGTACGCATGATTCGGAGATGGTCATTCCAGGTGTCGCTGTAGATGATGACGTCATCGATGTACGCCTCGCATCCTTCGAGATGATTTAGGAGCGAATGAATCATCCTCTGGAATGTGGCTGGTGCGTTTTTCATACCAAAGGGCATTACTTTATATTGGTATAGCCCATCTGGAGTCGCAAATGCCGATATTTCTCTGGCTCTCTCGGTAAGCGGGACCTGCCAATAGCCTTTGAGCAAGTCAAATTTACTGACAAATTTTGCACTGCCAATTTTATCGATACAGTCATCGATTCTTGGGATCGGATAAGAGTCAGTTTTGGTGACTGAATTGACTTTTCTAAAGTCCGTACACAATCGGTAAGTTCCGTCTGGCTTCGGAACCAGAATACATGGGGAACTCCAATCACTATTGCTGAGTTCAATAATGTCATTTTCGAGCATGTATTGAATTTCTTTCCGCATGTATTGAAGCTTTATCGGGTTTAACCGATAGGGATGCTGTTTGATAGGTGACGCATCACCCACAATGACGTCATGATGAGATGCATTCGTCTTTTTTGGAACGTCCGGAAAGATGGTCGTATATTCCCGCATTAATTGGTGCACTTCCTCTTTTTGATGCACGGTCAAATGTCCGAGTTTCACTTCCGGATTTGTCAGAATTTCAGAATTCTTCAAACGGACACTTTGAGCGAAGTCTTTTTCGACAGTTTCTTCATTACATTCAAGTTCAACACAATTTTCTAATGTATTTACATTGGCCAAAGTGGAAACTGGTTTTACAAAATTTCGGTCACTTCTATCAAAATACTCTTTCAACATGTTAACATGACACACTCTTTTTTCTTTTCGCCGACCTGGTGTCTTAACCACATAGTTAACATCACTAATTTTACTCTCAATCTCATAAGGACCGAAATATCTAGCTTGCAAAGGATGACCAGGGATAGGCAAAAATACAAGAACTTTATCGCCTGGTTTAAAAACTCTGTTTCTAGCATCTTTGTCATACCATGTTTTCATTTTCATTTGTGATGTTTTGAGATTTTCTTGAGCCAATTTGCAAGCATTATATAATTTCTCTTTGAAATTAGACACGTAGTCTAAGAGATTCAAATCGCTAGTCTCAGTCAACCATTTTTCCTTCAATAACTTCAATGGCCCCCTGACCGTATGCCCAAAAACTAGCTCAAAGGGACTGAACCCCAGGGACTCCTGAACCGCTTCTCGTGCCGCAAACAACACGAGGTGAACCCCTTCATCCCAGTCTTTTCCATACTGGTGACAATATGTTTTCATCATAGTTTTAAGGGTTTGATGAAAGCGTTCAAGAGCCCCCTGAGACTCAGGATGGTACGCAGAAGACTTATACTGCCTGATACCTAGCTCATGCATAACCTGCTGAAACAACCCTGACATAAAATTCGAACCCTGATCTGACTGAATAGCCTTGGGAGCACCTACGAAACTGAAAAACTTTGTAAGGGCCTTAACTATGGTCTTTGCCTTAATATTCCTAAGAGGTATGGCTTCAGGAAACCTAGTCGAAGTACACATAATTGTCAGTAAGTACTGATTCCCTGACCTAGTCCTAGGCAAAGGACCTACACAATCAACTAACACCCTACTAAAAGGTTCCTCAAAGGCTGGAATGGGTTGGAGGGGAGCAGGTGGTATAACTTGATTGGGTTTACCTACCATCTGACAACTATGACAAGACTTACAAAACTCAGACACATCTTTTCTCAACTTAGGCCAGTAAAAGTGACTTAAAATCCTATTATAAGTCTTATTGACACCTAAATGACCTGCCATGGGTGTGTCGTGAGCTAAACTCATGATGTCCCCGCGATACGCTACTGGAACCACTATCTGGTGAACGACCCGCCACACGTCATTAGGGGGTGCATCGGGTGGTCTCCATTTCCGCATAAGGATGCCATCTTGTATGTAGAAGCACTCTCCGACTTTGTCCGCTTCTTCTCGGGGAAGGGCCCTCTTACTTAGTCGGATGATCTCCGGATCTTTAGTTTGCTCGGAGAGGAGCTGCTCACGGCTTAAGGCATCTGTATCTTTGTCTAATGGCGGATGGGAATCATCACCGGGTACTGTCGGAGACTTGTCAACATGAAGTGGTACTGATGTCTCAGGTACGCTGTCATCAATGGTAGACATGAATGTGTCAGAAAGGTCTATATTTTCGGAGGGATGGTCCTCGTTAAGTGCAGAAGTACTCTCAGCCTCTTTTAGTCTGTTCCTGGCCATCGCCCTGGTAACTGCGCAGGCTGGGTACAAGTCGTCGTCTTCATCATCGGACACGACATCGGACGTGATTTTCTCACAAACAATCGGATCGGCTACCACTTTGCCGCCAGCTAAATCGTTGCCAAGCAACAAGGAAACGCCTTGAACGGGAAGAGTAGGTCGAACACCTACGATAACAGGTCCAGTAATTAAGTCTGACTTCAAATAAATTTTATGAAGGGGAACATCAATGACGCCTAGCTCCACACCCTGTAATAAAACTGACCTACCAGTAAAAGTGTGCTCAGACAAAGGCAATGAACCCTCTAACAATAAAGTCTGGGCAGCACCAGTATCTCTCAAAATCTGAACAGGCAACGCTTCGCTAGAATCACTGAGTGAAACAAATCCCTGTGACAAAAAGGGCTTATAATGATCCTCCACAAAATCATCAGAACTGGACTTAGAACCCTGAATCTCAGGAGTGTCAGAACAAATCGAATCTAAGGCTTTCCTATCATTTCTAACAGACGCACAGGCCTGTGACTTAAGTTCTTTTTTCTTCTTAAGCTTCAAACACTCACCAATAACATGACCTTTTTTCTTACAATAATTGCATGTAGGAAGCGACCCCACCCCTGGGGAAGCCTCAGAACGCTCGGACCTAGGACCGGACGTAGAACCACCTTGAGATGGTGACTGGGAACTAATGGACGACTGAGACTCTTGTAAATTTTTCTTTGGAAAATCTGACGTTTTTGCGCTATCGCTAGATTGAGTTTTGGACACGAAATTTTTCTTATGAGTGAGAGCATACGTATCAGACAAAACAGCGGCTTCTTCAAGAGTTTTAACATTTTTGTCTTCCAAATGAGTTCTTAAATCTTGATGTACACACTCTTTGAACTCTTCTATCAGAATTATTTGACGCAAATTGTCAAATGAATTGGGAATTTTCTTAGATCGAAACCACTGGTCAAATAAATCTTCTTTTTCTCGAGCAAATTCAACATATGTTTGATTTTCAAACTTTTTGTACTTTCTAAACTTTTGTCTGTACGCCTCAGGTACTAACTGATATGCTCTCAAAATCGTGTCCTTGACCTTGTCATAGTCTGAACTCTCAGCAATACTGAGCGCCGAGTACACTTCAGCCGCTTTGCCAATAAGTACGCTTTGTAACAAAGTTGGCCAAAAATCACGTGGCCACTTCAGATTGGCCGCGATTTTCTCAAAATGTGGAAAATATTTGTCCACGGACTTTTCTTGAAATTTTGGTACTAATCTGATGTTTTTGGCGGCGTCGAATTCAGACTTAACAGGCGAAGGAACAGGATTTTCCTTAGCGCTTTTCTCTAATTTTAACTTTTCTAACTCAAACTGGATTTCTCTCTCTTGCATACGTTCCTGTTTCTCTCTTTCAAATTGTCTTTCTTTTTCTTCTCTTTCAAATTGTCTTTCTTTTTCTTCTTTTTCAATTTGAAATTGTCTTTCTTTTTCTTCTTTTTCAAATTGTAATTGTATTTTCATTTTCTCTAATTCAAACTCATATTTCGACATTTTGGTTTCGCTTGAAACAGGTTCAACAGGAAAATCGTATGACGAAAAGATTTCCTTAGCTAAAAGCTCTTTAGCCACAATATTTCTAATTTCTTGTTTTCTCATAGAAGATTTTACATCTAACTTCAAGTGAAGACCTAAACCAATCAAATCATCTTTTTTCAATGATTCGAACTCATCTACAGTCGGCGATTTCAAAAATTCAGTGACCGAAAATACCATAATTGATTTCTGCTGGCAAAAGTTTTGAGAATTTTCCTTTTTTCAAAAAACGAACTTTATGTAAAGTGCAAATATGCAGAGATTACTATCCCGGACGAGCCCCCAATTCTGTTATGGGTCAGAATACCCCAAAACGCCAGCAAAAATCAGACAAAGACAGAATATAAATTTACAAGTTTAATTATGTACAAAATATATATATATAAAACGATTACAACTCACAATACAATGTCCGTATCAAAGTGTCCGTTACGGTCCACAAAGTCTATCGAATGTATGGTTTCCGGTAATCACAAACGTTCTCGAAAGATCGGTGTCCAAACGTTGTTAAATGGATTAAAGTCTCAACAAATAAAGTGTCCCAGTATATCAGAATAGATGAATGAATCGTGTCTACGAATGTGTACGAATGTCCCCTTAACACAGTTCCTCAGAGGTATTTATACTTAATAACAATGAATTAACCAGAAGCTTCTAGAACAATGACTCATTACACATGATTAACAATAGAGTAAATTCTAGAAATCACAACCATGTGATGATAATGATGTAACATAGAACATACTGGAATATTCTCTAATGAAATAAAGATGACATAGTAAAATCTAGAAAGAATTATTATGAAAGCATTAAATAACATGACTAAGTACATGTGCACCTACACATAAAGTAAAACTAAAATAATACATGACCCACAACAGTAGAGACTATACATATTCATATGTTAAGAGTCCTGATAATCATAGAGACTCTACATATTCATATGTTAAGAGTCATGATAATCGAAGAGACTCTACATATTCATATGTTAAGAGTCCTGATAATCGTAGAGACTCTACATATTCATATGTTAAGAGTCCTGATAATCGTAGAGACTCTACATATTCATATGTTAAGAGTCCTGATAATCGTAGAGACTCTACATATTCATATGTTAAGAGTCCTGATAATCGTAGAGACTCTACATACATGTATTCATATGTTAAGAGTCCTGATAATCGTAGAGACTCTACATATTCATATGTTAAGAGTCCTGATAATCGTAGAGACTCTACATATTCATATGTTAAGAGTCCTGATAATCGTAGAGACTCTACATACATGTATTCATATGTTAAGAGTCCTGATAATCTTAGAGACTCTACATATTCATATGTTAAGAGTCCTGATAATCCGGACTTGATAACTGTATAGGTAGAATCATTCCCTGTGTATAAACCTTCGCCTTTTTGCTGTCAGCCTTGTATGACGAAAGTTAGTCTAAAAAAACAAAATGCATAATTCAAAAGCAACAGCAACAGGTCTGCGAACCCTTGTACAGGCAAAACCCTTTACTTTTATAAAACTGCAGAAGAATTTACCCGCAAATGTTGGGTTCTACATGTATTTATAAAGTACAAGGCCGGGTTAGCACAGTGGTTAAGCGCTCGCTTCTCACCTCAAAGATCCCGGGTTCGAATCCCAGATTCGGCGAAGGGTCCTATGTGGAAGGGTAGGTTGTCCCCCACCCAGGCCTCTGCAGGGTTTTTTTCTCCGAGTACTCCGGTTTCCTCCTGCTTCTTGGACCCCCTCACACCAACATCTGAGCCAACGTGAGACATTAATATAAGTTGTGTAACTTGTTTGTTAAACGTTGTAAAATAAATAGAGTTTTAAAAGTACACGTATCATTGATCTATGATTTTAGTTTTTAGCTCACCTCGACGAAGTTGAGTGAGCTTATGCTATAACCCTACGCGTCCGCGTCCGCGTCCTCGTCCGCGTCCGCGTCCGCGTCCGCGTCCGTGTCCGCGTCCGTGTCCGCGTCCGGTTAAGAAGTTTGGGGTAGCTCAGTATCTGACAAAGTACTAATGCTACAGTAACCAAACTGGCACAAGTGATTCATCTTTGGATGCTGAGGTGAACCCATGCATCGGATGCAGCATCTGACCTACATTTTCCGCTTGAGTGACTTGGTTAAGAAGTTTGGGGTAGCTCAGTATCTGACAAAGTACTAATGCTACAGTTACCAAACTGGCACAAGTGATTCATCTTTGGATGCTGAGGTGAACCCATGCATCGTATGCAGCATCTGACCTACATTTTCCGCTTGAGTGACTTGGTTAAGAAGTTTGGGGTAGCTCAGTATCTGACAAAGTACTAATGCTACAGTAACCAAACTGGCACAAGTGATTCATCTTTGGATGCTGAGGTGAACCCATGCATCGGATGCAGCATCTGACCTACATTTTCCGCTTGAGTGACTTGGTTAAGAAGTTTGGGGTAGCTCAGTATCTGACAAAGTACTGATGCTACAGTAACCAAACTTGCACAAGTGATTCATCTTTGGATGCTGAGGTGAACCCATGCATCGGATGCAGCATCTGACCTACATTTTCCGCTTGAGTGACTTGGTTAAGAAGTTTGGGGTAGCTCAGTATCTGACAAAGTACTGATGCTACAGTAACCAAACTTGCATAAGTGACTCATCTTTGGATGCTGAGGTGAACCCATGCACCGGATGCAGCATCTGACCTGCATTTTATGCTTGAGTGATTTGGATAAGAAGTTTGGGGTAGCTCAGTATCTAACAAAGTACTAATGCTACAGTAACCAAACTTGCACAAATGATTCATCTTTGGATGCCGAGATGGACCCATGCATCGGATGCAGCATCTGACCTACTTTTTCCACTTGAGTGATTTTGCCTTTAAAAGCCAATATTGAGCAAAGTATAAGTGCTACATGTACCAAACTTGCATATTGGATGTATCTTTGATCAAACTTTCATAAAATGACCTTGACCTACTTTTTCTGCTTGAGTGATTTTGCCTTTAAAAGCCAATATTGAGCAAAGTATAAGTGCTAGATGTTCCAAACTTGCATATAAGATGTATCTTTGATCAAACTTTCATAAAATGACCTCGACCTACTTTTTCCGCTTGAGTGATTTTGCCTTTAAAAGCCAATATTGAGCAAAGTATAAGTGATACATGTACCAAACTTGCATATTGGATGTATCTTTGATCAAACTTTCATAAAATGACCTTGACCTACTTTTTCCGCTTGAGTGATTTTGCCTTTAAAAGCCAATATTGAGCAAAGTATAAGTGATACATGTACCAAACTTGCATATTGGATGTATCTTTGATCAATCTTTCATAAAATGACCTCGACCTACTTTTTCCGCTTGAGTGATTTTGCCTTTAAAAGCCAATATTGAGCAAAGTATAAGTGATACATGTACCAAACTTGCATATTGGATGTATCTTTGATCAATCTTTCATAAAATGATCTTGACCTACTTTTTCTGCTTGAGTGATTTTGCCTTTAAAAGCCAATATTAAGCAAAGTATAACTGCTACATGTACCAAACTTGCATATTGGATGTATCTTTGATCAATCTTTCATAAAATGACCTTGACCTACTTTTTCCGCTTGAGTGGTTTTGCCTTTAAAAGCCAATATACATGTACTAAGAAATATGTTTGAATTGAATTTTGCTGTCATGAGGTGAGCTTTGTAATCTGTGATTACCTATGTTTTTTCTTCAAATCATTATATTTCTTTTGCAGGTTTTTGTTATTTCAGTTTATTTTGCCATCAATACAAATCATATTATTTTGTGTGTGTATCGGGGGAGATCCCACGAACCTCAACATCGCCATAGTGAATAACGAGACTGCAGGAGGACTGGGGAGCCTCTTTATAGAAAAACTGGATACTAGTACTATAAATAAGGTAAACGTAGAGAGGATGTGGTGTTATGATCGTTGACGTCGCGATATCGTGATGTGACGATAGTCGCCGACTTTCGATATCACGGCCAATTGTGCCTCACATGAAATTCATATGAAATGAGCATCATGTAAATTTCACATGAAAGTTCATGTAAAATTCATATAAATTTCACATAAGATTTATGTGAAAAATATTTCACATAAATTTCCTTCACATGAATTTCACATGAATTTTTCTAAGTGACCTTCACAGGAAACTTAATTCACATAACATCCATGTAAAAATCTTCACATGAATTTCATGTGAAAAATTTCATATAAATTTCATGTTCGTGCTCATTTCACATAAATTTCATGTGAACTTTCATGTAAAGTTCATGTAAATTTCACATGAATTTCATATGAGGCACAATTGGCTGATTACAATATTCAATTAAGATTTTAATAATTGATTATAATGGTGAAATAAAAAACATGACAGGAATGCTATATTTGCATAAGAAAAAAAGGTAATTTTTGCTAATGAAACATTTCATGAGTCATACTAATAACTTCAGATGAATGATGTCATTGATTTGGGTCCGTATGCATACTCCAAAGAAACATTTTGCTGAGTTTCTGTAAAAAATGCAGTAGTCAATGTAAAGTAATTTATGTACAAATCATGAAGTATGTTTCAGTTTGACAATATAATATAAGAATCTGATTATGATCGATAATCTACGAAAGGCTTATCCGATTAATCGATTTAAATTTTTCCATCCAATTCCCAACGCTATGAGTGTGTGAGGCTTATTTGTTATACCCTTATCAGTATATCTATATACATTTTGTAAAATCCCCATAGGAAAAATGCCTATAAATTTGAATATTTGACCAAGCAGTCAATATTGGCCCTAGGGCAACAGTTAAAAAACTATTGACCAATATGTCACATCCTTTATGACGTCACGTCATTCACGATGCTATAAACTCTACCCTTTTTTTCCGCGCTCTTTCTCTTATAGACAAAAATGAACATAAACATGCCGGCTCAATCGGTTTGTTGCTGTAGTATTGAAGTAAGTTATAACAAAACAATTATTGACTGGGAATGAGGGTAATATATGATTTGTTGGACCTGAAAATAAAATATTGCCCTCATTCCCAGTCAATAATTGTATAATTATGCCCTCATTCCCAGTCAATAATTGTATAATATTGCCCTCATTCCCAGTCAATAATTGTATAATATTGCCCTCATTCCCAGTCAATAATTGTATAATATTGCCCTCATTCCCAGTCAATAATTGTATAATATTGCCCTCATTCCCAGTCAATAATTGTATAATAGTGATGTGGTCCTCATAGTTTGGATGTGGATGATAAGCTAATAAGCCTGTTTCACGTAACTGCGTGCCTAGCGTTTTGTGGACGGCAAGTACCGACTTTCATGACGTCACAGTTAAAAACTGTTTGTCTTTTACGTCATATTGCAGGAAAGTTTCTTATTTTGCCGTCCAAAACAACTAGACCGCAGTTATGTGAAAAAGGCTTATACATGAAAAGATCATACTGTGACATTGTACATTTAAATCAGTTTCATTGATCATACCTGTCAACTCTGAAATCTTAAAAAGAGGGAATCTTCCTCCTTGGCACTTGAAAAAGAGGGAGATTGTGCACGAATCCATTTTGCTACATTTTTAACAAATCGCGACATTTTGCACAAAACCAATTTTCAAATAATTTCATTTATAAAACAATGAAACATGTATCAATAATTTATTGCATTCTATACATGTTTTTTTTTGCATTTTGTCGTGCAATTTCTCATGAAATGCTCTAAATGTCGCTATTAAGAGTTATTCTTCTTTGGTAAATATGCCAAAAGAGGGAGAAAGAGAGTGATTGGGCCAAAAAGAGGGAGATTTTGGTCTCCCTCGAGGGAGAAATGCCAAGGAGGGAGATGATATCAAAAAGAGGGAGTCTCCCTCCAAAAGAGGGAGAGTTGACAGGTATGATTAGACAACTCTTACACCTAGAAGCATATCAGGACATAGTTCATAATGTACAATGACAAAAGTAGACTTACTTTTAAATCTTAATTATTTATACTTTCAGGTAATACACAAGGATATGAACGCAGCCCTGGCATCGGTTAGAGATGGTGATGCGTGGGGTGTTATAGCGATAGGGGCTAATTTTACCACAGATCTTATAGCGAGGTACAATTTTTAGCTCGCTGGGACGAAAAAGTCCGCAGAGTTAATGCCATACCCTCATCATCGTCGTCGTCGTCCGTAGACAAAACTTTAACCTGGGCTATATCTCTTGAACTATAAGGGTTAGGGCTTTGATATTTCACATGTAGATACCTTGTGACGAGACCTTTCATTTGAGACCATGACCTTTGACCTAGTGACCTTGACCTTGGACTTCAACCTACTTTTCAAAAACTTTAACCTGGTTTCTGCATAGGGGAGCTATGTAGTCTTTGTTTACCCTATGTTATAACTCATCTAGTGTGCTATTGTCATAGAATGTCACCTATTGTATGTTTTGGGTTGTTATTACTATCTACAACAGTATAGATTGGTAAACTTACATGTAAAAATTTCAATTTCTTTTGGACTTTAAAACAGTTTCCCCAATAATTAATGTTTGCATATCATATAGTCTACCAGTAAGTTTAATAGTACATGAACAGCACAAAAAGGGTAAAAATAACCATGTTAGCAATTCAGTCAATGTCGGATCCATCCAATAAAGGGCAAATGCACGTCACTTGAAAAAAGAAATATAATGATAAATTGTTCAAAATGGTACAAGTGACTATGTCACTAAAACATCTGTATTTCTTCTTTAAAGGTACTCAAATATCTCAGGGATCAATAATCAGACCATAGATGGCAGCAGTGTACATCTATATTTAGACATGACGAGTAAGTATACTGTTAATGTAGTTACTTTTGCTTTGGGAAACATTCACAATATTAACATCTCTACCTTTGTAAGAATTCAGAAAGGTGTTTTTTTTTGCATGGGGGGTGGGGGGGGGGAGGTTGCAAAAATGTCCACGCTCGCAGTAAAAAGAAAAGGCCCAATTTTTTGTACTAGAGTACATGTACATGTAAATTTACTGAATGATACCTCTAGTAATAGGCTAGATTTCCTGCCTTAAAGTTTTGAGTTGAGTTACAGAACTGACGTCTTTTTCACTTTGAGAATCTACCCTCTGTTTCTGTGTGTAACCTTCCCGTGATTGTCATATCATCATTTCGATAAATTCAATACAATAGTAAAAATGATATGTTTAGGAACTGCTACAGTGAATCATCTTAACCTAGTTATCTTTAGATGACCTTGACCTTGTTTTTTTTTTTAGATCAGCAGATAGCCTTGACCTTGGAACAGTCAGTAGCCCAGACGTTCCAAGCTTTTGCAGGAGTATTACTCCAGACCTTCCATCAGAACCCTGCACTTGCCCAGCTCCCTGTTGTGGTATGGTATATGATTTGACTGATTAAGCCCCCCTCCCCCCCCCTAAACAAAGCTTGGGGGTATAAAGGAATCACCCTGTCCGCCCGTCCGTCTGTCCAACCTTGTCCAGAGCATAACACCTCCCCTGTGGATGGATTTCAATAATATTTCACAGAAATGTTTCTTAGGACCGAAGGATTTGTCATGACCTGGAAACAAGGTCATAAGTCAAAGGTCAAGGTCAAGAGACACAGTTAGTAAAAAAAATTGTATGGAATATAGCTTCTTCTGCTTTTATGGGTTTCAATGATATATCACAGAGACATTTCTTAGGACCTAAGGGTGTGTCATGACCTTGCACCAAGGTCATAGGTCAAAATTCAGGTCACAATAGACATCATTAGTAAAACCTTTTCCAGATCATAAGTCCTCCCCCTGTGAATGGATTTCAATAACATTTCACAGAAATATTCCTTTGGACCTTGAATCAAGGTCAAAGGTCAAGAATACAATAGACACCATAAATTAAACATTGTCCGGGGCTATAACTCCTCCCCCTACGGATGGATTCCAATAATATTTCACAGAAACGTTTCTTGGGACCTACGTGTGTGTCGTGACCTTGAACATAGGTCAAAGATCAAAGGTCATAATAATCATCATGTTCACAGTCTTGTCCAGGGCATAACTCCTCACCCGTTTATGGATTTCAATAATATTTCATATAATGTGTACAAACAATCATGGATGTGGACTTTTGAATACTTACATGTATATGTACATGTTTTATAACTATCAAAGATGTAAATTTTATAGTGAAATATGGAGAGAAGATTTGCACATCCTTCCAATATCCTGGTGTCACCATATTAGTTTGTCATGTACCACCATAGTATTGGTGTCACCATAGTAATTTGCCATCATAGTGTGACATCGTAGCTTTTTTTTATCATAGTTGTGTGCCACTATAGCCATGTGTCACCAAAGCCTTGAAGTTTACACATTTTATACATATACATATTCGCTATTTTCGAAAACCAGAGTTACTTCCCATTTGAGACGGTATCTGACGTAAACTGATTATGACGTCATTAAATTCTATGGAAACAGTCCTAAAAGTCTGGGAAATGACGGTATAAAATCGACGTTACCATACCAATTTCATGGCGTCACAATGGTTTTACATCAGATACCGTCTGTAAGGGGAAAAAACTCTGTATTCTGCAAAGACTCAATACTTAATAGATCTCTTTGATACCCATATACTATTTACTACATCTAATTTCAGCTGGAGGACCCTATATATGGGAGTAGAAAACCAAGTTTTACCAACTTTATGGCGCCTGGTATTATACTCAGGTATGTTATTAAGGTATCCGTTATACAATAGAGTCATTTGACATAGCGTTTTAATCATCTCCATTGTAAAGTATGGTAAATTTTATGCCTGGTAAGGTATTGTAAAGTACATATTTTCTGAAAGGTAATGATACCCCAAGTACACATACATGTATAAGACTCCCAGGTCTGAAAAAATCAAAGGAGAAAAACTCTTGTACAACTTTGTTATTTTGCATATGTTACATCATGTGTACATAGAGAAAATAGACAATTTAAATGCTTTATCAGTTATTCCCCTTTGTTTTTCTGGCCCAAAAGATATCATTTCTGAGCTGTCGGCATTATAGCCTTTAAGAAAATATATAGTTTATAATACCTTACCAGGCATGAAAAAATGCCCTATTGTACATCAGATATCTTAATATACATGCACATGTACACATGAACCGTATCTGTCTGTATGTCTGTCTGTCTATCTCCCTCTCTCTTGTTTATACAGCATGCACATCAGTGCAATATTAGTCTGTAAAGTGAAATTAAAACAAGTTATTTACAGTTAAAAACAAAGTGCATTCCAGATGTTACGGGCGGAGACGGGGGACCCTTATAGCCAGTATTTTTTGCTAGTATTAAAGGGGTAGGGCCATGAGACCCCTAAATCGGCCCTTGATTTTTCTCTTAAAATAAATTTCATGAGGAATACTTGATATCTCTCATGAAAATACACGAATGTTTACCCATTTTCATGAAAAGAATAATATCACCAAACAATGTGCCATTTAACTGTAATGACGTCATGAAGTGACGTCATTTTGACGTTGTTGACGAAATATGGCGAAAATTGCTGGGAATTTTGTCTTTTGTCATAGAATTCAATGTGGCCGCATGCGTTAGCTGAGGTAAAACGTTTATGACAAAAGAATATAATGATAATCTTTCCCATATAAATTTTCCATCATAGTTAATGCATGCGACCATTGCTAATTTAATAGACATATTGAGTTTTTGCATCAATTTCGCCGAATTTGACCTATTTTGGTGTTTTCAAAAGGCTAAAAGGTGTTGATAAAAGCAATGTTTACAAAAAGTAGATTCATGATTCAGTAGAGAACGTTTCAAAATGTCACATAACAGTTAAAAATTCTATGAAGTACAATGTTCAAAATTTATCAAAATTAGGGCCAACATCGAGCTTCGTGGCCCTACCCCTTTTGTGATTTTATGATAAAATTGAGTGTGTCTAGGTTTTCACAAGTAATAGTATAATTCTTAGCGATTCTGATTTTACAAACTGATTTGTTCATATTCATTTTTAGTTTACCTCAATTAAGTTGACTTTGAACTTTGACCTGCATTTGAAAGAATTTAGAATTGGCTGTATTTCTTGAACTGTGTGTATAAGCTTTGATATTTCACATACAGATTCCTTTTGACAATACCTTTGATACACAAAGCATACACAAAGCATACATGTACATGTACATCAACCAAAACTGCCGCTTCTCAATCCGGCAATACTGTCTTTAGCAGCTTGGGGTTTACTTCTGACTGTAAAAGTGTACATGCAATAGACCATGTTCCGATCTTGTTAGAAAGCACAAAATGTCCGAGTCAACATCTTTTGGCATTGTTTTTCATTATGACGTCACTGTTAAAAGACATAATTCCATAGTGACGTAATAATGAAAAAGTGCACGAAAATTGCCTACCTCAAACATTTTTCATACTTTGTCAATATGTTTGATTTGTTTAGATTAGTTTGTTCAATAAACCATTAACTTGATATACATGTACTTGTCCTTTTTATATAAATCATAATTTTGTCAGCCATTATAAATTTCAGCAAGTGGCCTATGGAAGGAATTTTTCTGAATTTTGTTTGTCCCTATTTCAGTATTATTTTCTTCATGGCAACTGGTCTTACCACTCTAGCATTTGTAATAGAGAAAAAAGAAGGTCTGCTGGACAGAAGCTTTGTAGCCGGTATGTATTACCTTTCGATATATACTTTGAAACTTTGTTTCCTTACGTGCAAGTATTGAGAGTTTTTGCTTGCATTTTCCAATGCTATATATTAATGCTCTTGTATTTTGACACTCAAAGCCAGGTCACATTTCAATGGTCTTTGCATAATACATGTAACCGGGGATTCCCCTTTGTGCATGTTGCAATCAGGTGTAAACGTCGTTTCTCGACCATGGTTAAGGTATTATATATTTAGATACATGTACATGCAAATAAAAATGATATCTCCAATTATTTTGAATATTTCTATGTCTGCCGGTATGGTATAACAAATAGAATTTCAACTTACTTTATTAGATTTCACTTCCATAGAGTTTAAGCTAATCTAAATGGACTGACCAATCAACAAAGGTTAACTTTACTTACTAATAATTCCTATCAGTAGGGCGGCCAAGCCAGATTTGCGCGTGACGGCAACCGTTGCTAAGAACGGCGCATTAATATCGTAAGATGTTCGCGTCGCCGTTACTAAGCAATTATTCGAAACTTTTTCACCGCGGAAAAATGCTAATGACAGCGATATATATTGATGGCATCAAATTTAAAAAGATTAAATAAAATCTTTAAGATTTTATTCATCTTAATCTACCCAAGATGTGCTGTTTCATTCTGTCAATTTGTCGAAAATCAGCTGACAAAATGACAGCATCACTTTTAAAGTTCGACTTCCATGCCCCCTTCCTCGCAAACAGGGGGATCGTTTTCAAAAATATTAAAAAGTGGTTCTGTAATTTTTTGATATCTTGTGGAGAATATATCCAAGTGTTCAATTCTCAAATTTTATGAAAATCTGTGAGGGACCATTTTTTTGTACCTCATTTATGTACCCCTACATGCTTCATAGTTTCGACAATTTTGGAGAAATCGTCGATCGACCGAACGCTTCGACATCAGAAATTCACAAAGGATGATATAAATTCGAATATACCATTCCAGAAGAAAAGGTTGTTTTTACCTTTTGATGAGCAAACATTTAAATTGTGAAAAATATCTCCAGAATTCAAAAGACCGAAGATTTTTCCAGCGACCTTCCTAATTTCCTCTGATCAAGTACAAAACTGCCACGCACAAGAGAAAAATGACATTTTCTTGGATATGCCAGACAATACATGCACAATTTGAAATATTCTCATTGTATCCTAGAAAAATACATATAAAAATTCCAATTTTGTTCTGTTTAATGTGCAGGAGCTTTCAATAATTGGAAAACAAAAGATACAAATATGTGATATTTTTTGCAAGAAAGCCTATATTTACTTTTTTACTCCAGAAAGTCATTACAAAAGAAATAACTATTAAAATTTAATGTGCCCATGATCCATGACAGTTGAAGTTTACATTCCTATATCATGAAGAAGAAATTTAATTGACTAATTATTCCTCTGCAATAATTCACAAAATATTTATTTCATTATCTCACTATATCTGCCATTGCCCAATAAGATTCACAGTCATTAATCATGTTAATTGTTTTCTGAAATGTTGACAGTCTTGAAGTCTTCCATCTTCTGTGAATAATCCATTTGTATGATATTTTTGCACACTCACAATTCACAAAGAAGAATATGATGACAATATGCACAATCTTCAAACCAATTCGATGTAGAATATATTATCAATATACTTTAGTACACAATTTCCAATCTATAATTCCTTTTAAATGCATGCCTTCCATATAATAAGCCACTGGGTGATTTTCAGACAGCAAGATTTCTTCTAACAAGTTTGACCTGAAAAAAATAATACATTTTAATTAGTTTTAAGTCATTCATTTATTTACTCATTCATTTATTTACTCATTCATTTATTTATTTGTTTACTTTGATACAATTTCACTAATGCATAGTCATAAACTGAAAAAAATCAAAATGATTCATAAATTGTACTTAAATTGTACTGTATAAATCCTTTATAACTATTTGTTTGTATATGTTATTTATTTAGCAATCATAATTTATCACTGGAAAGAATAGTATTGATAAATTCAACACTCAACCAATGGAATTCATGGAAAATTATTTTTAATGACTTGAACTGCAAGATAATCAAATTACATTATGATATATATCTATCTAGAAATTCATAGTTTAAATTATCCATATTGCATTTTGCATTTTATATGTAAATGTTTGAATGTAAATTTAAGTACCCCCCCCCCCCCATTCAATCTCTTTCTCTTTCCACTTTACATTCTAAATAAAAAAAACTACATTTATAATAACATGTATACTTGTGAATGACAAAATGTAATTTCTAAAATTTAAAGAATATGCCTTAGGGCCCAATGAGGTGGGGTGGGGTGGGGGGGGGGAGGGGGTAGGCTTGGTTGGTCAAAATAAAGGCACATAAATTAACTTAATAAACTGATCAGTTCAGTGATTGAAAATTATTACAAATCTTGGTAGTATTAGTAATGTGTGAGTATGTATGTGTGAGAGAGAGAGAAAATATTTGTTTACAAATTTGTTTATTTACCTTGAGCTTGAGGAAAAAGTCGATGTTTCCAATGGTTCCTAGATTAATTTCGTCATCGAGCATCGGCCTAGTATCCATTTCACTATATAAACAAACAGCTGAACTGAAGAAAGTACATGTATGTGAAGTACACAAGTCGTACCATGTTTTTGCGTCATCAAGTTTACATCACACCGACACTGGCACTGCACTGACATCGGCCTTTGTGAAGTCGAGTTGGACAAAAACAGCTTGAAACCTTCATTAATCTCTTCTTAATTGCTAATCCAAGGTTAGAAATGAGTTCACGAGATAAAAATCATCCAACAGTTATACCTTTTCATACACAAAATACTATAAACTCCGAATAAAGTAATTCATTCATGTTTACAATGTGACACATGTTCAATGTGTATTGGGTGCAAAGTCGTGATTCTGCGCATGCCGAAACGAAGCTAACACCAGCTAATTTCAAACGGGAATTATTTCAATATATGAAAAAGTGGTTCTGTAATTTTTTGATATTTGAAAGATGCCGATGTGAAGGTCATTTTTTGAAAATATCATAAAAATCTGTGAGGGACCATTTTTTTGTACCTCATTTTTATTTTCCACTTTTTGGGGCATTTTTTCCCGGGAAAATTTAGCCAACTTCAATCATCGATTTAGTAATTAAAATGTAAGGTTTGTCTAAAATAAACTATTTGAGGGTAAAATATAAAGCTAAAAGAAAAAGTTCGACGATATTCTAATTGCTGAAATAAAAAATTGTGCTGTCTAGAGCTTTCGGAAAAGGACCAAAATTCGGAGGCGTCAATATTTTCTCCGACGAGAAAGAGTGCGTCATGCGTTCGCGGACTCACATTTTACTTTTTACCGCCGCACGTGCAAATCCGGCTTGGCCGCCCTACTGCTATCAATTCCAAGTACTGTATATCTGGAATTTTTTCGCGTGTGTCTAATTTTCACTAAGTTTGTGAACATCTTCAAATTGCAAAAATGGACATAGTGAAAAAAGACACAGATCTTAACCCTTGATCTTGTTAATAGATTAGCAAAATTAGACCATTATTTTCGCAAATTTACCCGACGTAAAAATTACCTGATTTACGGTTAAATTTTTCCAGGTATGTCAGCATTTGAAGTGATGTTAGCACATGTTTTTACCCAGTTATTTGTGATGATTGTACAAGTGGCTCTACTCCTGGTGTTTGTTCTAGCTGTATTCCAGGTACGTTTACCCCTACTCAGACAATTATTATGTTAAACGTCTTCAAATTCAATAGCATCATTTAAGCATGTTAAGAACCGATAAATTTACAGCATGGACCAGACATGCACGTTTCGGGTACTTATCCCTTGTCAGTGATCCTCAATCTAAACAATGTAATATGACCAAAGAGTGTGAAAGTTATTGTGTCCAAAAATGTACCGAAAGACATAGCAGGACGGGTGGGATATGATGCTACAGGACCCCCGTTTTAGAAATTTCAAGAAATTTTGAGAGCAGAAATTTTAGAATGCATTGAAGAAAAGATCAACTGAAGTTGATAGAATTGACTACATGTGCCCTCGGGGAACAGTGACACTCACTAAGTGGTACAAATGTTAAATATCTTCAACTTCAACAAATTCAATAGCATCATTTAAGAACAGATAAATTTGCAGCATGGACCAGACATGCATGTTTCGGGTACCTAACCCTCGTCAGTGACAAGTTAGATGGAAAATTCTGAATAGTGATTGGCTGATGATGGTCACATGAAAATGTGGTATACAAAGGTATCTTATTCCGTCCCTTTGACACACAAAGTAACTTCCCACTTGAGATGGTATCTGATGTAAACACATTATGACATTATGAAATAAGGCCATACCAAAGTACATGTAAATTTAAAAATGTTTGTTGGATTTCCCGCACCATATTTTTCAAAAATTCAAAAAATAACATTTTAGAAATTAATTGCTCACTCCTCGCAACACTAGATTTATGGCTAAAAAAATTTTAGGGTCGGTTCTGATTTCTGCAGAATTTAAAGCTTCTAGAAGACCCAGATTATGCAAATTTTCAAGAAAATGATACTTCTTGTGTGTTAAAAAATTTGTTCAGAGCAAATTTGTTATCCCATGCATGACACTGGAAGTCCAAGAGGGAGGAATGTTTGAAAAATGTTTTGGCACTGCAATGTGTCTGGCTTCCCAGTCACCAGATTCCTACGGGGATTCCCTTTTGAGTACGGAAAACATTGGAAATGTATTCCTTGGGTAATCTCTCAATTAAGAAGAAAAAATTCATTTGCTTGCACCATAAAAACGTCAATATTTAAAAAAAAATTAAATATTTATATCTTCACTTGCTCGCACCCATTTTGGCCGGATTGCAAAGCAATTCCGGTCTAAAGATTAACGATGTCCATCTACCTGTCTGTCTTTCTGTCTGTCTGTCTGTCTGTCCATCTGTCATCAACATTTTGTTTAAGTTTCTGGTTGAAGCAAAATCTAAGGAACTGTATGCAGTAGAAACTTTATATTACTGGTATACATGAAGGTTGCCCATAACAAGACCTTTCAATTTATGCCATAACATTTGACTTAGTGACCTTGACCTTGGACTTTGACCTAGTTAAAGATTTTGGTTAAAGTTTCTTGTTGAAGCAAAATCTGAGGAAGATTGTGCAGTAGAAACCTTATGTTATACATGAAGGTTGCCCATGACAAGACCTTTCAAGTTATGCCTTAACACCTGACCTAGTGAACTTGACCTTGGACTTTGACCTAGTTAAAAATTTTGGTTAAAGTTTGTGGTTGAAGCAAAATCTGAGGAATTGTATGCAGTAGAAACTTTGTATTATACATGAAGGTTGTCCATGAAAGACCTTTCAATTTATGCCATAGCATTTGACCTAGTGACCTTGACCTTGGACTTTGACCTAGTTAAAGATTTTGGTTAAAGTTTCTGGTTGAAGCAAAATCTCATGAACTGTTTGCATTAAAAACTTTATATTATACAAAATGTACATGTAGGTTGCCCATGACAAGACCTTTCAATTGATGCCATAGCATTTGACCTAGTGACCTTGACCTTGAACTTTGACCTAGTTTAAGATTATGGTAAAGTTTCTGGTTGAAGCAAAATCTCAGGAACTATACACACAGTAGAAACATAATATCATAAGGTAGATTGCCTCTGACAAGACCTTTCAATTTATGTCTTTATATTTAACTTAGTGACCTTGACCCAGTTAGTGACAAAAACTTATTTTGCAATCCAGCCATACCGTCTTTAGCAGTGTATTTTTGGCCGGATTGCAAAGCAATTCCGGCCTATAGATTGACGATGTCCGTCCGTCCGTCTGTCTGTCTGTCTGTCCGTCCGTCCATCCGTCTGCCGTCAACATTTTGGTTAAAGTTTCTGGTTGAGGCAAAATCTAAGGAACTATATGCAGTAGAAACTTTATATTATACATGAAGCTTGCCCGTGACAAGACCTTTCAATTTATGACATAACATTTGACCTCGTGACCTTGACCTTGGACTTTGACCTAGTCAAAGATTTTGGTTAAAGTTTCTGATTGAGGCAAAATCTAAGTAACTATATGCAGTAGGAACTTTATGTTATACATGAAGCTTGCCCATGACAAGACCTTTCAATTTATGCCGTAACATTTGACCTAGTGACCTTGACCTTGGATTTTGACCTAGTTAAAGATTTTGGTTAAAGTTTCTGGTTATTTTTGCTGGGGGGAGGGGGGGGGGGAAATTTCGCTATTCTGACATCAAGACTTTACGCGTGGGGAAATATTTGCAGTAAAAATGTCTTTTCCATTGTAAGAATGCAGCAGGGATATTTTCGCATTGAGAATTTTTGGCGATGTCTATCGATTTGCAAAAAAACCCCAAAATTACCCCCATGCGAAAATTTCCACGTTTACTGTATTTGAATATTTTCGGGGAAGAAAAAACCCTCTCTCTAAATATGCTCAAAGTAACATGTACATATGTTACAATTTTTGTGTCGCCTGCGAAGCATAGCAACACTTAAGGATCACTTTGTCTGTTGTCCGTCTGTCCGTCAGTCTGTCACACTTGGATGTCACACCCTATATAAAAGTGATTCCTAAGTGTCGGAATGTTTCGCAGGCGACACATGCATTCCTTGGAATGATTTTATTGACATTGTTTCCATTCTATAACAGGTACCATATAGAGGTCCACTGATATGGGTAATATTACTAGCATTGGGGCAGGGATTCTGTGGAATGACTCTGGGTAAGTACCGGGTACACTTATAGACTATACCTCAGGCCATATAGAATTGATTGGTCGTTTCTCAGATACCGCTGCGCGCTATAATTTGCCGTCGACCAGACGTTATTATTGCATCTGCAGAAAAAAATACCCACTGTGTGTCATTTTCAATCGTTTCTTAAAAAAAACGAAGCTAAATTATCCAAAAGGTACCCGATAAATATCAAGTGTAATCACAGCACGTTCCGTATTTACGATTACGTTTGGACGACTTTATTTATGCACCTTCAGTTTAAATATTTGTATAGCTATTGTACACGTGAATGGCTACTGACCATGTACCAACACGTGTTGTGGATGCTTAAATGACCGATTCGCATGTTTAAAACGTTTAGTATACTTTCAACATGTTCAATGATTTAATCTTTATTGATCCCTAGAGCATACGTAAATTTTGATAACGGGCTATACCTATCAAGTATTGACATTGTGATGTTGCTGAGTCTATTGATAATGACGTTGACGGTGTAAAATGTAAACTCGGACAGCCGATTATCACAAGAGCAACGTAGTTTAAATGTCCTTACATTTACGGATAAAAGAAAGCACTTTGTTCGATTTCAAATGCAATTAGGTCCAGCTTCATCTAGACTTGGGCTTCCGAAGACGCTATTTGCCGAGATTTTGACCTAATAAACATACCAAGCGGAGTTGCGAGGGGTCATATAGCGTGGACATTCCAATTGAGACACAAGGATTTAATTCGAACTTTTTTTTTATAAACAAAAACACACGGCGAGTCTCTTACATGTCGCTACTTGCAGCATTTAAAATGTGGCATACTTAACGGAAAACGTCTGCCCATTCTCAGGAAGATTTAAAAAGTAAAATTATGTAAAGGAGAGTGGAGACTGCAATAAATTTCAGTGTACAATTATTTTGACTTTTGGTTCAAAGATAATTTTCTATGAAGGAAAATAAGGGTGGGATTATGGCAAGGCACGTGCAAGATTTCTTTCTTTCAAGGATAAGAAAGTTGTTGAGTTGATTTGAATAGAAAACAACTATTTTCCATTTTATTAAATAAATAAAATGTTTTAAAATCCTCTACACATACCCCCCCCCCAAAAAAAAAACAAAAGAAAAATTGAGTGAAAAATAAAAGTTTGCTTCACATAAATTATGGGAGTGCCCTTGATTGAAAAAAAATATATATAAAAACCCTACCTACCTTGCCACTTTTTTAGACCCAATTTTCTGAGAAACAACTATTAATTTTTACATGGCCTTAGTGCTTGAATTTTCAGTCGGCCATACCTCTGCTTTAGATATTTAGGTGTTTTAGATTATTTCTATTAAAAAAATATCCATTTCTAATATGACATGAGATTTACTCCCTTTATGTACTACATTGTATATAGAACTTGCCTGGTGTAAAATCTCTAACAAACTTCAAGTCCGCTAAGCTCCGCCCATTCTCTGCCACTATAGAACTCGCCTGTTGTAAAATCTCCAACAAACTTCCAGTTCACTAAGCTCCACCACTATAGAACTCGCCTGGTGTAAAATCTCCAACAAACTTTCAGTCCGCTAAGCTCCGCCCATTCTCTGCCACTATGGAATTCGCCTGTTGTAAAATCTCCAACAAACTTCCAGTCCACTAAGCTCTGCCCATTCTCTGCCACTATGGAACTTGGCTGGTGTAAAATCTCCACCAAACTTCCAGTCCACTAAGCTCTGCGAATTCTCCGCAACTACAGAACTAGTCTGGTGTAAAATCTCCACCAAACTTCAAGTCTGCTAAGCTCCACCCATTCTTTGCCCATAATTTGATTTTATTGAATTTTCCAATTAAAGGTTCAATTTCAGATGATGTTCCACACATTTTGTTTTGTAGGTGTGATAATTTCTGCAGTTTGCGAGAATGAGACTTCAGCAATACAACTAGCTCTAGGCTCAGTTTATCCCATGTTGTTACTAAGTGGTAAGTACAACTAACATTGTAAGATTTGAATGACCCTTCAAACTTTCAAAATTATAAGAAAAATTATACATATGTTTGTTTATACCTCAGTCATACCTAGGCGGATAAGGCAAATGGACGAGTAATGGATAACAAAATTTTCAACCCATTGGTCTCCATTCCGTTACTCATCCATTAGTCTACCGTTATATCTCCATTTAGTCCATTACTCATCTTGCGATGTCTTTTGGAAAGTTTTTAGCATGCCCAATACTTGCCATAAAACAGAACAAACTAAGACTTCTGTTACTTTTCTGTTACATGTCTGTTGGTATGCGTTTTGTCCATTACTGGTCCGTTGCATCTCCGTTAGGTGTCTGTTGATGTCTGGTAGACTTGAGTCACGAACAGACATCTACCGGACGTGAAACGGATAAAACAGAGATGTAACCGACAGCTACCGGAGGCCAAGGGACGAGTAACAGATGTCCAATCATTGTCCAGTTCTTATACCTTGCATTTCCGTTTTATCTGTTGTTTCTCCGTTACTCATACGATGAAGTTCGTTAAACATCCATACTCGTACAGTAGGTACCCGTTTCAAACTAGTCCTGAGAGCCTTGAGTAGTGGCAGGGTTGATTTTTTTTTTTTACAAACGGACGACTAACGGACTAAGGATTTTGGCAGTTTTTTCATCCGTTAGACACACTTAAACAGATTTTTTTCAATTCTCACCACATGTTATGATATGGTGCATGGACAGATACAAAATTTTCTGTTTAACGATGGTGACTCATCACGTGTGCGCACCTAGCACTGCGCAACGTATTAGACGATTCGAACATCATGGCGTCATACGCATGACGCTTTGATGCAGGCGATGTCGCATAAGATAAAACGTTTGAATGCTCTGTTTAAGACTGTAAATAGGTCATATCAAGTAACCTATATCATCACTGATGAATCGAATTTATTTACACTAGGCGAAAATTCATGTTTTTTTTTATATATAAACTTTGTGAAAATCTTAATCGAAGTCTGTATTCTACATATTTTAGGGAAATAAGACATCACCTCTCTCACATTTCGATCGGAAATATGTCAGTAAAATAGGTAGGTTTTAGGGAATAATCAACGTATTGCTTCATTTCCAGCAATTTTTACAAAGGACTCTGACTAACACAACATTACCCAATGATTCTTCGAGTATTCAAGAACAATTTTCGTGTTGAGCCAGTTTTTAAACAAACTTTACTACAGGAATACAAATTTGTTTGAATAAAGATGAATAAAATTATATGATATATACGTCATTTATTGAAAGGTTTCGACGCTATGGTTTGTATACATAAAATCTAGCTATGACGTCATCATGGACATGAAAACTACTTTCAACGCTTTATCTTTCTCTTATATTAACACCGACCTATGTATTTTTATATATCAATTGAAAGATCAAGATTTATATATTCATCCTTTCATGACTAGAAAAAAAGTTTAATACTCCTTTGAAGTGAATTTTTGAGGTAAAAAAAATCATAATTTTACGAATTTTTTCATTTTTTTACATTTTAAAAATGGATAAGGATGCTACTCTCCTAGCATATAGTGATTTTTCTTTTATATATCTGTTTTTTTATTGAAGAAGAGTGTCTTCTTTTCATTAAAAATTTCAAAAATCACCCAATAACATTCTTTCCTCAATTATTAGTGCTTTTCTGGAAATCGATGATTTTTGTCTAAAAATAGCAACAGAAATTCCCATAATCTATTTTTAGCTATATCTCGAAATTTTCAATACTGACCTTGATATTTTGATATGTAAAATTAAAGTATGAAAAGTGTTCTTCATATTTGGCCCATTCTTATGAAAAGTTAAATACTCATTATTATATGAGTCAATATCCTTAAGTGTTCTCCAAATATACGTCTATTCTTGACCAGAATAAATTACCATTATAAAATTAATAATAATGACCACATGATAGGCCTTAAATAAATTCATATAAAGTAGATTTAGACAGTATTAACTTGGTTTAATCAAAGGGGATTCCCGTGGAACATATCATTTGTAGATCATGTGATACGCCACAGTGTTTATTATTGTGAAGATAATCCTCAAGTGAAAATTTTGACCAGTATAAAAGACTATAGGGAATATTCACTATTTCACCAAAATTACCCCCACACGTACTGTTGCATTGACCATTTCGCGAAAATTTTCCCCAGTGAAAATAACCACTTTTACAGTATCAACTGTCCGCGCAACTCACTTCAGAAATCGGAAAATTGAAGTTTTTTCTACTTATCGGCAATTTTTGAGATTAAAATGTAAATCGGGGGATAGATCTCGAAGTCTCATAACTAACGGTGTATGATATATGTCTGTACGACAAATATTACGCTCACAGTGAAAGAAAATAGTATTAAATGGGGAGTTTTCTATGTTGATTTTAGCGCGACGTCGCCAATGTTTAACACTGAGCCTATGGAGAAAATCGATGACGTCATGCTAAAATTAACATAGAAAACTCCCTATCTAAAATTATTTTCTTTCACTGTGAGCATACTATTGGTCGTACAGTCATATATCATACACCGTTAGTTATGAGACTTCGAGATCTATCCCCCTATGAAAATTTTAATCGGAAAGTATGCCAACAAATGAGAGAAAACTTTAATTTTCCGATTTCTGAAGTGAGTTGTGCGGACAGTAGTTCAGTTTGCAATGCTCTTTTAAAAAATGTTTCCGGAGATAAGTGTATATTTAGGCTGAGCACCATAGTCCCTTTTTGGCCTCTTGTTTCATTTACAGTGTATGTATGTAGCTACATGATAATTTATTTAAACGTGATTTTTGTAGGTATAATATGGCCCTTGGAGGCGATCCCAGAGTGGATGAGGTATGTCAGTATATGTCTACCGATGACGTACGCGGCAGAAGCCATGAGATGTGTCCTTAGTAGAGGTACGGGATGCCGAAGTATTTATATCATTTCACTCTGTAACTTCAAAGCTCATAGTACTTTAAACCGTCTTTTGTTTGCGAGCGTATTATATTAGCGATATTCACAGGTCAGCTTGAGTCGCGAAAATCAAATGCCATGAACATGTTTCAATAAGGCTACATTATTGACAAAACCTCTATACTCTCAGACAGTAAACACCGTGAATAAATCAGTGTTATTGGATTCGCGAATAAAAGATGCAGCGAATTAAAGACGACTGATAGTATATCATTAATTCACTTTTGTTAATTTGAAGCTCATAGTAATTCAAATAAACTTTTTACCTTTTTCTGTTGTAAAGTTTCCTTGTTTTTAACTCCCTAATTTAGGAATCCCCAAATGTCCAACATCGTTTCTGATTGCAGACTTTTACATAATGTCCTCATAATCAAATGGCCCATCAAAGCATATGTAAGACATACCATCAATTATGACATCATAAAATCCACAAGCAGTTATGATGTCGGTCATTTGACAATCCTTCCATTTACATGTAATTAACTGACTGCACCATACCTTATCCAGCAGAAAATATTCCAGAAAGCTAATTTAAAACTAGCAATTGACACTTCCGAGTGCTGGAAAAAAATGCAAAATTTCGTGACGTCACAATGCTCTTACCTCTTACAAACAAGCTTTGAACCGTGGTCAAACATCGAAATTGCATTGTGACGTCATGGAATTTCTCAAAATTTTCCCGCGTTCGGAAGGGTCAATTAATAACAATTTACTGATTTACACATATTGTTTACTTTGTAGGTTGGGACATCCTATACTTACCCGTATGGAGAGGCTACCTGGTGAACACAGCGTGGGCGTTCGGGCTTCTAGCAATCGCTGGATTTATTCTTAGGGTCAAACAGTGAATCGTACTAGTGTATAAATTTATTTTAAGAAATTTCACTTGAAAATGCTCGTTCTTATTTCTTGGAGGAAATAAGCGTAGGACTCGCAGAAAGATGTCATTCCTTAATTAGGATCATCATGAATTCCAAAGATTTTTAATCGTTCGTGTGAAACTGTGATAGAACAAGTAGAAATGCTCATTTTTATAGTTTATTTGAAAACATAAGAAACATTCCGTTGTCTGTTACCCCTTTCTCTTGTTGTCCTTCTGTCTGTTACTGTATTTATTAAATGCTTAGCTCCAGTACCCTTATGCTTACAACAAAAGACTACATACCATCATCATCATGATGACAAAAACAACAGCTGTTTTCGTGTATGTATCTAGAGGTGAGTTTTTGGAATTTACCAAAAATGCTCATGTTTTCCATTGCACTAACAATTTAAGCATATTGAAGATTTGTGCATGTTATTGATTTTAATTTTCAGAGGTCAAGTCTGTTTTCTCGCACATGGGATAGGCTGATTCCCCTTTTCAGCAGTGCTGGAAAATTCGATTCCCCCCCCCTTGCCCCCCTGATCTAGCACTGTTAATTGTTCCTTTTTGACATCAAATACAAACTGATGTTATTTCACATACATTTAGCATGACGTTTCTGATTGGTAAACAAGAGAAGGTTTCAGTGTGCGAGAAAAATAATCAAGCACCACATTTGAGTTCCTGATAGAAAAATATCAGTCCCGGGTGGAATGGATCAACGTCCGAACTCTGGCTAAAGCCACGGTTTTGACTTGATCCAACCCACCCTCGACTGATATTTTTCTATCCGGAACTCAAAGAGGTGCTAGATTCTATTATTCTTGACTCGTTAAACCATGTACATGAAAGCTTTATGCATATACTTATGTTTTTACGGCTCTAGACAGATAATATTGGCTGATTTACATATCACTGTACTGTCTGTGTTTACTTTTTTCTAATATTGCACTATACAGTATATCACTTTTAGTCTGACACTTTAGCTTATGTACTAAATGTATCATGTAGCAATTTTTCCTTTGGTTTTTTTTATGCATGTTAATTTTTTTTCAATATATTTTTATTTTTATACATTGATAGTAATACTATTCATTTCCATTTACTATTATACATGTTTTCGTATATGTGCATAGGTGAATTAATTATTCAAAAGTATAGCTGAATCAAAATATTTCAAATTAATTCCTTACCATCTTCTCGAGACAAGTGTACGTAATACCTTACTCCCCCTTGTCGGATGTCATACACAAAACTGCGCCTCCAGTGAGTGTCACAGCAGAGTCCATATTATATTATACTTTCATATACAAGTAATTTTTGGAGTTCAATTTTTCTCGCACATCAACAAGCACTTAAATTGCTAGTAATGTATACAAATTTTTAGCCTGGTAAGTCTCCGCTATGACACTCGCCAGAGACCCAGTTTTGTGTATGACATCTGACAAGGGGGAGTAAGGTATTATGTACACTTCTCTCAAGAAGATGATTCCTTACAGTCAGTATTGTAAAGAATTCAGGGAAATGAAATTCATACTATACTTTGAATTTCATGATTGCTCATTTTCAAGTACCTCATCTCTATTTGATATAATCAATTATAATTGTGTATAAATATACACATTAAAGTCATGTTTATTGTGATATTGAGAACAAATTACCCAGTGATTTTGAATGAAATTTTTGTTTTGAGTTTGTTCATACATGTATGTATATGTATATGTATCATAAATAATTGATGTAACTGTTATATTTACAATTATGTTACAATATTTCAACTGAATTTACACTTCTACTGGCTTTTCAATGAATAATCTTTATAATTTCTTTTTTTCAATCAATATGCTTTAATTTAAAAATCATTCCAAGGAATGCATGTGTCGCCTGCAAAACATAGCGACACTCTGGAATCACTTTTATAGGGTGTGACATCCAAGTGGGACAGACCGACAACGGACAAAGTGATCCCTAAGTGTCGCTATGCTTCGCAGGCGACACAAAAATGTTTTAATTGATTCGGAAAAAATTACAAACATAATCAAGGTTGTTTATTAGACTAACTGTCTTTTGGAATGTAATTATACTGTGATAACCTACAATGGATCCAGGAATTTATGTTTCTCATAATGCGCGTTATATATATTTACATTCCATTTTTCACGCATAAAATGACGTCTAGATATGTTTAATACTCCGTTGCTAAGGCTCTGTCACTACGTACCGTCATACTTCAAATCAAACCAAGTTACTCTGACGTCATAGTTCAAATCGACCCACCGCGATTATACTCCTATAATCACAGTGTAAATTCTATACAAATGAGTGGGCATATGTAAATATATATGTTATATACAAGGGACTCCTGCATAAACTTGTGCCATACTTGTACATTGTACAGGTTTGTTATGAAGCGGCCAAATACATGTACTCTCATGATATGCTCGACAAGACTAAAACATTTACACTGTTGTGTATGATTGAAAAAATTTTATGCTTTTGAAAATTTTCATTCATGCAATTTGGACGTTGTAGAATAGTCAAAAATAATTTTGTTATTGGCAGAGGGTATCATGCACGATTTATTAACACCCCCACCCCAAGTCCATCCTGGTCAAATAGTAATTTGAAAATATTTCATTCATTAACTATAATTTGTATCTTAATTGTTTACATGAAAAGTACATGGAAATGAGAATTTGATATGAATTAATATTCTTTTCAAGAAGAGTTTTAAAAAAATGTTGACACAAAAATCAAATTTCTCTCCATTTAAGTGTGTTTTGTAACCAATTTACTGTTTTGTTAATATTTTTAAAAGGTTTTGTGATACAATTATAATTTATATGTTTTTTCTTTTTTGTATTTTTTATCATAAGGTTATTTTAGTGTACTATTTATACATTTTATTGTGATATAAATTTTTTTTCCATAGCACTGTTTATTTAAATTAACAACCGTGAGCTTCATATTCGCTATTTTCGAAAACCAGAGTTACTTCCCATATGAGACGGTATCTGACGTAGACTGATTATGACGTCATCAAATTCTATGGAAACAGTCCTAAAAGTCTGGGAAATGACGATATAAAGTCGACGTTACAATGTGAAAATGGCCGCTGGACTTTTCATTTCTTTGTCACTTAATTTTTTTTTTTTACAATTTTAGAAAGAACTTTGTACTTGTATTTCAAAGTAAATCAGAATTTTTTTGTTATGGAATGTAATTGAAATCATTCTCAGTATTCAGTTCTATGAGATTAACTTTACTAATTGTTTTTTTTTTTTTGCAATTTGTTACTATTTAATCCTAGTACATTGAATTTTGTAATTTTGTTTTAAGTACTAATAAAACAGATGAGAACATTTATGATGTTTTGTTTTTATTTTCTATGTAAGACATATCAAGGAGCATCGTCGGAAACTCACAGCCTATTGCCCTACGATTATAGGCTGTGGGCGCAGTTGTCGGAGAATTTTCATTCTATGCAGAATACGGTTATTTATAGTAACCAATGAAATAGTCGGTTTGAATAGTTTCAGCTCCTTTGTGTTGGAGGAATTTTGTAACGCTCGTTCTGATTGGCTTAAATTCCCTGCTTAGATCGTTTCGGAATACAAGGGTTTCCCAATAGACTGTCCCACGGTATCTTACATAGTATAACGGAGAAGATGCCTTAGGGTTTCTGAGATTAAGGAGTTTCTTGTTGCCTACCTTTATATGTATATCTATGTGTGTCCATCATTATAATGGAACCTTAAGTGTCATGCTCTCATGTAAACTTACAAGTTGATTAATTTTTGTGTCGTGTGCAAAGCATAGGAACACATAGGGATCATTGTTCCATATACAAGTATGTGAAGTTTAACCATGACCTTTTCAGTTCAAAATCTATAGTGATCCTCCTCATACACAATCTACATTTCACCACTGCAGGTCAAGAATTACTAATTAGTTATAATAGCACAATAAATCCTAAGCGGTTAAATATTGTATAGCTGGATTGCAAGCGGCAGTTTTAATCCGTTTATGCTTTATTTATTTAATTCCTTTGCAATGCAGGTTAAAGTCAAAGATCAAAGTCACAGTTTCAAACATGGTCTTTTCAGAGGGAATCTTCTTGTGAAATATGAAAGCCAATACTGCTTACAGTTAAAGAATTATAGTCAAGTTTAAGGTTTTTGAAAAGTAAACCAAATTTCAAGGTCAAGATCACTAGGTCAAAAGTTTTGTTAGAAGGTTTTTGTGTAGAATCTGTGAGTAAAATATTGAGACTGAACACATTATGGTTCAAAAGAGGTAACCAAGGTTTATTTTTATGAAAAGTAGGTCAAACTTCAAGAATTCTATAAGTCAAAAGTCAAGGTACGTCTCAAATGAAAGGTCTTGAGTTTGCATGTGAAATTTAAAATTTCTACCCCAGAAGGTTCTAAAACATATTGGCAAAGGCTAATGTTTTTGAAAAGTAGGTCAAACTTCAAGGTCACTATGTCGAAAGTTGAGGTCTTGTCGGCATCATTGTTAATTAGATTAAGAAGATCCTGACGATACTGTCAATTGCTTTATTTTTGGCAGTACCAATTTTCGTCTATTCGTTAGAAAAGACTATTTCGGCAGTACATAACTTCGTCATCCAAGGGTTCCTAAAATGAAAATTCATCTGTTCAAATGCCAACTTAACATTTAGATCCGCCGTCAAATAGTCAAATCCGTTGTATGTGTTTGTTTTCATTGTTTGTTTAACAATTATCGGTAAACAAACAATTAGAAACATGTATATCACCTACCTTGCTGTGAAAACATTATTTTGTAATTAGAAGTACATTACATGCGACTTTGTGTTCATATTCAGTACTGTACATGTACTTATTTTTGCACAACCAAATTTAAGCAGAAACAGAGCAGAATTGGGTAAATTGACATACATGTATGTGTTTGTGAAACGTTGGCATCTTTGTAAGCGAAACAGCTGGAAAGTAGTTCACATTTTGAGGTCAAGGCCACAAAGTCAAACTTGATATCCATGGGAAGGTCTTGCCACAAGAAATTCATATATGAAATATGAAAGCCCACTTAGCATTCAAAAGTAATTATGGCTAAAGTTCAGATGTTCGAAAGTAGGTCAAAGTCCAAGGTCACAAGATCAAAAATTTTGGTATCCATGTAAAGGTCTTGTCAAAAGGAATATACATGTGAAATATCAAAGCCCTATCACTTACCATTCAAAGGTTATGGCCAAGGTTAAAGTTTTTGCGGACAAACAGAGAAACGGACGGACATACCAAAAACTATATGCCTCCGAATCTTGGATTACTGGGGCATAAAAATTCATGTGAAATTCATATGAAGTAATTTTATGTGACATTTATGTAAAATATTTTTTACATAAATCTGATACGATATTTATATGAATTTTACACGAACTTTCATGTGAAATCTATATGCATGCTCATTTCATATGAATTTCATGTGAGGCACAATAGACTGTATGTCTGACCTTTCCTGAAATTACACGCTGACTGAATGCGACAACAAAAGTTTGTGTTCAAACCACGTCATATTCTGCTACACGGCTGAGATCTGCACAAGGTCAAATTTCTTTACCAAAAGTAAAGTCATGGGACACAGAACAAAGCATGTCAAATATGAAAGTACAGCTATCACTTGCTGTTCAAACTTTACATGTATTAAACTTTTCAAATTTATTTTTCAGACAGACAAATGGGATGTATCTATATGTTCCTCTAATCTTCAATTGGAAGAAATGAAACAAGAGAGGGAAATTTTAGCCTCCATCTCTGTCATTATTCCATTCTTTCGAAAACCAGAGTTACTTCCCATTTGGGATGGTATCTGACGTAGAATAATTATGACATCATCAAATTATATGGAAACAGTCCTTAAAACTCTGGGAAATGACAGTATCAAATGGACGTTATCATACCATTTTCATGACGTCATAATGATTTTAAATCAGATACCGTCTCAAATGGGAAATAACTCTGTTTTCCGCAAAGACTCAATAAGCAAAAACAAAAACTCATATTTCTTGTACAGTTCTTATTGAGGCAGCATTTTTAACACTAATCATAAAACCACACAATTGCATAGTAAAGTATGAAAAACAAAATAACTTTTAATACGTCAACACAAAATATTAAAATGATATTTTTCACTAAAATGTAAAGGCTTAAATTTCCATATTAAAAATAATTACACATCATAAAATTAAATCAAATATAAAATTCTATAAACAATAATATCATGGCATAAACTGCTAAAAATATTATTTAAGATAACAAATAGGAAATCAACATAAATAGGATTATAGGATGATAAACACATTAAAATATTTCATTATATCCTATAAAACATACTGCACTATTCATGCTATTTGAAAGTGATATTTTATATTAAAGGAAAATAACAAGAAATACTGTCTATTTTTTATATTGCCTCAGAAAAACTTATTGGATCTGATTGGTCAGATCTTGGTCATATGACTCAAAAAAAAAAATATATATATCATGTGAACAAATACATCTACATATTCACTGGTGTAAAGCAGATGTAGGTACCATTGTGTACCAACATCCCGTCAAAGTGTCACCACTTTCTAGGTTAAACATCTTTTTAATCTCAATAATTTACTAGTTCAGGTTTGATTTTAACACTCAACATGAATATTATGTATGAATAAATGCTCAACATTATGTAATTGAATGGATGACTGTAAAATACACAGCAGAAATCAGAATGCAGTCAGTACCTACATCATCGTCATTTTGCTTGGGATTGAAAAAGTGTTTAAACTCGATTTTTTATGACCAAATGCGTAGTTCAGTATTATTGATTTAAACATTATCTTCACGCTGATTTTACGAATCAAACTTGAACTGCGTGAATTACTTTGATATTAAAGGATGTAAACATACAAATCGGCATCTAGCTCTGTTGCCATAATGGGACGTGGGTACCCGATGGTATGTGCATCTGCTTTACACCAGTGGTATTGATCCCCATATATACAATGTATAATAACAGCTCTGAACGTGATAAGTTATGTGTTATACATTATGCTAGTGACCTGATACAGAAAACTACATATAAATGTACATGATGTAAGTAGAAAACATAATTATGGAAAATACCTTCAAAGTTATAATAATATTACCCCTAATACGTATAGCTGCCTGTTTCACAAAAATACTTACAAACAATTTCAGGATTTTTCAAAACTTTTGATCCCTTAGTTCTTCTTTTAAGGTATCCGTTGTACAAATAAATTTCAAGTGTATTATATAGTTAGAATTATTGAATTTTTTACCAAAATATACCTTATACAACATAAAACATAGGTAATCACAGATTACAAAGCTCACCTCGTGACAGCAAAATTCAATTCAAACATATTTCTTAGTACATGTATATTGGCTTTTAAAAGCAAAACCACTCAAGCAGAAAAAGTAGGTCAAGGTCATTTTATGAAAGTTTGATCAAAGATACATCCAATATGCAAGTTTGGAACATGTATCACTTATACTTTGCTCAATATTGGCTTTTAAAGGCCAAATCACTCAAGCGGAAAAAGTAGGTCAAGGTCATTTTATGAAAGATTGATCAAAGATACATCCAATATGCAAGTTTGGTACATGTATCACTTATACTTTGCTCAATATTGGCTTTTAAAGGCAAAATCACTCAAGCGGAAAAAGTAGGTCAAGGTCATTTTATGAAAGTTTGATCAAATATACATCCAATATGCAAGTTTGGTTCATGTAGCAGTTATACTTTGCTCAATATTGGCTTTATAGAGCAAAATCACTCAAGCGGAAAAAGTAGGTCAAGGTCATTTTATGAAAGATTGATCAAAGATACATCCAATATGCAAGTTTGGTACATGTATCACTTATACTTTGCTCAATATTGGCTTTTAAAGGCAAAATCACTCAAGCGGAAAAAGTAGGTCAAGGTCATTTTATGAAAGTTTGATCAAAGATACATCCAATATGCAAGTTTGGTACATGTAGCACTTATACTTTGCTCAATATTGGCTTTTAAAAGCGAAATCACTCAAGTGGAAAAAGTAGGTCAGATGCTGCATCCGATGCATGGGTCCATCTCGGCATCCAAAGATGAATCACTTGTGCAAGTTTGGTTACTGTAGCATTAGTACTTTGTTAGATACTGAGCTACCCCAAACTTCTTATCCAAATCACTCAAGCGGAAAATGTAGGTCAGATGCTGCATCCGATGCATGGTTTCACCTCAGCATCCAAAGATGAATCACTTGTGCAAGTTTGGTTACTGTAGCATTAGTACTTTGTCAGATACTGAGCTACCCCAAACTTCTTAACCAAGTCACTCAAGCGGAAAATGTAGGTCAGATGCTGCATCTGATGCATGGGTTCACCTCAGCATCCAAAGATGAATCACTTGTGCAAGTTTGGTTACTGTAGCATCAGTACTTTGTCAGATACTGAGCTACCCCAAACTTCTTAACCAAGTCACTCAAGCGGAAAATATAGGTCAGATGCTGCATACGATGCATGGGTTCACCTCAGCATCCAAAGATGAATCACTTGTGCCAGTTTGGTTACTGTAGCATTAGTACTTTGTCAGATACTGAGCTACCCCAAACTTCTTAACCAAGTCACTCAAGCGGAAAATGTAGGTCAGATGCTGCATCCGATGCATGGGTTCACCTCAGCATCCAAAGATGAATCACTTGTGCAAGTTTGGTTACTGTAGCATTAGTACTTTGTCAGATACTGAGCTACCCCAAACTTCTTAACCGGACGCGGACGCGGACACGGACACGGACGCGGACGCGGACGCGGATGCGGACACGGACGCGGACGCGGACGCGTGGGGTTATAGCATAAGCTCACTCAACTTCGTCGAGGTGAGCTAAAAATGGTGTCTATCATCAAAGGTCGACATGCCAACCTTCGCTCAATCCACGGAAACTATGGAGACACTGCCGAAGATTACCGAGATAATTTTAACACTGTTTAAATGGGCGAGACGTCCGCGAGACCTCCATTTGTACAATAGATACGTTAAGATGAAAATATCGATATTTTGTTTCTGAATTTAGATGAAGTATGCAGAAATGATAAAAATATCGATATTTTGTAACTTCTGAATTTAGATGAAGTATGCAGAAATGATAAAAATATCGATATTTTGTAACTTCTGAATTTAGATGAAGTATGCAGAAATGATAAAAATATCGATATTTTGTAACTTCTGAATTTAGATGAAGTATGCAGAAATGATAAAAATATCGATATTTTGTAACTTCTGAATTTAGATGAAGTATGCAGAAATGATAAAAATATCGATATTTTGTAACTTCTGAATTTAGATGAAGTATGCAGAAATGATAAAAATATCGATATTTTGTTTCTGAATTTAGATGAAGTATGCAGGAATGAGTACACTCTGAATGGAAAATAATGAACGTTTTATTGTATGACGAAAGTTGCAAACAATCCTGAATTTTTTCGTAAGAACTTTTGTGAAATTGGGCATGTACTAGCTTTTCCGTATTAATTCGATCGCTGAACAGCTGTGTATCTAATACAAAATGTGTAGTACAAATGTACCAATTGGAAACTGTTCACTTAAATGATATGACAAGTAAATGATACATCAAAGACATACCATAATGTTACAGATTCAACTTTAAAGGTCTTTAAACATTTTGATATGCCTCTTTGTATTCTACGTATCCTATACCTTTACAGTGAACATGTACATATTGACTTTTTGATACGGATATACATTCGACTTAAGTCGCCTTTCCCTTCATTCCTTTTCTTTTTCTCTCTCTCTGCATATATATGTATATATAAAAGCACAAAAAAGGTACAAGCGGCAACGACACTAAACATGTTTAAACCCAGCAGAAGGGACAGTACATTCCTTGAGCCATCTGGATACACGTACATGTATATGTACTTGTATCCAGACAGAACAAGGGACAAACGTCCCTCATTCCGTTCTGTGCTGTCTTAGTAATATATATATACATGTATATATGGTTTTTTTTTCTCCTTCATCTGTTGATACTTTTTAATAATTGAACGATTAGAGTCTCTCATGTTACTTATATAATGTAACATACTTGTTAGATTATCTCATCTTTTACCAATTCGTGACTTTTCAATTACATACTTAATTAACACTTAGGAGAGGAATTTGTATAAGCTTAAATGCTTTTTTTCCAATCTTTACAGATTTCCATTGTACATGTAATATGTATGTTGTAAATACGAAATAAATATGTTTAAACTAAACTTAACATTAAGATACAATTATACCTACACATACCAATCATCTAATTTAATATGAGGTGATCAAAGTTAAATCATTTAGTTTCACTCAAAAATTTACCAAAACCAATCTAACATTTGAGTATTTGTTTTTCCAGTGATCGACCTTTAACAATTTGCATGTCATTAACTCTTTTAAGGCCAACGGGGGACTATATAAGTGGACAGATAAATTTTCTGTCATTTCCTCACTGACCGCTATAGGGTTACCATCTCTTATTGGCATCTGATTGGTTCCCTTTAGTCCTTTTACCCCTATCAATTTTTGATCGACAGCTTAAAACAGATGGAGACTCGGGTCCCTCATTAGCATTATAAAGGATTACCTATCCGTTTGTCTTTGATGTAACACACCGCTCGCAGACGGCGTTGTCTTCAAAGACGGTATGCCACGCCTATCAAGCTTATGTCACTCAGGTATACCTATTAACAGCCGGGTGGTTCCCAACGTCGGCCTTTAAACTTGTATACAATTATTTAAACACATATATCACATTTGAATCAATTTTCACTCAAAACAAATTCAGCCGTACAGATCTGATCTTTGAGTATATTCGTTTTTCTGCAACCTTTAACAACTGGTATTTTATCGTTTTTCGGCGACCTTTATTAACTGGTATTTTATCGTTTTTCTGCAACCTTTAACAACTGGTATTTTGTCGTTTTTCTGCAACTTTAACAACTGGTATTTCATTTTTCCTTGTGTTCAGCATCTAATTTTAACAGTGCCATCTTATGTCTCTGCTTTTCTTCTTCTAACTCCCTTTTATGCTGTAACTCCTGAGCTTGGAGCTCTACTTTCAGTTTCTCTACCATATTTTTCTCCATTTCCAGGGAGTCTTTAAGCCCCGCAGTCTGTGCTGAGGCATTATGTAATTCCTGTGTGACTTGTGACTTTTCCTTCTCTAGTCTGGAGCACCTACTATGAGACTCCCTTATCTTTTCCTGTAACACGGAAACTGTGCTTTGAAGTTCCGCATTTTGATGTTCTAGTTTTTCCACTTTTTCAGAATAATTAAGTATTTCGGATGACTGTCTCTTTGGACTTAACTTTTCTTTTGGTAATGAACTCGAATCTGAATAAATGAGAAATGAAATTTAATTCAAGAGAATTATGCATTAGAAGAAATTGACAACATTCACCAGTTATATATCAAAATTAAGTACTGTATGATGATGCAGATAGGTATAAAGGGGATCATGTATTATGAATTGGAAACCTGAATTTTCTAAGTGTATTTTTCCTCAAAGTAACCTTGACCTTTGACCAATTGTCATTCTCAGGCTGGTGGTTGTTATATATAGCTACGTAATCCTTCCAACAGAGTTGCATTATCCATTATATATACATGAACATGTAGCTTGTACAGTGCAACGGTAGATCATACAATTTCCATTGTTATTATTAAGATACGATGATTCTGATTGGCCGAGAAATTTTGTTGATACCATATCAACACAAAACAGAAGTACACGCTTAGCAACGTCATAAGCAACGTCATTAGCAACACGATTTCAAAGCTGCAAATAAACGTTGAAAAGCGACGAAATGAAATGATAAATAATCAATGTAATAGTTTTTTGGTTGATCGAGGTACATGTATTAACACCCTGTGCTACGCGCATGATGCAGTTTTCCCTCAACTTTTGGTGTTGATACCTCAATCAATCAAAAAAATATTACAATGATTCCTTAAGGTACATCGCGGCGTTACGGCACGGAAAATTTTGCAAGAAGACATAGCCTGAAAATTTGTCTACATGAAATATAAGATTTGATCAATCTTTGATATAATTTTCATGTAACTATTTCACGAAGTTTTTCGAGATTTTAAGCCTCAAAGACGGCATTGACGTAATAATTCGAAAATATGCATTTTCTGAACTAAAATAATTTTAATCTAGAAAATTTACCAAGGAGGGTGAAAAGGGAGATCAAAAATATTGTTGCCATGTTGAGTATTGTATTTCTACGGATTATTGTGTCTCTAAGGGGAAATTTGCAATTTTTATCGCCATTTTGCAATTTATTATTCAAAAATCTGCACTCTTTCAAAAAGCAAAACACAGCTTGCTTCATTATCATTTTCTCCATTAAGTTGTGGAGGTCCTTAAAGCCCTTCTTACACGTAAAAGTAGAGAATGAGCTGAATTCGAATATATAACCAGACTTGTCAGAATGACAACATAGCTCGCCGGTGGCAACCATATGTAAATTGCAACAACAACAATAAAAAAGGTCTTATCACAAGGAATGCACATGTGAAATATCAAAGCCCTATCACTAACCATTCAAAAAATATGGCCAAGGTTAAAGTTTTTCAAAAGTAGGTCAATCATCTCCAAGGTCAAGGTCACAAGGTCAAAAATTTTGGTATCCATGGAAAGGTCTTGTCACAAGGAATACACATATGAAATATCAAAGCCCTATCACTTACCATTCCAAAAATATGGCCAAGGTTAAAGTTTTTCAAAAGTAGGTCAATCATCTCCAAGGTCAAGGTCACAAGGTCAAAAATTTTGGTATCCATGGAAACGTCTTGTCACAAGGAATACACATGTGAAATATCAAAGCCCTATCACTTACCATTCCAAAAATATGACCAAGGTTAAAGTTTTTCAAAAGTAGGTCAATCTCCAAGGTCAAGGTCACAAGGTCAAAAATTTTGGTATCCATGGAAAGGTCTTGTCACAAGGAATACACATGTGAAATATCAAAGCCCTATCACTTACCATTCCAAAAATATGGCCAAGGTTAAAGTTTTTCAAAAGTAGGTCAATCTCCAAGGTCAAGGTCACAAGGTCAAAAATTTTGGTATCCATGGAAAGGTCTTGTCACAAGGAATACACATGTGAAATATCAAAGCCCTATCACTTACCATTCCAAAAATATGGCCAAGGTTAAAGTTTTTCAAAAGTAGGTCAATCTCCAAGGTCAAGGTCACAAGGTCAAAAATTTTGGTATCCATGGAAAGGTCTTGTCACAAGGAATGCACATGTGAAATATGAAAGCCCAATCTGTATTGGTTTAAAAGTTATAAGCAAGGTTAAAGTTTTTGTGCACGCGCACGCAGACGCAGATGCAGACGCAGACGCCGACGCCGGGGGTATGACAATAGCTCTCCGGACATTCGTCCCGGCGAGCTAAAAACATGGATAGGTCTTCTCGGCAGATTTTTTGCAATTTAAGATTGAACATTTGTTTTGCGTGGCTTCGGCGTCAATTTTACTCGCAACGTCAAAGTCACAGCGTGTTCAGATCGCATATGTCAACATGACGTCAAGGAGTATGCGGAATATTTGATTCTCTGTAACGGTCTTCTTTAAAACATCCAGAAACCTTTTTTTTTTTAAAGATAATTAATCAACAATTACATGGGCTGTATTCGAACTAGACCTTATATCTTAATGTAAAAATAAAATTCTCCGTACATGACATTTTTTTCTACAAATATTTGAAAACATCATACGGAACAGACGGACGGACATGCTCATTACTATTTATTCCGATATCTTTTGGCGGGGTATACAAAAATTCCCTCTTGTTTAAATGTACATATACTTTATAATATCGGATAAGGGTTTGGGAGGGGGCGGTCCATATAAGATATACATTGTGATTTTCATTTCATGCTCGTTTTCTATCATTACGTTCAACCGCCTCGATTGTCGTGATATATATTATTAAAATGAAATTTTCATTTCTCCGAGTTCAGGAATTCCTCAAGAAGGCAGTACGGTATCTTTTTTTCCGATAAAAAAAAAAAAAATAAAAATAAAAAAAAAAATAAATAAATGAATAAATAAATAAAATTGAAATCCAAACAAACAAACAACTTGCACAATGTAGTCTCTTTGGCAAATTTTTAACACTGACATTGACTCCTAAGTATGACCTTTTTTTTTTCTTTTTGCTTGTCAGGATTGTTACAGGTTAAAAATAAATATTCTGATCTTTAGCTACTGGAAAATAAATATTCCGGCCGGCCGTGCGTGCGTTGAAAATAAATAATCTGACCCGAAAAAATTTGCCAGCCCCCCCCCCTCTCCCCCCTCAGGATCAAATTGGTCGTCCCCTTACAAAACAATTCCGGTTCGCTCTGCTTTCTGATATATACACAAATCTTTGTCTTACATCATAATCGAACTTTCAGACACTATGTATTCCTAAATTCTTAAAGTAAATCACCGCTTTGCATATAATTTAAAAAGTATTGAGAAGATTAATTCTATTTTATAAGGCAGCCCCTCCTCCTTTTCTGTCGGACACCCCCTCCCCCTCCCTACCCTTGCTTTCCCCGATTGTGCACACTGAGAAACAAGCAAGATGGAGAGCGAGAAAAAGACTGATCAAAAGTAAAGCCTTGACCATATCCTATAGAAATTTGGAATTATATTCATTGTACCTTGTGTCAGAACAAAAGAGAAAACGAATTAAAAGCAGATGGGAAACTTTAAATTTGATTTTTGAAAACTAATCACGACAGCTTTTGAATTTCAATAATTTTTTATCACGATAGAAATATTAAGAATAATTGTACTCTTGTATAATCCTGAGATGAAACCAAATTATATACAATACCGTTTAACATTGTATATTCCATGCAATGTCTTACATGTATATGCAATATTATGTTAAGATGTATACATTTTTTATGTCAGCATATAAGTTGTGGTGAATAAAAACAATAAAAAAGTAAAGCCTTCTTCGTCCGTCTATATGGTACAATAAAGAAATTAGATAAGGATGGAGGAGGATGGATGAAAGAACATTAATTTCCAACGTAATATTTGAAGAAAAAATTGCATTCATATATCATTCCCTAGAAATAGTCAAAATGTAACCAAACATCCCTCAAAGTTTCCGGTTCTCATTGCAAGCGTGTCTAAATACATTGACTGAATTTAGACACAATGTAAAGTTTATGTTTAAAAATTTCGGCTCGCTACGCCTACTAGAAAATATAAGTATTTAAACAAGAGCCCCAGGGGGCACAACGCTCACCTGATACCCATGCACGCTCTAATTGACATACTGACATTGAATACTGATTGTGCCAGTACCAGGATTTTAGATCAACACTGTTTAAACAAAGTTTTAAAAACTAAGTCAAAACGCAATATATAGGTTCTAAAAAATGGAACATTTGCGTCATTTCCAACACACAATCCAAGTTCAACAGGGAGTGAGTTGTCATTCTCATGAAAATAGTACAATAGCTTAAGATTCTGGATTTATTTCATAATATATTTAGTAGTGAACAAATGCAAATCATATGTTGATTTTTCAGTCATTCCTCAGATTATATACAATTATGTAGTCAGTGACATTGCTTAAATATAGTTATATCAAATACAAAACTTTAAGTATACAACATTAATTGCTGAATGAAGTTTGAAATGTTTCTTCTTAATACATATGTACAATCAAGTTTCTGCTGAAAGTAATATGAGAACTACAAGAAAGGACCTGGAGAGTATCGGAGTATGACAGTGGATCTTCTATGTTTGATTCCGGTTTTGTAATGTGGAAATTGTTTCCGGGGATTTAGGCTCGATCTAGCTGTTGATGGTCTTCTGACATATTATATACAAAACGTCAACACTCATAAATGTGTCTTTGTGCATTCAAAAAATGTACGTTGGCATAAGAGATCTATGCTCAGAGGCACATCAAGTCAAAATTGAAATGTTTATTAGAACTTATCTACTCTATAATTTACTAAAGATCACTCTTATTACTGATCACTGTAAGTCTTATGATTTCCAAAATTAACTAACTTAAGCATAATCAAGGTTTCAACATATATAACCAATGAGCATTCCGAATATACACATAGGTCACACTTTAATAACTGAGAAACAATTACGAATTGTGTTTGTTTAAACAAGGCAATTAATGTATTAATGTGTAATTATTTTGTTAACTGGAAGAAAATGTCAAATTTCTTTTGAAGCGATAAACAATTTAAGACAGTTCAAAGACACTAATAAATCATCAATATGGAAAAGAAAAACCAATGTGAATGTTAATCCTGAATTAATTTAGAATTATAACTAGATTTTTTTTTCATTAAGTAAATTTCACTTGCACAAATTATACATGCATGTGTCTTAATTTAAAATGCAGTACATGTAATTGTATAATATAAGAGTTGAATGGAGGTGTATCATTCATTATAAGTATAAGCTTCCTTAAGCACTGTGCATCGCAGAAAGCAAAGTAGTACAGCATTATTGTGTGGGATGAAGTTTACAGACCCTTTTAAGTCATGCCAGTGACTCCCATCACATATACTTACCACTATAAATTATAAATTAATAATCAAAAGCAATATATTGCTTATGAATGTCAAAGAGTTCTATACTACAAGAAAGGGGAATCTAGCTATTATCTGAGGACATTATTATAGTAACAACTTCATGAAATAATGATATGAAGATCATTCAGACTTTAGCTCCGTAAATTTTGATCGTTTATAATTTTTCTTTTATTCAGAGAATTTCTTTACAGTAATCCAGGACCTGAGGCATACAAATTGGTTTTTCTTTTTAGATTTATTGGTAAATGTAACAATGTTAAATCAGTTGTGAGAAATACCACAGGACTAGAAGTTTTTCTAGGATTTAAATTGACATTGAACATTTATGAATATTAAATTACAAGAAATCAGAACTATTAGATTGAAGCATTTGTCTTTAATGTATACATCTAATCTAAATAATTAAGTATGTTTTCTTTCTTTATCAATAAGAAAGTATTTTCTCTTTCTTAATTTGCCAGTAGGCCTAGCTTCGGAAAGTACATAATGTAAATTAATTGTATGAAATACTATGCATGTTTCCAGAAGAAACATAATGAATTTATGAGTTAATATTACACCAAATATACATCTTTACATAACAAAATGTTTAGTCATATAAATAGCTGTGATATAAATATAAATACTTAGTTACATTTCATTTTTATACAATATAACGAAATAACTTTAATTTCAACAAGGGCCTATATTATTCTCAGTTGTGCATGCTCAATGGTTTTCAAAAATACAGCAAGCAAAAATTGATAAGAATGCAGATTTGTTACAATGTATTTATAACGTGTACAAATTCAAATTATAGGATTTTTATATATAATCTTTTACTATACATATAATATATTTAGTTCAGAAAGATAATATATATAGCAACATATTGTAATGAAAGTTACTTTCTTTGATAATAGCACAATTTCTGCAAAATTTGTGTTATTAAGTGTAGAAATGTTATTACAGAGTTACAAGTTTAAACATGAAATTCTCTAATTTGTAAAAACCAAGTGAATCATCATCCATTTACATCTGTTTACTTAATTGTAACTTCCATGAAACAAAGTTTTTTTAATTTAAATTGTGCGTCCAGTCGTTTAATCATATGTTAAAATAGACATTTAAAGTATGTCAAGTTCACAAATTATACATGCATGTGTCTTAATTTAAAATGCTTTTTGGTAAGATGCATATACTCTAAGTCCAAGTTGTGATCTTGACCTTTGATCTTCTGGCTTCAAAAAGTATAGGTATCATCCTCACATTCTAGTGAACGCATGTGTAAAATCAATTAATTACTTGAGATATCGTGTTACAACCAAAGTGTTGACAGGACAGATACAGACAGATGGAAAAGGTGATTCCTATAGGACTCCTGCATTTCAATGTGGCGCCCTAATAATGATTGTCATTAAATATTCTGAAGGGATGGAGGAGATTGATTATCTTAGGTGTTTGTAGCATGCATGCAGGTAAAATATGTAGTTATCATTTAGAAAATTGATTACATTAAGGTATTCAACCGCTAATGCATTTCAATAATAAATACCAGAAATAAGAATTTTCAATCTCTTCAAAAAGAATGCTACAGATACTTTTCTAGCTAAAATTAGGGATTACACGTCTCATAAAATGATCTATACTCTGTCACCCCGAAGATTCCCAATCATGAAATCATGAAAATGTACATAAATTTTAACCAGAAGTACTCCATTAGGGTGCGGGATCCTTAATTTCCTTCAACTTTGTGGTTCTGTTAACAAATGGTCTATCAAGCAGTGTAAACCTTCGGAATACTGAGTGGTCACCGTGCATTCTGGTCAAAGCCAATTGTCTTGAAGGAAAATTAGGCAGGGGATAATCCGATTTACACTGCTTGATAGACCATTTGTTAACAGAACCACAAAGTTGAAGGAAATTAAGGATCCCGCACCCTAATGGAGTACTTATGTACATTTTCATGATTTCATGAGGTGACCACTCAGTATTCCGAAGGTCTAAAAAGACGAAGGTTCAATAGTTCGAAGGCCCGATAATTCGAGGGACTGATAGTTCGAAGGTCCGATAGCCCGAAGGCCCGATAGTACGTCCGAAGGTTCTATAGTTCGAAGGCCCATAACTCCGAAGGCCCGATAGTCCGAAGACCAAAAAGTCCGAATATATATCCAATAAAATTCCTTAATTTGTAAGCTTTTGATTGAATGTGATTTTTATACGCTCGTCATAAGACGGCACGTATTATATTATGACGCTGTCTGTGCGTCCGTGAGAAATATTAAAACCCCGATGTGCGTACATGTATCTTGCATTTGCGTTTGCGTTGCTATTTTTGGAATCTGATTTCGGGTTGACTTTCATTCAGTGCATTACGCCTACCCAGGCTATCTTTGCAACTATGATAATCCTATAAAATCTATAACATACATCTTTAAAGAAATTAAAAAAAAAACCGTGTGTTTTGCATGTGTTACCGATAAAAGTATTCGCGCACATTTTCAAATTCCAATGAATATTAGGACGTTCTCGTTATTTTTTCTTTTGGTTGACTTATACAAACAACTAATATTTCCAACATTCTGATCGATGGCTTTCAGCAGTATAGACATATCTTAACTAGATCTTATTACAAATATTTTTTCACTACTTTCTAAATAACTAAATTGTTTAGGAGCAGTTTGCGCTGTTGAACTGCACCCCCCTCCTTTTTTTTAACTTATGTGCGATTGCATAGCCATTGCAGATATCTAATTCAAAGTACAGTCCTTGTGATGATATCATTTCTTTATCATTTGTCTTGTTATACCTTTTAAAATCTGATTTGATAATTGGGTATATATGCAATTCAAGTTCCTTGATGATATCTCTTTCAGCCCCCTCCCCCTCCATTTAGATTTCTAAATCTATCAATTTCAATGGTACAGTCAGGCATCTTCAACTTGTTCTTTACTCATTTGTATCAAGTTTATATCTACATGCACAGGGCATTCGGACTTTCAAACCTTCGGACTATCAGACCATCGAACCATTAGGCATTCTTACTATCGGACCTTTAAACTTATGGTCTAATAGACCTTCGAAATATCGGATATTTGATTCTTTATAGGTACTTCGGATTATGGATCCTTCTGTATATCTGAATGCAGTACTTTCGGTCTATCGGGCCTTCGGATTATCGGGCCGTCGATTTATCGGACCTTCGGCTCTATGGTCCCTCGAACTATCGGACCTTCGGAATACTGGACGGACACCGAATGGCACACTATTAAAATTATTAGGCAACGTCCATTTGATATTCTGGGAGAAGGGGTGTGCTTGGGATTTCCCCTGAAAAATAATCTTTATTTGAATATTTTTGAAAATTCTTCCATGTATGTGACAAAGTTTTGATCTTGACCTTAGACACAAAAATTAATAGGGTTTATGTTACGCAATTAGCAATTTATGTATGAAAATTCGTAGTTTCAAGAACTACTAGAAATATGATCCAGTAAAATGGTGTATTCCATGTCTGTAAAGTTTGGCCTTGACCTTTGACCCCTAAATCAGAGATTTTCCTTATGCCATAAGCAATCTATTTACAAACTTTCATCACTGCAGGTCAAAGAATACTCAAGTCATGGTGAGGAAAAATTACTTTGTTCCTGGACATAGGAACCGATATGGTGAATCCAGTATACTCTCTTTGACTTCTTTTGGCCCTCAGAGTAAAAAGATAATATAAAATATTTTGTACGAGGCAGAATAATTCTTTCCCTGATAAAATAAATCTATGAATCGCAAGCGATATAAGTCCCCTACCGGCATTAATCCATGTCCTTCAACTCTGTCTTGACCTGTACTTACACCAAAAGATGAATCCAACATCAAAATAAGTTCAATATGTGTTTAAGGAAAAGGTCTGGAAAACAGAAAAAAAAATTAATGAAATTTGCTATGAGGTCATACCTTTTGTAAGAACAAATAAATGAAACCCAACTTCAACTTATTCTTTATAAGACTATAATATATCTGCATATCAAAAATCAGCTCAATATCTACAAGAACAGGCATAAAAGGACTGGAATCTGAGAAGTTCATGAAATTTGCTAAGTGAAGGGGCCATAACTCCTGTAGAAATGAGTCAATGACATTGAAACACGAATTTGATTTGTATCACACTGAGATATATTCACATACCAAAAATGATTTCAAAATCTGCAATACCTTGGAAGAAAAATCATGAAAACCGTGAATATCATGAAATTTGCTAAATCCAGGGGCCATAACTGTTGTAAAAAATAGGTCAATCGAGACAAAACTCAAACTTGATCTGTATCACATTAAGATAAACTCACATACCAAAACGGAGTTCAATATCTGCAACGATAGCAAAAAGAAAAAGTCTGGAAAACTGAGAATTTCATGAAATTTGCTAAATCCAGGGGCCATAACTCTTGTAAAAAATAGGTCAATTGAGACAAAACTCGAACTTGATCTGTATCACATTGAAATAAACTCACATACCAAAAATGAGTTCAATATCTGCAACGATAGCAAAAAAAAAAAAAGTCTGGAAAACTGAGGATTTCATGAAATTTACTAAGTCCAGGGGCCATAACTCTTGTAAAAATAGGTCAATCGGAACAAAACTCGAACTTAATCTGTGTCATATTGAGATAAACTCACATACCAAAAATGAGATCAATATCTGCAACGACAGCGAAAAAAGGCTGGAAAATTGAGAATTTCATGAAATTCGCTTAGTCCAGGGGCCATAACTCTTGCAGAAATAGGTCAATCGGAACCAAACTCGACTTAATTTGTATCATATTGAGATAAACTCACATACCAAAACAGATCAATATCTGCAAGGACAGCGAAAAAAAAGTCTGGAAAGTGTGACGGACAGACAGACAAACGGGGTGGAAACTATAAGTCCGCTCCGGCGAGCCGGTAGGGGACTAAAAATACGAGCCCCTTACCAACCCCTCTTCCCCCAGAATATCAAAAAGGACTGTATACCTTGTAATCTACTATAAAAAGAATAAAAATAATGAAACAAATGGAGGGAGGGGCATTCTGTAGTCGTCCCTCAAAAAAAAAAAAAAAGCCATGGCGCCCCAAGTTCTCATATAGATTTTTGAAATGTCTCTTTTAAATAAATGCAGTTACCACTTTATGATCTGACCAGTAACACTCAATGGTTTCAGTAACAACATTAGATGTATTTGAGAAAACTAAGTCAAGCATAGAATTCATATTTGTAGTATTCTTGGTTACAAACTGAGTACATCTAAATGTTTCACTCATAAAGTTGGAAAACGCAAGATGTCCAACTGAGATGTCAAAGTTGAAATCACCCATAATAAACAAAGACTTTGTGAAAGCCACTTGTGGTAAAAGATTTTTCAGTATAACCTCTTTGAAATCTGATAATGTGCAAATTGGAGATTTATAAACAAGTACCAATTGAATTGATCCAGTTGTAACAGTAGATGTTTCACACAGCAAAAATTCTACTTCGTCTGTACTGTATTGAAAAATCTGTTCACAGTGCAAGTGATCTTTTAAATACAAAACAAGTCCATGACTAGGTCTGGTACCACTTGTAGGAATGTTTTGATCACATCTGTATATTTCGAAACCGTCAATTGCATAAGTTTCATTATGATCTGAACTGCACAGCCTAGATTCCATGATACCAATAACATCTGCAGCTAATATGTTTGGGTCTACAGATACATCAAGGAAATGCTTGTGAAATGATCTTGCATTGTTGAACGCTACTTTGAAATACAAAGGGTCTACATCATACAAACAGTCATAACATAATTTTAATTTTGCTTCCTGTCGAAGCCTGTTCATTTCATCTTTAACTCTTTCATCTGTTGCAAGTGCAGTGCTGTTGAAATTCAAAATATGTAAATTTTCAAACTTCCTTACCCTGCTCATAGCTACATAATGAATATGCGGCATCTTCCTTGTTCGTGTCTGTGACATATCTATAACAAGTTTATCCACTGTAGAACCTTGTGCTTTATGAACAGTCTTTGCAGCAGCAGGCTTTAGTGGGAACTGAGTTCTCTGATAAGATTTGTAGTTGTATAGGAAATTCCTATTAACATCAAAAATTGGTGTCCATGTTTTGTCAATACTTGAGTGGTACAAATGCTTGTATTTCTGTCTTGTGTTTGATCCAACTGAATGATCCTCAAATAAAACCCACACAATACTAGGTCTTGTAGTTTCAGGAATTCGGTTTTCAATATATTTGATAATACAGCTTGAACCATTAGCTACTCCATCATTTACATCAAGGTTAACTGTAATATCGTAGATCATTCCAACTGCAAGAACTAAACGTTGAGCCAAATTTGCTGTTTTGCTGGAATCCTTTGGTAAGCTTTGCAAAAGTCTATCTCTGTTCTTTTTCGGGATATCTGCAATGATTGCATCATGACTGAAGACATCTACCTTTGTCGTAGATAAATTTCGTATGAAGTCTTCATTGAAGTTGTCCACAAACTTATTCTCTAGAAACAAGTGTGGTACATTTTTCGGATAGTTTTCATGAGCTGGAGATACATGATGTTTGTCGATCTCAGTTTTATCTTCTTCGGTTAATTCATTTGTTCGAAGTCTGTTGAGAAGATTGGCAAACTGCATGTCATCTTTCTGTCTCATTATCTGAGTCAGTTCAAATATACTGAAATGTTCTTTCCATAAATTGGTAGCTAGAACTTGTCGTCCATCTGACAAATCTGTAAATATCCATGAATCTCCGACAGGTTGAAGTTGGTACAGATCTCCTACAGCTATGATACTTATTCCACCAAAAGGTTTGTTAGTTGCAGTTAGTTGCTTCAATCTTGTGTCAATGAAATTGAGCATTTTAGCACCAACCATTGATATTTCATCTATAATAACTACTGAAAGATTTCGGTACTTCATTCGAAATGTATTCAACTCATCAGAGCTCATTGATTGATTGCTTTGATTATATTTTTTGTGGAAAGCAGAAGCAATTGTTACTCCATTTATATTAAATGCTGCCTTCCCAGTAAAAGCACAGAGCAAGATTCGAATGTCATCTGGATCTTCTCCTTCTTTCGAATGCAAGTGTCTGTGTAAAGCTTGGTAAAGAGCTTTGATCAATACAGACTTTCCAACACCAGCACCACCAGACAAAAATGCATAAATGGGGTCATTTTCAACTTTGATCCAATGCAACACATGGTTAAAGAATTCTCTTTGCTTTACATTTAAAGCTCTGAGTAATTTCAAATACTCTTCATCAGATAATCTGTCACTTTGACATTCCACACATGGAACATTAGCTGCAACGCCTAGATCAGCACCCAAGTCATAATGTCTGTGCTCAATTGGTCTATCAGGGTTAAAATGTATGAATTCTTGTGCTTCTTGTTGTCCTTCAGCTTCATCTTCTGCATTTGCCTGCTGAGCACTAGGGGCTAACTCGTCATGTTGCTCAAGTTCTTCCATTGCATGCTGCATAGCCAGTTCAATTTCTTCAAAATTCTTCTCATAATGTTTTGACTTAGCATCAATCAAGAAGTGATTTTCCTGATAGTGTTGCTGGTAAGTAGAGTGACCTTTCAGCAAATCAGCCATTTCATCTCGCCAAGGCATGAATAATAGTAACTTCTCTCTATAATGATTTTCTGGATCTGTCCTCACATTGTATCGTACATAGCGTAGTATTAAGTCATGCATACGTCTTCTGATCAAAATTCCATTTTTCAAAGTTACTAAAGTGTCATCTTCTGAAAATTCAGAACTGTCGTCTTGGTTTTCTTCAATGTCATCATCATTCGCCTCTTCTGAATGTTCACTTGACGTTCTTTTCTTTTCTGGATACTTGATTTCTAGCTGTGAAGCATAGTCTGCAAGACACCAGTTCTCTAATTGTTTTGGTCTTTTAGAATATCGTGCAATGATATTCTGGTAATGGATATCTGTAGATTGTGGGCTAAGCTGTTCTAGATCAGACAATTGTTTTAAAAGTAAAACTCTTTCATCAGGGGGTGATGTATTTATGAAAATTACATCTCTTGATGCTTTTGTGAGAGGCATCTGTAACACGAGATAGGAGGCTTCTTGAGCACTGACTTCTACACTATTCAAAAACTGATTGCCAATGTGACGAACTTGCTTCTTTATGTCCATGTTCCCTTGTCTTGCTTCTCTACAAGCTCTATCCATTAATGCACTCATTCCTCTCTGAGATTTGCTAATGTAAGACACTATGTACATAGCACAAGCATACGGATCTAACACATACTGCAAATCAATGTTTGCATTCCAAGCCAGCAGCAAGTGTTCATTGTACATGTTGATTCTGATTTCTGAGGGAGTCCTTTTCAGAAATATTTTTGGGGTGCTGATTGAACTTCTTATACATTTTATATATTCGCATTCCGGCATATCTGCTACTTGCTCCAAAAACTCATCATACGAGAAATGCATTCCATCTTTAAATTTGTTAATCTTTTCCTGAATTTCATTGTATTTCGTTTTGTACTTTTCAGTATCTACCTCAAGAGGTTCTAGGAGCATTGTATCACGCAGAGGTGGAAGAGGAAATCCAAACCTACATACAGCTTTGCCTTTCTTCCTGCAACTTTTTGAATGCTTATGTGTCTGAAGGTCGATAAGACCAGAAACCTTTTCGTTCGTATCTGAGCATGTAATATTCTTGTTAACAAAGTCAACAATTAACTCCTCTGAATCTTTTGGATATTTCGGTGCATCATCTACCCAGACAAGCATGTGTATGTGTGGAGATCCTCTTTGTTGAAATTCAACTCGATAAAAGTAGTCTGTGACATGGCCAACAGGATTATGAGGACTTCTCAAGAAGATCTGAATGAACTTTTGCACTCTTTCATTAAATATTCTAGTGCAGGTCACAGGATCTTTTTGTACTAATTTACTTCTCTCATTCCATGACATTCCATTGATTTCTTCATCTGACATAATTTTGCCATCAAGGTTTGATAGAGCTTTCAGTAAAAATGGCCATCTAGTGTCTGCAGATGATAAAGACATGAACCAAGTAGGAAGGCCAAGTTGTCTGATCATAGCAAAAACATCCTTCTTTTTGGATGCCAAATAAGCTGGTGAGTTCCGCAGTTGTCTGAATATATAATACCCTTCATCCAGCCGTACAATTCTATCTTGAGTTGATTGATCTCTTGCTTCTGATGCAGTTATTGTTCTCCCTTTACTTTTGTACCGTCTCATTGCTAAATGAACTTTGTCACTAATTTGTTTTAGCTGTATCTTCTTCAGCTTGAAAAAAATATTAGGCACAGACTGTGCTGCTCGTCGATCAAGACTTCTTAGCTCCCATTTTACAATATCAGAGTAGTTAACAGGTACTAATCTGTCCTTGTTGTCTGGTCGCCTTTGTCCACAAAAGATTGATGGAAAAGATAGGTATTCTGCATCATGATCAGTATACAGACTGAGTGGGTGCTGTCCTTCCCCTGGTGCAAATATATATGATCTGTCAGTATGTTGCGATTCGTCTTCAAGTAAAGTGTCAGCATTTCCTGTTACATTCTCAGCACTGTCAATCTCACTAAAATTGTCAGATTCATAACCTGTTTCATCTTGTACAGATGTCTTACTCTGATCTCCAGAAACGTGATCATCATCATTACTTCCATTGGGGTTATCCTGATTGTCATTTTGATTACCATTCTCATGTGAACTGTTACACAGAAATTCTTTCACAATTTCTCTACAATCATTATTCATATTTTCTGCCCAGCTCTCATCAATCTTTACTCCAGAATTTCTATACAAGTCACTCTCTTTCATCAACCAGTTAAGTGCAGATATCACAACTGCTGGTCTTACATTTTCAGTGAAGTCACACTTTTTGTAAGATAATTTTTTCTTGAGTTTTATTGGAATAGTAAATGTCTTATCCATGTTTCTTGGAAGTGCATTAATAGTAGGTTGTATATCAACTGGAACATTCACAACATTTCCTTTTACACAATATTGACCGCCTCTTGGTAGTTCTCTCATTTGCATAAAGGGAATTCTAAGGGCAACAACTCTTTCTTCCATAGGATGCAATTTTAGTTCAAGAGGTCTTGCAGGCCATTTCATTCCATTTATAACTGACAACTTTGGTATGACATTCTTTCGAACATTGGACTTGCAAGTAGAGCATATCCACTCTTTGTCATTCATGGATCGTAATCCAGTTAGTAAACCTGTTTGGAAGTCACATTTAGAAGAAAGATTGTCAACTTGACTTACACTATGACTAAACCAAGTTTGATGACAAGTTGTGCAAACATAAAGAGGTCCAGTACTTGTACATGCTTTGAAAATTTCGATGCAATCCTCAAGTGTTGATCCATATTTCTTTTTCTTAAATGCATCATTCTCTTTCAGTGAAGAACGTGTATCTTTTCGCTTCTGAGTCTTTGCTATGCAATTTGATGCCTTAGATCGTCTAGCTTGTTGTTTTCTAAGCCTTTCGGCCTCAACGAAAAAAGTATTTTTTCGCAATTTTTGCTTGCTCTGCAATCCCTTTAACTTTTCTTTAAATCTAAAGTGCTCGTTAGACCTGGCTTCACCTTTTTTCTTTCTTTCAAATTGTCGGTATGTCTCATCTTGTCTAGATTTCTTCTTCCCAAGCATTTCTTTATGTCTTTCTTTGTCGCGATATTCTTTATCACTTCTTTTTTTTTCTTGGCTTCTGATTCTTTAGAGCGATAATGTTCATCATCTCTGGCCTTTCGTTTCCCAAGCAATTCCTTTAAACGATACTGCTCATCATCTCTGGCCTTTCGTTTCCCAAGCAATTCCTTTAAACGATACTGCTCATCATCTCTGGCCTTTCGTTTCCCAAGCAATTCCTTTAAACGATACTGCTCATCATCTCTGGCCTTTCGTTTCCCAATTAATTCTTTCAAACGATATTGTTCATCATCTCTGGCCATCTGCTTAACAAATAATTCTTTTTGCCGATATGTTTCATCCTGTCTAGATTTCTTCTTTCCAAGTACTTCTTTTTGTTTTCTTTGTCACGATATTCTTTATTACTCCTTGTTTTTTTCTTGGCTTGTGATTCTTTTAAGCGATTCTGCTCATTTTCTCTAGCTGTCTGCTTCACAAATAATTCTTTTTGCCGATATGTTTCATTCTGTCTAGATTTCTTCTTTCCAAGTACTTCTTTCTGTCTTTCTTTGTCACGATATTCTTTATTACTCCTTGTTTTTTTCTTGGCTTGTGATTCTTTTAAGCGATTCTGCTCATTTTCCCTAGCTGTCTGCTTCACAAATAATTCTTTTTGCCGATATGTTTCATCCTGTCTAGATTTCTTCTTTCCAAGTACTTCTTTCTGTCTTTCTTTGTCACGATATTCTTTATTACTCCTTGTTTTTTTCTTGGCTTGTGATTCTTTTAAGCGATTCTGCTCATTTTCTCTAGCTGTCTGCTTCACAAATAATTCTTTTTGCCGATATGTTTCATCCTGTCTAGATTTCTTCTTTCCAAGTACTTCTTTCTGTCTTTCTTTGTCACGATATTCCTTATCACTTCTAGCTTTATGCTTCACAAATAATTCTTTTTGTCGGTATTCCTCATTTTCTCTACACTTCTGCTTCTTTAGTAATTCTTCCTGTCGAAAATCTGCACTTTTTCTCTTCTTTTGCATATATTCTTTCATGTATCTTTGTCTGTTGATAATCTTTCTTTCAGGTTCAAAATCTGGAAAATTGTGCATGATCCTCTCTGGTGATAAAGGTAAAATTTCAAATTGAGACTGAAGATCAATGTTGCAACTCAAGTAGAAAGAGTACAAGAACATCACCAAATCATCAATAGTTGAATATATTCTCAGAATAGCTCTTCCATCAGGAGAACTAAGGCCATTTGGACCATGTGAGTGAGAATCAAAGAAATAGTACTTTCCATCTTTCAATGTGATTGCTGAACATATTGCACCTATCATTATTAAAAGGTTGTGTGACTTTGTTAAAGCAATGATTATTCCTTCATGTAAGGAGAGTATTTCATCAGTATCAGATTGTATCACAGGTAAACCATACACGGTTGAGTGCTTGACTAGTGAGTAGTAATTGTCCTTGTATTCCATTGCTAATGGTAGATCATCAAATGACAACAGCTTATTTCTAAATTTTCCTGTATTCTGAAGATCAATGATTACCTTATTATATAAGTTGTCTCCATGTTTAAGCACAATATCCAGTGATTCACTTGAAAATTGAGTGTCATCTTGTAAACTAAGGATCATGGAAAGTGACATACATGTACATTGGCTTCCTCTAGATAGTGCAGAGTATCTTGTGTCACCTTGATTGTGTGAAGCAAATACATGTATGCTGTTAGGCAACTGTACTTCTTGACTTTCATTGCTTGAATGAAGACTTTGACATTCATTTGCAGGTATTGTTCTAGAAACACTTTCTATATCTATGGTTTGATGTGTAATTCCATTTGCAATACTTAGACCAGTATTTTGATCAATATTCTGAGTAGCATTTTGAGCAATAAATTGAAAAGAGTTTTCATCAATTTTCTGAGCATAGTTTTGAGCATAGTTTTGAGCATAGTTCTGAGCATTGTTCTGAGCATAGTTCTGAGCATAGTTCTGAGCATTGTTCTGATTTGAAACCTTTTTTTTAGCAGGAGGGATAACCTGGTCCAGCACCTTTTTTACAGGAGGTATAACCTGGTCATTGTCAATTGTCAAGCCCTTGTTGGAGGGGTGGCTATCCCCCTTCTTTTGAGCTGACCCTCTTTTCCAAAATTTCTTCCTTGGCATCTCGTGAGGTTTAATCTGGAATGATACAAAAATAGAGCAAGTCAAAAGGATGTATGATATGCCAGCAACGTCAAACAAGCCAATTCAAAGCATAGCATCCCCTTGAAACCACATGTTTGCCACTAATCATATGTATAGATTGTGACATCAACTTCTTACCTGTGACCACGAAAAACAAAAGGGATCATCTCCTCACAGAAAACAATTGTTGAATGTTTGGTGATTCTACACAGTGCAGTTTATCTACTATCATGTTCACAAGGTTTTTCATATATTAGCCACTGTGACCTTGAACTTTGGACCTCTGACCTTGAAAATCAATAGGGTTCATCCTCACCTAATTGAAAACATTTGTGGTTCTGTAGGCTTAGTAATTCTACATAGTGTAGTTTGTCTTCAATTCTGTTCACAAAATTTTCATATATTTGCCACTGTGATCTTAACCTTTGATCTCTGACCTTGAAAATCAATAGCGTTCATCCTCTCCTCATGGACAAAAGTTGTGGAAGGTCTGGTCATTCTAAATATCGAAGTTTGTCTTTTATTGTGTTCACAAGATTTCTTGACACACTAACAACAGACGCACGGTGCTATATAACTCAGAAACATATTACAAAATATTACAGGATTCATTATGAATCACAGTTAATAATCATATTGCATGTACTTTAATTTTTAAAACAAATTACTTATAATTCAGTAAAGCAACTTAAAGCAATGTAAGCTTTAACTTCCATTTAAAATATTCAATTCTAATATTAATTTAAAGAAAAACAAGAAACCGCTAAAGATGGTATGGCTGGATTACAAAGCGGCAACCATCAGTAAATAATAGCCACGAATGATTAAAAACAAAAGTCACAAGGTCGTAAGTGTTGAAGATAGATGAGAATTTACAATATTTGCTCTCATTTCAAAGGCCACTAGGCCAAAGGATATGGTGTCATTTGAATGCACATGTCACAAAGAATCTACATATGAATTATCACAGTTCCATTATAATGGATCAAAAAATAGATCAAATCTCAAAGTTAAAGGTCATGTTATGAAATGAAAATTCTTGTCACAAGGAATCTACAAATGAAATATCAAGCTCCATTACTTATCATGCTTATGGTTCAAAAGTAGGTCAAACTGTTTGCTTTGTCATAATCAGCGAAACCCAAAGCTCGTTGGACCGTAGGACATGCCCAATGATTTGTCCATCGGTATGGTAAATTTGCTAAAATTACTGGACCAAATGTCCGATATTTAACAATATCAACTGGGAAAAAATAATCTTGCAAATCGAAATTAATAATGATAAATCTGTTTTAAGAAATTCTGGTTTTGTTTTTCTATAGTTTCTGGATAGCGATTGCCAAAATGTGTACATCAAGCGTTTAAACTAGAACTGCCCTAAAGGGACGAATTATACCCCCTGCAGGCCTCAATTTATGACGTGGTTTATCACTTATTATGAATTTATCACTAAAGCGGTAGGTCAAGGTCAAATGACAAATATTTAACATAAGATACATCCAATAAGCAAGTTTTGTGCATGTACCACTTATAGTAATTAGAATGTCCAATAATGGCAATTAAAAGAAAAATCACTCAAGCAAAAAAAGTAGGTCAATGTCAAATAACAAACGTTTAACACAAGATACATCCAATAAGCAAATTTGGTGCATTTACCACTTATAGTTTGTTCAAAATTGGCATTTTAAAGCAAAATCACTCAAGTGGAAAAAGACGGTCAAGGTCAAATTACAAAAGTATAACCCAAGGTACATTCATTATGAAAGTTTGGTGCATGTACCACTTAGAGTTTGCTAAATATTGGTAATTTAAAGCAAAATCACTCAAGCGGAAAAAGTAGGTCAAGGTCAAATTATGAAAATTTAGCCCAAGATATATCAATTATGCAAGTTTGGTACATGTACCCTTTATAGATTGATCAATATTGGCAATTTAAGGCAAAATCACTCAAGCGGAAAAAGTAGGTCAAGGTCAAATTATAAAAACTTAATCGAAGATGCATCCATTATGCAAGTTTGGTACATGTACCGCTAATAGTTTGCTCAATATTGGCAATTTAAAGCAAAATCACTCAAGCGGGAAAAATAGGTCAAGGTCAAATTACAAAAGTTTGATCCAAGATACATCCAACACGCAAGTGTGGTGCAATTACCACTTATACTATGATCAATATTGGCAATTTAAAGCATAAAACTGTTTTAAGGTCAGAGTTCAAGGTCAAGGTCAAATTTCTCATGATCAAAATGCAATACTTGTTGAGATGAATGAGTATGTGAAATATGAAAGCACCATCACTTATACTATCAGAGGAATCTGTTTTTAAAACTTCTTAAACAAACCAGAAGTCTCTGATGAGACTGAAGCTCTACTGGCTGTTTTGTTAAATTCACTGAACTAACATCCATTTTCCAACCCTGGGGGACAGGGGCTCACACAAAATATCAGATGCACATCTACACCACAGACACATAATACATGTAATGCAAAAAGAATTTACTCTCCATGAATTACCGGTATACTTTCTGAGATCTGGTGTTCAAAAGATTACAAAGACTTATATAGTAAAAAATGACCACACCCATTTCAAAGACGGGTCAGTCTTAAACAGAATCACAGCCACACAATCAGACCACAGACTCATTGAAATGGAAAAAGAAATATCTCTCTACAGTATCAATTATACTTTCTGAGAACTGGTGTTCACTAGATTACAGATTAGGGACTATTAGAGTTAAATAGGAGAACATGACCACACCCATTTCAAAGACTCTGGAGGTCAGATGCTGAAAAAAATTATCTATCAATTATACTTTCTGAGAATTGATGTTCACAAGGTAATATAGACTTATATAGGAGAAAATGACCACACCCATTTCGAAGACCCTGGGGTTCAGGGGCTCAAACAACATATCAGGGGCACAACTAGACCAGAGACTGATTACAAAGAAAATTATTTCTCTATCAATTATACTTTCTGGGAACTGATGTTCACAAGGTAACAAACTTATATATGAGAAAATGACCACACCCATTTCCAAGACCCTGGGGGTCAGGGGCTCAAACAAAATATAAGGGGCACAACTAGACAAGAGACTGATTATAGTGCAAAAAGAATTATTTCTCTATCAATTATACTTTCTGAGAATTGGTGTTCACTAGATTTCATAGACTTATATAGGAGAAAATGACCACACCCATTTTTAAACCCCTTGGGGTCTGAGGCTCAAACAAAATATCAGGGGAACAACTAAACCAGAGACTGATTATATTGCAAAAAGAATTATTTCTCTATCAATTATACTTTCTGAAAATTGGTGTTCACTAGATTACTTAGACATAAATAGGAGAAAATGACCACACCCATTTTCAAGGACCCTCGGGGTCAGAGGCTTAAACAAAAATCAGGTGCACATCTGA